>CM060445.1:146658808-147858808 GCA_030545235.1 Helianthus tuberosus | reverse complement strand
TGGAATGTCTTTTAGTTCTTTTCCTTTAGGGTTAGTGATTATAGAAATCAAATACACTAATGACCCTTTTCTTATATAACTTGTTGTTTTCATCACATAGATGAATTTCGTGGATCTAGATGGCTTATCTCCTTTAATTGTGATCTTTTCACCCCTTGGTGAATTTACTTGGATTGACTTTTGATCACATAAAATACTGGCTTTATTGGCTATTAACTAATCCATTCCTAATACAACATCAAATCCTGCCAGATTCATTGGATAAAGGTTTGCAATAAACTTTTGATTTAAAATTTCTATTCTTGCTTCCTGCAAGATTTCAGAAATTCTAACGGTTTCCCCATTTGCTGTCTCTACTAGACATTCTTGTGGGAGTTTAGTTAATGATTGATTGAGAAGTTTGCAAAATGAAGTATTAATAAAACTTTGGTTCACACCAGAGTCAAATAATACTTTAGCAAAAACATCATTAACTAAAAACGTACCGGCTATTACGTCTGGAATCATCTTAGCTTCTTCTACCGTCAGAACAAATGCTCTAGCATTTTTGGTAGTCTTATTACCCATGGTTGGAACTAATTTCGGGCAGTTTGGCTTGATGTGACCTTTTTCTCCGCAGTTGAAGCACATCCCATTATTAGGTTTCCTCCTGCAGTCTTCTTCCTTGTGTCCCGGTAACTTGCAGAAATTGCAGTAAGTGGAGCATTTTCCCGAATGATTTTTCTTGCAAGCCTTGCAGTAGGGTGCAGAGGTCGAACCTATATTTCTCCCACGGTTAGAATTACCGTAGCGAAATTCCTGGGTAAGCCTTTGAGCTAGGTTTCTCCTCTGGTCTTCTTCTCGATTACGGACTAATTCATCTGTCAATGTATTTGCTAGTTCTATAGCTTCTTCTATGGTTTGGGGTCTAGCTGCCTTGACTACATGCCTAATCTCTCCAATTAATCCCCAGATGTAACGGGGGATTAATACTGGTTCTGGTGATGCAAGGGTTGGCACTATTCTAGCATATTCGAAGAATAACGTAGTGTACCCCTTACTATCCACTCCAGTCATCCTAAGGTTTAGGAATTTATTTGCTATCTGTTCTTTTTCATTGGGATGGCAGAATTTCCTTTCTACCATGTTTTTAAATTCCTCTCATTCCATATTGTAAACCCTGTCACTTCCCCTAGACTAGAGGATAGTGTTCCACCAAGGCTGAATTCTTAAACAGATTGGAAGCAAACATTATCTTATCCTCTTCCGCACACTTGCTTATTTTCAAGACAGCCTCAGTCTTTTCTATCCAGCGTAGAGTTGCAATGGCCCCTTCATTGCCCGAGAATTCTATTGGTTTGCGGGACCAGAATTCATTATAAGAACAACCATAAGGCATGGTTCTTCTTCTTTTGGGAATGGGCGGTTGAAGTAAGGGTCAATTGTTTACGCTATGTTCCATGTCACACCCCCAAAATCCACACGCGGAGTATCACCGCTTGGAGGCGTGACTGACCAGGATCCAGCCACCAATCATATTGAACAAGCATGTAAGTAAGTATAAAAATCCAACCAATACAATTGGTGTCCAAACAAAACATAGTTTAAGTTGCAAGCGGAAGCATAACGATTAAAACCAAAACAAAATATAAGTTCAAATGTTTCACTGTTTAACATGGCACACAAATGTCCATGTCCCACAACGACTCTTCCCCATGCAAGCTCCAGCTAAGTACCTATTGACCTGCAAAGCATGTAGTAACGAGTCAACAATAATGTTGAGCGAGTTCACAGTTGGGTGGTTGTTTTAAGTTGTTTCGAAAACAGTTTCCTTTAGCTTGCATCCCTGTCGTGGGGGTTACCCCATAGTTGAAAACGTGTTCTGGTTAAATCCCGTTTACTCTGGCTATCCAGCCGTGGGGGCTACCCCGTGTTTGATTCTCTGGGTCTTCGGCCGTGGGGGCTACCCCATGTATATACTAGACTCGTTACCATATCGACTACTGACGTTAGTCATGTTTATGTGCCCTTAGCGTCGGTGTCTATCATCACCGACGTGCCATAGTCCATTAGTTCACGCCCGTCCTCTGTGGCACGGTGTGAGGTTTGTCAGACCTAAATAGCGCTATCTAACTAATGACCCGCTCGCCATTGGCCCGGCGATTAAGTCGATATAAAAAGGAGGGACTTCGTGATAGAGTTTTGGTCTAGTAAAGTTTAACTGTCCAAGAGGACAAGGAATTATATTCCTGAACCCGTACTGTCCTACCCAAGAAGGACGAGGAATCCATATTCCTTTACCCATTCCCAACCCCTGGGAATCCCATGCTTTGTAGAAAGTGTGAACTCACCTTAGGTTAGCTTGGCTGATAAATAAAAGGTCAATCGAGCTGCTAGAGGTCAACCACGTCCTAACATGGTTACCATACGAGTCAGGTCTAGGTTCAAGTAGTGCACGTATGTTTACACGTAAGCTAACAGGAAACGATATCAGACAAGTAAATAACAAAGCCCAATATGAATAAACGGCCCAACCTATTGTGCGATCAGCACAACTTGTGCAATCCACAATGGGTTGTGCAATCAGCCATAAACCCGGCCCAAATAATATAGACAGTCCAAGACTTGTGCGACCCAACAATTAAGAAAATAGTTTAACTTGTGCGATCCAATTAACCTTGTGCGACTAAACAGGACTTATGGGATTAAGTTCTTCTTGTGTGATCCAAAAACTTGTGCGATCCAATGACTTGTGCGACCGGTTTACCAAATCTCAAAGTTTAAGGAAATTAGTTATATTGTTTCCATTTATGCGATTCAATCAAACAATTTAATAGTTTCAGATCTTGCAATATTCGATCAATTTAAACAATCACCAATTAATGAGTTAATTCATATGAACTCTAATTATTTTCAATCATAAACAATTAACAACTACATGTCAATCATCATCGGCTATATCAGATTCAACTTCAACAAATACAATATCATTTCATCCTTTACTTCACATAATATTAATCATAACAATCATGTGCACCTAATTATTAAAACCCTAGACTATTCTGACAATTCTATTAGGATAGGCACATGACTTGATTTGATCAAAACTACAAACTAGAAATTGGGTGCATACGTGGACTTTGGAGGGGAGTAACTTTGGCAGCCACTAACATATATAATCATATAAAACAACATCATGTCATCAATTAATCGGCAGTTCACAAATCCCAACCATGGTCCACCGATTTATCCCATCATCTCGATATTGACATAGATTTTTCAATAACATTAATAGTTATCCAATCAATAATTAATGGCACAAGATAGTTCATGTATATCAAGGTCACAAATAAACACATACATGATTATCAAAACAAAACAAATAAGAGAAATCACTAACCAGCCAATGATCCGCTAAGATAATGTTACGAGAAAGGGGGGGTCCTTGACCACTGCCGTTGCACTAGAGGGGTTTTTAGGGTTTGGAATATGATCGAGTTTATTAATATACGTAAACGACATGTAAATATAGCTAAGTCAATGACCGTCCTCTATAATGGGTCCGGTTTGGGTTTTGGTTGGTATTGGGCTCGAATGGTGTAATTTAAGATAGTTTGCAAGTATGAGCCGTGTGTATGAACCAGTTATGATAATTAACGTGACCCACCTATAACTAGCTACATGCTAAAGTGCGACCCAAATACCAAATGGTACGAAGAACAAGTTAGAATATTAGCACAACGCGTTTAATCACACTTAATACACACCATATATACCATATCAATCACGATACGATTTAACATATTACAAACATGTACAGTTGCGAAACAACCAAGTCGTGTAAACAAACAACTTAAATAATTAACGTGTAATTAATGCGAAGATGGAATCTTGGAAACTCGAGTTGTCACATTATCCCCAACTTGAAAGAAATTTCGTCCCGAAATTTAGCACGTGGTTACTGAGGAAGCTAGTTGTGTAATGTAATTTACTGGTTTTCCTATGGTGTCACATCATCCCCCCGTTGATCTGGAATTTCATCCCGAAATTCCGTGGTAGCTTCAGCCTCAGTAGTGGTTGTACTGTTTGCGAACAGTTAGGGATACTTTTGTTTCATTTGGTCTTCGCGTTCCCAGGTGAACTCTGGGCCACGACGGGAGTTCCAACGAACTCGAATGAGAGGTATTCTAGTGCGCTTGAGGACCTTAACGTCTCGGTCCGTGATTTCAACTGGTTCCTCGATAAATCGTAACTGTTCGTCGATAGTGAGCTCCTTCAAAGGAACTATGAGGGTCTCATCTGACAGACACTTCTTCAGATTAGACACGTGGAAAAACGTTGTGAACTGCACTGAGTTCTGCTGGTAGGTTCAGTTTGTAGGCCACTTTGCCTATTTTCTCTATGATTTCAAACGGTCCAACGTATCGTGGGTTAAGTTTGCCTCGTTTCCCAAAACAAACCACACCCTTCCAGGGTGAAACTTTGAGTAGCACTCGATCCCCAACCTGGAACTCGAGTGGTTTCCTGCCCTTATCGGCGTAGCTTTTCTGACGGTCACGAGCTGCCGCCATTCGTTGTCGTATCTGAGCAATTCGCTCTGTTGTGTCTACCACAAGTTCTGGGCCAGTGATCTGACTATCCCCCACCTCTGCCCAACAAAGAGGTGATCGGCATTTACGCCCGTACAATGCCTCAAATGGAGCAGCCCGAATGCTGGTGTGGTAACTGTTATTATACGAGAATTCCACTAGTGGCAGATGTCTTTCCCAACCATTGCCAAAGTCAATCACACATGCCCTAAGCATGTCTTCAAGGGTCTGGATGGTGCGTTCAGACTGCCCATCCATTTGCGGGTGATAAGCTGTGCTCATGTCTAAACGTGAGCCAAAGGACTTGTGCATTGCTTGCCACAGTTCAGAAGTAAAACGTGCATCGCGTTCAGAGATAATGGAGGTGGGCACCCCGTGCCTCGAGACAACTTCCTTAAGATATACGTCTGCTAAAGTGGAGAACTTATCCGTTTCCTTGATAGCCAAGAAGTGTGCAGACTTTGTGAGTTGATTCACGATCACCCAAATAGTGTCATTTCCGCGCTGAGATCTAGGTAGGCCAGTAACGAAATCCATGGAAATTTGCTCCCATTTCCATTGTGGTATCTCAGGTTGTTGGATTAGGCCTGAAGATTTCTGGTATTCGACTTTGACTCTCGCACAAGTCAAACACTTGCTGACGTAAGTTGCTATGTGGGCCTTCATGCTAGGCCACCAGTATGTAGTTTTGAGATCGTGGTACATCTTATCCGAACCAGGATGTACCGAGTAGCGAGACTTGTGTGCTTCATCCAGCACAAGCTCTCGTAGGTTGCCATAGAGTGGGACCCAAATGCGTCCTGTTACATAGTATGCGCTGTCTTCCCTTTGTTCTAACCGTTGCCTTGAGCCACGTTGGGCTTCAACCCTGACGTTTTTCTGGTTTCAATGCTTCTACCTGAGCATCTCGTATCTGGGAAGGAAGACTAGATTGAATGGTGAGTTGTAATGCTAGTACGCGCTTAGGCGTAGTGTCCTTTCGACTGAGGGCGTCAGTCACAACATTGGCTTTGCCTGGATGGTACTTGATCGCGCATTCGTAATCATTCAATAGTTCGACCCACCGACGTTAACGCATATTCAACTCCTTCTGTTTGAAGATATGCTCGAGACTCCTGTGATCGGTGTAAATGGTGCACCTGGTACCGTACAGGTAATGTCTCCATACCTTGAGTGCGAAAACAACAGCTCCCAGCTCCAAATCATGCGTAGTGTAGTTCCTTTCGTGAATCTTAAGTTGACGTGACGCATAAGCAATGACCTTGTCACGTTGCATCAGCACACATCCAAGTCCCTGAATGGATGCGTCGCAATAAACCACAAAATCGTATGTGCCTTCAGTCAATGAGAGGATAGGGGCGCTACAAAGTCTATCCTGTAAGTGTTGAAACGCAGTATCCTGTGCATCACCCCAACGATAGGTGCCACCTTTCTGAGTTAGTGAGGTGAGAGGTTGCACAATCTTGGAGAAATCCTTGATATACCTTCTTTAGTATCCAGCCAAGCCCAAGAATTGGCGAATTTCCGTTGGTGTACGAGGTGCAGGCCAGTTCTTAATCGAATCTACCTTGGATGGATTAACATGTATCCCATCCTTGTTTACCACATGGCCTAGGAAATGGACTTCACGAAGCCAGAAGTCGCATTTCGAGAACTTTGCGTAAAGCTGTTCTGTTCGAAGGATTTCCAAAATAAGTCATAGATGGTGCTCGTGTTCCTCCTGACTCTTCGAATAGATCAGGATGTCGTCGATGAAAACTATAACGAACTTGTCCAGGTAAGGCTTGCACACTCGATTCATCAAGTCCATGAAGACCGCAGGTGTGTTTGTCAGCCCAAAAGGCATGACCAAAACTCATAGTGTCCATAACGAGTTCTAAAGGCTGTTTTGGAGACGTCCTCTTCTCGGACTCTCAGCTGGTGATATCCTGATCTCAAATCAATCTTCGAGTAAAAGCTCGACCCTTGCAGCTGGTCGAATAGGTCATCAATGCGTGGAAGAGGGTAGCGATTCTTCACTGTCACCTTGTTGAGCTCGTGATAGTCGATGCACATTCTGAAAGTACCGTCTTTCTTCTTCATGAATAGCACTGGAGCTCCCCAGGGCGAATAAAACTCTTATTCAAAAGCTCTTGTAGCTGCGTGGACAGTTCTTCTAGTTCAGATGGAGCTAGACGATAAGGTGCTCGAGCTATAGGCGCTACTCCAGGAGCCAGTTCAATCTGAAATTCGACTTGACGATGAGGCGGAAGACCAGGTAGTTCCTCAGGAAATACCTCAGGATAGTCGTGTACGATCGAAAAATCTTCTATCTTCTTCTCTTTCTTCGAGGTGTCAGTAACGAGAGTCAAAATAGCAGTGTGGCCCTTTCGCAAACACTCCTGGCCTTAAGGAAAGAGATGATGCTCACAACAGCACCACTCTTGTCACCATGAATTACCAAAGGTTCTTCACCAGCACGAGGAATGCGGACGATCTTTCCTTTCTAAAGAATCTATGCTCGATGTTGAGGTAGCCAATCCATACCAATAACGATGTCGAAACCATCACAACGTTGGGGTCATTCCTAGCATCACCCTGACCAATCACGAACACTCGACCCCTGGCACCATTGCCGTCGTTATTACCCCCGTTGTTGCCTCCATTGCCCTGATTATTGTTGTTGTTGTTATTCTGATTTTGATTTAACTGGGGGCAGTCCCGCTTGAAAAGACCTTCAGCACCACACTGAAAGCATCACTTGTTGCCTCACGGCTGCTGCTGCTGGTTTTGTGGAGCTGGTGGTTGTTGATTGTTCTGATTCGCGGGTCGTGAGCTCCTGCAATCCTTAGCTTCATGACCCATCTTGAGGCACCTCTGACAACGACCCTTGTTGCACTGACCACTGTGGTGTCTGTTGCATCTATTGCACTTTGGGTGATTTACTCGATATCCACCCTGCCCTTGACTACCAGAAGATTGCTGACCAGGACTCTGGTAGTCATTGATCCTTCGCTGATGTGCCTGAGACTGAACCGAAGTCGAACCCTTGCTGGAGGTTCCATCCCATTTTCGCTTGTTGTCACTGGGAATAGCAGAAGTAGTAACAGTAGTAGCAGTACCAATACGCTTAGGCAGCTTGTTTTGTTCCACTTCCTGGTCTGTGAGACGATGAGCAAGGCGAGTAACATCTTGAATAGTAGCAAGGTTAGCAGAAGTCACATGACTTTGGATCTCTGGTACTAATCCTTTGAGGTACAGCTCAATGCGTTTGATGGGAGGATCCACCATAGTTGGACATAACACTGCCAGTTCATTGGATCGTTTCGTGTACGCTTCTATCTCTGACCCCGTCATCTTCAGGTTAAAGAACTCCACTTCCAGCTTGTGGATGTCATCACGTCTACAGTATTCACGTTTGATCAGTTCCTTAAAATCATTCCATGGGGTGGCATTAGTAGCAACCAACCCCAGCATTTGGACCTGAGCGTTCCACCACGTGAGCGCTACACCCTCGAGAGTACCATTAGCATACTTCACCCTACGATCCTCAGGGCATTCACACATCTCAAAGATAGATTCGAGTTTCTCGAACCAGTGGAGGAGTCCAACGGCTCCTTCAGTGCCACAGAAAGTGCTAGGTCGGCAATCCATGAAGATTTTGAATGTGCATACAGGTGGCTGAGCGTTCTGACCTTGTTGCGCGAGGAAGAAAAGACAGGGTTAAGCGCGAGAGTTGGGTCATGAGAGTAGGATCTAACATCCTAGGATAGGTTCGGAATAGCAGGTTATACTTCCTGCCTGAGCGGCTGCGAGTGCTGCCGTAACTTATTTGTTAATAAGAGTCGTCAGCTAGGCTTGAGTTAGGTTCACATGTCCACTCATGATCTTCACATCGAAGGAAACACAAGTAGGAAAGGTGTCGTGAATGCGTGTAAGTGTGAAGTGACAGAAGGGAGCAAGCACGCGTTGTTGCAAACAATGGCTACTATGTTATCTAACCATATCATGAGCAATGTTCTATGTAACTAGCAAGTAGGCAATATAACATAAACCATATCACCTAGAATGTCGAGTCTTGCACGTGGAGCGAAGCGTCGTTGTGGATCGTTGAGCACCGTTCAGGTTATAGTCTGGTTTTAACAAAAACTTTTCCTTTATTAAAACCAAGTTCACTATAACCAATGGCTCTGATACCAATCTATCACACCCCCAAAATCCACACGCGGAGTATCACCGCTTGGAGGCGTGACTGACCAGGATCCAGCCACCAATCATATTGAACAAGCATGTTAGTAAGTATAAAAATCCAACCAATACAATTGGTGTCCAAACAAAACATAGTTTAAGTTGCAAGCGGAAGCATAACGATTAAAACCAAAACAAAATATAAGTTCAAATGTTTCACTGTTTAACATGGCACACAAATGTCCATGTCCCACAACGACTCTTCCCCATGCAAGCTCCAGCTAAGTACCTATTGACCTGCAAAGCATGTAGTAACGAGTCAACAATAATGTTGAGCGAGTTCACAGTTGGGTGGTTGTTTTAAGTTGTTTCAAAAACAGTTTCCTTTAGCTGGCATCCCTGCCGTGGGGGTTACCCCATAGTTGAAAACGTGTTCTGGTTAAATCCCGTTTACTCTGGCTATCCAGCCGTGGGGGCTACCCCATGTTTGATTCTCTGGCTCTTCGGCCATGGGGGCTACCCCATGTATATACTAGACTCGTTACCATATCGACTACTGACGTTAGTCATGTTTATGTGCCCTTAGCGTCGGTGTCTATCATCACCGACGTGCCATAGTCCATTAGTTCACGCCCGTCCTCTGCGGCACGGTGTGAGGTTTGTCAGACCTAAATAGCGCTATCTAACTAATGACCCGCTCGCCATTGGCCCGGCGATTAAGTCGATATAAAAAGGAGGGACTTCGTGATAGAGTTTTGGTCTAGTAAAGTTTAACTGTCCAAGAGGACGAGGAATTATATTCCTGAACCCGTACTGTCCTACCCAAGAAGGACGAGGAATCCATATTCCTTTACCCATTCCCAACCCCTGGGAATCCCATGCTTTGTAGAAAGTGTGAACTCACCTTAGGTTAGCTCAGCAGATAAACAAAAGGTCAATCGAGCTGCTAGAGGTCAACCACGTCCTAACATGGTTACCATACGAGTCAGGTCTAGGTTCAAGTAGTGCACGTATGTTTACACATAAGCTAACAGGTTACGAACACATGGTATACACGACATACACGTAAACGATATCAGATAAGTAAATAACAAAGCCCAATATGAATAAACGGCCCAACCTATTGTGCGATCAGCACAACTTGTGCGATCCACAATGGGTTGTGCGATCAGCCATAAACCCGGCCCAAATAATATAGACAGTCCAAGACTTGTGCGACACAACAATTAAGCAAATAGTTTAACTTGTGCGATCCAATTAACCTTGTGCGACTAAACAGGACTTGTGCGATTAAGTTCTTCTTGTGTGATCCAAAAACTTGTGCGATCCAATGACTTGTGCGACCGGTTTACCAAATCTCAAAGTTTAAGGAAATTAGTTATATTGTTTCCATTTATGCGATTCAATCAAACAATTTAACAGTTTCAAATCTTGCAATATTCGATCAATTTAAACAATCACCAATTAATGAGTTAATTCATATAAACTCTGATTATTTTCAATCATAAACAATTAACAACTACATGTCAATCATCATCGGCTATATCAGATTCAACTTCAACAAATACAATATCATTTCATCCTTTACTTCACATAATATTAATCATAACAATCATGTGCACCTAATTATTAAAACCCTAGACTATTCTGACAATTCTATTAGGATAGGCACATGACTTGATTTGATCAAAACTACAAACTAGAAATTTGGTGCATACGTGGACTTTGGAGGGGAGTAACTTTGGCAGCCACTAACACATATAATCATATAAAACAACATCATGTCATCAATTAATCGGTAGTTCACAAATCCCAACCATGGTCCACCGATTTGTCCCATCATCTCGATATTGACATAGATTTTTCAATAACATTAATAGTTATCCAATCAATAATTAATGGCACAAGATAGTTCATGTATATCAAGGTCACAAATACACACCTACATGATTATCAAAACAAAACAAATAAGAGAAATCACTAACCAGCCAATGATCCGCTAAGATAATATTACGAGGGGGGGGTCCTTGACCACTGTCGTCGCACTAGAGGGGTTTTTAGGGTTTGGAATATGATCGAGTTTATTAATATACGTAAACCACATGTAAATATAGCTAAGTCAATGACCGTCCTCTATAATGGGTCCTGTTTGGGCTTTGGTTGGTATTGGGCTCGAATGGTGTAATTTAAGATAGTTTGCAAGTATGAGCCGTGTGTATGAACCAGTTATGATAATTAACGTGACCCACCTATAACTAGCTACATGCTAAAGTGCGACCCAAATACCAAATGGTACGAAGAACAAGTTAGAATATTAGCACAACGCGTTTAATCACACTTAATACACACCATATATACCATATCAATCACGATACGATTTAACATATTACAAACATGTACAGTTGCGAAACAACCAAGTCGTGTAAACAAACAACTTAAATAATTAACGTGTAATTAATGCGAAGATGGAATCTTGGAAACTCGAGTTGTCACATTCCAGTTCAGTGGGTCGTTTACTGCTATGTTTACTTTTATTATCCGCTTCCCTAACAGTTTGAATAATAAATGGTATTGCATCTATAATTCCTTATGCCACTATGTGTTGAATGGCACTGTTATCCACTTGATTTCCATTGTTATTGTTGTTTGGATCATCATTATTCGGGTTATTGTCATTCTGGTTTTCATTGTTCGGGTTTTCCTGATTCACTTCGTTGTCCATCTAAATTTTAAACATTTACCACGTATTAATATCACAAAATAGTATTTAGTATAGCCAATCACATGACACACATATTGATAAAAAACGTCGATCATTGCGACTTACTCTTTTCTTATATATAATATGCATCTTGTAACACCCGTTCTTATTATTCAAGGTTTAACGTAAATTTTACGTAAAACAATCATGTAATTGAGATTACATAAACATTTGGAAATACGGGTTTATTAAAACTTTTACAAATCATAAGTTATTCTACATAACGCGGTTGAATTCGTTGTTTAAAATTTACAATGTATCAAAGTGCGGAAGCGTGTGTTTTTATCGTGTTCGGTTCTTCGTTGAGCTTGATCGTCTTCCGGCATCCAAGGTGTACCTACATTTCATAAACATGAAATGCTTTAGTCATACAGGACTTAAAACGTGACTAAACGAGTCCGAGAAACAATTAATAACAAAAACACAAATTTCAACCTAGCCTCCACCGTAAATTACGGTGGCACCGTAATTTACGGTGGCCACTGGTTTGACATGCCCCTACCGTAAACCAGTAGGGGGGCACCGTAAAGCTTTTCATCTCCACCGTAAATTACGGTGGCACCGTAATTTACGGTGGACCCTGCATCCAGTTTTCCATTTTTGCCGTAATTTGACACGAAATCTTCCGTATCTTTCAAACCGCTTGTCCGTTTGGCCTACCGTTTCTTCCTACGTGTTTGTAATTTGACTCTCCATCATTTGGGGTTAAAATCCGACATTCGGCTTAACAAAATTTAAGACTTTTAAGTCTTCGGCTTATTACCCTTTATACCAAATTTTGACCCGGTTATGCATTTTATCAAACAAACGTATTTATTTGATTCCTATATTTCATACACTTCATCAAATAATTGTGATATACCATATTAGGTTTTAATCATAGGTTTATTACACAAATTAAACCCATTTTCACTAGTATGCTTATTTTGACCCGTTAAGGATATTTTAAGCACTTTTAAGCTCAATTTCGCTTTCATTCTAATCTAGCGTTGTAACCTATATTTCTTATCTAGTATTCTCCCATCACAACTAAATGTGTGTTGGATTTAAAGTAGATATCTTTGTGCTCCGAATTTATACCCCTTGAAATATCATTTTACGGCAAAGACTCGTATGGAGTCTTTTGGCCCAAGAATTACATCTTTCACTACCCATACTCGTTCTAAACTTTTGTTTAATCATAAGACACCTTTCCAAACAACCTCTAAGAGTTGTTTGTTCAATTTAGCCTACAAGGGCGTTTTGGTCGATTTTGGTCCTTCTTTTACAATGAAGGGCTATCATCAATTATTCGACCAAATTAGGACTTTTACATACATCATAAACATGCGTACCTGGCTCGGATCAACAAATAGACCCGATTTTAATACCTTGCTTTATATTCGCTAATTAAGAACGATGTGAATATCCATTGGATATCTATTCCTGTAAGCATATATCTTGACAAAAGAATCATTAGTTTATATAGTCAAAAGGTGATGTCTACACCTTTTGACCCGTTTGGCCGAAATGGTCATTTATCTTTGCGAGATGATATTTATTATCATCTCCTCTACATGACTCTTTCCGTTTAACACCGTACGGTCATTTTAACTTATAAACCGTTTATTACCTTCGACATAATATGACCGAATTATCGATTTACTTCTTTTTAAACCATCAACATGGCTTCTAATTATGCGCGACTATCTTGTTCCGTACGTCTACACGCCGGAACATCATACCTCGATTTTGTATTTATCTTATTCATACTAATACGATAAGAGAATATTCTGGAATATAAGACTAGTGTAAGCTATATTTACCTTGCATCCGAATTTATGCTTTTCCGTCATTCTTGCTTCGTTTGACCCGCTTCCTTCCCCAAGCCTTCACCTAGCTTGCCAAGCGTCAAACTATCATTGTAATTGTAAGATGGTTAGGTTAGTCATAATCATTTACGACTATTCCATCCTATTCTTCTTATATCGAATTTACCACCCGATCATACACTTGGTCGATTTGACTTTTTTTTTAAGGTCAATCGACTTATCAACTTATTCATTGCACATTTTCACTCTAATTTCAACACTTTAGTTTTCATTTAGGCATTTTAACAAACACCTAATGGGCATGATTCTACACATTTGCTAACCAGTTCATAATTAGTCATTTTTACCAAGATTAACATCAAGATTCAACCATTATCATGTATGATCAAATACTCAAATTTGCAAATTGTTCACGTATCTTGCATCTACTATCACTTATGATGATTTCTAACACAACTATATTATCATCTTTTCTACATAATCAAAACCCACTTGACACATGAGTGTATGATTATGAATTCACAACCATAAACATCAATTCAACAATTACATGGCTAGGGTTTACTACTAGACATAGTTTCATCCCTAATTTCATCCAAACAACAAACATGCAAGCTCAGATTCGAGTTCTCTAGGTTTGCTCAGAATTTCAACTAGAGGTTTCTCAAGAAATTTACATACCTCGTGACACCTTTTTCAATGGTGATCACTAATTCATACTCGAATTTTGATTTGGACTTGATTTGCCCCTTCAATTTGATGAAATTGTGTTGATTAGGGTTTGACCCTTCTTGGTCGCCCCTGAGCTCGATCCAGAACACACACTGTGTGTGTGTGTTTGTGTTTGTTTTAATTAAATAACTTTTCTAGTTATCCCGCTTTAACCCCTCGTGTTTGGTTCGTTATTAAGTAGGCCACAACCTACTTATTTCTTTTAACAATTTTCCCACTTATTAACTAGGTTAAATATTCCTAGTTAACTTAGTGGGTTCGGGAATATTTATGACTAAGTTTATTTTAGGTCCCGCTAGGTCGGGCCTTCTATAAACTTTATTTCCTCCAAAAGCCTGTGTACTACTTTTATTTAATATTAGGTTTATTTATTTAAAATCCTAATATTCACCGGGCTATTTTTACCACTAACAGTAATTTACCCGTCTTTTAGTATTAACGTGGGTTAATTATCAAACCCGTTTTCGGGGTGTTACACATCTACTACAAACTAGTACTAAAATTAAAATTACAATACGACTAAAATTGAACTTACACTACTAGTAGGCATCCATAGCTATGATTTAGTTTTTTTTTTCAAACATACACGCATATTATATATTATTATATTATTATTATTACTACCTTCGTCATCACTTTCACTGATATGGATTCATCCAGAAATCCATATGACGCTCGTCGTACTTCCAGCTCCTACTTGCCTCATCCTCTCGCTACTTTCTAAAATCTCTTCTCTGAAAGTTCGGAGCTCTTGCACATTTTCTACACTCATTGGGGGTGCAGATGCTGGTACTGGATCTGGGTACTGTGGCATGGGTTCTTCCTGAGGATACGGATTCTCTAAGATTTCCTTAATGTATTCATCATTATCATAGTAGGGATCTAGAGGGTCCAGACCTGGGTAAGCGGCTAGGTTTAGCATGGGTAGATCTGTTAGGTGGTAGCGTTGCACATAATCCCTATGATCATCAAACCACGGATCGTAGTCTGGGTCTAAGGGATTGGGTGTTGGTACCATAGGTATCTCCTCTGGATTAAAATCATGCATTTCGACTTGATTTTCTGGGTTGTTTTCTATTTCCATTGGCTGATCGGGAAATAGTGGTAATGGTTGGGGTGCTATAAGTTGTTCCAGGTTAGGGTCAGCAACTGTGGTTGCTAGGATATGAAAGTTTGCTAAACTCCTGTTAAGCATGTCTTGGGTGTGGGCATCGGTTTCTCTTTTAGCTGCTGCTAGCACTCGTTGTTCTTGTAACTTTTTCATTCTATTCCTACGCTCATGTGCTCCCTTACTGAACCATCCTCTCTTTTTCTAAGGGAATGGCTCTTCAGACTGAGCCTTAAACACGAATATCCCTTCTTCATCATCAGTTGAATACCCTGAGAGGGCAGGCTGTGAAGATGTGCCTTCGCTTCTAGGCGAGCTGGACAACTGACGATACGCGTCGGATGGTCCTTGATCACTCATACTGTAAACTAACAAATAGTCAAATAACACATAACAATAAAATACAGATATGCACGTATTTCCGTAATTTATTTCCTAACACTTTAAATAATATCTTGGTGTCTGCAGAACACTTCTGTGGCTGAATCAGTGGCTTAGCTCTGATACCACCTTCTGTCGCAACCCCCGTCCCCTAACAAACCCGGGAACGGGCGACCGCGGCCAGTTTCAGTGGTATCGGTATTTATCCATTTTAGCAGCGGAAATTTCATCAGGACCGTAGTTAGGAAATATTTTATCAGAGTAAAATACCACGCTGTTAATATATTAAATACATGGGAAAATCCCAAGTTTCAAGTACACATATTTTTATAGGGGTAAACCCTATTTTATTTAATAAAACATCTATTCATTTTAGGTAACTTTATAGCCACTTTTCCAAGCCTTCAGTGCTGTCCAGCTGGCTTCTATTTGGCTTTCACATTTTGTTACCTGAAACGCATTTAAAAACATTTTTTCAGTGGGAAATACTGGTGAGTGAATCTCAGTTTAATCAAGTTTAATAAAGACCATTGTACAGTATTGAGGGCGGTCGCGCAATTACATTTGTTTCCATCTATTCAATTACCACCCACGGTACTGTCAACCCGACTTGTGGTCATGTTACTCCTCGCAAGGTAGTAACAAATTTTGTATACAAAACCCCAACATACCGACGATAATTGTAGAATACAAATACTCAATAAATGTTTAATATATTATTAATTGTGTGAGGTTTTGTAAAAACAATTTGCAAAAAAGGAGATTACTCACATTGCTATCTTAGGTTTTTTGTAAGGGATTCCTGGTGATTATCTATAATTTACACAATTGTACACGTGTTAGTATAATAACCCAATATTTACATTAGTAATACTCTTCTTGAGACGACATTCCAATGACTACGTCGGGCAGAACCACGACAGCAGTTACGGAACCCTGGATCAATCGGGCAGCGTATCTAATACATAACCGGGGTTATAATACTTACAACGGAGCAGAACTTCGTTAATTAGGGGGGTATAATACCCGATTATAGTGCCTACTATTCAGAATTTCGAGTGAGAAAAGAAATGTGAGCGAATTCGAATGAACTGCCGATGCCTCCTTTATATAGGGCCTGAATTCGAGTTCCTCACGGCCCGCGTAAGATTAGGCTGAGGCTTACGCGGCCCACCTAGTAGGGGTGTAGCTGCTAGGGTTGTTGATTCGTCGGTATAGGTCCGACACGATCATGACACGTGGCGGCTCAGGGGCTCGCCCTGACTTCAAGCTGTCGCGCCCCGCGTAAGAGGCCCTAAGGGTTTACGCAGCCCGCGAGCGACACTTAAACTTGATTTTTATTTAATTTTAATTATATATTGTATTTTGAGCTCGGTTTTCACATGGGGTATATTTTAGGACATATTGGGACATTTTTAAAATATTAGGGTGTCGAAAATATTTAGGAGGGTTTGTTATAACTTTGGTAAGCGTAATCTAATGAAACTGGATGATCAAATCATTGTCTTGCAAGGAAAATGACGTATGTGCAAAATACAAGCCCGTGACCAAACCATAACAATGTTTCCTCGCCACATCACCAACCAAGGTGATGCAAAAACAAGTAGGACACAATTGCACCCAAGGTCCAACTGAGGGTGGGGCTTGTTAAACCCAATAGATCTATTCGACTGTTCTGCGGTCATGTAGACTAATGGTCACTCTTAGTGTAATACCACCATGAGGGCTTCCCGAGCTCCAAGAATAAAACTTATGTGCACATAATGGTCGATTGAATTCATCCCCAACTACCATACCCCATAACAAGCATGTATTTCTCCCAATTTTAAATAACCAATTTAAAAACAAAAGAGGCCGTGAAAACTCACCTAAGCAATCCGTCCAAGCTAGCAATAACCAATGGCTAACTCAATGAAAATAATCCTGATCTACAAGTGTCCTAAACCAATAAGACACCAAGGTCTAACCATGTGTCTACCCAGTAACCCAACAAGTTGTTCACCAAAACATGCTTAGACATGAAAAATGTTAACCCTTTTTATGAAAATGTTATATGTTACAACATGTTGGTGATTGATTATCCAAGTGTATACGTTTCTATATATTATCACAAATATATATGTAATCACACATAATTCCACATATATCGAGACATAGTCCTAAAACTCCGAACCCGTGTCAACACGCGAATGAACTCGTTTAATAAATATATTTTTTTTTCTCAAAAATACTATATTTATCCCATGGAACCTCATTCCACAAAACATGTAAGTCGAATACGAGATAGCCAATAGTAATTTTGTAATATAGAAACAAATATAAAAACCCTTAATGTTGTAATTATATGGAATTTGTCTTTTATACAAAATAAATGAACTTACCAGTATTTTTCGCTGATCAAATGTTTTTAAAATGCGTTTCAGTTGATTTCCTGTGAAGAGAAGGAAAAGTGCTATGAGGCACTCAAGCTTAAATAAGTGGCTATGTAACCTGAATAAAACGTGTTTTGTAATCAAGGGTTTATCCCTGTGAAAAATCCTTTATGTAAATATGGGTTTCATCCCACAGTTTTATGAAATGAAAACTACGGTGTTTTGAAAACTCTAATATTTTTCCTGACATCCGGTCCTGATGAAATTTTCGCTACGATAATTTTAATAAACACCGGTATCACTTGTATCTGATCACGACCCCCGCCCAGGATAGGGTCGAGGGTTGTGACAACAACAAAAACAATTCTCAACATCATACCCTTAATCCTAGTCAAACAAGTCAAAGGGTAGGGGTTTCTGCCGAAAAAGGGTGGGCATGGGGTGGGACTTGGGATCTTGTAAAGAATTACTTGTTAATATGTTGTTGTCTCCTAATTAACATACACAATGTTACTAGCAATTTGATTAGTATTTTAGGGTAATCATGTTAATTCCATTTTAAGTAACTATATCACAAGGTTATTGGCCATGCAAAATACTATTATATGTGTGTGTTGTAGCATAAAAATGTATGCATATATGGTAATTTAAACACATACGCGATAAAAACTGTAAATGCGATACTTTTATATCAATATTATGGTGTTATCTATTTTTCATTACCGGCACATAATAATGCCATCAAATTAATGTTACAGGTATATTGGAACAATTTCAACATTTTACATTGTACCGGATAATCACCAACATCCGTTTTGACACTCTTACCTTACGCGATAAACCAATATCTAACGGTTATTAAATACAATTCCATGTGTTTACCCGGAATTTGCTAAACTTTATGGACTCTATCACAAAATTAAGTCTAATTGTACATAAATAATTGTTAAACAGTGATTAGGATGTACAAATTAACCTGAAATTTTGTCGGTTGTAACATTAGATGTGTATTTGAAAGTATTGTGAGTAAAAGGGGTAAGTGAAAATGGTCGGGGAAGACTTGTATTTATAGGCAATACCCAAAAATCAAAAAAAAAAAAAAAAAGAAGAAGAAGAAAAAGAAACAGCTTCCCAATCCATGGTTGACCCACGATTGATTGTGAAATGCCTAGATTTTGTCTTTTAGCTTGTTTTATATCTTGGACGTTGTGTAACGACTATAATCTACCCAACACATTTTCCACCCCTATACCTCTGATTTTTTGCTTCTCAAAGCAACCATTTAATATCTATCAACATAGATGCTTACTTTTCAAAGCATAGTGATGGTTTGGTACAACATAGTTGTTTTCTTTCCATTTATTATGGTAACATTTTGTCTTACCATAATTACATCCCACAAATAGAAGAAACTAACTAGACTCATCCATTTTGAAAATTTAAAGTCCATCCAATTACCAACTTGTATAGTTTAACTAAGACTTATATAGTAAAGATTAATTTGTTATCTTGTAATTAAAGTTTAATTATTTTTCTCGCTAATCCCCAATCAATTTCTTGATGTATCATGCATTGATCTTAGTAGATGAGTTTTCATTCTTGAACTTTGTAGTCTTTTAAGTCTTCATAGCATGTTTCTCTGGTCTTTCATCTATATGTATAACAATTTGTTGCACCTCATGATTTGTTGCACTTGATGTTTGCTGTAATTCATTTCCCAAGTCTTGATCATTGTAGTATTGATTTATCATTTGATTTATTCTTTATCATTGCACTTGATGAGTCTTGTGTATGATGATCTTGATGTATTCTCAATCGTTAAGTGTTAAGTGACATGTATATTGTATATGCCCATC
Source organism: Helianthus tuberosus (assembly GCA_030545235.1). Classification (NCBI taxonomy): domain Eukaryota; kingdom Viridiplantae; phylum Streptophyta; class Magnoliopsida; order Asterales; family Asteraceae; genus Helianthus; species Helianthus tuberosus. The sequence continues at coordinate 147,839,052 of CM060445.1, read as the reverse complement.
CTTAATTTCCTTAATTGACAACTAGTAACACCATTTATAAATTCAAGAAATTATCAAAACAAAGCGTTATTTGGGATTTTAGTCATTTCATAATCTTTTCTTAAACCTTATTTTCCCAACAAAAAATAAAACAGTAACTTGAATAAACAATAAGTTGGGTGTGATCTGTATGACATAAAAATATAATAAATTAAAAGATGAAATCGTTCTTATTATACTCACAAGTCGAACGACGAGGTTCGTCTTTGTCTTTGGCTAGTTGAAATATTCGTTTTCAAATTCATAATAACGCAAACATAAAATACAAACCAAAAATATGCAATCCACATCATTTTTTGGGTAGTCAAAGTGCGTAAATACGTTCCACCTAGATTAACGATGTCAAAGTGCGTAATTATGTTCCACCTAGGTTAACAATACGAATACATGTCAAAGTTGTTTACGACACCCAAAAATACTATATACTACAATTTATATTAGAATCTTCAAAAAAAACAAATTAGACAATATCGTGTTATTAAATTATCAAAAACAAAATAAAATAGTGAGTACTTTTTTTGAATGGCAAGGAACGACGCACCGTGACACCTGGCGTTGTGGCCAAGATCGACTACTCAACCGCCGCCAGTCCCTTGGCTCTCCCAGATGCGCGGAAACCTGACCTTCATCCGCCCGAAGGCACGCTAGTGGAATAATAGGTAAAACCTCGCCTCTCATCCAGGACGAACCGGCACCACCCGTATTCGCCTTTCACATGGATGCCGCAGAAAATTAATTTTTTATATTATTTTTGTAAAGTTTTTGTTTTGGCTTCCAGTGAGATTATTTTTGTTTTGGTTTGATATTATTATTGATAGAGTAAATTACGTTTTTGGCCCCTGTGGTTATATCACTTTTACTATATTAGCTCAAAATAAGAATTTTTAACATATCTACCCCCATGGTTTTTATAACTAACCATTTTGGCCCCTAAGTCTAGAGATCATGGGGGCTAAAATGGTTAGTTATAGAGATCATGGGGGGCTAAAATGGTTAGACTTAGGGGTCAAAATGGTTAGTTATAGAGACCATGGGGGCAGATATGTTAAAAATTCTTATTTTAAGCTAATATAGTAAAAGTGATATAACCACAGAGGCTAAAAACGTAATTTACTCTTATTGATATTATTTTTGTTTTGGTTTCCTGTGAGAAGCATGGTGTATCACACATCTGAAATGTTGCCAACAATATCTCACATGGGGTAGCGTCAGTGACGCATCAGACAATCTTACTTTGTTTTAATTTACGATTCAGTTTTAAGGGTTAGGATCAAATACAAAGGATAAAATAAATAAGAAGTGTAAGAAGGATTCTAGTCCATTGATCTTAGATTTGAAGGGTTGAGATTGGTTGTAGGGAAAAGAAGATAATAGAAGGGCATAAAAGGAATCCTATATTTATGGATTTTCTCTCTCCACATGCAAGGCACATGTCAATTCCCCCATCGATTTAAAACGTCCATAACTTTTTCATACGACATTTGTTTTCAAAAAAAAATTCACCATAATAACGAGCGTTTTTTTATCTTTAATATGAGTACCATATTATCATATAAAAATAAAATAAAAATTTTCATTTTTACTGGGTTTTTTGGCATTGTGTTAAAGGTTCAGGTCATTGATTCTTTTAACAGGGTTTTGGTTAGTAGAGTTTCTATACATTGTGTTATTATCAAAACCTATAACACAATGTTAATTTGAGTTCTATCCATTGCGTTTTTATAAAAACCTATAACACAATATATGACACAATGAAGATTTTGTTATATCTGGGTTTTCTATAAATTGTGTTATTAGTTCAGGTCATTGTGTTTAATATGTTATTCATTGTGTTTTAATATATTGTCCATTGTGTTTTAATAATTTGTTTAATTTTTTTATTATCTTGTTCATTGTGTTTTAGTTTGTTATGTATTGTGTTTTTAGTTTGTTTTTCATTGTGTCTTCATCTGCTCTCCATTGTGTCTTTTATCTGCTGTCATTAATTGTGTCTTTTATCTGTTGTCATCAATTGTGTTTTTATTTAGTCTGATTCTTATTGTGTTATATGTTATCGCCATTGTGTTATACGTTATGGTCATTGTGTTTTAGTATGTTGTCCATTGTGTCTTTATCTGTTGTCATTGATTGTGTTTTTATTCTAATTTACATTGTGTTTTACATCATGTCCATTGTGTAATATGTTATTCATTGTGTTTTAATATGTTGTCCATTGTGGTTTAATAATTTGTTCAATTTTTTTATTATCTTGTTCATTGTGTTTTAGTTTGTTATGTATTGTGTTTTTAGTTTGTTTTTCATTGTGTCTTCATCTGCTCTCCATTGTGTCTTTTATTTGCTGTCATTAATTGTGTCTTTTATCTGTTGTCATCAATTGTGTTTTTATTAATCTGATTCTTATTGTGTTATACGTTATGTTCATTGTGTTTTAGTATGTTGTCCATTGTGTCTTTATCTGTTGTCATTGATTGTGTTTTTAATCTAATTTACATTGTGTTTTACATCATGTCCATTGTGTAATATGTTATTCATTGTGTTTTAATATGTTGTCCATTGTGGTTTAATAATTTGTTCAATTTTTTTATTATCTTGTTCATTGTGTTTTAGTTTGTTAAGTATTGTGTTTTTAGTTTGTTTTTCATTGTGTCTTCATCTGCTCTCCATTGTGTCTTTTATTTGTTGTCATTAATTGTGTCTTTTATCTGTTGTCATCAATTGTGTTTTTATTTAGTTTGATTCTTATTGTGTTATATGTTATCGTCATTGTGTTATACGTTATGTTCATTGTGTTTTAGTATGTTGTCCATTGTGTCTTTATCTGTTGTCATTGATTGTGCTTTTAATCTAATTTACATTGTGTTTTACATCACGTCCATTGTGTAATATGCAACTGGGTTTTTGAAATTTTTTTGAAAAATATAACAATATGGTACTCATATTAAAGATAAAAAAATGCTCGATTTTATGGTATAATATTTTTTAAAACAAATGATGTATAAAAAAGTTACGGACGTTTAAAAGTTAGGGGGGAAATAGCATGTGACTTGCATGTGCATATTCTCTTTCCTCTTGTAGACAAAATTACCCTTTCCATTTAATTACTCATAGGACACTTGTCACTCTCTGGTGCCTTCTTACCCTTCTTATTTTTAAATCTTTTGTATTATAACTCAACCCCAGTTTTAATATAAAACCATTGGATTATAAGTATTTGAACAAAAAAAATTATTAACACCCTTTTCATTTAAAAAAAAAAAAAATCAAATATAAATGGGTCTTAACATACAAAATATCCTTAACATAAGAGGTGAAGGAAACTTTTTTTAAATTGAAAAACATAAAAAAAAAAATCATGATTTTACACTAGTAATTACTCTACAGTAATTTAAATTATAATTGCAAAATTTAAAATCATTATTTTACACGATTTTTTTTTTTTTATTTTGAGACTAAAATCCATGTTTAATAAGATGGAGAAATTTGTTTTTCAAAAATTTTCTCCTTCACTTTTCACGTTAAGCCAGTTTGTATGTTAAGGCTCATGTATAAAATAACCTTACTCTTTATTTTTATTTAAAAGTGGATAGTTATCTAACTTTATATATATATATATATATATATATATATATATATATATATATCATAGTTATTAAAGGCACTAGACGTTAAAATGAGAGCCTAAGAAAATAAAAGCGCACAATGGAAAAAACTAAAAATATATAATCTATTAGAAAAATAATAATATTCTACAAATAAAATAAACAGAACCTATTATATAACATTTAATATCATCTATTTAGTATCAAAAGTTCTAAAATATTTGTGTATTGGAGTAGAAAAGTGATTTTCCTTTGATAAAAGTAGAAATTTGTCTGGAATCTTGCCGGAATTTAGAGAATTTTGTTGGAAACTCTAAGGAATCTAGAAATCGCGTCGAAACTTATGTGTGAATCATTACTTGGAGAATTAAAGCGCAATTGCCTTGACTTAAGTCGCAAATGCCTCGCCTCGCCTGAAATATGGATCTAGGCGCAAGAGGCGATGACTTTTAACAACTGTGATATATATTTACTTTTGATAGAAATTTTATAGTAGAGTTATTTTTTTAGTAAGGTACCTTATTGATAGCACTATTATCCACTTGATTGTTATTGTTATTGATGCTTGGATTCTCATTAACCACGTTAATGTTACTCTGGTTATCATTATTCAGATTTCCTTGATTTCCTTCGTCGGCCATCTGAATTTTAAACATTTACCTCATATTAATATCACAAAATAATAGGTAATCTAGTTAATCACATGACACGCATTTTTGCCAAAAACGTCGATCATTGCGACTATACTCTATTTTCATATACTATGCGTCTATTACACACTAGTACAGAAATAAAGATTACAATACCAACAGAAAGAAAATTATACTAATAGTAATATGCATCCGTACACACATATTTTATTTTTATTTTATTATATTTTATTATTATTACTACTACCATTTCCTCCATTCTCACATTCATGGATATGGATTTATCCAAAAATCCATATTGCGCTCATCGTATTTCCATACGAGACGCTCTCCCACCTGACGCATTCTCTCACTGCTTTCTAAAATTTCCTCCCCAAAAGTCCTAAGTTCTTGAACGTTTTCTGCACTCATTGGGGGTGCAGGTTCTCGGACTGGGTTTGGAATCTGGGGTGCGGGTTCCTGATATGGGGGTGAAAGTGCCTGAAATCGGTAAGGATCTTCTAAGATCTCCCTAATATATTCATCATGGTAATAGGGATCTAAAGGGTCCATACCTAGGTAGGCTTCTATGTTCTGTATGGGTGGGTATTCCTGGATAGGGTAACGTTGCACAAAGTCCCTATTGTCATCCCACCAGGGGTCGTAATTTGGGTCTAGGGGGTTTGGTGCAGGTATCCTAGGAATTTCTTCTAGGTTATGCATCTCCACTTGGTTGTCAGGATTTTCTATCTCCATGGGTTGATCTGGGTTTTGTGGTTGTGGGGCTACTAGTTGTTCTAGACTTGGGTCAGCAGCAGTTGTGGCTAGGATATCAAAATTAGCTAGGCTTCTATTAAGCATATCCTGTGTATGGGCATCTGTTCTACGCTTAGCGGCTGCTAAAACTCTTTGCTGTTGCAACTTTCGCATCCTCTTCCTACGAGCAAAGGCTTCCTTACTGAACCATCCTCGTTTCTTATGAGGGAATGGCTCTTCTGACTGAGCTTTAAAAGCAAACACTCCTTCTTCCTGATCAGCAGAATACCCAGAAAGGGCAGGCTGTGAAAAAGTACCTTCACTCTTAGGAGAATCAGACAATTGGCGATTCATGTCTGAGGGTCCTTGATCACTCATACTGTAAACTAACAAATAGTCAAATAACACATAACAAATAAATACAATTATGCACATATCTTCATAATTTATTTCCTAACACAAAATATAGAATTTAAGTGTCAGCAGAACACTTCTTTGGCTCAGACCAGTGGCTAGGCACTGATACCACCTTCTGTCGCAACCCCCGATCCCTTATCTGTCCCGGGAACGGGCGGACGCGAGCTCAGAGTTTGGTGGTATCAGTTATTTAATCTTGCAGCGGAATTTACATCAGGACCGTAGTTAGGAAATGTTTATCAGAGTAAAACCACCATATTTGATATTAGTAATCACATGGGCAAAACCCAAGTTTCTTATTACAATACATTTATAGGGACAAACCCCATTTTATTGAATTTAAAACATCGTTTATTAGGTAACTTTTATAGCTACATTTTTCCCAAGCCTTCAGTGCTCTCCAGCTGGCTTTTTACTAATTGGCTGTCACATTGGGTTACCTGAAACGTGTTTTAAAAACATTTGTCAGTCGGAAATACTGGTGAGTGAATCCCAGTTTAATCAAGTTTAAATAAAAAGTCACAGTGAACAGTATTGAGAGCGATCACATTGTTTATGTCTACACAATTACTCCATTTAGTACTGTCAATCCACTGACTTGTGGGTCATATTACCCATTGGCTAACTCATTGTCCAATGGTAACGTATTGTCATCCCGACTTACTACTCACAGTGTAGTAAATTTTGTATACAAAACCCCAACATACCGGCAGTAATTGAAGAACTACAAAGACTCAATCACTGCTAATTTTCATGGTAAAACATTTAAGGTTTGGTAAAACATTACCAAAAAGATTAACAAAAAGAGGATAAACTCACATTGCTATCTTAGACTTCTCGTGAGGGTTTCCTGGATATAATCTATAATTTATACAAATGTACATTGGTTAGTATCATAACCCTTTGAAAATATTAATGATACCCTCCCCGAGACGACATTCCAACAACTACGTCGGGCAGAACCACGACAGTTGTTACGGAACCCTAAATCAATCGGGCAGTGTAACTATTACGAAACTAGGGTTATAATACTTACAACGGAGCAGAACCTTGCTAATTAGGGGGTTTAATACTTGAAAATTATAACTCTTCTACAGAAATTCGAGATTTAGAAACAGAAATGAACGAGTTGAAACCCGAGGCCTCCTTATATAGTTCTGATATTTGGTCCTCTCGCGGCCCGCGTCAACATCCAGTCAACGTATAGCTTGTCCCGGTCACCAAGTAGACCCGCCACGATGTCGACACGTGTCGGCATCTGGTGTCTCCGCGTTGTAGGTCTCTCGCGGCCCGCGTACACTATCAAGAACTCTTACGCGGCCCACTTTAACTAAAGAAATCAAAGGAATCCGGTCTACACCTTTATACCTCCCGCGTGAAATGTTGAGGTGGGTCTACGCGGCCCGCCTCAGCTCAATTTTTCTTTTTTTTAATTTATTTTAAATGCTATAACATAATTCGGGCTCGGTTTTCACATATGAGGTGTAACTAAAGACATATTGGGACATTCTCAAATATTCTAGAGTGTCGGAAATATTATAAGGGAGTTGGTTTTACCGAGGATTGTTACATGTAGCGTTTAGAGTACGGAGATTTTCAGGACATCCACTCTGGCGCAGAGTGACTTTGACGGAATCAAACCATTGAAACATAGCCATTGGGCCATCCTTGCCAATAAATTCCTTTAGACCACAGGCTTTGAACTGCTTGAAGCTGAAAGCAGTCTTGGGAGCAGCTTTAGGAGCTTCGGTTCTGGACTCCTTGGATGATTTGCTCACATTCTCGTATATTTCACTCATGATCTGAGGAACTACCTTTGCTACTTGCTTAGCGACGAGAGCAGCAAGGCGTTTGTCTCTCTATTCTTGGCGAGTGATTCGTGGGTGACGGGGTCCAGATGATGGTCCAGTGGACATTGTTTGCAACAGACATCGCCACAGGACTCAACACAACACAACATAATCGAATCTCTCCTCACAAGCCTATTACTACTAAAGCTCAGGAACACGTATATCCAGGTAATCACATAGGCACTTAGTCACAGATTCACATAAACACAGAAGCACATAAGCACAGAAACATATAAGCACATAAAGCACAGAAACACAGAAGCACATACACGTGTGATCACAAGATGCAGTCAGAATACAGAAACCTATTATTCAGGGTTCGCGAGAGTTCGAGTATAGCGATCGTGATTAACATATCGAGTAGTATAGCACAAGCGAATAACATAGCAATCAACATGGCGTAAAGTCGTTCCTCATGTAGTAGCAATTTGTCAGCGGTTGTGCAGTGTGTTGTGTGTTTAGTGGGAAGCAACAAGGCGTTAGATCGAAATCAGTAGTACCTCAAAACGCTAACAAATAAGCATAAACCACATAAAACACATAAAATTCTCATAAAACATCGAAATATCAGAGTCGGCAGTAGCGAGCTTAGAATCGAAACACATAAAAATCGAGAATAGATTGTCTGTGGCTATTTAGACATCGACTAACCAAAGCGATCCGACTATTCACAAGGACTTTCTGAGCACAGTTTTGCCTTCGGGACCGTGCTCTAGCCACGAATCTGGGTGATTGGCACGCATCCCTCCAGTCATATCATGACTTCAAGTCGTTGGAGTCCGTCGAGACTTTGGTGAGAGTTTTGTAAAACCAAGTAAAGGTCGGAACAAGTCGCCAAGGTTCGGGTTTCACCCCTGTCTTAACAAAGTCGTTCCTGTTTTGATAAAATAAAAGAGAATTATGCGTCAAAGTATGGATTTCACTCCTGATTCAACGCAATTTCTCGTGTTTATAGATGAAAATGCGAGGCGAACAAGCAAATTTGGTTGAGAGTTTGCGGTTCTCACACCTAATCTCGGCCCAATCGCTCGTCCATTCTTTGAAACTAAAGTGCAGTGATAGTGCAACGTAGGCGAGAATAGCGAGAAATAGCAGTAAGCTTGTATATAATCCCTACCGGATATGCACAAGTCGGTCTGTTGGTTCCTAACTATAGACTAGGTCATCTCTAAGACATCGACCTGGACCAGGTCGTGTCTTGCCTAATTCCCTATAGTTATGGCTCTGATACCAATCTGTCACACCCCAACCGATGGCGAAAACATTGGGGCGTGGCACTGAGCGAAACAGATTGTCCAGAAGTTTCCATAACAATTATAATTACCAATTATTTAAAGCAACATGTCCCATACCATGTCATAAAAGATAACATAATTATTACAGGCAAGATCTAGTCAAATTGTTCTGTTCCGACAACTCAGATTTTTATTACAGGCAATTGTTTATTGATCTAGGTCTTTCCTAGCCTCGATTTCACAGCAAGCAAAGCAAATAAGCATCCTATGCACCTGTCAAATACGTTAAAGTAAAAGTCAGTACACATAATGTAAAGGTGAGCATACAAGTTTAATAGATATAATAAAGTTCGAAATCGTTACGCATAACCAGCATGTACACAGTGTAAAATGAGGCATGTTAGTTATCGACATGAACCTATCGATACCAATGACTGTGGGTTGACTGCCCAAGGCTTTTCGTAATACACACTCACCACTGTGAGCCATGTAACAAATTGTCCTTAACAACCCCTGAGTGAACAGGTGCTGAGTCCAAACAAATAGTACTATCGTTGCTAAGGCAGGTAGACAGCATTCCATGTGTAAACATAACAAACAAGCATTCATTAAGTCACGTATAACATGCGGTAATTGGTTAGCGATTAAAGTATTGCGTAGTGTGTTTGATGTGATTTAGAATATGTAACGTATGTAACACCCAAAAGTGCGTAAAGCAAAAAGGGATCGAGTATACTCACAGCGATTGGTGGATTGAAGGGAGCGCTAGAGAGTAGGGTTAGCCTGAACAGATTGATAGCATAACGATAAGCGACGCGTAAAACGAAACAAGTGACAGTGGGTCGAACAGCAGTTCGATCGGATGGTAGTCCGATCGGACAACCAGTCGTTCGAGTGTCAGTCCGCTCGGATGGTCATCCGATAGGGTGACCTTTCGAGTGGATTGTTTCTTCCTTTGTGAAGGATGTGTTTGTGTATGATGGTTTGACTTTTGAAGTTTTCGTTGTAGCATTTTGAAAACTTAGAAGTATCTCTACCTTTCAGGTCGATCGATCGAACGACCGTTTGATCAGGCGACAGTCCGATTGGTTGGACACTTCAGCGAGAGCAAGTTCACAGCAGATTGTCACTCGATCGGATGATGGTCCGATCGAGTGGCAACCCTCGTGCATTGAACATGTTGAAAATTGATAAGTATTGAAGTCTGATCATTACATGGTCAAGTGGTAGTCTGATCGGGTGGTAATCCGATTGGGCAGCACTTCGTTCAATGTTCATCCCTCAAAGTTTGAAAATAAAAGTTGAGTGTGGGGCCAAGGTGCAAGTCGATCGGGTGACCACCCAATTGGGTGACCACCCGATCGGGTGACAATCCGATCGGACAGCAGTCCGATCTGGCGGCACTCCGTTCTGGTGTCCCGGTCGTCTTCTTCCTTGGTCATTTTGATAGTTTGTCGTTTTATCGAGATGTTTTGATAACGTGTTAAGCAACAAAAACCTCGTCAATACTTGGTACTCCTGATTGGACAGGAATCACCCAAATTCGACCAGTTAACTGTTCGAGACGGTGTTCCATGTTTAACCTGAAATCGGTAGTCTCGTGGATAGAATTCAGATCTTGAACCAACACAGCCACAAGAATGAGTAGGAAGTTGGTACAAGCTCCGATTCTATCGGTTTTGAGTGCATTGAGTGTAAAATACTTGAAAGAAAGTTGGAAAACCATCTTTCAATCATTTTTCACCTTGAACATGTTCAGATCTATGAAAGATCTTTGTTTATTTATGTGGAAATCGTTCAGATCTAAGTTGTTTTTGGAGGATTGGAGCCAAAACATGAAGTTCATAAGAACACCATGATGACATCATCCTAGAACACCTCAAATCTAGTGATTTCACGGTTAGAAGTTAAGATTCAAAAGATAGAAAGGTGTAGGAGTGCGTGTAGATCAAGAAAGTACAAAGATTAGGTTGAAAACTTACAAGATTTGAGAGAAATCAGAGAAAAGAAGCTTGAGTACGGCTGGTTCGAACAGAGAGATGTCACTTACCAAAAGTAGTAACAAGTGAGGTATTTATAGGGTTTCCCAAAGTGGAAAGGGCTGGTCAATCGAGTGGCAGCCCGATCGAACGGCTGGCCTATCGAGCGGCAGCTCGATCGAACGGCTGGTCGATCGGCTGGTCACTTGGTCGATTAACCACTTGGTTCGAGTGTTCGGTGCGATGAGTTTTGCCGTTTCGATTGCGAATGCGAGCGTTTCGATGCGATAGAGTTTCCTAGTCAAATTACTTTTAATCCCAACTACTATATCAACATACAATCATCCTTAATTGACTTGCGTTTAGCGCTTGCGATTCGATTGCGATTGAGGTTCGATTGAGATTGAGTTTCGATTGTGTTTCGATTAATCACCACCACATAACATAAATAAACATGCACAAGTAACACATAAGGCACACACACACGTATAACCATATCCAGAACGCGTAATTCGAGTTGCGAGTGCGATTACGATAAATCGATAAAACATGCGATAAATATCGAATAATCCTCGATTATTAATAAGTACTCCACATAATACAACTAACGTAAGACATAAAATAGACTAACTACAAGTCAAAGAAGTCAAAACAAGAATTGAGCAAGGAGTGACAGATCGCAATTAGCAATCTTGTCTCCCTTTGACTTCAATCTTGACTTTGACTTTGACTTTTGAAACACGGGGTGTTACAGCCTCCCCTAGTTGAGGGAATTTCGTCCCGAAATTAGGCCGAAGCCGTAACAAACAACTGCGGGTACTTCTCCTTCATGTCGCTTTCGAGTTCCCAAGTGAACTATGCGCCTCGTTTGCCTTCCCATCGGACCTTCATAATAGGAATGCACGAGCGTCTGAGCTGCTTGGTTTGGCGGTCCATGATTTCGACAAGCTTCTCCACGAAATGGAGTGTTTCGTTTATTTGGAGATCGTCAAGAGGTACAATTAAATCATGCTCAGCCAGGCACTTTCGGAGGTTCGAAACATGGAAAGCCGGGTGAACGTTACTAAGCTCCTCCGGTAGTTCGAGTCTGTAGGCGACTTTTTTGAACCTTTCCAGAATCTTAAAAGGTCCAACATATCGAGGCGCTAGTTTCCCTTTCTAGCCGAATCTGACCACACCCTTCCAAGGTGATACCTTTAGGAGTACGTAGTCGCCAACGTCAAATTCAAGGGGCTTGCGTCGTCTATCTGCGTAACTTTTCTGTCGACTCCGAGCTTTCAGCAGATTGTCTCGGATTTGGAGGACTTTGTCAGTCGTTTCTTGTAGTAGCTCAGGACCGGTTAATTGCGAGTGCCCAATCTCGTGCCATACAATAGGCGATCGACATTTTCTTCCGTATAAAGCCTCGAATGGTGCCATTTGAATGCTGGAATGATAACTGTTATTATACGAGAATTCGACTAACGGCAGGTAAGCATCTCAATTACCACCGAAATCTATGACACACGAACGGAGCATGTCTTCAAGAGTACGGATCGTTCTCTCAGTATGACCGTCGGTTTGAGGGTGGAATGCGGTACTTAGATTAAGCGTAGTACCGAGAGCTGCTTGAAACGTTTCCCACAGTCGTGAGGTAAACCGAGCATCACGATCAGAGATGATGTCACGAGGCATCCCATGTCAACAAATGATCTCATTGGTGTAGATTCGGGCTAATCGTTCCACCTTGTAGTCTTCTCGTATTGGCAAAAAGTGAGTTGATTTGGTCAAACGGTCAACAACGACCCAAATGCTGTCGTTACCTGATGGCGTGCGCGGGAGTTTAGTTATGAAGTCCATAGCTATACTCTCCCACTTCCATATAGGGATCGGGGGTTGTTCGGGTAAGCCAGAGGGTCTTTGGTGTTCAGCCTTGACTTTTGAGCAAGTCAGGCACTTCCCAACGTAGAGTGCGATATCCCTCTTCATGCCCGGCCACCAGTACTTGTAGCGAAGGTCCTGGTACATTTTATCGGCACCGGGATGAATAGAATACCGGGATTTGTGGGATTCGTCCATCAATATCTGTCGCAAATTGGTCCGTTTAGGGATCCAAATTCGGTCTAGAAAGTGGAATATCCCATTCGACTTATTCACAAGCTGGGCTCCATCGTGATAGATTCTTTCCTTCTTCAAAGTGCGCTCGTTAAAACAAGCATGCTGGGCTTCGCGGATGAGGGTTTCGAGATCGTATTGGGCTTGGACATCACGAATGCTGAGCAGATAGCTCCGCCTACTGAGGGCGTCGGCAACGACATTTGCTTTGCCTGGGTGATAACGAATCTCACAGTCGTAATCGTTGAGAAGTTCTACCCATCGGCGTTGACGCATATTAAGTTCCTTCTGGTCAAAGATATGTTGTAGGCTCCTATGATCGGTGAAGACCATACACTTGGTACCATACAGGTAGTGTCGCCAAATCTTTAACGCAAAAACAACTGCTCCTAGCTCGAGATCATGGGTTGTATAGTTCTTCTCGTGGATTTTGAGCTGACGAGATGCGTATGCAATGACCTTGTCTCGTTGCACCTCGAGAGCCTCATTTTCAGCTTCTAAAACGCATCCTCAGATACATCAAAGGGACTCTCTCTCAGGGACTACACATCACACCCTCCTCCTCCACTAAACTGACTGCTTATTCGGATGTGGATTGGGGGGGGGGGTGCCCGGACTCACGACGGTCGACGTCCGGCTATTGTGTCTATCTAGGCGACAACCTGATCTTTTGGTCATCTAAGCGCCAACCCACCATCTCCAGGTCTAGTGCTGAAGCTGAATATCGAGGAGTAGCTAACACGGTAGCCGAGACTTGCTGGATACGCAACCTTTTACTTGAACTTCATGTCCTGGTCCAACATGCCACCATCATCTACTGTGATAATGTATCTGCAGTCTATCTAGCTGAAAATTCGGTGCAACATCAGCGCACCAAACATGTTGAACTGGACATTCATTTTGTACGTGAGAAAGTTTGCCTCGGTGACATTAAAGTTCTCCATGTTCCGGCTGATTATCAATATGCGGATATCTTCACCAAGGGTCTACCTAAACACCCGTTTCAACGCTTTCGAACCAGTTTATGCCTCCGCACTACTCCGGCTCAAACTGCGGGGGACTGTTAGCCAATAATATTGTCACCATATTATTGGCATGTATTTTCCAAATATTGTATATCGATCTGTTAGTTAGGATTGATTATTATTTCCTTGTATAGCTCCTAACTAGTCTCCCTATTTTGTATTATTTAAAGGATATCATTTGTTAATGAAAGGACAGGAAATTCGTAGACTTACAGTCAAGTCATAAAAGATTTGATATATTTCTCAAACCGTTCAATATCTACTATCAGATTGCCATGTTGTAACAAATTGGTTTGATTCTCAAACCATATAAACAAGTTAATATCATTGATACGAATTTATAGTCGTTAAGAGCTTACACAATAAGTTTCGATCAAGTTTTAAGACAGGTACTTGATCAAGTCTAATAGTATAAACAACTATACCCTGACCATAGCATCCTAAACAATGAATATGTTTTCAAGAGACCGTATTTGATACGAACCTCGGTCTATCTTGATATCATATTTTTGTATGTTTTTTTATATGATGTTCTTTTAGTTCTACATCAATTTTTGTTTCACAAGTTATTTATAGTATTGTATTTACAAATGAGTTGGGTTCACAACTTTGACAACAATATTTAAAACGTACTATGTAGAGTAATATTTCTCAATGTTTTAAAATCCGGTTTTTATATCGTATCGGATTTGGCTCAGAAATGGTTTAACCGGGTGTACCGGGTTGTTTAACCGGTTCAACCGGCCGGTTTAAACCGATTTTTAAAACAATATTATGAGTTAAAACCATTTGCTTAACGCATTGCAAAACACAACTTTGTGTGAAGGCATGATCTCAAACTTGTTGTGTTCTACGGATTTTACAAAACAATTAAGCAAAGAGGTAATTTAATTCGAAACAAAGATGAGTTAAAACCATATTGCTAAACACACTCACTTTGTTGAAAATAAATTGTTGTAAAAAAAACATATAGAGTGACAAATTTCACAAAAGAAATTAAATTGGAAGGGTAATTTTGTTAAATAGAAAAAAAGGATTATTTACATGCAAGTCACATGTTATTCCCCCTCTCCCCTATTTTTTGAACGTACATAATTTTTTTATACATTATTTGTTTTTAAAAAAAAATCATACCATAAAATCGAGCGTCTTTTTATCTTTAATATGAGTATCATATTGTTATATTTAGAAAAAAATTCGAAAACTCAGTTGCGTATTACACAATGGACATAACTTAAAACACAATGAGTATCAACTAAAAACACAATGGAAAGTAGACCAAAAACACAATCGATGACAACAGATAAAAGACCAATGGACATAACGTAAAATACAATGAGTATCAAACTAAAAACACAATGGAAAGTAGACAAAAAATACAATTGATGACAACAGATAAAAGACACAATTGACATAATGTAAAACACAATGAGTATCAAACTAAAAATACAATGGAAAGTAGACAAAAAATACAATTGATGACATAATATAAAAGACATAATGGACATAATGTAAAACACAATGAGTATCAAACTAAAAACACAATGGAAAGTAGACTAAAAACACAATTGATGACGACAGATAAAAGACACAATTAGTGAGAGCAAATAAAAGACACAATGGACAACAAACTAATACACGATGAACAACAGATTAAAACAAAATGGATAGCAGAATAAACACAATGACCAGAACCTATAACACAATGTATAGAGTACCCAAATATAACATCATCTTCATTGTGTCATACATTGTGTTATAGGTTTTGATAAAAATGCAATGAACAGAAAACCCAAATTAACACTGTGTTATAAGTTTTGATAATAACACAATGTATAGAAGCCTTAGTAAAAAATGTAAGGACCAAAACTCAGTTGAAAGACACAATGGTCACAACCTTTAACACAATACAAAGAAAACCCAGTAAAAATGAACATTTTTATCTTATTTTTTATATAGTAATATCATACTCATATTAAAGATAAAAAACGCTCGTTATTATGGTGATTTTTTTTCAAAAACAAATGTCGTATGAAAAAGTTATTGTCGTTTTGACTTTGATGAGAGAATTGACATGTGACTTGCACGTGAAGAGAGAAAGTCAATATATGTAAAATTCCTTTTATGCCCTTCTATTATTTTCTTTTCTCTAAAACTAATCTCAACCTTCCAAATATAAAATTAATGGATTATAATCCTTCTTATTTATGTTGTCCTTTGGATTTGATCTTAATCATTCCAAACACACTCACTTTGTTGAAAAAATATTTTTGTTTAAATATATTATTGCCTTGTTCGATTTTTATTCTCCTATTTAGATGAGGAATACTTATCTGTAATCGACTAAACTTATTTGTGAGATGAGTAGAATGTCGATTTTTAGGCTAGTCGTGACTAAATTAGCTTCACAAGCGGTGAGCGATTTATTGAGACAAATATTCTATATCATATAATAAAAAAAACCAATGAAATGATACATGTCATTCATTGAAGCCATCTATTTTTATAGATAATTAATATCAATTAAAAAATAATTATAAAATTTAATTTAATATAAATTTAAACAATTTGTATAGGAGATAATATAATATTTTATAATATTTATAACTTTGTTATAGTTTCCTTCTTACCCTAAAACTTTATCAAATTTTATCTTTACCCTTTCTTAGCCCTTAAGTTCAGGAAATGCAATTTTTAGTCACTTAACTTTTTATGAACTATGTAAATGCCACTTTGACCCCCTCAAGAGTTTATGCCTTTTGTCGATATAAATTCGATTTACGTTACGTTTTGATCCAATCGCAATGCAACTATAGGATGCATTGAGTTCAATCGGATACGTCAAAAACGTGTGTTTTCATATGGTTAACACATCATATAATGCTTGGACTAATCCCCTCGATATAAATTAATATAATGTAAATGATTTATTTATTTTATTAAACTAAAGTAGTTAAGGATAGAACCTATTTCAAAAATGTTTATAAGGGCTAAACAAAAATATTAATCAATGTTTATTGGTTCTATACTTTTATTTCCGTGTTCAATCACTATGTTTACGTGACATTTATAAGAACCATCACCGCAATCACCCCATTCATCGTATATCGAGTATATCCGTTAGATTTTTTTAAAAGATATTACTACACAAAATTGCATTTATGCAACTCGTGTAATACACGGGGTTTTTAAAAAATATAACTTTTTATTATGTAGTATATAAAATTAGAGTTATTCAATCCATATAATACATAGGGTTTATAAATATACAACTTTGTATTGTTTGGTATATAAAATTACATGTGTTCAACCCGTATAACACATGAGGTTCTTAAAAATGTAATTTTTTTCATTATTTAATATATAAAATTAAATTTACTCAACCCGTACAATACACGGGGTTCTCAAATATATAACTTTTTTTATTATTTAATATATAAAACTACATTTATTCAACCCGTGTAATACACGGGGTTCTAACCTAGTATATGTGTTAAATAATTTGGTAGAAAATGTGAAAGATGAAATGAATTTTAAGGGGATGAAATCTAAAGTAAATATGGTTGGATTGTTCAAGAGAACGAGTCATCAACATATGTTTTTGATAACAGTTTCTTATTCAAAACAAAACAATTGAGGATGGATATGATAGTCTTTCTAGTTCATTAAAAGAATATTTTTAACTACCAATAATAATAAAAAATAAGCAAATGTTTTTTAAAGTAAATATATTTGTAACACACCGGGATTTGCACATATCAAACATTGCAAATCCAATACTTACTTGAGTGTCGAATGGTGGCCCGAGGCTTCGGCCTTAGACCCCTATTAACGAGCTTATTTATGGTGTTATACAACCCCAAGACTTGATAGAGAAGATGAAGTGTGGTTGATACATCTCCTTAGTTGTTGTGACAATCCTGGTCTCCATCTCATCTCAGTAGATCCATGCAATTCAATATCAACAAATAAAACACATTATCGTTTAAAATATAGGTAAAAAAATCTTATATCCAAATGATTGATCAACTGGTATTGATCTTAATTTTGTTATATCATGCATGTCCACGACTAAGGAGAAAATTATCCACGATAGAGTGTGAATTTGTGACACGACAATAACCTAACATGAAATTCACGGGTTTATGTTTGGTATAAACGGGTTCCGGTCAGTTTCAGGCCAAACGCACGAACCGTTTAGCTAGATGCGTTGAGTTCATGTCAACCCGTTGGGTTCACATTCTTCATTTTATTTTCTTAATATGCGTTTATGCCATTAACGTAATTGGTTTTTTTTTGTTTGTTGCAAAAATCTAAAAAGAAAAACAAAAAACAAATTTAACATAACACTTTATAATTTAATATAACCAGAATCACCCCCCCCCCCCCAAATTTATGGCGGAGACGTAAAATTGTGCCAAATAACGCCAATGTCACATCACCACAAGTGACAACCAACGTTGAAGTTGCGACGTGTTAGTATGAAAATATTATGTCAAAACGTAAAACATAAAAAAATAATAACTAAGTTGATTTAGGACCTGCGTGTTGCGACGAACCTCTCAAATGTGAAAACGTTAAACACGCACGCACATTGTGTCATGTTAACTCGCAAAAAAATTAGAACGAAACATAAAAACGTTGAACATACGCACGTTGTGTCGTGTTAACTCACAAAAAATTTAGAAGAAAATGTAAATACGTTGAGCCATACATGAACATTGCGACGTGTTAACTCGCAACATTTCGAATGAAACGTAAAGCGTAACGTAAATATGTTGAACCACACACGAAGGTTGCGGCGTATTAATTCACAAAATTTAGATTGAAATGTAAAACCAAAGGCTGCGAAAGATAAAAAGTTTAAGGGACCAAAATTAAAAGTAAAAAAGTTGTGAGGTTAAATTTCAAAAGATAAAAACGTTTTTTTTTTTTTTTTTGTTAAAAGTAAAAAGTTAAATTTGTAAGGTTAAATTGCAAACGATGAGTTTTGGGTAAAAGGTAAAAAAAATCAATTTTTTAAAAACATCCTAAGCATAAGATATAAAACTATTATGCATAAAAAGTTACAAATTAATACTTATATACATTTTTATACTTGTTGTAAATGTACATTTAGAAAATAATATGCAAGACAAGCAAACATTACTAAAAATCGTGTTAAATAGATCGTATTCGTATCAACTTGCAAATATTTGTTTCATATTCAAGTTCATACGTCATACACAATTTTTAGATCAGGTAGGGTTTAGGTTCATCTGAATCCGTAAACACAACCCATATAATTAGTATCCTATTCTATAGGCCATAAACATGCATGTACTATGCATAGAAACACAAGATGGGGAACAATGCCAGAGCTGTCTGGCACTCCCTCATTGGCACGAACAAATTACGATTTAACCCCAACATAAATGTACGATTTTGCCTCGGTTCAAAATTACGGCGTTGCCATCGTTGTAGATTTTGACAAATTACGATTTCCTTCTGTCAAAATTACGATTTTGCCCCCGGTTAAAAATTACGGCCTTATCATCGTTGTAGATTTTGACAAATTGCGATTTTACCCTTGCCAAAATTACAATTTTGCCCCCGATTCAAAATTACAGTTTCACCATCGTTATAGCTTTTGATAAATTATGATTTTACCCCAATCAAACTTATGATTTCCCCCGGTTCAAAATTACAGTCTTATCTTCGTTTTCGTTTTTTTTTTCTTGCAAACCTATGATGGTATTTTTTTTAATTGGTCGACTCAATGTAATTTTTCTTCGCTAATGCTTGCTCATTGGTCATGACAAATTAGAGTTTTGCCATCAGTTTAAAATTACAGTTTTCTCATCGTTTTATTTTTTCTAGCAAAACTATGATAATGTTTTGTTTTAATTGGTAGAGAAATATTTGGCCTAGCGTCCTGCAACGCGGGCGGGGAATAGTGCCAGACAGTTGTCAGGCACTTCCTCGTTGGTCAAGCCAAATTATCATTTTGCCATTTTTTAAATTTACAACTTTGCCATTGGTTTTTTTTTTCTTCCAAGCCAAATTACGATTTTGGCCTCAGTTCAAATTTACAGTTTTGTCATCGTTTTCATTTCCTTTTTCTCTGTCAAATTACGATTTTGCCCCGGTGTAAACTTATAGTCATGCTATCATTTTTTTGGACAAAACTATGGTAGGGTTTTGTTTTAATTGGTTGACTCGGTGTAATTTTTATTCGTGCCAAACGACTGCCTGACACACGCTCATTTGTCCTTAAAAATTACTATTTTGCTCTCAGTTTAAAATTATACTTTTTCCATCGTTTTATTTTTTTTTTAGCAAAAGTATGGTAAAATTTTGTTTCAATTGTTTGACTATATGTAATTTTTTTATTTTTGAGATCGTGTTAACGCGCTCGACAAAAACACATACACGTTAGGTGTCCACGTCACCCCGTCCAGCATGTTTTGCTCGTGTGTCGCCGCCAGTTTCCCACTCCACCGATAAATAAAATCTTTTTATCTTTTTTTTTTTTGAACGACCAACAGAATCAATCCCGAGCACTCTCGGGGCACCCACTGGACAAACGGAGTACTCCGAGAGTAACCCGAGTCCACCACCAATTCTGGGGAAACCCAGTAACCCACCCGCCCGTAGGCACGACGGTGAAATTACCAGTAAAACCCGTTTGGCTCAAGGATCCAACCCAGGTTTCCTTGGGTCTCCTATCATTGCCCACCGCTGCCTCACCCTACACCACGTGAGAGTTTCTTCCACCACTTAATCTAGAGATCATTGACAAAAATCTTTTTATCTTTTATTTCCACAACATTATCATTATCAATATAATAATAATATATAGGGTGGGAGTTGGCTACAAAGTCCATTTTTCCTACAAAGTGTACAAATTCATAAAACAACATAATGTCAATCATAAAATCCACTTAAAACCCATAAATAACAAAGTGAAGATTACTAAAATGTCATATTTGTGGGTTTTGTGTTGTTTTTTGGATGATAAGGCTTTGATTATCGAATGACTAACATTAGTGTGTTTTATGTTGATTATCATGTTGTGTTTTATATTCATAGTTTTATGATGGTGTGTTTGAAGTTTTTATGGACTTGTAGGGTTTTGATATTGTGTTTTAGTGATCTTCCTTTGACTTCAATCTTGACTTTGACTTTGACTTTCGAAACACGGGGTGTTACAGCCTCCCCTAGTTGAGGGAATTTAGTCCCGAAATTAGGCCGAAGCCGTAACAAACAACTGCGGGTACTTCTCCTTCATGTCGCTTTCGAGTTCCCAAGTGAACTCTGCGCCTCATTTGCCTTCCCATCGGACTTTCATAATAGGAATGCGCGAGCGTCTGAGCTGCTTGGTTTGGCGGTCCATGATTTCGACAAGCTTCTCCACGAAGTGTAGTGTTTCGTTTATTTGGAGATCGTCAAGAGGTACAATTAAATCATGCTCAGCCAGGCACTTTCGGAGGTTCGAAACATGGAAATTCGGGTGAACGTTACTAAGCTCCTCCGGTAGTTCGAGTCTGTAGGCGACTTTTTCGAACCTTTCCAGAATCTTAAAAGGTCCAACATATCGAGGCGCTAGTTTCCCTTTCTTGCCGAATCTGACCACACCCTTCCAAGGTGATACCTTTAGGAGTACGTACTCGCCAACGTCAAATTCAAGGGGCTTGTGTCGTCTATCGGCGTAACTTTTCTGTTGACTCCGAGCTTTCAGCAGATTGTCTCGGATTTGGAGGACTTTGTCAGCCGTTTCTTGTAGTAGCTCAGGACCGGTTAATTGCGAGTGCCCGATCTCGTGCCATACAATAGGCGATCGACATTTTCTTCCGTATAAAGCCTCGAATGGTGCCATTTGAATGCTGGAATGATAACCGTTATTATACGAGAATTCGACTAACGGCAGGTAAGCATCTCAATTACCACCGAAATCTATGACACACAAACGGAGCATGTCTTCAAGAGTACGGATCGTTCTCTCAGTATGACCGTCGGTTTGAGGGTGGAATGCGGTACTTAGATTAAGCGTAGTACCGAGAGCCGCTTGAAACGTTTCCCACAGTCACGAGGTAAACCGAGCATCACGATCAGAGATGATGTCGCGAGGCGTCCCATGTCAACAAATGATCTCATTGGTGTAGATTCAGGCTAATCGTTCCACCTTGTAGTCTTCTCGTATTGGCAAAAAGTGAGCTGATTTGGTCAAACGGTCAACAACGACCCAAATGTTGTCGTGACCTGATGGCGTGCGCGGGAGTTTAGTTATGAAGTCCATAGCTATACTCTCCCACTTCCATATAGGGATCGGGGGTTGTTCGGGTAAGCCAGAGGGTCTTTGGTGTTCAGCCTTGACTTTTGAGCAAGTCAGGCACTTCCCAATGTAGAGTGCGATATCCCTCTTCATGCCCGGCCACCAGTACTTGTAGCGAAGGTCCTGGTACATTTTATCGGCACCGGGATGAATAGAATACCGGGATTTGTGGGCTTCGTCCATCAATATCTGTCGCAAATTGGTCCGTTTAGGGATCCAAATTCGGTCCAGAAAGTGGAATATCCCATTCGACTTATTCACAAGCTGGGCTCCATCGTGATAGTTTCTTTCCTTCTTCAAAGTGCGCTCGTTAAAACAAGCATGCTGGGCTTTGCGGATGAGGGTTTCGAGATCGTATTGGGCTTGGACATCACGAATGCTGAGCAGATAGCTCCGCCTACTGAGGGCGTCGGCAACGACATTTGCTTTGCCTGGGTGATAACGAATCTCACAGTCGTAATCGTTGAGAAGTTCTACCCATCGGCGTTGACGCATATTAAGTTCCTTCTGGTCAAAGATATGTTGTAGGCTCCTATGATCGGTGAAGATCGTACACTTGGTACCATACAGGCAGTGTCGCCAAATCTTTAACGCAAAAACAACTGCGCCTAGCTCGAGATCATGGGTTGTATAGTTCTTCTCGTGGATTTTGAGCTGATGAGATGCGTATGCATTGACCTTGTCTAGTTGCATGAGGACACAACCAAGACCATGATTCGACGCATAAATGAAATCATGTTTACCCTCCTCACCCATGCGTCGCTACCCTCTTCCTTTTGGGTTGAAGCCCTCCACACCGCATCGTACCTTCACAACATTCCTCCGACCAAACTCCACAAACTTGACACCCCCACTTCACTACTCTACCTACGACAACCATCATACGACCACCTTCGTGTTTTCGGATGCCTATGCTACCCAAATACCTCCTCCACTCGCCCACACAAACTTGCTCACCGCTCTGTCCTATGTGTGTTTCTTGGATACCCAGCAAATTACCGCGGGTATCGGTGCTTGGATCTCTCCACGGGCAAAACCATTTTTCTCGACACGTTACCTTTGATGAGACAAAATTCCCATTCTCAAACCCGACCATACCACAACCTACCCACTCCTTCCTTGACCCCACCCCACTTATATTTACTCCATCCTTCCAAAACTCATCACCTATTGTCACAAACCCACCTACAAATCAAACACCAACCCCAACATCCCATACGACCCTACAATCCAACATCCAATCCGGCCCACCACCTCCTTTCAACCCGCCACCATAAGTCCCTCCTTCTGACCCCATCCCGTCAAAAATTAACCTCATACCACCTCAACCACCACATCTACACCAGCCAAATGACTCCACCCACCACATGCAAACCCGATCAAAATCGAGTATCCATAAGCATCGTCAACCTCTATCACTCAACACCGAAACCTCCCCCTCCATTTCCCCACTTCCCAAATCGCATCTCACTGCCTTCACCGACCCTAACTGGAAGGATGCCATGCTAAACGAATATAAAACTCTATTAGAAAATAACACGTGGGAACTAGTACCAAGACGGTAAGGACTCTCAAAATTGTCCTAAAAATACCCGTAAGTGAAAACCCGGACCCCTGAAACCATACCTTACATAAAAATCAAGAAAAAACAAAACTTATAGGTTTCAGGCAGGCCGCGTAAGAGACAAGCTTGTCTTACGTGGGCCGCGTCAACCCTGAGTTTGACCAGATAAGTATCCGGGCCACGTATCAACCACCTGTCAAGCCTAAGCCCATGACCATGCAAACCTATACGTAGACTGGGCGGCCACGCGGGCCGCGTAAGATATAGGGGATAAGTTACGCGGGCCGCGTAAGACCCTAATTTCAGCTATAAATAGCTCGTTGCATGCACAGTCTGTTGGTGTCGAAACAAAGTTTTAAAAACGAAGTTTTAGTACTCTGAAGTCGAAAATAGCAATTATATTAGCGAGGTGCTGCTCCGATACCGGTTATTAACTCGATCGCTGCTACGAATCAATGTCCGATCGATTAAATTATCCAATGGATGTTTAAGTGCTGCCCACATTAGGGTTTATGCTTTGTCATTCGTCGTGAATACGATGGATGTTTAAGTATCGCACTTTGTCATTCGTTGTGAAGGTTTAATCTCGTGAGTTATCGTAAATGTTGTATTAGTTACTAACCGAGTTCGTGTGCATGTTATTAAATTTAGGTTAAAAGGCTAATCAGCAGGCTAGGCTCTGCTCAAATAAATCTGCAATGTGAGTCATTCTCTTTTTTCAAATTTAATTTCAAAAAGCATGTTTATTTTCAAAGTTATAATTACAGGGATTAGTCTTTGTAGTCACCAAATTACAGCCGGTATGTGGGGTTTTGTATACATTACTTGATAATCTTCACCATTGGACAACGGGTTAGCCAAGGGGTGATATGACCATAGTCACAGACACCATTGGACAACGGGAGGGCCAATGGGTCGAGTGACAAATATCGTGGGTATATGGTTGATATAGAAACATTGTAATCGCTCTTAATACTGTAAATTATAACAATGTGTCGTTTTAGTAAAAAGAATGATTCACCAGTATTTCCCGCTGACAAAACCTCTTTCAAACATGTTTCAGGTGATCTATTATGATCCAGGAAAAGTGTCGTGAAGCACTACAAGCTTGAGGAAGTGGCTCAATAATAAATAAGAAACATGTTTTGTAAAAATAAGGATTTCTCCGTGAAATCATATGATTGTAAATTACTGGGGTTTATCCCGAGTTGTAAAATAAAATAATCGGAAAATTGCAGTTTTAAAAAGATCCTGTTAAAATCTTCTGCTGTTAAACTCAATTAAATAAATACCACGGGATTTTCTGTCCCGCGACTCCTGAAACGGTTCAAACCGGGTAAGGGGCCGTGACAGAAAAAGGTGGTATCAGAGCCACTGATTTAAGCCCAATTAAGTATTTAGAAAAAAATACTTAATTTTACTAATTGCTATTCTTTGATTATGTGTTTTATTAATTGACTATTTGTTAGTTACAATATGGGTAAGCAAAAATTAACCTCATACCACCTCAACCACCACATCTACACCAGCCAAATGACTCCACCCACCACATGCAAACCCGATCAAAATCGAGTATCCATAAGCATCATCAACCTCTATCACTCAACACCGAAACCTCCCCTTCCATTTCCCCACTTCCCAAATCGCATCTCACTGCCTTCACCGACCCTAACTGGAAGGATGCCATGCTAAACGAATATAAAACTCTATTAGAAAATAACACGTGGGAACTAGTACCAAGACCGTGTAATGCCCCTGAAACGGGTCAAACCGGGTCAGGGGCCGTGACAGAAAAAGGTGGTATCAGAGCCACTGATTTAAGCCCATTTAAGTATTTAGAAAAAAAATACTTAATTTTACTAATTGCTATTCTTTGATTATGTGTTTTATTAATTGACTATTGTTAGTTACAGTATGGGTAAGCAAAAGCTTTCAAACATCTATCTTAAATTAGATAGGTCATCCAACGAGAAGGGAAGTTCATCCCAAACAAATTCCTCAAAATACCCAACAAATATTAATGAAGGAATATTTGTTCGTAAAGCACACTATGAGGAACCACTTTCTCCTGATAAAAGAAGTTTGATTATTAGGAAAAGTCAGGAGAAAATAAAGAAATCCCGAGAAAAGAAAGTTATTCAGGAAACCCAGGAATTAACCAGTAAACCACCTTGGGAAGACAAGTTAGATGAAAAATGGGCAGATCTTTATATGCTAGCCACTGTAGCCGTAAATGCAAATCTTTAAATATTCAAGTTTTAGCACCCTTATCACCTACAAGCCAGAAACCTTATCAAGTAAATAAATAAGTTTACAAGTAAACCTCAGTATATTTTAATTTTCAGTTGCTCTTTGTATTAAATTAGTACCACGATATGCAATAATATTTAAAAATTTATCTGTGAAACTTTATTATAAAATTTAACTTAGCAATTTTATTTTGCATATATGCTAAACAACATGAACGACTTGTCTGAAGCTCTTCAAAATCTAAATCTCTATCCAGTGAAAATAGAGGTTTCCAGAGATTTCAATAGGTATATACCCGACATAGAAGAACCTATGGAATTCAATGCTCCACCTCCGGAAAAACCCAAGCCTAAGAAAAGGAGAAGATTTGTGGGATGGAGGCGTGTGCGTAGGAGGAAACCTGCAACTAGGAAGATTCCTAAAATAGAAAATCCCTTAGATAAAGGAAAGGGGGTTGAAGTCGGGAAGATTCTAGGCCACTGGAAATGGAGTTTGGAGAAGGTTCTAGACAGATGGAAATGGAGATTGGAGAAGGTTCTAGGTAAACCCAGAGGGAAATTGGGGAAAGCTCTAGACAAATTGAGGAGTTACCATTTCAGGATGAATTGGATCGCGCATTGGCAAGCTGTGATATAGTCAGGCCTGTCAATAATAATTTCTACTCCTATCCTGTCGAAAATCAACTTCCTATAAACTTGGAACCAGCAATCCCAGAACCAATAATCCACACCCAACCTCTAGGAATGGATGAGTGGTGGACTAATGATTGGCAGTTCCAAAAGCTGCTCAACAGTCCTTATTCCTTTCTCCCTCAGTTCGACCCGGAACCTATACCCAACCCACCGATGAGCAATGAGAATTTAGCTGAACTCCGCCACTTTGGCGAGGAGTTGGTGGATGCAGGAAATAGGATCAGGGAAATAGGAGAACAGATCTCCTGGAAATACGACGAGAGGGAATGCCGTTACTGAAATACCAACTGACAAAGGATAGTGTGGTGTGAGAATGTGGAACTGTGATTGTAAAATAAATAAGTAGAATATAGTCTGTAAATAACTATAAAATAAAACTTTGTAAGATAAAGGTGTGTAATGACGCATATTATAAAATATAAAAATGGGAATCGAGAAATCGATAGTTTTGGCTATATGTGTGTTGTAAAATTTATATGATTATTTGTGTATGATTGTTATTTATTCTATATTAATAAATTATATATTAATTATCAGATGGAAAACGCTAATAATGAACCAGTAAATGAGGTTAACCATTCTGAACAACACCCGGAGGATCAATTTATGACTAGGCAAGATATAGAAAATATCGTTGCTCAAGGAATAGCCAATGCTATTCCAGCAATACTTGCTGCTGCACAAAAACCTGTTGAACCGCAACAAATAATTCCCAGCAAACGTATTTATGAAGATAACTTCAGTAATAGCGTAAACGAAGGCGGTAATCATACTAATCATAATGATGAACCACTGCAAGCTCCACTCCCTAAGAAAATGAAAGCTGCAACACCTGGTTGCACTTACAAAGAATTTCTTGCTTGTAAACCCGCTGAATTTGCAGGCAACGAAGGAGCGACTGCGGCACAGCGTTGGTTCGAGAAAACCGAGGCAGTGATTATAATCAGTAAATGTGCTGAAAACGACAAAGTTATGTACGCGTCGAATCTTTTCAAAGAAGGGGCGCTAGAATGGTGGAACACAGTACTTCAAGCCAAAGGAAGAAATATGGCCTACGCCATGAGTTGGGAAGAATTTAAGCATTTAATAGAAAGAAAATTCTGTCCCGAATACGAAAAAGATCAAATGGCAAATAAATTCCTAAATCATCATATGACGGGTGTAGATTGTCGCGGTTATACTTCGTCATTCTTTGAATATGCTAGAGTGGTACCAACACTGGCTTCGCCAGAACCGGTACTCATTTCTCGCTATATTTGGGGATTAATTAGCGAAATCCGCAATATCGTTAAAGCTGCGAGACCTCGCACTATTGACGATGCTGTGGAATTAGCTAACACCTTAACCGACGAATTGGTGCGCACCAGAGAAGAAGACAGGAAGAAGGAATTAGCTCAGAAAATTACCCAAGGATTTCGTGTGGGTAATAATAATAATTTCAAGAAAAGAGGAACGGGGCAATCCTCAAATCCGCCTTTCTGCAGGAATTGCAAAAGGAAACATTTTGGAAGATGTAATGTAACCTGCAATTTTTGCAAAGCTGTGGGACATCGGGAAGAAAACTGCAGGAAGAAATCCACAATTTATTACAACTGTGGAGAAGCTAGGCACTACAAACCAGAATGCCCTAAGTTAGTCAAAACAGCAGACAATAAAGCCAAACCTGCTGATGGGAATATCAAAAGAAATGCCAGAGCATTCCAGTTAACTACTCAAGAGGCAGAACTCATTCCAGATGTGATAGCTGGTACGTTCTTAGTTCACAACATTTACGCAAAAGTATTATTTGACTCTGGGGCAAACCAAAGTTTCATAAACTTACCCTTAACCAATCTTAGGCAGATTTTTACAGTCGAAACAGCAGATGGGAATTTTATTAAAATAGATAAGGTTTTGCAAAAAGAAAATATAGAAATTTCAGGTCATAAATTTCATGCAAACCTATTACCTATGAACCTAGCTGGGTTCGATGTTGTGTTAGGAATGGATTGGTTAGTAGCAAACCATGCTCGAATCCTTTGTGATAAGAATTCTATAGAAATTCAGGCACCTACTGGGGAAGTAATCATGATTACAGGAGATAAACCACGCAAACCCATGAAGTTCATATCAGTAATGAAAATTGCTAGTTATGAACGAAAGCAAGAAATAGTATATATGATTTCAGTAATCATTAGTAATAAGGGTAAAGAAATTAAGGAAATTCCTGTAGTCTCAGAATAAGCAGATGTATTCCCAGAAGAATTACCAGGATTACCACCAGATAGGGAAGTAGAATTTAGAATTCATCTAATTCCCGGAACTACACCGATAGCCAAGGCACCTTATCGGTTAGCACCTACAGAAATGTTAGAACTGAAAAAGCAATTAGATGAATTACTAAGTAAAGGTTTCATACAGCCTAGTTCATCCCCGTGGGGAGCACCAGTGTTGTTTGTAAAGAAAAAGGATGGTTCGATGAGAATGTGTATTGATTATAGAGAATTGAATAAGGTTACAATTAAGAATCGATACCCATTACCTAGGATTGATGATCTTTTCGATCAACTTCAAGGAGCTAGATATTTTTCCAAGATCGATTTACGCTCCGGATACCATCAATTGAAGGTACAAGAAGAAGACATACCTAAAACTGCTTTCAGAACTAGGTATGGTCATTACGAGTTTACAGTCATGCCCTTTGGGTTAACGAATGCTCCTGCCGCATTCATGGACATGATGAATAGAATCTGTAAACCGCATTTGGATAAATTTGTAATTGTCTTCATAGACGATATACTTATTTATTCCAAGAGTCAGAACGAGCATTGTCAGCACTTGCATGCACTCTTAACTTTGTTAAGACAAGAAAAGCTTTACGCTAAATTCTCGAAATGTGAATTTTGGTTGCAAGAAGAGCAATTCTTAGGACACATGGTGAATCACGAAGGTATCCATGTAGATCCTGCTAAGATAGAGGCAATTACCAAATGGAAGGTTCCGCAATCCGCCATGGAAATTAGGAGTTTTATAGGTTTAGCCGGATATTATAGACGGTTTATTAAGGATTTTTCCAAAATAGTTGTACCTTTAACTAAGCTAACCTGTAAAGAAGTTAAGTTTGAATGGGGACCTAAACAAGAAGAAGCCTTTAGGATCTTAAAGCAGAAATTAACAAATGCTCCAATCCTAGCCTTACCAGAAGGAACAGAAGATTTTGAAGTATATTGTGATGCTTCAAAACTAGGATTAGGATGTGTACTTATGCAACGCAAGAAGGTAATTGCGTATGCTTCAAGGCAATTGAAAAAGCACGAGGAAAACTATACGACTGATGACTTAGAATTAGGAGCCATAATTTTTGCCCTTAAAATTTGGAGACATTATCTGTACGGATGTAAATTTACTGTCTATACAGATCATAAGAGTTTAAGATATATATTTGGGCAAAAAGAATTAAATATGAGGCAAAGAAGATGGATGGAAATCCTAAGTGACTACGACTGTGATATTCAGTATCATGAAGGAAAGGCAAATATAGTTGCAGATGCCTTAAGTCGTAAGTATCATGAGAAACAAAGACGGTTTCGTGCTCTTAGGTTAAATCTACAGTTAGATTTAATGGAACAACTAAAGCAATTTCAAGAAACAGCAATCAAAGATGATGCTGAAGGAATGAAAGGACGAATAAAAGAATTAGAACAAGGAGCTGATGGGATTTGGAGATTCCACAAAAGAAGAATTTGGGTACCGAAGCAGGGAGATTTAAGAAATAAGATTTTAGAAGAAGCCCATAAATCTAGGTATACAATGCATCCAGGAAACAATAAGATGTACCAAGATTTAAGAAATAACTTTTGGTGGATAGGAATCAAAAAAGACATAGCTCGATATGTTTCTAAGTGTCTTACTTGTTCACAAGTTAAGGCAGAACATCAGAAACCTGCAGGTCTACTACAACAATTAGAAATGCCTGTATGGAAATGGGAACTCATAACAATGGATTTTGTTACTAAGTTACCCAAAACCAGAAAAGGTAATGACGCGATTTGGGTAATTGTGGATCGATTAACCAAATCAGCTCATTTTCTACCAATAAAGGAAACCTTTAGCATGGAAAGGTTGGCAAGGTTGTATGTAGATGAAGTTGTATCCTTACATGGAGTTCCACTCTCCATTGTATCGGATAGGGATAGTCGTTTCACTTCCCATTTCTGGACAAGTTTCCAAAAAGCAATGGGAACCCGACTAAATCTAAGTATGGCATATCATCCTTAGACAGACGGACAAAGTGAAAGGACAATTCAAACTCTGGAAGACATGCTCAGAGCATGTGTAATAGATTTTGGTGGAAATTGGGATGACCATTTACCTTTAATTGAATTCTCCTATAATAATAGTTATCATTCAAGCATTGAAACTGCCCCATTCGAGGCACTGTACGGACGAAAGTGCAGAACTCCAGTTTGTTGGGCAGAAATAGGAGAAAGTCAATTATCAGGTCCGGAGATTGTGCAAGAGACAACTGACAAAATCACACAGATCAAGGAAAGATTAAAGACTGCTCGAGATCGTCAAAAGAGTTATGCAGATAATAGACGGAAGCCGTTGGAGTTCCAAGTTGGAGAAAAAGTACTATTGAAAGTATCTCCTTGGAAAGGAGTAGTTCGATTCGGTAAGAAAGGAAAGTTAAGTCCAAGATACGTAGGACCATTTTCAGTGATCCAACGTATAGGACCAGTTGCTTATCGTTTACAACTACCAGAAGAGTTAGCTGGAGTACATGACGTATTTCATGTATCCAACCTCAAGAAATGCCTATCAGATGAATCATTGGTAATACCTCTCCAAGATATACAGGTAAATGAGAAATTAAAATTTGTGGAGAAACCTCTTCAGATAGAAGACAGAAAAGTGAAATTTCTCAAGCACAAGCGACTAGTGCTAGTTAAAGTCAAGTGGGATTCAAAGAGAGGACCTGAATACACTTGGGAGCTGGAATCGGAGATGAAGCGAAAGTATCCTTACTTATTCCAATGAATCTCGAGGACGAGATTCCAAATAAGGTGTGGAGGATGTAAGGACTCTCAAAATTGTCCTAAAAATACCCATAAGTGAAAACCCGGACCCCTGAAACCATACCTTACATAAAAATCAAGAAAAAAGAAAACTTATAGGTTTCAGGCGGGCCGCGTAAGAGACAAGCTTGTCTTACGCGGGCCGCGTCAACCCTGAGTTTGACCGGATAAGTATCCGGGCCACGTATCAACCACCTGTCAAGCCTAAGCCCATGACCATGCAAACCTATACGTAGACTGGGCTGCCATGCGGGCCGCGTAAGATATAGGGGATAAGTTACGCGGGCCGCGTAAGACCCTAATTTCAGCTATAAATAGCTTGTTGCATGCACAGTCTGTTGGTGTCGAAACAAAGTTTTAAAAACGAAGTTTTAGTACTCTGAAGTCGAAAATAGCAATTATATTAGCGAGGTGCTGCTACGATACCGGTTATTAACTCGATCGTTGCTACGATTCAATGTCCGATCGATTAAATTATCCAATGGATGTTTAAGTGCTGCCCACATTAGGGTTTATGCTTTGTCATTCGTCGTGAATACGATGGATGTTTAAGTATCGCACTTTGTCATTCGTTGTGAAGGTTTAATCTCGTGAGTTATCGTAAATGTTGTATTAGTTACTAACCGAGTTCGTGTGCATGTTATTAAATTTAGGTTAAAAGGCTAATCAGTAGGCTAGGCTCTGCTCAAATAAATCTGCAATGTGAGTCATTCTCTTTTTATCAAATTTAATTTCAAAAAGCATGTTTATTTTCAAAGTTATAATTACAGGGATTAGTCTTTGTAGTCACCAAATTACAGCCGGTATGTGGGGTTTTGTATACATTACTTGATAATCTTCACCATTGGACAACGGGTTAGCCAAGGAGTGATATGACCATAGTCACAGACACCATTGGACAACGGGAAGGCCAATGGGTCGAGTGACAAATATCGTGGGTATATGGTTGATATAGAAACATTGTAATCGCTCTTAATACTGTAAATTATAACAATGTGTCGTTTTAGTAAAAAGAATGATTCACCAGTATTTCCCGCTGACAAAACCTTTTTCAAACATGTTTCAGGTGATCTATTATGATCCAGGAAAAGTGTCGTGAAGCACTACAAGCTTGAGGAAGTGGCTCAATAATAAATAAGAAACATGTTTTGTAAAAATAAGGATTTCTCCGTGAAATCATATGATTGTAAATTACTGGGGTTTATCCCGAGTTGTAAAATAAAATAATCGGAAAATTGCAGTTTTAAAAAGATCCTGTTAAAATCTTCCGCTGTTAAACTCAATTAAATAAATACCACGGGACTTTCTGTCCCGCGACTCCTGAAACGGGTCAAACCGGGTCAGGGGCCATGACAGAAAAAGGTGGTATCAGAGCCACTGATTTAAGCCCAATTAAGTATTTAGAAAAAAATACTTAATTTTACTAATTGCTATTCTTTGATTATGTGTTTTATTAATTGACTATTTGTTAGTTACAATATGGGTAAGCAAAAATTAACCTCATACCACCTCAACCACCACATCTACACCAGCCAAATGACTCCACCCACCACATGCAAACCCGATCAAAATCGAGTATCCATAAGCATCGTCAACCTCTATCACTCAACACCGAAACCTCCCCCTCCATTTCCCCACTTCCCAAATCGCATCTCACTGCCTTCACCGACCCTAACTGGAAGGATGCCATGCTAAACGAATATAAAACTCTATTAGAAAATAACACGTGGGAACTAGTACCAAGACCGTGTAATGCCCCTGTCATTCGATGCATGTGGTTATTTAAACACACATTTCATGCTGATGGAACCTTGGAAAGATACAAGGCTCGCCTTGTGGTAAATGGCAAAAGTCAAACCGTTGGAATCGACTGTGACGAGACTTTTAGCCCCGTAGTCAAACCTACTACAATTCGCACTGTTCTTAGCTTAGCCGTGCCAAAGGCATGGCCAATTCATCAATTGGATGTTAAAAATGCATTCTTGCATGGGCATCTTAACGAAACTGTTTACATGTTTCAACCTCCAGGGTTCACCTCTTCTAAACATCCCAAATATGTGTGTAAGCTTCAGAAGTCTCTTTATGGCTTGAAACAAGCCCCACGGGCCTGGTACCAACTTTTTGCAGGTTATGTATCCAGATGCGGTTTCAAGAGTAGTGTATGTGACACATCCCTGTTTGTTTATCGCAAGGGATAACAGATGGCCTACCTTCTTTTATATGTGGATGATATTATCCTCACCGCTTCTAGTGCCTCTCTTCTCCAAAGCATAATCAAGTCATTATCCACCGAGTTCAATATGACCGACCTGGGTCAATTACATCACTTCCTCGGCATTGCGGTCCTCAAACAGCAAAATGGAATATTCTTATCACAGTCCACATATGTTGCTGACATCTTATCACGGGCTAACATGTCAACCTGTAATCCCGTTAGCACCCCAGTTGAAGTCGGTTCTAAAATCAGTGCCACTCAGGGTACTCCTTTCTCTGATAGACCACTATACAGGAGTCTAGTTGGCGCATTGCAATATCTCATGATTACACGTCCAGACATCTCCTACGCAGTTCAACAAGTGTGTCTCTTTATGCATGCACCTCGAGAGCCTCATTTTCAGCTTCTAAAACGCATCCTCAGATACATCAAAGGGACTCTCTCTCAGGGACTACACATCACACCCTCCTCCTCCACTAAACTGACTGCTTATTCGGATGCGGATTGGGGGGGGGTGCCCGGACTCACGACGGTCGACGTCCGGCTATTGTGTCTATCTAGGCGACAACCTGATCTTTTGGTCATCTAAGCGCCAACCCACCATCTCCAGGTCTAGTGCTGAAGCTGAATATCGAGGAGTAGCTAACACGGTAGCCGAGACTTGCTGGATACGCAACCTTTTACTTGAACTTCATGTCCTGGTCCAACATGCCACCATCATCTACTGTGATATTGTATCTGCAGTCTATCTAGCTGAAAATCCGGTGCAACATCAGCGCACCAAACATGTTGAACTGGACATTCATTTTGTACGTGAGAAAGTTCGCCTCGGTGACATTAAAGTTCTCCATGTTCCGGTTGATTATCAATATGCGGATATCTTCACCAAGGGTCTACCTAAACACCCGTTTCAATGCTTTCGAACCAGTTTATGCCTCCGCCCTACTCCGGCTCAAACTGCGGGGGACTGTTAGCCAATAATATTGTCACCATATTATTGGCATGTATTTTCCAAATATTGTATATCGATCTGTTAGTTAGGATTGATTATTATTTCCTTGTATAGCTCCTAACTAGTCTCCCTATTTTGTATTATTTAAAGGATATCATTTGTTAATGAAAGGAGAGGAAATTCGTAGACTTACAGTCAAGTCATAAAAGATTTGATATATTTCTCAAACCGTTCAATTTCTACTATCAGATTGCCATGTTGTAACAAATTGGTTTGATTCTCAAACCATATAAACAAGTTAATATCATTGATACGAATTTATAGTCGTTAAGAGCTTACACAATAAGTTTCGATCAAGTTTTAAGACAGGTACTTGATCAAGTCTAATAGTATAAACAACTATACCCTGACCATAGCATCCTAAACAATGAATATGTTTTCAAGAGACCGTATTTGATACGAACCTCGGTCTATCTTGATATCATATTTTTGTATGTTTTTTTATATGATGTTCTTTTAGTTCTACATCAATTTTTGTTTCACAAGTTATTTATAGTATTGTATTTACAAATGAGTTGGGTTCACAAATTTGACAACAATATTTAAAACGTACTATGTAGAGTAATATTTCTCAATGTTTTAAAATCCGGTTTTTATATCGTATCGGATTTGGCTCAGAAATGGTTTAACCGGGTGTATCAGGCAGTTCAACCGGGTGTACCGGGTTGTTTAACTGGTTCAACCGGTACAACCGGCCGGTTTAAACCGATTTTTAAAACAATATTATGAGTTAAAACCATTTGCTTAACGCATTGCAAAACACAACTTTGTGTGAAGGCATGATCTCAAACTTCTTGTGTTCTACGGATTTTACAAAACAATTAAGCAAAAAGGTAATTTAATTCGAAACAAAGATGAGTTAAAACCATATTGCTAAACACACTCACTTTGTTGAAAATAAATTGTTGTAAAAAAAACATATAGAGTGACAAATTTCACAAAAGAAATTAAATAGGAAGGGTAATTTTGTTAAATAGAAAAAAAGGATTATTCACATGCAAGTCATATGTTATTCCCTCCCTCCCCTATTTTTTGAACGTACATAATTTTTTTTATACATTATTTGTTTTTTTAAAAAAATCAAACCATAAAATCGAGCGTCTTTTTATCTTTAATATGAGTATCATATTGTTATATTTAGAAAAAAAA
This sequence comes from Helianthus tuberosus, assembly GCA_030545235.1. Classification (NCBI taxonomy): domain Eukaryota; kingdom Viridiplantae; phylum Streptophyta; class Magnoliopsida; order Asterales; family Asteraceae; genus Helianthus; species Helianthus tuberosus. The sequence goes on along the minus strand of CM060445.1, from coordinate 147,803,176 downwards.
TTCGAAAACTCAGTTGCGTATTACACAATAGACATAACTTAAAACACAATGAGTATCAACTAAAAACACAATGGAAAGTAGACCAAAAACACAATCGATGACAACAGATAAAAGACCAATGGACATAACGTAAAACACAATGAGTATCAAACTAAAAACACAATGGAAAGTAGACAAAAAATACAATTGATGACAACAGATAAAAGACACAATGGACATAACGTAAAACACAATGAGTATCAAACTAAAAATACAATGGAAAGTAGACAAAAAATACAATTGATGACAACATATAAAAGACATAATGAACATAACGTAAAACACAATGAGTATCAAACTAAAAACACAATGGAAAGTAGACTAAAAACACAATTGATGACGACAGATAAAAGACACAATTAGTGAGAGCAAATAAAAGACACAATGGACAACAAACTAATACACGATGAACAACATATTAAAACAAAATGGATAGCAGAATAAACACAATGACCAGAACCTATAACACAATGTATAGAGTACCCAAATATAACATCATCTTCATTGTGTCATACATTGTGTTATAGGTTTTGATAAAAATGCAATGAACAGAAAACCCAAATTAACACTGTGTTATAAATTTTGATAATAACACAATGTATAGAAACCTTAGTAAAAAATGTAAGGACCAAAACTCAGTTGAAAGACACAATGGTCACAACCTTTAACACAATACAAAGAAAACCCAGTAAAGGTGAAAATTTTTATCTTATTTTTTATATAGTAATATCATACTCATATTAAAGATAAAAAAACGCTCGTTATTATGGTGATTTTTTTTTCAAAAACAAATGTCGTATGAAAAAGTTATTGTCGTTTTGACTTTGATGAGAGAATTGACATGTGACTTGCATGTTGAGAGAGAAAGACAATATAGAGTTAATTGCCAAAATCGTCCCTGAGGTTTGGGCACATTTGCCATTTTCGTCCAAAATGACACTTTTGTACCATTTTGCCCCCCACGTTTGTAACTTTTTGCCATTTTCGTCCAAACCACTAACTTAGTTTATTTTTTCTGTTAAGTTGAAGGATATTTGGATGAAAATGGCAAATATAAACCATAGGGACGATTTTGGCAATTTAATAAAACTCTTTTTAATTTCTTTTATTTAGTTAATAAAATCATAATTCACTGAATAAGAAATAAATAATATCATGTATTATATAATTCATTGAATAAATATAATTAAAAATAAAAATAAAATAAATAACAAACAATTCATTCAGTAGATAAAATTACGTATTGAATAAATTCATTGAACAAATATAATTAAAAATAAAAACTTAAAGGATTCATGTTAAAAAGATAATTATTTTGTTTTTTAATAAAAAAATTATAATAAATTCATAAGTAAATAGCATATTAAAGTTCATTTTTTAATACATATTTTGATGATTGTATGTTAAGTGATTAAATTATATTTATTCATCCCGCGCAAATGCACTTATCGTTTGTTAAGATTTGACTTTTTTTTATTATTATAGTATATAAATATAAAATTATATCTATGCAATCCGTGTAATACACGGGTACTACCCCTAGTTATTTTTAATAAAGCTAAAATGTGAATATATTATATGCTACTTTATGAGATAGTTGCATCAAATACTTAAAACCAACAATGGTAATAATTTACCCAGATCGGTTTTTAAGTGACTTCTATACCTTCATTAAAATTAGTCATATGTTTTTTTTAAAGTAAGATTAAATAAATCTAGTAAGAACAAACAAAAATGATCTGGTAAACTAGTAATAGGGTAAAATATTGTTTCTTTTATGAAAAATAAAACAACAAAACATTGTTGGTATTGAAGAGAAAATTTTGTAATTAGTCGTTACATCTAAAAAAATAACATGAATCCTTTAAGTTTTTATTTTTAATTATATTTGTTCAATGAATTTATTCAATACGTAATTTTATCTACTGAATGAATTATTTGTTATTTATTTTAATAATCCTTTAAGTTTTTATTTTTAATATTATTTATTCAATGAATTATATAATACATGATATTATTTATTTGTTATTCAGTGAATTATGATTTTATTAACTAAATAAAAGAAATTAAAAAGAGTTTTAGTAAATTGTCAAAATCGTCCCCGTGGTTTATATTTGCCATTTTCATCCAAATATCCTTCAACTTAACAGAAAAAATAAACTAAGTTAGTGGTTTGGACGAAAATGGCAAAAAGTTACAAACGTGAGGGGCAAAATGGTACAAAAGTGTCATTTTGGACGAAAATGACAAATGTGCCCAAACCTCAGAGACGATTTGGCAATTAACTCGACAATATATGTAAAATTCCTTTTATGCCCTTCTATTATTTTCTTTTCTCTAAAACTAATCTCATCCCTCCAAATCTAAAATCAATGGATTATAATCCTTCTTACCCTTCTTATTTATGTTGTCCTTTGTATTTGATCTTAATCGTTCCAAACACAATCACTTTGTTGAAAAAAAAAATTTTGTTTAAATATGTATATTATTGCCTTGTTCGATTTTTATTCTCCTATTTAGATGAGGAATACTTATATGTAAACCACTAAACTTATTTGTGAGACGAGTAGAACTAGTAATTAGACCCACGCGCGTTGCGGCGCGGGTACATTGCAAATATCGAACGATTTTGTCCAAGCATTGTGTGATGTGCACACAATATGAATACGCGCGTTTTGACATATTCGAGCTATAGAGAATGGGATAGATTCATTAAGTATACAACCCCTTTTTCAAGAAGTAAACATAGTTAACAAAAACGTTGCCTAGTAAACTAACACAATAGCGAATAGACAACTAAACAGAACAACAAAGCAAATACAAAACACATTTCGGACTAACCTAAGTGGATGATAGCAGCTAAAAACCTGAAACGTCAATGCAAAAACCATTAGTATAGAGCATTCAATAGATGTTTATACCCAGAATCGTAAGACAAGTATAAAATGACGAAATGAAAGACAGAGATTCATCCGCTGTATTAGTGATCAGATTATGAGTTTTACCTAACCAATGGCTTTGACATGGTAGGACCCGAAGTTGTATCCCATGTTGAATTTCAGTTAAAAGTTATGTTATACATTGGATGATCGATGCGGTAATAGCAACAGTGTTAAGGAGATCAAAAAACTATAACCAAGTTATTAAATTAATACTACAATGAAAAAAAGTTTTTTAATCAGTTTACACCATCAAGCAAAATATGTATTTCACCATGTTCTTGATACACTCACTCAAGAGCAGGGGAGGGGCGGACTTACTTGAGAGCCTGGGTGGGCGGGCGGGCGCACCACTTAAAAAGATATTTTTAGTGTATTTTTTAGATTAAAATCCCGATCGCACCCCTTGAAATTTTGATTGAACCCCTCATTCGCAACCCCAAAAAATAATTCCTGGGTCCGCCACTGCTCAAGAGTAAATATGATCAGTAATAATATTATGTCTCTTGCTGACACTATTTCATGCCCGTTTATTTAGTTTATCAAAAGTTGAGTATATGGAAAAATATTTACAATTTGGAAGCGGATCCTAAACAGGTATATCGTTGGTGTTCCGGGAGACCAGATTCTTACCTGGTTGGATAAATATATTGGTGATGGTCCATTATGCAATAGATTCCCATTTCTGTTGTCCCTTGCACTGAATCAACACATAAACCACCTTTAGTATGTGTACAATCAATCTGCATCATTGAGAACTTAACCTTCATAGGTACCTTTGAATCCTCAACCACAAAATTACCTACATGATAAAGATTCCACATCCCAGGTGAGGTCTCAAGTTGCATTCAGATACTGCTTCTTGACCATTAGAAGTTGTCAGCTGAAACCTCACCGGTTTTCGGTCCCACCCATGAATCCGATGACAGTTTCACACCCACCGCCCAAACCGCTTCCCAGTCCGCCCAAGTTGTAGGCGAAACGACAGGCTGTATGTTCCCACCGCGAACGGGAACTCCACCTCTCCGGAAACTTCAAACCACCAAATTTGTTGCAAATAGGCCACTGAATGAAATCTACATCCACAAAAAAAAAGAACAAACAAACAAACAATTCAATGTTTCATTCAAACACTAAAACGTTGATCCAACATCAAGAAACTATCATGGTGTTTTACCTTGATTCTTCGGTGGGAATTCGACTCCAGTATCTACGATCATCGATGCCAGTTATCGTTAAACCGTTAAAAGATATCAACACACATGCTTTTCCTTTACCCTTATGCAACCAAACTTTCTGTAAAAATGAAATTATTATCAGTAAACTATAGACATAGCCAATATTTCATCCTTTTATTGTCTTACATATATTCTTTTAATTATCAAAGTCAAAAGTTATAATGTGTTAATTAGGGTTGTTAAACGGGTCGTATTCACAGGCTGTAGATCAAATTTGACACAAACCCGAAAATCGTGTCACCCACTTGAATCGAACATGACAAGTGTATTCAGGAATTAAAATGAACACCTACATTTAAACCAGAAAAAAGAAGTATTTTTTATTTTTTACTTTTATTTTTATTTTTGTGAAATTTAGTGCTTCAACGTACTATATTTAAATCTTTATTTTAGAAATTATGTTTAAAATTTGTCATTTTATGTTTAGACTTTTTAAACTTTAGCGTCGAAAACACACAAATAGTTAAAGTTATTACCTAAACACATTTGAAAAATAAACGAAAAATGGCTTAAACGGGTCAACCCGTAAACCCGTCGGATTGAAACAAACAGGACCCGTTTGAACTAAAAGTGTTTACGGATCCGACTGGAAACTCAAACCGGTAAAAATTAAACCCAAACTCACGAATTCCATACATAATAACATCTTCTATCAGATCAGATTAGTGATGCAATTCTGACCGCAAAATATGTAATCATTTTAATTAACAATTATTCATACAAAACCAAATCATTACCTTCGTGTCTCCATCAATAGAATTAGCTCTTCACAATCTTGCATAAATATCTTTTTTACAGAGATTTGATCCAAATTTATCATCATGATCATCATCAAACACCCTGGATATATTTATATCCATTTGATTTTCGATATCAAGTCCAACTTTGTTAGGTTGTTACTGTTTTGCAATCACAAAAAGTGATTTCTTCCAAAAAGTATCTCTCTATTGTATCGTTTCAATAATATTTCAGATTATGTTTTTTATTTGATATAAAACATTTTAACATAAAAGAACTAAAAAATTTCAACAACAAACATAAAACACACACATCAGCAGAAAGCCCTGATTCATAAAATCACACCACAAAATAAACAAAATATACTCACAGATTCATTAATTGGACCAAATATCTCATCAACTTTACCAATCTGAGTCTTATTCTGAAGATAAATCGGAGCATTAGAGTACGGTATCTTCTCATTAGTGAGCTTCGTAACCGCATCTCCCTCACACGCATGAACAAAAGATGAAACCTCTACATAATTAGCAATCAAGTTGTGTTTGAATGTGTAAATTAGGGTTTTGGTACGCATGAACAAATGATGAATACGAACCTACAAGTCGTTCCGGTGGACCTTCATTGAACCGGTCGCCGCCGAATCGGCCACCTCCGCCGTGTCCGCGACGCTCCGCCGTCCCTGCCGACCCTGAAACCGCCGCCTCCGCGACCTCTGCTACCAAATCCGCCGGCTGTATTGCGGTGGTGAAAGCACATCGCTATTGTACGTAGGAGGGACAATGGTAAGGGCCAAAGTATAAAATAGCAAGCAAAGGATACAGACTGACGATTGAATCAAAGAATTGGGGAGTATTGTCGGTGGCGAAGGCCACCGACTTTGTACTTTAAGATATATGATAATGTCGATTTTTAGGCTAGTCGTGACTAAATTAGCTTCACAAGCGGTGAGCGATTTATTGAGACAAATCTTCTATACTATATAATAAAAGAAACCAATGAAAGGACACATGTCATTCATTGAAACCATTTATTTTTATAGATAATTAATATCAATTAAAAAATAATTATAAAATTAAATTTAATATAAATTTAAACAATTTGTATAGGAGATAATATAATATTTTATAATATTTATAACTTTGTTATAGTTTCCTTCTTACCCTAAAACTTTATCAAATTTTATCTTTACCCTTTCTTAGCCCTTAAGTTCAGGAAATGCAATTTTTAGTCACTTAACTTTTTATGAACTTTGTAAATGCCACTTTGACCCCCTCAAGAGTTTATGCCTTGACGATATAAATTCGAGTTAGTCGGGTCGCGTATAATACGTTATGATTGTACGATATAAATTCGATTTACGTTACGTTTTGATCCAATCGCAATGCAACTATAGGATGCATTGAGTTCAATCGGATACGTCAAAACGTGCGTTTTCGTATGGTTAGCACATCACATAATGCTTGGACTAATCCCTTCGATATAAATTAATATAATGTAAATGATTTATTTATTTTATTAAACTAAAGTAGTTACGGATAGAACCTAGTTCAAAAATGTTTATAAGGGGTAAACAAAAAATATTAATCAATATTTATTGGTTCTATACTTTTATTTCCGTGTTCAATCACTATGTTTACGTGACATTTATAAGAACCATCACCGCAATCACCCCATTCATCGTATATCGAGTATATCCGTTAGATTTTTTTAAAAGATATTACTACACAAAATTGCATTTATGCAACTCGTGTAATACACGGGGTTTTTAAAAAATATAACTTTTTTATTATGTAGTATATAAAATTAGAGTTATTCAATCCATATAATACATAGGGTTTATAAATATACAACTTTGTATTGTTTGGTATATAAAATTACATGTGCTCAACCCGTATAACACATGAGGTTCTTAAAAATGTAACTTTTTTCATTATTTAATATATAAAATTAAATTTACTCAACCCGTACAATACACGGGTTTCTCAAAGATATAACTTTTTTTGTTATTTAATATATAAAACTTCATTTATTCAACCCGTGTAATACACGGGGTTCTAACCTAGTATATATGTTAAATAATTTGGTAGAAAATGTGAAAGATGAAATGAATTTTAAGGAGATGAAATCTAAAGTAAATATGGTTGGATTGTTCAAGAGAACGAGTCATCAACATATGTTTTTGATAACAGTTTCTTATTCAAAACAAAACAATTGAGGATGGATATGATAGTCTTTCTAGTTCATTAAAAGAATATTTTTAACTACCAATAATAAAAAAAATAAGCAAATGTTTTTTAAAGTAAATATATTTGTAACACGCCTATTACTGGGATTTGCACATATCAAACATTGCAAATCCAATACTTACTTGAGTGCCGAATGGTGGCCCGAGGCTTCGGCCTTAGACCCCTATTAACGAGCTTATTTTTGGTGTTATACAACCCCAAGACTTGATAGAGAAGATGAAGTGTGGTTGATACATCTCCTTAGTTGTTGTGACAATCCTGGTCTCCATCTCATCTCAGTAGATCCATGCAATACAATATCAACAAACAAAACACATTATCGTTTAAAATATAGGTAAAAAAATCTTATATCCAAATGATTGATCTACTGGTATTGATCTTAATTTTGTTATATCATGCATGTCCACGGCTAAGGAGAAAATTATCCACGATAGAGTGTTAATTTGTGACACGACAATAACCTAACATGAAATTCACGAGTTTATGTTTGGTATAAACGGGTTCCGGTCAGTTTCAGGCCAAACGCATGAACCATTTAGCTAGATGCGTTGAGTTCATGTCAACCCGTTGGGTTCACATGTTTACCTGTTTAACACATCTATTCTTCATTTTATTTTCTTAATATGCGTTTATGCCATTAACGTAATTGTTTTTTTTTTTTGTTTGTTGCAAAAATCTAAAGAGAAAAACAAAAAACAAATTTAACATAACACTTTATAAAATATAACTAGAATCACCCCCACCCCCACCCCCCAATTTATGGCGGAGACGTAAAATCGTGCCAAATAACGTCAATGTCACATCACCACAAGTGACAACCAACGTTGAAGTTGCGACGTGTTAGTATGAAAATATTATGCCAAAACGTAAAACATAAAAAAGAATAATTAAGTTGACTTAGGACCTGCGTGTTGCGACAACATCTCAAATGTGAAAAAAAATAAATGTGAAAACGTTAAACACACACGCACGTTGTGTCGTGTTAACTCGCAAAAAAATTAGAACGAAACATAAAAACGTTGAACATACGCACGTTGTGCCGTGTAAACTCACAAAAAATTTAGAAGAAAATGTAAATACGTTGAGCCATACATGAACATTGCGACGTGTTAACTCGCAACATTTAGAATGAAACGTAAAGCGTAACGTAAATACGTTGAAACACACACGAAGGTTACGACGTATTAATTCACAAAATTTAGATGTAAAACCAAAGGCTACGAAAGATAAAAAGTTTAAGGGACCAAAATTAAAAGTAAAAAAGTTGTGATGTTAAATTTCCAAATACAAAAACGTTTTTTTTTTTTTTTTTTTTTTGTTAAAAGTAAAAAGTTAAATTTGTAAGGTTAAATTGCAAAAGATGAGTTTTGGGTAAAAGGTAAAAAAAATCAATTTTTTTAAAACATCCTAAGCATAAGATATAAAACTATTATGCATAAAAAGTTACAAATTAATACCACATAGATTGTTTTATATACATTTTTATACTTTTACATTTAGAAAATAATATGCAAGACAAGCAAACAATACTAAAAATCGTGTTAAACAGATCGTATTCGTATCAACCTGCAAATATTTGTTTCATATTCAAGTTCATACGTCATACACAATTTTTAGATCAGGTGGGGTTTAGGTTCATCTCAATCCGTAAACACAACCCACATAATTAGTATCCTATTCTACAGGCCATAAACATGCATGTACTATGCATACCAACACAAGATGGGGGAACAATGCCAGAGCTGTCTGGCACTCCTTCATTGGCCCGAATGAATTACGATTTAACCCTAATATAAATGTACACTATGCATACAAACACAAGATGGGGGAACAATGCCAGAGCTGTCTGGCACTCCTTCATTGGCCCGAATGAATTACGATTTAACCCTAATATAAATGTACGATTTTGCCTCGGTTCAAAATTACGGCGTTACCATCGTTGTAGATTTTGACAAATTACGATTTTCCTCTGTCAAAATTACGATTTTGCCCCCGGTTAAAAATTACGGCCTTGTCATCGTTGTAGATTTTGACAAATTGCAATTTTACCTGTAACGCCCTCCTTCTTTGTACTTTCCATAGTTAGAAAGTCTTACTTGTATTTCTATTCTTGGAAGTCTTGGGTTCTTGTAATCGTTCTTTCTTTGTAATCATTGTAAAATCCGAGATTTGGATCATAAATAAAACTCGTATTTTGTTAAATTCATGTTGTACATACTTTATACATGCTCATACATTCCATTTCGTGAAACAACTGATACTTATACCTAATTCTTGGAAATATTGTGCCAAACTTGCAAATACGTGAAACATGCTAATGAAATGTCTTTTGAACGTATACGATACTTAGATACGACACTCATACGCTTAATTATACTTGGTTTATGATCCTCGTACTTATTTTGTCCTTAAACTATGCTTTTATGATGAGAATAGTCCCTAAAACACCCTAAAACCCTAAAATATAAACTTCAGGGGGCTGAAATGTAAATTTTTAAACTAAAATCTGGAAACCATAGCCGTGGCGTCGCGCCACGGCAAAACCCTTTTGTGGTCGCGCGCAGCGACGGCCTCAATCCGGCAGAAAGGTGTTTCCAGCTCATGGGTTGGTCAATTTTGTGTTTCTTTGGTGTGTTTTCTTCACTAAAAGCCCAACTAAACCTCACCTAATCACCCTCTATAAAACCCAACTCAATCCCACATTTGAATCACTTTACAAACTCACTAATCCTCTCTCTAATCACTCAAAATCTGGTGCAAAACAGTAGCAAAAGTCAGAAACATTTCAAGTTGCAAAAGTGAGTTCAACCTCACTTATCTTCCATATTTTTCTGTGACCCCCACTTTTTGAACATTCAAATAGATTAAAAATAACATACTAATTTTTGACAAAATTTTGGCATGACCCGTTCGTACTATAAACATTTCCCCTGCTTTTAACAAACATCATTCAAATAAACTTCCACGACACTTTTTCAAAAGAAATAAAAGTAGTGACCATACAAGACCTAATACAACAGTTATGTCCGAACTACCCAAAAAGGTTTTAAAATTCAAACTACTTACGAACATCCTAAAACATAAAATTTACATTTACATTACAAAAATTATTTGACCCGTTTCAAAAGATAACTTGAACTGGAAGCGCATATATGGACGATGTGGTGTGTTCGAATCTGAGCTCGCCATTCTAAGCATGAGATTTACCTACATCCATAACATAAACTTGCATATTAGTTCGGATAAAACATTATTACTAATACATTTTTTTATTTAGCTTTTTACCGCATTATTTGACCCTTTACCGAGTCACTTCATCTTTACATCATCTTACTTGAATCTTTCATACTACAATTCCGCTTTAACAAATATCATGCCATTTAACTTCCATCACCATAAAATCATCATATTTCATCCGACCCGTTCTCACGGATCATGCATATTTTTACTTTCTTGTTTATTATTCTCCATTAGTTTGACTTACAAAAGTCAGCATCTAGTTACCTTAACTTCATAACAAATTCATCTTATTTGACCCGTTTAACTACGTGTTTAATACATCATCCCGAATAACATCATTTTCATACTTTAGACCCATTTGCACGGGTCGTCAACATAATTTTTCTCCTTTTTCTACTATCAATTCGTAATAAGACATTTTTTTTACTAATGATTCCCACATAAAACATCAAATAATTATTTACAAGAGAACTAACATAAAATTCTACTTTCTACATAAGCGAAGTTCATAGAACTCACCGTGATCTTGTGAAGCTTGCGACTTCAAGTGACTCATACTTTCTTCCTTCTTCGTGCCTATACATTATAACTTCATGCTTTTAGCTTTCATAAACATTTCTTCACATATGCATCTTTGATTTATTCATCATGACTTAACATAATTAACCATATATCCATTTTCGTTTACACATCATTAAATCAAGAATTCATGTCAAACTTCAACTAAATCATTCTTAGGCATTTCATCGAACACATGGCGTGCGTACAATCTATAAAACATGAAGTACAAGTGTTCAAAGTATGGTTCTACTAATTCATTCTTAGATTATCAAGATCAACCAAAATTTCATATAACAATCATTCCAAATCAGTTTCAACCATCATTTATTCACTAATAACAATTCTCACACTAAGCCATTACAATAATTTTCACATAATTCATTCATGTTCTTCACTATCTTCCTAATTCAAGTGGGTTTATGCTTCAAATCGTTTGATTAACTAAACTCAAGCAAATTTCTTATTCTATTGTGTAATCCTAACTCACAACTACACAATTATTCACATTACTACAAGATTGGGTTGAAACCCACTTTCTACAAATCATCAAAATAAAAATTTCGACTTACCATTCGTTGAACAAGCTTAGATAATTCGAGTTTTGGGTTCATGCATTTGTTTGGGCTCTTAAACTCCTTCTGATTTTGAGAATTTTAGGAACTAGGGTTTCTCCTTGGTTCCTTTTTGCTCCTGGGCGATCCACAGAACACACAAAAATGTGTGTTTTGTGTTTTTCTTTTTAATTAACAACTTTCATCCTTTTTTTACAAGTTTAACCCCTCTAATTATAAATTTTTGTTTATTGTCACATATCTTTCCTTCTTGTTGAATTACTAACATATGCATTTAACTTAGTTAATATAACATAACTAGACCTTTAGGTAACATAATAAATTGCATATTTTTGGGGTGTTACAAGTCTACCCCCCTTAAAGAAGGTTTCGTCCCCGAAACCTGAATACATACATTCTGACAAGTTTATCTGTATCCCTTCGCGATTACATACCTCGAACTTTGTTAACATGCTTTCATTTGATCATCCCTCGTGATGAATCGGTCGTTACTACTCTAAACTTCTCTAATACATTTGGTAATTCAATCTTGTATGATTCAAAGCAATCCTATTACATTATTTCATGATTATTATTCAATTGTTCAAGCTGATTTCTTAAAACTTATCTATCAGATTATTCATTCCCGCATACCTCTAACATCTACTTAGGGGAAATAATTATCATAATATTCATACTTGTTCATTCCTATTCATTCATATTAATTCACAAATCAAACATCATTCAATAGTTTCTAACTTTTTAGTTTCTAGGTACTCCCCATCCTTCCAAGGCCAATATCAAGCAAAATTTCTTTCATGTCATTTGCTTGATAGGTTTTTCATACTTTTCTTGCAATACCTTCGTATAAACTTTACCCGAGACTAATATTTCTTCCACTGATAATCTATCATAACTGCATGGTTAACCACAACTTAATGTATACATTTATACAAATCGTGTACATACTATCCTGCTCTAACCTCTTTACCGTCTATCCTAGGTTACAAGGGCCAACATAAGTCTTTAATCACGTTATCAATATGATCGTGTAATCAATACTTACATTTGAGCAACTCATGTTACACTCGAAGTGTCATACTTAGCTATACTTGTCATCACATTCCATAACCATCATACATACGTCATTCCTTCTAGCAATTGTAATACCAAGGCAATTACCCAACATTGTACCTCAAAGGGTTAGTTCTTATCAACCTAGGTTCCGCTACATATGAGATTATAAGCTTATTACATGTGTAACTCCATTTCACGTATGAGTTACATAAAACTTGGCTCAACCGTTCATTCGACAATTGAGATTACACTCTACCACGTAGGGTTGTTTTATAATACGAACCAAGAATCATGCGTATAAAAACTTTAACTCTCGAACATTTCTTTAGAGGTTTATCTTCTAATAATTCCTCACCCACGATAGGGAACTCGACAGAGGGTAAGATTTATTCAAATATCCATTCAAATATTCATCATATTTTACATTCCACTCAACCCCTCTTTATATAACATTCATCCTCTAACAGTTATGTATTCTTATATTTTCATTCTAGCTTCCTTCGACGTTAACCTTTCACATATTCCATATAGTTCTTTCTAATTATTCTAAATTTGGCATACTAAGTGTGTACCCCGCTTTCTTAACAGTTACTCACTTTTCTTTTCTTTCTACTACCCATTTTCCGATATGCGGATCGACTCTTACTATCTTTCCATCATGACATTTCAAGACATCTAATAATCTTACTCTACAATAAACAAAAATTTAGAGCCGTCATTATTTCCTATATTGATATGAAGATTATAATTCACTTACTAGCATTATGAGTCATTTACTTCTGCCTTCCAAGTTACTAACCATACATCGTTCCTTCACTATGTTGTTTGAATCAATAATGCCCACCATGAGCCTACTACTTGATTCCTCCATTATTAACATCATCATTCTTCCTAGTCACCCCCTAATGTGACGTAAAAACTTTGACTACTAATGTATGTGTGTGTGTATATATACATATACATATACTGGCCTCAAACATTTAGTAACTCTGTTACAATTAGTTGCTTATTAATCCATTCCTACAGTATGAACTAATTCGCACATTTGTACTTCCTTATTGATTTTAGACATACTTGTTATCACTTTACCATTTCTTACAAAATTTATATCCCCGTCGATACTTAAATCATCCATCTAGGTCTTAGCCCATTATTCATTCTAGTCCTCATAAGTCGATCATCACATGCTTAATACGCAACGTGTTCGGAGCATACTTCTTTCATCATCATCTTATTACCTCAACATCTTTCTATGTATATATAATTACTTACACCATCATATGTTACCACATTTGTCATATGTTTTACTCTTACTCGTATATCTCGTTTAGGTCTACGATGATCAACTATCAACATATCCCTACTCATATTCCCACAACCAGTGGCAACATATCTCACATACGTTCACATACACATCACTTATATATATATATATATATATGTATTCTTTTTAGTCCTACATTATGCTTGACCAACCAGGCTATCTGTGCCATTTACTTGTTCTGTTTGTACTTATCTTTTGTTAGGTGGACAAAAAGCATCTCCTCATTTGCTTTCATACTTTCCTTCATGGTTGTAAAAGTCGCTAGGCGAGCCTAGTCAGTCGACCGGGGAGTTGAGAGTACTCGGCCTAGGCGGAGAGTACACGGGGAGTACTTGGAGATGCCAAATTATAAAGAAATTAGTTTTCGAAAATTAAATATATGTCAAATAACATAAATTTACTAATATTTATAACAAAATACATGAAATTGATATTCATTATTTAATATGATAGGCATAGAAATTATGTTTTATTTTATTTTAAGTCAAACTCGACCCAAGTTGACATACTAGATCTGATTTTGGCCAATGTTGACCGCATTTGATCGATTCCGAGTAATTAGTCGGAGTTGAAGAAAGTCGCCTCGGCAGCCTACCCTGTAGCGACTACTCGGGGAGTACTCGGCCTTGGAGACCTTGTTTTACAACCATGCTTTCCTTCCCACCTAACGACTCTAAATTTCATCCGTCTACGACCCTTTCTTAAGGCTCTATCTATGCTTACCACATAAGTATCTTCCCTTAAAATTTTAATTTTACTAACATTTACTTTTTGTTTGACAAAATTTTTATCCTTAGGACCATACTATACTCGAAATTCTATCATCCTTTCATGTTCATTATTATATAAGCTTAATCGTAATTATCATTCCTACCTTTCATTACATTCTAGGACCATACCATCCTCTTTCGTAATCATTGCTTTTATTCCTTCCCACCATGTCATTTGTTATCATTTGTGTTTCCTTCGTTCGGCATCTACAATTAAGCATTTTCTACATTCATTACTTCATATACTTTCCATGTCATCTCAAGTTACATTGATGCCTTCATAATCACATTTCAATAACTTTAATTCCACTTGTACATTATCATCAATGTCGGTCACGATAGGCCACATCACGCATGCCTTTCGTTCATAGGGGAATAGAATCCCTCATCCTTCTTACTTACTTTCTCTCAACACCCGCTACTCGGAACATATTTTATTAACAATTTCTTCATTTTCATCAGCCATCTACTATATCTTTCGAGATCATTATTAAATTTTATTCTTTGGTCATGTTCATTCCATTCTATCATTTAATTTTTTTTTCCTTCCTCTCATGCTAGGTGTTAACGGTCCTTTATGACTACACCACCTATCTCTCATTATAGGGTTAATAAACCCAACTAGAACTTCATTCACAACCTTCCAATCATATACGTTCTTACTTCTAAACATTTCAACATGACCCGGATGACATTTAGGGGATCCTAGTATCATAGGTTGCATTTTTGGAAACTTAACGAAACTTTTGGATTTGCCTTAAGAAATATTCTACCACATAGTTTAGGAAATATGTTAATATGCCTAACATATTTCAATGACTTTCATTCTCTTACTTATTAGACATTCGTTAATTTTATATATAACTTTTCACTTCGTTTTATGTTACTTCATGCCATCATGCTTAAGTCTTATTGACCTTTATCCTTTTCAATTATGGTTATCATGCTTTTATTTCATAATTTCGGGTGTTAATAGCCACTTAGTGACCATACCGCGTTCCTTTCATCATCCTCGGTGTTAATGGCTACTTCGTGCCCACACCGCATACTATTCATCATTCTTGGTGTTAACGATCACTTCGTGACCTCACCGCATACCATTCATCATTCTTGGTGTTAACGGTCACTTCGTGACCTCACCGCATACCATTCATCATTTATTTCTCTATCATTCATGCATTATTTTGCTTTCAATAATTCATTTCCACAGGTCATAAAACCATACTATACTCCATTACGAACATTCTAGACATGTTAATCAAAACATACATTCATTCTTACACTTACTTCTTATTCCTTCGTTCTTTAGCTAATTGCCTTCGCGTTAGTCAACTTATATTCATGGTTTCATTATCATTCACGTTTACATTGTCTTCCATCTATATAAAACATTCATTTCATTCATTAAATTTCTTTTCATACTCTCCTTCATCATATTTAACTCATTTTATCATACTACAATCAATTTTACATTTCATACTTCATGCATTATCGTCATCGACGATCATGTCGTATCGTGTAGATCAAAATCTTTAATCGCAATGATTTACCTTTTCGCCCTTCGTATATACTTTCCCTCATCACTCTTAATATAAAAATTATCTTAAACATTGATTATGAGGCCTTAAAAACTACTTAAAACAAGTTTCATGAGTTAAAACAACAAAATTCAAACAAATTTCGGAAATTATGGGCGTCGTCGTATGCGACGGGTATAAGGGGAGGGCGTCGCGCGACGCTACGCCCCGTTTTCTACAGAAGGTTTGCTTGTTTGCTGCTGGAGTTGCCCAGCTACAATTTTAAACAAAAATCCAACTTAAAACTGTCGTAACTTTTGTTTCGCAGGTCCGTTTTAGGTGATTCTTTTTCCTACGCGTTCATAATAAAAATACGCATCCATTTATCATAATTATTTGCATAAAAAATTTGAATTATAAGCTGATAGCCTATAAATTTTCTTTTATTTCTAACTGTAAACATAATCAAATTTACGATTTACTTACTTGCATAGCGCTTCGAAACGAACACACCTTCATACGAGCTTTCGGTTTGAGTTCAAGCATTTTAACCCTAATACTTGAATCCCTCAAACCTCGGCTCTGATACCAACTTGTGACCCCCACTTTTTGAACATTCAAATAGATTAAAAATAATATACTAATTTTTCACAAAATTTTGGCATGACCCGTTCGTACTATAAACATTTCCCCTGCTTTTAACAAACATCATTCAAATAAACTTCCACGACACTTTTTCAAAAGAAATAAAAGTAGTGACCATACAAGACCTAATACAAGAGTTATGTCCGAACTACCCAAAAGGGTTTTAAAATTCAAACTACTTACGAACATCCTAAAACATAAAATTTACATTTACATTACAAAAATTATTTGACGCATTTCAAAAGATAACTTGAACCGGAAGCGCATATATGGACGATGTGGTGTGTTCGAATCCGAGCTCGCCATTCTAAGCATGAGATTTACCTACATCCATAACATAAACTTGCATATTAGTTCGGATAAAACATTATTACTAATACATTTTTTTATTTACCTTTTTACCGCATTATTTGACCCTTTACCGAGTCACTTCATCTTTACATCATCTTACTTGAATCTTTCATACTACAATTCCGCTTTAACGAATATCATGCCATTTAACTTCCATCACCACAAAATCATCATATTTCATCCAACCCGTTCTCACGGATCATGCATATTTTTACTTTCTTGTTTATTATTCTCCACTAGTTTGACTTACAAAAGTCAGCATCTAGTTACCTTAACTTCATAACAAATTCATCTTATTTGACCCGTTTAACTACGGGTTTAATACATCATCCCAAATAACATCATTTTCATACTTTAGACCCATTTGCATGGGTCGTCAACATACTTTTTCTCCTTTTTCTACTATCAATTCGTAATAAGACATTTTTTTACTAATGATTCCCACATAAAACATCAAATAATTATTTACAAGAGAACTAACATAAAATTCTACTTTCTACATAAGCGAAGTTCATAGAACTTACAGTGATCTTGTGAAGCTTGCGACTTCAAGTGACTCATACCTTCTTCCTTCTTCGTGCCTATACATTATAACTTCATGCTTTTAGCTTTCATAAACATTTCTTCACATATGCATCTTTGATTTATTCATCATGACTTAACATAATTACCCATATATCCATTTTCGTTTACACATCATTAAATCAAGAATTCATGTCAAATTTCAACTAAATCATTCTTAGGCATTTCATCGAACACATGGCGTGCGTACAATCTATAAAACATGAAGTACAAGTGTTCAAAGTATGGTTCTACTAATTCATTCTTAGATTATCAAGATCAACCAAAATTTCATATAACAATCATTCCAAATCAGTTTCAACCATCATTTATTCACTAATAACAATTCTCACACTAAGCCATTACAATAATTTGCACATAATTCATTCATGTTCTTCACTATCTTCCTAATTCAAGTGGGTTTATGCTTCAAATCGTTTGATTAACTAAACTCAAGCAAATTTCTTGTTCTATTGTGTAATCCTAACTCACAACTACACAATTATTCACATTACTACAAGATTGGGTTGAAACCCACTTTCTACAAATCATCAAAATAAAAATTTCGACTTACCATTCGTTGAACAAGCTTAGATAATTCGAGTTTTGGGTTCATGCATTTGTTTGGGCTCTTAAACTCCTTCTGATTTTGAGAATTTTAGGAACTAGGGTTTCTCCTTGGTTCCTTTTTGCTCCTGGGCGATCCACAGAACACACAAAAATGTGTGTTTTGTGTTTTTCTTTTTAATTAACAACTTTCATCCTCCTTTTACAAGTTTAACCCCTCTAATTATAAATTTTTGTTTATTGTCACATATCTTTCCTTCTTGTTGAATTACTAGCATATGAATTTAACTTAGTTAATATAACATAACTAGACATTTAGGTTACCTAATAAGTTGCATATTTTTGGGGTGTTACAAGTATACCCCCCCTTAAAGAAGGTTTCGTCCCCGAAACCTGAATACATACATTCTGACGAGTTTATATGTATCCCTTCGCGATTACATACCTCGAACTTTGTTAACATACTTTCATTCGATCATCCCTCGTGATGAATCGGTCGTTACTACTCTAAACTTGTATAATACATTTAGTAATTCAATCTTGTATGATTCAAAGCGATCCTATTACATTATTTGATGATTATCATTCAATTGTTCAAGCTGATTTCTTAAAACTTATCTATCAGATTATTCATTCCCGCATACCTCTAACATCTACTTAGCGGAAATAATTATCATAATATTCATACTTGTTCATTCCTATTCATTCATATTAATTCACAAATCAAACATCATTCAATAGTTTCTAACTTTTTAGTTTCTAGATACTCCCCATCCTTCCAAGGACAATATCAAGCAAAATTTCTTTCACGTCACGGTATCCCCATTGACATCATTTCCGATCGTGATGCTCATTTTACGTCCTGCCTTTGGCAAACTTTTCAATCTGCTATGGGTATTGTTCTTAACCTTAGCACCGCTTTCCATCCTCAGTCAGACGGTCAAACCGAGCGTACTATCCAAACTTTAGAGGATATGCTTTGTTCTTGCGTAATAGATTTTGGTGGCAACTAGGATTCACACTTGCCTTTGATCGAATTCTCGTACAACAACAGTTATCATGCGAGTATTCAAATGGCACCTTTCGAAGCATTGTATGGTCGCAAGTGCCGTTCACCTATTTGTTGGCACGAGATTGGTGAATCTCAATTCACTGGTCCCGAGCTTATACAAGAAGCAACGGACAAGATTTTACAGGTTCGAGACAATTTACTGAAAGCCAGGAGCCGACAAAAGAGTTACGCTGACAAGCGTCGCAAACCTTTGGAATTCGAGACAGGTGACTTGGTACTTCTCAAGGTATCCCCTTGGAAGGGCGTAGTTCAATTTGGTAAAAAAGGGAAACTCGCACCTCGCTGTGTTGGTCCTTTCAAGATTCTCGAAAGGATTGGCAAGGTTGCGTATAGACTGGACCTGCCTGAAGAACTCAACAATGTACATCCTGTCTTCCACGTGTCCAACTTAAAGAAGTGTTTAGCTGACGAAGGGCTTCGAGTTCCACTCAAGGACCTTCAAGTCAACGAGACCCTGCATTTTGTGGAAAAACCCGTCGAAATCATGGATCAAGGAGTCAAGTTATTGAGGCGCAGTAAAATTCCTATCGTCAAGGTTCGATGGGAAGGTAAACGTGGCGCTGAATTCACTTGGGAACTCAAGAGTCACATGAAGACGAAGTATCCACATCTTTTCGCTGCATCTTCCTAAATTTCGGGACAGAATTTCCTAAAGGAGGGGAGACTGTAACGCCCTGCTTCTTTGTACTTTCCATATTTAGAAAGTCTTACTTGTATTTCTATTCTTGGAAGTCTTGGGTTCTTGTAATCGTTCTTTCTTTGTAATCGTTGTAAAATCTGAGACTTGGTTCATAAATAAAACTCGTATTTTGTTAAATTCATGTTGTACATACTTTATACATGCTCATACATTCCATTTCGTGAAACAACTGATACTTATACCTAATTCTTGGAAATATTATGCCAAACTTGCAAATACGTGAAACATGCTAATGAAATGGCTTTTGAACGTATACGATACTTAGATACGACAATTATACACTTAATTATACTTGGTTTATGATCCTCATACTTATTTTGTCCTTAAACTGTGCTTTTATGACGAGAATAGTCCCTAAAACACCCTAAAATATAAACTTCAGGGGGCTGAAATGTAAATTTTTAAACTAAAATCCGGAAACCATAGCCGTGGCGTCGCGCCACGGCAAAACCCTTTTGTGGTCGCGCACAGCGACGGCCTCAATCCGGCAGAAAGGTGTTTCCAACTCATGGGTTGGTCAATTTTGTGTTTCTTTGGTGTGTTTTCTTCACTAAATGCCCAACTAAACCTCACCTAATCACCCTCTATAAAACCCAACTCAATCCCACACTTGAATCACTTTACAAACTCACTAATCCACTCTCTAATCACTCAAAATCTGGTGCAAAACAGTAGCAAAAGTCAGAAACATTTCAAGTTGCAAAAGTGAGTTCAGCCTCACTTATCTTCCATATTTTTCATCTTTTCTTGCTTCTTAGCACTTGGAACAACCCTAGAGATGTTTCCATTGGTTTTCCCCGGAAAACCAAGGATGGAACATCATCATAAAAGGGTTATAAGTGCAAGAAACTTTCTCTTTTATACAAACACTTTGTTAAACTTAACCAGACTTGAGTTTTCTCATCTCAAACCTATGTCCTTATGCTTATAACCACTTCTATGGTTAGTTAGGCTTAAAAACAAGGTTGAGACATTCAAAATTAGAGGTTAAACCTCATATACATTCTGTTTTGTTTAGGGTTTTTGACCCACAAGTGATGTTCAAGCTTCAAGCTTGATGAAGGTGTGATTGTGGACTAACGTGGGTTGTCCAACATAAAAATCCCCACATTACTTGATGATTTCTCATAGTGTAGTTATTTATATTCTTGTATTATTTCATAGTTCATGACCCTCCTTGAATGTTCTTGCATCAAGTGTAGTGGTGAACAATTAGAGGTACCTAAATGGAAGCTTGTCCTTCCTACCTCCTACATGAATTCTATGACACTCAAGAGGTACCTAAATGGAGGATTCATCCTCCTACCTCATGCTTGACTATTGGACATACTAATATATAATACATAACCTAAATAATATCTATATACATTCGAACCTTTGATGATGGATTTGTGTTCATTTGTCAAAGTAGTAGACTAACATCATCTAAGACCTAACCCTTGTTATGATTCTAATGGGTGTTAAACCCATAAAAACATTATAACCCTTGTGGTTGCATAGTGTCAAACAAGTGTTATGTATTGAAGATGATTATTTTCATATGTTACTTTCATGTCATTTTAATTCCGAATCTTTACTCTACCGTTACTCTCCGATACTCATACGCCTTGTTTACTTCGTGTAGAAGGACTTGGTGTTCCAACCTCCTAATCAACAAACAACTCACTTGCGGATTCTCAAGTTCAAGACTTGCAAAACAGTGAGTACACTTGACCCATTTACTTTTAAAGACACTTTGGGTTGTAACATGTTAATATACAAAATACACCTTCACACACTTAAACATTGTTTTATGCTCAATCCTAAATACATGCTACTTGTTTACATAGGTTCATGCTAGATTATACATGCTTTGTGTCAATAAATTTGCTAAGCCATCAACTTAACATATATAGCGCTATAGGAGTAGCACATCACCCGTCGGGGTCTTGTTAAGCCTTTATACTAAACGTTCTTGTCACTTTTGTGGTGAGGGATGCTAAATACTAGTGGACACTTGGGTTTGACGTATTTTTATGCTTGCTAGTTACCTTGTTTACAAATTGCCATGTGGATTCGAGTAAAATCCTTTCATACTTATGCTATACTTATTCAAACCTTGTGTACTCGCCTTTGCTTTTGCATTGAACTTTATTTTAAACATGTTACAGGTTGAGGATGATGATGTTATGAAACGAAGTAGCAATGATGCCTAGATACACATTTAGACGTCTTAGGTTTAAATTGTTGTATCAAATTTTGTCTTATTATGTTATGTTATTAACATGTTGTTATTTGAGATTTCTATGTAATGTTGACAATTTGACTTATGAAATGAAAATGGTTGATTTAAATATTGTCACAAATAGTGTTATGAAGTCTCTTGCAATCTATGCCGTCTCACTCTGATGTTTCCGCCATCAGTTGGGGTGTGACATTAACCCTGTCAAAATTACAATTTTGCCCCTGGTTCAAAATTACAGTTTCGCCATCGTTATAGCTTTTGATAAATTATGATTTTACCCCTTGTCAAACTTATGATTTCCCCCGGTTCAAAATTACAGTCTTATCTTCGTTTTCGTTTTTTTTTTCTTGCAAACCTATGATGGTATTTTTTTTTAATTGGTCGACTCAATGTAATTTTTCTTCGCTAATGTTTGCTCATTGGTCATGACAAATTAGAGTTTTGCCATCAGTTTAAAATTACAGTTTTCTCATCGTTTTATTTTTTCTAGCAAAATTATGATAATGTTTTGTTTTAATTGGTAGAGAAATATTTGTCCTAGCGTCCTGCAACGCAGCGGGGAATAGTGCCAGACAGTTGTCTTACACTTCCTCATTGGTCAAGCCAAATTATCATTTTGCCCTTTTTTAAATTTACAACTTTGCCATTGATTTTTTTTCTTCCAAGCCAAATTACGATTTTGGCCTCAGTTTAAATTTACAGTTTTGCCATCGTTTTCGTTTCCTTTTTCCCTGTCAAATTACGATTTTGCCCCCGGTGTAAACTTATAGTCATGCTATCATTTTTTTTTTGGACAAAACTATGGTAGTGTTTTGTTTTAATTGGTTGACTCGGTGTAATTTTTATTCATGCCAGACGACTGACGCTCATTTGTCCTTAAAAATTACTATTTTGCTCTCAGTTTAAAATTATACTTTTTCCATCGTTTTATTTTTTTAGCAAAAGTATGGTAATGTTTTGTTTCAATTGTTTTGACTATATGTAAAAAAAAAATTTGAGATCGTGTTATGAGTAGTATGTATAAGTAACCGAAACACAAACGTACATGTTATGAAAGAGAAATATTTGGCTTAGCGTCCCGCAACGCGCTCACAAAAACACATACACGTTAGGTATCCACGTCACCCCGTCCAGCATGTTTTGCTCGTGTGTCGCCGCCACTTTCCCACTCCACCGATAACCAAAATCTTTTTATCTTTTTTTTGAACGACCAACAGAATCAATCTCGAGCACTCTCGGGGAACCCACTGGATAAACGGAGTACTCCGAGAGTAACCCGAGTCCACCACCAATTCTGGGGAAAATCTAGTAACCCACCCGCCCATAGACACGACAGTGAAATTACCAGTAAAACCCATTTGGCTCAAGGATCCAACCCAGGTTTCCTTGGGTCTCCTATCATTGCCCACCGGTACCTCACTCTACACCACGTGAGATTTCTTCCACTACTTAATCTAGAGATCATTGACAAAAATCTTTTTATCTTTTATTTCCACAACATTATCATTATCAATATAATAATTATCAAATTATCAAAATAGTAATATATCATATCATCGTCAACATATATTATTAGACCATGCGTAGTCGTTAGATGAATAATGCCCCCACCCTAGGGCGTTTTCTGCCATGTGGCGGTCCAGTCAGCATGGGGGCATTATTGGGGGTTATTGCAAAAGTGCCATAGTGTGAATAATGCCCAATAACGCCCCTTCCAATCATTACACAATTATTTTTTTAATTAAAAACTTAAAAGACTTCATTAGATTAAAACAAATACAATACTAGAAATAAAAAAAACCAGAAAAAAGTTAAAAAAATTACATTGCCAAAATCTAATTAAAAGTAATTAAAAAACTTTAGGGACTGAAATGCAAAATCCTTTTTTAAGGACTTTTGAAGTTTAAATCTTTTTTTATATACACTCAAAATGCAGGGACTAAAATGAAAGTTCACCTTTGTAACACCCCGTGTTTCGAAAGTCAAAGTCAAGATTAAAGTCAAAGGAAGACAAGATTGCTAATTGCGATCTGTCGCTCCTTGCTCAATTCCTGTTTTGACTTATTTGACTTGTAGATAGTCTATTTTACGCTTTATGTTAGTTGTATTATGTGGAGTACTTATTAATAATCGAGGTTTATTCGATATTTATCGCATGTTTTATCGCTTTATCGCTATCGCAATCGCACTCGCAACTCGAATTACGCGTTCTTGTATTGTTATATGTGTGTGTGCCTTATGTGTTATTTGTGCATGTTTAATTATGTTATGTGTGGTAATTTTTGAAACGCAATCGAAACTCAATCGCAATCGAATCGCAAACGCTATACGAACACGAAATAATGATGATTGTATGTTGATATAGTAGTTGGGATTAAAAGTAATTTGAATAGGAAACTCTATCACATCGCAACGTTCGCAATCGCAATCGGAACGGCAAAACTCATCGCACCGAACACTCGAATCAAGTTGCAAATCGACCAAGTGACCAACCGATCAACCAGCCATTCGATCGGGCTGCCACCCGATCGGCCAGCCCCTCTCCTCCCCTTTCCTTTTTGGGAAACCCTATAAATACCCCTGTCAACATCAAACTTACCACTTTTGCACTCTCCTGTCCGACCAGCGCTCCAATCTCACCTTTTCTTCGATTTCTCGCGATTCCGGTAAGATCTCAACCTAAATCTTGTACTTTCTTAATCTAGACGCACTCCTACACCTTTCTATCTTTTGAATCTTAACTTTTGATTGTGAAATCACTAGATTTGAGGTGTTCTAGGATAATGTCATCATGTTGTTCTTATGAACTTCATGTTTTGGCATCAATCCACCAAGAACAACTTAGATCTAAACGATTTCCACACGAATAAACAAAGATCTTTCATAGATCTGAACATAATCAAGGTGAAAAAGCATTGAAAGATGGTTTCCAACTTTCTTTCAACTCTTTTACACTTAATGCACTCAAAACCGATAGAATCGGAGCTTGTTCTAACCTTCTACTCTTTCTTGTTGATGTGTTGGTTCAAGATCTAGATTCTATCCACGAGATTACCGATTTCGGGTTAAACATGGAACACAGTCTCGAACAGTTAACTGATCGGATTTGGGTGATTCCTGTTCGAACAGTTTACTAAGTCGTGACGAGGTTTCTGTTGTCTAATACGTTATCAAATCATCTCGATAAAACGACAAACTATCAAATTGACCGAGGAAGAAGATAATCAGGCCGACCAGGTTGGAGTGTCGCCCGATCGGACTACTGTCCGATCGGATTGTCACTCGATCGGGTTGCCACCCGATCGGCTTGCACCTTGGCCCCACACTCAACTTCTGTTTTCAAACTTTGAAGGATGAACATTGAAACGAAGTGCTGCCCGATCGGATTACCACCCGATCGGACAACCACTCGACTATGTGATATTCCGATCTCAACACTTAAACAATTTCCAACATGTTCAATGCGCAAGGGTTGCCACCCGATCGGATTGCCATCCGATCGAGTGACCGTCCTGTTGTGAATTTGTTCTCAATTTGAGAAGACTCGCCAATCGGATTGCTGTCCGATCGGACTACCGTCCGATCGACCGACCTGAAAGGTAGAGATACTTCTCTGTTTTTAAATGCTACAACGAAAACTTCAAAAGTCAAACCATCATACACAAACACATCCTTCCCAAAGGAAGAAACAATCCACTCGAAAGGTCACCCGATCGGATGACCATCCGAGCAGATTGTTACCCGAACGACCGGCTAACCGAACGGACTGCCATCCGATCGGAGTGTTGTTCGACCCACTGACACTTGCTTCGTTTTACTCGTTGCTTATCGTTATGCTATCAATCTGTTCAGGCTAACCTTACTCTCTAGCGCTCCCTTCAATCCACCAACCGCTGTGAGTATACTCGATCCCTTTTTGCTTTACGCACTTTTGGGTGTTACATACGTTACTTATTCTAAATCACATCGAACACACTACGCAACGCTTTAAACGCTAACCGATTACCGCATGTTATATGTGACTTAATGAATGCTTGTTTATTATGTTTACACATGGAATGTTGTCTACCTGCCGTAGCAACGATAGTACTATTTGTTTAGACTCAGCACATGTTCACTCGAGGGTTGTTAAGGACAATTTGTTACATGGCTCACAGTGGTGAGTGTGTATTACGAACTGCCTTGGGCAGTCAACCCGCAGTCATTGGTATCGATAGGTTCATGTCGATAACTAACATGCCTCATTTTACACTGTGTACATGCTGGTTATGCGTAACGATTTCGAACTCTATTATATCTACTAAACTTGTATGCTCACCTTTACACTATGTGTATTGACTTTTACTTTAATGTATGTGACAGGTGCTTAGGATGCTTATTTGCTTAGCTTGCTGTGAAATCGAGGCTAGGAAAGACCTAGAACAATAAACAATTGTCTGTAATAAAAATCTGAGTTTTCGGAACAGAACAATTTGACTAGAACTTGCCTGTAATAATTATATTATCTTTTATGACATGGTATGGGACATGTTGCTTTAAATAATTGGTAATTATAGTTGTTATGGAAACTTCTGGACAATCTGTTTCGCTCAGTGCCACGCCCCGATGTTTCCGCCATCAGTTGGGGTGTGACAGATTGGTATTAGAGCCATAACTATAGGGAATTAAGCAAGACTCGACCTAGTCCAGGTCGATGTCTTAGAAATGACCTAGTCTTTAGTTAGGAACCAACAAGCCGACTTGTGCATACCCTGTAGGGAATATGTTCGAGCTTACTGCTATTTCTCGCTATTCTCGCCTACGCTACACTACCACTGCACTTTAGTTTTAAAAATTAAACGAGTGATTAGGCCGAGATTAGGTGTGAAAAGCGCAAACTCTCGACTAAATTTCTTGTTTGCCCCACATTTTCATCTATAAACACGAGAATTTGCGTTGAATCAGGAGTGAAATCCATACTTTGACGCATAATTCTCTTTTATTTTATCAAAACAGGAACGAAGTTGTTAAGTCAGGGGTGAAACCCTAACCTTGACGACTTGTTTCGACCTTTCACTTGGTTTTACGAAATTCTCACCAGAGTCTCGACAGACTCCAACGACCTGGATGTCACGATATGACTGGAGGGATGCGTGCCAATCGCCCAAATTCGAGGCGAGAGCATAGTCCCGAAGATCAAAGTGTGTACCAAGAGTCCTTGTGAATAGTCGAATCACTCTGGTTTAGTCGATGTCTAAATAGCCGCAGACAATCTAATTCTCGATTTTTATGTGTTCGATTCTGAGCTCGCTACTGCGGACTCTGATATTTGTCGATTTTAAGTGGATTTTATGAGTTTTATGTGACTTTATCTGTTATGTGTTACGATTTTTGGGGGATTTATTCGCTCTCGCTTTCGCTTTGATCGACACACCCGACTCGCACTGCACTCTATCTCAAAACGTTAACAAATCGCTACCATTCGTGGAACGACCTTACGCCATATTGTTTGCTATGATAATCGCTTATACTATACTACTCGCTATGCTAATCGCAATCGCCATTTTTGAACGCTCGCAGACTTTGAATGATAGATTTCTGTATTCTGACTGCCTTATCTGCTTAAGTGCTTCTGTGATTCGGTGCTTTACGTGACTATGTGCTTCTTTGTTTATGTTAATATGTGTTTATGTGCCTACATGTTTACATGATCGTGTTCCTGAGCTTTAGTAGTAATAGACGTGCGAGGTGAGATTCGATTATACTATGTCTGAGACCCAAGACGATGTTTGTTGCAGACAATGTCAATTGGACCCTCATCTGGACCCCGTCACCCACGAATCACTCGCCAAGAACAGAGAGACAAACGCATTGCTGCTATTATCGCTAAGCAAGTGGCAAAAGTCATTCCTCATATCGTGAGTGAAATATACGAGAATGTGAGCAAATCATCCGAGGAGTCCAGAACCGAAGCTCCTAAAGCTACTCCCAAGACTACTTTCAGCTTCAAGCAGTTCAAAGCCTGTGGTCTAAAGGAATTTACTGGCGAGGATGGCCCAACGGCTATGTTTCAATGGTTTGATTCCGTCGAAGTCACTCTGCGCCAGAGTGGATGTCCTGAAAATCTCCGTACTCTAAACGCTACCGGCGTCTTCCAGTCCCGCGCACTAGACTGGTGGACGGCCGAGAGAAACAAACGCGAAAATAACGCAGCTTATGAGCTGACGTGGGAAGAGCTGAAGGCCATTATGATGGATGAATTCTGCCATCCCCATGAACGCCAAAAGCTAGAGGATGAATTCTGGCATATCAAGCAGAAGGATGGAGAGAACGCAGCTCTGACTGCTCGATTTAAGCAGCTCAGTATCATCTGTCCCGATCAAGTGAAGACGCCCGACATGACAATCAAGAAGTACATTCGAGCTCTGCCAGACTGTGTTGCAGATTTTATGCATGCCGCAAAGCCAGCAACAATCGAAGAGACTTACTTGCTTGCCGCTGAAATCAACGACAAGCGAGTAAAAGCTGGTTTTTGGGATAAAGCTTCGAAGAACCTGCATCAAGCTACCGCCGCTCCATCCACTGAAACCGCCGTCGCTCAATCATCAAATTCCTCACGCCGCAAGAAGAAGAACAACAACAGCAGCTCCAACAACAAGAACTGTGCTGTCACTACCACTGCTGTTCTACTACAAACCGTGCCGGCTCAGCAGCAATCTCAGCATCGACCAGCTCCAGTTATCTATGCACACCTGCAAAACGTGCATACACTGGTCCCCACCCTGCTTGCCCCACAAGTACTTATCATCACCCGTTGGGTATCGCTTGCTGATTTTGCGTGCATTGCAACATGTACGGCCACTTTACCGCCAATTGCCGTACTGGTCCCCGGCAAGTACCAGCTCAAGCCACTACTCATCAAGCTCTACTTCCAGCCCCACAAGGCCAACAAGCGGCTCAGACACCCGCGGTCAACGCCAGAGTCTGCTTCGCGTGTGGTGATCACAACCACTTCGCGAACATGTGCCCGAACAGGGTTTTGAAACAAGAGCCCCAGCAGCAGCAGCAGCCTCAGCAGCAACAACAAGCCGCACGTGCCAGAACTTTCAACATCAATGTGCGCCAAGCCCAGGCTGACAACAACATGGTCAATGGTACGTTCCTTGTGAATGGTATTTATGCTTCGTGTTTGTTTGATACTGGAGCCGATAACTGCTTTGTGTCATTTGAATTCGAGAAGCTCCTTAGTCGTAAGCGCTCCCAACTCCCCTCGACGTTCGATGTCGAAGTCGCCACCGGAAGAACTGTCGCCGTTAATTCTGTTCTTCGTGATTGTACTCTTGAGCTCAACAATCACATCTTCCCAATCGACCTTATCCCGATGCAACTCGGAATTTTTGACATCATAATAGGCATGGACTTTCTTCATGAAGACCATGCTGAAGTTGTGTGCTTCGATAAGATGATTCGATTCTCGCTCGCGAATGGTGATGTATTGTGTGTTTATGGCGAAACTGCTTCGAAAGGTCTCAAGCTCATGTCATGTGTCCAAGCTAGCAAGTATCTCCGCAAGGAATACAGAGCTTTCTTGGCTAACATTGTAGTAGCGGAGAAGAAAAAGAAAGGAAAGACAGAAGTGAAAGATGTTCCTGTGGTTCGTGAATTTCCTAATGTGTTTCCTGATGATCTTCCAGGATTACCGCCAAGTCGTGATATCGACTTTCGTATCGACCTCATTCCTGGAGCAAACCCAATTGCTAGAGCTCCTTATCGACTCGCTCCATCCGAAATGCGTGAACTCTCGAGTCAACTCCAGGAACTGCTTGATAAACGCTTCATTCGCCCAAGCACCTTTCCATGGGGCGCGCCAATCCTTTTCGTCAAAAAGAAGGACGGGTCGTTCAGGATGTGCATCGACTATCGGGAGTTGAATAAGTTGACTATCAAGAATCGCTATCCCCTGCCTCGCATTGATCATTTGTTTAATCAGCTACAAGGTGCTACGTGCTTCTCGAAGATCGATCTACGCTCAGGCTATCACCAGCTACGCATTCAAGAGGAAGATATACCCAAAACCGCTTTTCGCACTCGATACGGCCACTATGAGTTCGTTGCTATGCCTTTTGGTTTAACCAACACACCCGCGGTTTTCATGGACCTGATGAATCGCGTGTGTAAACCTTATCTCGACCGCTTCGTCATCGTGTTCATCGATGATGCCTTGATCTATTCCAAGTTGAAAGCCGAACACGCGCAACATCTACGTCTGGTTCTCGAGCTACTCCAAGGAAATTGACTCTATGCCAAGTTCTCCAAGTGCGAATTTTGGCTGGAGGAGGTTCAATTCCTCGGTCACATTGTCAATAGTCAATGTATTCACGTCGATCCGGCGAAGATTGAGGCAGTTAAGAGTTGGATTACACCTAAGAACCTGTCTGAAGTCCGTTCTTTTCTCGGATTAGCGGGCTATTATCGACGATTTATTGAAGGATTCTCAAAAATCGTTGTGCCGCTTACCGCTCTCACGCATAAAGACAAGCCTTTTGTTTGGGGAACTGGACAAGAGTCTGCTTTCCAAACCCTCAAGCACATGCTTTGCAATGCTCCCGTTCTCACTTTACCCGACGGAAACGATGACTTTATCGTCTATTGTGATGCCTCGAACCTTGGTCTTGGTTGTGTCCTCATGCAACGGGACAAGGTCATTGCTTACGCATCTCGTCAGCTCAAAATCCACGAGAAGAACTATACAACCCATGATCTCGAGCTAGGTGCAGTTGTTTTTGCGTTAAAGATTTGGCGACACTACCTGTATGGTACCAAGTGTACTATCTTCACCGATCATAGGAGCCTACAACATATCTTTGACCAGAAGGAACTTAATATGCGTCAACGCCGATGGGTAGAACTTCTCAACGATTACGACTGTGAGATTCGTTATCACCCAGGCAAAGCGAATGTCGTTGTCAACGCCCTCAGCAGACGAATCTATCTGCTCAGCATTCTACCCAAGCCCAATACGATCTCGAAACCCTCATCCGCGAAGCCCAAAATGCTTGTTTTACTGAGCGCACTCTGAAGAAGAAAAGAATCTACCACGATGGAGCCCAGCTTGTGAATAAGTCGAATGGGATATTCCACTTTCTGGACCGAATTTGGATCCCTAAGCGGACCAATCTACGATAGATATTGATGCACGAAGCCCACAAATCCATGTATTCTATTCATCCCGGTGCCGACAAAATGTACCAGGACCTTCGCTACAAGTACTGGTGGCTGGGCATGAAAAGGGATATCGCTCTCTACGTTGGGAAGTGCCTGACTTGCTCGAAGGTCAAGGCTGAAACCAAAGACCCTCTGGCTTACTCGAACAACCCCTGATCCCTATGTGGAAGTGGGAGAGTATAGCTATGGACTTCATAACAAAACTCCCACACACGCCATCAGGTCACGACACCATCTGGGTTGTTGTTGACCGTTTGACCAAATCAGCTCATTTACTGCCAATACGGGAAGACTACAAGGTAGAACGATTAGCCCGAATCTACACCAATGAGATCATTTGTCGACATGGGACGCCTCGCGACATCATCTCTGACCGTGATGCTCGGTTTACCTCGCAACTGTGGGAAACGTTTCAAGCGGCTCTCGGTATTACGCTTAATCTAAGTACCGCATTCCACCCTCAAACCGACGGTCAGACTGAAAGAACGATCCGTACTCTTGAAGACATGTTCCGTTCGTGTGTCATAGATTTCGATGGTAATTGGGACGCTTACCTGCTGTTAGTCGAATTCTCGTATAATAACATTTATCATTCCAGCATTCAAATGGCACCGTTTGAGGCTTTATATGGAATAAAATTTCGATCGCCTATTGTATGGCACGAGATCGGGCACTCGCAATTAACCGGTCCTGAGCTACTGCAAGAAACGACTGACAAAGTCCTCCAAATTCGAGATAATCTGCTGAAAGCTCAGAGTCGACAAAAAAGTTACGCCGATAGACGACGCAAGCCCCTTGAATTTGACGTTGGCGACTACGTACTCCTAAAGGTATCACCTTGGAAGGGTGTGGTCAGATTTGGCAAGAGAGGGAAACTAGTGCCTTGATATGTTGGACCTTTTAAGATTCTGGAAAGGATCAGAAAAGTCGCCTACAGACTCGAACTACCGGAGGAACTTAGTAACGTTCACCCAACTTTCCATGTTTCGAACCATCGAAAGTGCCTGGCTGAACATGATTTAATTGTACCTCTTGACGATCTCCAAATAAACGAAATACTACACTTCATGGAGAACCTTGTCGAAATCATGGATCGCCAAACCAAGCAGCTCAGACGCTCGCGCATTCCTATTGTGAAAGTCCGATGGGAAGGCAAACGAGGCGCAGAGTTCACATGGGAACTCGAAAGCAACATGAAGGTGAAGTACCCGTAGTTGTTTGTTACGGCTTCGGCCTAATTTCGGGACGAAATTCCCTCAACTAGGGGAGGCTGTAACACCCCGTGTTTCGAAAGTCAAAGTCAAGATTAAAGTCAAAGGAAGACAAGATTGCTAATTGCTAATTGCGATCTGTCGCTCCGTGCTCAATTCCTGTTTTGACTTCTTTGACCTGTAGATAGTCTATTTTACGATTTACGTTAGTTGTATTATGTGGAGTACTTATTAATAATCGAGGTTTATTCGATATTTATCGCATGTTTTATCGCTTTATCGCTATCACAATCGCACTCGCAACTCGAATTACTCGTTCTTGTTATTGTTCTATGTGTGTGTGTGCCTTATGTGTTACTTGTGCATGTTTAATTATGTTATGTGTGGTGATTAATCGAAACGCGATCGAAACTCAATCGCAATCGAATCGCAAACGCTATACGAACACGAAATAATGATGATTGTATGTTGATATAGTAGTTGGGATTAAAAGTAATTTGAATAGCAAACTCTATCGCATCGCAACGTTCGCAATCGCAATCGAAACGGCAAAACTCGTCGCACCAAACACTCGAATCAAGTGGCTAATCGACCAAGTGACCAGTCGATCGACCAGCTGCTCGATTGTAACACCTCAAAAATTCACGTCCTATAATGTATTGACACGTGTCATAGGTTTGAACGTGTGAAAGAATGTTCAAGAAGGACTAAAGTTGACAAACATGGAAAGTATGTGAATATACGGGTTCAAAATGTCAACAGTGAATAAATATACTTTACAATAACCCTACATGATGTTTATACCATCAAACGAATAAATCATGGATCATACGAAGTTAAATATGAAAGAAAGTGAGAGATTACAAACTACAGGGGTTAAATGTGTCAACATGTTTAAAGTATACCTCTGAGTGACCTTTTAGCAAACCTGAAGCTTTGTAATGATTATTTATGCTCACTAGAATGCACGATATAAATTTCATAAAGTTTTGTTATCTTATGAGAAAGTTATGATCAAATTCGTATACAAGGGGTTAAAGCGTCAACGTTGAAAATTTTGACTTTTCGGGTAAACATGAAGTGACCAAGGACTTAACAAAAGGGGTATAAGTCTTAAAGCCCTTATAGGTAAATTTGGAGGGCTCAAAATGCAAGAAATAAGTTTGGTTGACCCTTCGAAAGGCCAAGAGACAAATATGCAACAACTTGAAAATGTTTAATCTGACTTCAGGCCTCAGGCGGGCCGCGTAAAGCTTAACAAGACTTTACGCGGGCCGCGTCAGACGCCCGGATGCAGAAACTTTAGACAGCAGCCTGGTTTCACGCAATAACCGACTTTAATAAGATATTTTCACTACATGGGTGACCCCTAAACAATCCTAGGCACTTAGGGACATCTGTTGATGATCCATGGCCATTGCTAGCATGATTTGTCAATGATCTAAGGTGATTAAAGCACTATAAAAGGGCCTTGTGTTGCAACTTTGCAACCACACCTTCCATCAGCATTTCTGATCATTTCTGGAGCTCCAAAGCAGACTCAAGTGATCACTAATCATGCATAGGACTTCAGTAAGTATGCTTAACCTTTCTTAGTTAAGTTTTTGCTTAGTTTTAGCTTAAAAGTCAAACCGTCGTAATTAACGGTTGACTTAGCAATTAATCATTGATGGTCCAGTGATTAGTCGAATTGAAAGTAGTTATAAGTTGGTAATTATGTGGTCAATAAACCCTTAAAAGGGCACCCTCTGATTCCCACTCTAACTAGGTCAAATGTCGGGTCAAACTTGTTATTAAAAAGTCAACAGAATGCTTAATTTCCAATTTATGCATAATTAGCAATGTAGAACCCATACAACCTGTTTGATCATTAATATAACTTGGTAATTAATGTAAGAACATGTCTAAACATGTTCAACCCGATAATTTTCAGTAAAGACCCGGTTCGGAACCGAAAGTCGCATAGTTTGACTTTTGCTTTGACTTTCAGTTCTGACCCGTTTAAGCATGTTTTAGAAATGCCTGAGAGCTTTAATTGGACCAGGTTACATGCTAGTATAACCCTCTATCATTATACACCTTGGTTCATTAGTTATCCAATTAATATGCATGATTCCGTTAATTGCCTATATGTTGACCATTATGCCCTTTTCACCATAAAACGTGATTTTTTAAGATGTAAAAGAGTAGAAACCTTAATTACTGATTTATAAACTTGCACCCAAAATTTGACATCAGTTTGAGGTGTAGATTGAGAGTTATGCTCATTAGCGTAATTAGAAAGCTTCTTTAGTGATTAAACGGCATAATTAGCATATAGCCTAATTAAACCCACTTTTTGATATCAAACTCTTTACCCACTGATGTAATATATTATTTTGGGATTTTTGAAGATTTTTAGTTAATTTTAGGCTGAGCATAACTTAGAGTCATAAGCTTAATTCGGTAATTGTCGGTTTTGCCCTTTTGGGCTATAAAATGAGTTTTACATATCTTTTTGACCCCAAACCTTTTGCTACTGATTTCATATGATAAATAAATTATTTTAAACCTTCTGGAATAATAAAAATATCAGTTTTCTGTATAGAACCCGGAAACGGCTTCTAATCGCCTTTTTAAGCATTTTTAACGCATAGTATGTACTAAAACTATTTTAAACATACAAGGGTTGATACCTACTGATATTTTAGGTAAATTATAATATTTTAACAGTAAGCAAAAGTTGTTTAACTCAGACTTCAGTTTTGAGCTTTTCGGCTTATGTGAAATTACCAAAATGCCCCTACGGTGCATAGTTTGGTTATAATTGATAAGTTTCACATATATGCAATACCCTACTGTTATAACTTAGTAAATTGAGTATTTTTTCTGATTACATCAGACCTGTAACTCAGGTTAATACTTAAACTCTTTTATAACCTTATAAATGACCAAAATACCCCTACGGGGCATAGTTTGTGTTTAAATTCGTTTCGGACATAATAAAAGATATCTTACTGATGTCACAACATATTTGAGGCATATTAACTTGGGAAACCTATAAATGACTCTCATGGACACCCGTTACGCTTCTTGCGCGTTCGGTTCGGTTTATGTAACTAGTTTGCATAAATTAGCCGAAACGGGTCAAACCTTATCGTTTTTATCTCAAAATCCAGAATGTGTACAATATACCCATATTAAGCAAGTCTTCAAACTTTTCGGGTCTAAATCACATTCTATTCCGGTCTTCTCTTAATCGTGCGTTTGAACCGTATCTATCTTTAAAACTAACCGGTCTAAGCTTAAGCTTAACTAAAGGCCGTTAGGATTCTAATAGGTTATTATAAACCATTGTTCCAGAATAGGAGACCCAGTAAAAGCTACTTGCATTTGCTATTTGTGAATTATACTTGCAAATGTAAATACTTTTAACTTATTTTCCCTTATACGGGCTTGGGGTACGGTATATAAAATACCGCTTGGTCGGGCATTCGACCTTAATCGATTGGTGGTTAAGTATTATCGAGATAACCCGTTTAAATATGTTTTGTTTGCTTAAAGCCTTTGGGGGGTTAATGACCATGTCCCGGATATCCTTGGCATCATTTTACGAAATGGCCACGACTTAAGCACGGAGTGTAGGCGTACACTCGTCAGTGCATAATTAAATAATGTGGTGTATCTATTGATCTTTAACCCGGCATGAACCGGGCTACTGAACGCATAAGGAACATGTAATCCTTTTCAAGTTTATATATTTAAATAATTATCCCAAGTTATAAAAGATATTATGCCACGTGCATCCAAATAAATTTTTAATCATTTTTAAAATGAGTCAGTTGATTGTATTTACCAGTGTAAACTGACGTATTATCCCAAAAGGTTAAGTGCAGGTACTACGCGAAATAGGCTGGCAACTCCTAACATCGATAAAGAGTCTCGCAAGCTTAAGATGCCTATCGTCTGTTGAACTACCGTTTCCTATTTATTTTTGATCCGTCTGTGGATAAAATTTCAACTGTTGTGATACTCGATATTACAATATTATATTCGGTTGAAATATATCTTTCATTTGCTTCCGCTGTGCATTTAATTATTGTGTTGTTTGACTATTATGTTGCCAACCACGTCACGATACTCCCCACCGGGCCCACCGGTGACACGTGGAATTCGGGGTGTGACAGGTTGGTATCAGAGCCAACATTGAGTGAATAAAACACTAGCCTTTTGTGTTTAATCTCAATGACACAATTGCACATTCCTAAACTTTCAAGTCTAGACAAATAACATAGGACAAATTCTACTTGTTTTGTTTTGTCCTTTATTTTATATATTCTTGTCGTTATCTTATGTTATATTGACAGGACTAAACATGCCGCCAAGATTCTTCAGACGTAGAGGACGAGGCAAGGGGCCAATCACCGCCCCCAATGATCACGAAGCCGGGCCTTCGCACCGGCGAACTCCTTCTAATACTGCGAGCGCAGAACCACAAGGAAATTGGAGGACACATGCGGAGCCCGCTAGACGTTCGGTTTCGCACAGTTCAACGCCTCCCTATCATAACTCGTATGGGCCACAGTCGGAAAACGAGCCTAACAACCCACAACCTTCTTACATACCTCTACAGCGATCCCTATCGCACCATTCCTTTGGAGACCCCACTCCCGTCTTTCGGGGCCGGTTTAACCTGGAAAACTACATACAAGAATCAGTGGGTTTTAACCCATTGGGGCCAGAGGATCATTTCTCCGGCGATCATGCAGAGGACATGGACGAGGACACGGATCCCGTCGAGCCTGCAACAGGGACCCCCAACCATCCTATCGAGGTCTCTGATGGTTCGTCTTTTCATGGATCACCTTACCATGGTCCAGACAGTTACCAGGCATTGTTTAACCAGTTCGAGTGGTATTTTACACCCTCGCATCACTCGTCGCCTCACCCGCAGCAGCAGCAGCAGGATCCCTCTGGGGATTCACGTTTCGTGGCTGTCACGCCACCGCCTCCACCACCGCCAGTTCATCAAGCTCCTCCGGAACCGCCAAGGCGTAGGAGAACCGGCGCACGTATGTCTGCGCGAGCAGGGGATTTCCATTTTAGCTCTCCTCGTCAATCAAGTGGCAGTCATTACCCGCCACTTCAGGAAGACCCGCAAATGGGTAGACCATCAAACCCAGTTGCGCCACAGCCACCACCGATGGGTTTTGATAACCCGATTCCTGCATACACTGGTTCGATGGCGTACACCCCGTTTGAGCAGCCGGCTCACACAAACTATAATTACGCTGAAGCCGACCCATGCCTGGTAGCGGCTAACTATAACGCCCTTCATCCTGAAGGACCGTATGGAGCTCCTTGGGGAGTAGGTTACCCAACTCATGGGTACCAAATACCTGCTAGACCTATAATCCGGCAACAATCGCAGCCGCCACAATTTTCCCCACCCGAACTGGAAGAAATTCTTCAAAGATTGGACCAAGTCGAGCGAGATTTTCACAGAGATCGCAGGGAGCGACAAAGCTTCTTCCAGGGATTGACAAGTCTAATAAAAGGGAAGAGCAAGAAGGACCATTGAATCCTTCCATTGTTGTTGTAATTTCCTTGTATCAGTTGAGCCCCTGCGTGGGCCTGTCTTGCTGTATTAACCCCTGCGTGGGTATGTTTGTTGTTTTGACCCCTCCGTGGGCCTATCTTTCTGTTAACCCCTGCGAGGGTATGTTGTTTATTTAAGTCCCTGCGTGGACTAGTATTTCAGTTTGACCCCTGCGTGGGTAAGTTGTCTGTTAAAAAGTCCCGTTTAGGGCGATGTGTAACCTTTTAATAAATTAATGGAATGTAAGTTTATAAATTTCATTTTTGCCATTATATGCATAAATAAATTATATATGAAATAAATGAATCAAAATCATTCCTTTTAAAAAATATATCTGCCTATTTAAATATTAATTAAGAATCTTAACGGTATAACCTAGCCTCCGTGTCATTATAAGACCGGGCCAAGATGGTAAGGCCTATTTAAAAGATTCAAATCCCTGTTAACATCTCAAAACATGTTAACGCTACTGGCAGACGTGATTCGTTAAAATCACAGACGTCATTCTTAATAGGATTCTTCAAAAGATTCCTAATTTAAACTAATGATATATAAATCATGGATTTAAATCATTAGTTAAGATGATCACATGTTGACCATCCATTAGTAATATAGTGCCTACGGGCCCTCCTCATTTTTATATGAGACAAAAGACAGTAATAGTCTACGACCCTGTCTGAAAAAGGTAAAGAACTATGTTCAACCCTTCATGCCTTGATTCTCTGAAATCAGGGCTTATAATTTAAAAATGTCCTTGTGACTAAGCTTTTGTGCTAATAATACTGTTATTGTTTTATAATTAGGATAAGTTATAATAAAATCCTAAATGAATGTGAGTAACAAATTAACCAAATATGGTCTATGTTTACCATGGTTAATGAATTACCCTAAGGGGCAATTCCATAATAAACTCTCAAATAAATTATTGTTAATCTTTTATGTAATAGTTCAAACTGCAATGGCTGACTCGGATGAAATTAATAGTCAACCAAGGGAGAATAATGATAATG
Source organism: Helianthus tuberosus (assembly GCA_030545235.1). NCBI lineage: Eukaryota > Viridiplantae > Streptophyta > Magnoliopsida > Asterales > Asteraceae > Helianthus > Helianthus tuberosus. The sequence continues at coordinate 147,763,810 of CM060445.1, read as the reverse complement.
CCCGAATTAATATAACGGGTGCTGAACTACAAGCGTTAATAGATAACACTGTTACAAAGGCCATAGAGCGGCAGTATGATGGATATAGTGGGACTCGGAGTAGGACCCTATCTACACCGCATTCAAAGCCTAAAACTCAATCTGAGGCTCACAGCAAGCCTCCCTCCAAGAAGGAAGAACCCAAGAAAGTTGATGACGATCATCAGTCCACAAATCAACAAAGTGTTACATCCTAAAAGATCATGCTGAATCAAGGACCCCGTGATAAGGGTTGCTCCTACAAATACTTTGTTTCATGCAAGCCCAGGGATTTCACTGGGGAGAAAGGGGCTATAGATTGCATGACGTGGTTGGATGAGATGGATACAGTTGTTGATATCAGCGGGTGCGCTGAGAGGGATGTGGTCAAGTTTGTGTCGCAATCGTTTAAAGGCGAGGCTTTGGCCTGGTGGAGATCGTTGATTCAAGCTACTGGGAAGATCCCACTGTACAACATGACATGGGAACAATTTGTTGCCCTCATCAGGGAAAACTACTGCCCTCAGCACGAGGTCGAAAAGATTGAGTCAGATTTTCTATCATTGGTAATGACAAATCTAGATTGCCAAGCTTACCTCATGAGCTTTAATACAATGTCGAGGTTGGTTTCGTATCTGGTGACCCCGGAACCCAAAAGAATAGCTCGTTTCATAGGGGGTTTAGCCCCAGAAATTAAGGCAAGCGTGAAGGCCTCTCGGCCAGCTACTTTCAGATTTGTAGCTGATATATCTTTGTCCCTCACACTGGACGCGGTCAGACAAAGATCGCTGAGGAATAAGGATGCTGAGAAAAGGAAACGTGAAGATGACAACTCACGAAGGTCAAACAAGAAACACCGAGGGAGCAACGACCACAAGAAAGGGTCTGAGTCAAAGAAGGATGGGCATCAGTCTGGTGATAAGCCCAAGTGCAAGATCTGCAAGAAACAGCACTTCGGGAAGTGCAAGTTTGAATCGAACTCACAGACTCAGTCAAGGACTTTTCCCTGTGGTATATGCAAGTCCAAGGAACACAAGACCTTGGATTGCAAAAAGTTGAAGGATGCAACCTGCTACAGCTGTAATGAGAAGGGGCATATCAAGACTAACTGCCCAAAACTCGCAAAGAAGGCTGATGAAGGAAAGAAGACCAATGCTAGGGTCTTCAGAATGGATGCAAAGGAAGCAGTACTGGATGACAATGTGATAACAGGTACTTTCCTCATAAATGATGTCTATACAAGAGTACTTTTTGATTCAGGCACTGATAAATCATTTGTAGATAATAAGTTTTGCAAATTGCTGAATTTACCTGTTAAAACCTTAAGTGTGAAATATGAGGTGGAGCTAGCCGATGGCACTTTAGAAACCGCCTCAACCATATTAGATGGATGTTTCATATCCATTAAGAACCACTCTTTTCCTTTGTCCCTACTTCCTTTGAAGTTAGCCGGTTTTGACATCGTTTTAGGCATGGACTGGTTATCTCATAACCAGGCCCAGATTGTCTGCAATAAAAAGCAAGTGGTGATCAAGACTCCGTCTGGTGAATCACTTACCATTCAGGGAGATACCCGGTATGGACTGCCTGAGCAAGTGACTATGCTCAAGGCCTCTAAGTGTTTGAAGAAGGGTTGTGTCATCTACATGGCACAAGTGACTATTGATGAGCCGAAACCTAAGATGGAAGACATCCCCATCATTTCTGAATACCCTTAAGTTTTTCCTGAAGAACTACCTGGCTTACCCTCAGATAGGCAAGTGGAATTCAGAATTGACATCATCCCTGGAGCAGCACCTGTTGCTAGAGCGCCTTACAGGTTAGCACCAACAGAGATGAAGGAATTGAGAGCGCAATTAGATGAATTGCTAGCCAAAGGTTTCATTAGACCTAGTTCGTATCCTTGGGGAGCACCAGTCTTGTTTGTCAAAAAGAAGGATGGATCGATGCGTCTGTGCATCGATTACCGTGAGCTTAATAAGGTCACTATAAAGAATAGGTATCCTTTGCCCAGAATCGACGATTTGTTCGATCAATTGCAAGGAGCAAGTTATTTCTCGAAGATTGACTTGAGGTCAGGCTATCACCAACTGAAGGTTAGAGATGAAGACGTACACAAAATTGCATTTAGGACTCGTTATGGTCATTACGAGTTCCTAGTGATGCCTTTTGGGCTCACTAATGCACCTGCCGCGTTCATGGATCTCATGAATCGCATTTGCAAGCCGTACTTAGACAAATTCGTCATCGTTTTCATTGACGACATTCTCATCTACTCGAAGAACCAAGCTGACAATGAGAAACACCTTCGCTGTATTCTTAAACTTCTACATCATGAGAAACTCTACGCAAAATTTTCAAAGTGTGAATTTTGGCTTCGAGAAGTCCAATTCCTTGGACATGTGGTTAGTGAGCGTGGTATCCAAGTGGATCCCGCTAAGGTGGAAGCAGTTATGAACTGGCAGGAGCCGAAGACGCCCACAGAAATTCGTAGTTTCTTGGGATTGGCAGGATACTACAGGCGTTTTATCAAAAAAAATTCAAGGATTGCTGCACCCCTAACTTCTTTGACTAGGAAGAAAATTAAGCTCGATTGGGGATTGAAGCAACAAGAATCCTTTGATATCCTTAAACAGAAATTGAGCAATGCAGCTGTGCTGACATTGCCTAAAGGTACCGAAGAATTCGTAGTTTACTGCGATGCATCACACACTGGCATGGGGTGTGTGCTTATGCAGAAAGGTAAGGTTATTGCCTATGCTTCACGACAGTTAAAGGTGCACGAAAAGAATTACACCACCCATGACTTGGAGTTGGGTGCCGTTGTATTTGCATTGAAGCTATGGAGGCACTATTTATACGGAATCAAGTGCGTGATCTATTCTGATCACAAGAGCCTCCAGCACCTGTTTAACCAAAAGGATTTAAACATGAGGCAGCGCCGATGGATGGAAACGTTGAATGATTACGACTGTGAGATAAGATACCATCCTGGCAAGGCGAATGTAGTCGCCAATGCCTTGAGCCGAAAGGAAAGGGTAAAACCCATCCGAATCAATGCCAAGAGCATTGAAATAAAGAATAGTTTGAATGAAAGGTTGTTAGCTGCACAGAAGGAAGCTGTGTTGGAAGCTAACTATCCTAATGAAAAGTTAGGGGTAACTGAGGAGCAGTTATCTCTTAGCAAGGACGGAATCCTAAGATTGAATGGACGAATATGGGTTCCAGTTTATGGAGGACTTCGGGATGTTATCCTCCAGGAAGTCCATAGTTCTAAATATTCCGTTCATCCTGGAACTGATAAGATGTACCAGGATCTGAAGGCAAACTATTGGTGGATAGGCTTTAAGAAGTCTGTAGCCACCTTTGTAGCAAAATATTTAACATGTGCGTAAGTCAAAGCCGAACATCAGAAGCCGTCAGGTTTGCTACAACAACCTGAACTTCCCACTTGGAAGTGGGAAATGGTAACTATGGATTTTATCACCAAGTTACCTAAGACAAGGAAAGGAAATGATACCATATGGGTGATCGTAGATAGACTGACTAAGTCAGCACATTTCCTACCCATTAAGGAGACCTACAGCTCCGACATGTTAGCCCAATTGTACGTAGATAAGATTGTAGCTCTACATGGCGTGCCTGTGTCTATTATCTCTGACAGGGATACTAGATACACGTCACATTTTTGGAAAAGTTTCCAACAATCTTTGGGCTCGCGTTTAAATTTCAGTACGGCTTACCATTCCTCAGACAGACGGACAGAGTGAGCGTACTATTCAAACGTTGGAAGACATGCTTCGTGCATGTGTGATCGACTTGGGTGGTAGTTGGGATAACCACCTACCATTAATCGAATTCTCCTACAACAATAGCTACCATACCAGCATTAAGGTTGCGCCCTTCGAGGCCTTATACGGTAGAAAGTGCAGAACGCCCGTTTGTTGGGTGGAAGTTGGAGATGTCCAATTATCAGGATCGGAGATAGCCTTTGAAACGACGGACAAGATTGTCCAGATTCATGACCGTCTCAAAGCTGCCAGAGATAGGCAGAAAAGCTACGCAGATTTGAAGCGTAAACCTTTTAACTTCGAGGTAGGCGACAAGGTGTTGCTTAAAGTATCACCCTGGAAGGGAGTGATGCGATTTGGTAAGAAAGGCAAGTTAAGCCCAAGATACATTGGACCGTTCGAAGTCATCAAACGTGTCGGATCAGTTGCCTATAAGTTAAACTTACCTGAAGAGCTCAGTGGTATTCACAATGTATTCCACATCTGCAATCTGAAGAAGTGTTTCGCTGATGAATCACTAGTCATACCACATACAGATGTGCACATAGAAGAGAGCTTGAAATTTGTTGAAAAACTTGTGTCGATCGAGGATCGACAGGATAAGAAGCTTCGAAGGAAGCATGTGCCTATTGTAAAGGTAAAATGGGATGCCCGTAGAGGTCCCGAGTATACGTGGGAGGTAGAATCCACGATGAAAGAAAAGTACCCTCATTTGTTTCAATAAATCTCGAGGTCGAGATTTCTTTTAAGGGGGTGAGGATGTAACACCTTGAAAATTCACGTCCTATAATGTATTGACATGTGTCATAGGTTTGAACGTGTGAAAGAATGTTCTAGAAGGACTAAAGTTGACAAACATGGAAAGTATGTGAATATATGGGTTCAAAATGTCAACAGTGAATAAATATACTTTAAAATAACCCTACATGATGTTTATACCATCAAACGAATAAATCATGGATCATACGAAGCTAAATATGAAAGAAAGTGAGAGATTACAAACTACAGGGGTTAAATGTGTCAACATGTTTAAAGTATACCTCTGAGTGACCTTTTAGCAAACCCGAAGCTTTGTAACGATTATTTATGCTCACTAGAATGCACGATATAAATTTCATAAAGTTTCGTTATCGTATGAGAAAGTTATGATCAAATTTGTATACAAGGGGTTAAAGCGTCAACGTTGAAAATTTTGACTTTTCGGGTAAACATGAAGTGACCAAGGACTTAACAAAAGGGGTATAAGTCTTAAAGCCCTTATAGGTAAATTTGGAGGGCTCAAAATGCAAGAAATAAGTTTGGTTGACCCTTCGAAAGGCCAAGAGACAAATATGCAACAACTTGAAAATGTTTAATCTGACTTCAGGCCTCAGGCGGGCCGCGTAAAGCTTAACAAGACTTTACGCGGGCCGCGTCAGATGCCCGGATGCAGAAACTTTAGACAGCAGCCTGTTTTCACCCAATAACCGACTTTAATCAGATATTTTCACTACATGGGCGACCCCTAAACAGTCCTAGGCACTTAGGGACATCTGTTGATGATCCATGGCCATTGCTAGCATGATTTGTCAATGATCTAAGGTGATTAAAGCACTATAAAAGGGCCTTGTGTTGCAACTTTGCAACCACACCTTCCATCAGCATTTCTGATCATTTCTGGAGCTCCAAAGCAGACTCAAGTGATCACTAATCGTGCATAGGACTTCAGTAAGTATGCTTAACCTTTCTTAGTTAAGTTTTTGCTTAGTTTTAGCTTAAAAGTCAAACCGTCGTAATTAACGGTTGACTTAGCGATTAATCATTGATGGTCCAGTGATTAGTCGAATTGAAAGTAGTTATAAGTTGGTAATTATGTGGGCAATAAACCCTTAAAAGGGCACCCTCTGATTCCCACTCTAACTAGGTCAAATGTCGGGTCAAACTTGTTATTAAAAAGTCAACAGAATGCTTAATTTCCAATTTATGCATAATTAGCAATGTAGAACCCATACAACCTGTTTGATCATTAATATAACTTGGTAATTAATGTAAGAACATGTCTAAACATGTTCAACCCGATAATTTTCAGTAAAGACCCGGTTCGGAACCGAAAGTCGCATAGTTTGACTTTTGCTTTGACTTTCAGTTCTGACCCGTTTAAGCATGTTTTAGAAATGCCTTAGAGCTTTAATTGGACCAGGTTACATGCTAGTATAACCCTCTATGATTATACACCTTGGTTCATTAGTTATCCAATTAATATGCATGATTCCGTTAATTGCCTATATGTTGACCATTATGCTCTTTTCACCATAAAACATGATTTTTTAAGATGTAAAAGAGTAGAAACCTTAATTATTGATTTATAAACTTGCACCCAAAATTTGACATCAGTTTGAGGTGTAGATTGAGAGTTATGCTCATTAGCGTAATTAGAAAGCTTCTTTAGCGATTAAACGGCATAATTAGCATATAGCCTAATTAAACCCACTTTTTGATATCAAACTCTTTACCCACTGATGTAATATATTATTTTAGGATTTTTGAAGATTTTTAATTAATTTTAGGCTGAGCATAACTTAGAGTCATAAGCTTAATTCGGTAATTGTCGGTTTTGCCCTTTTGGGCTATAAAATGAGTTTTACATATCTTTTTGACCCCAAACCTTTTGCTACTGATTTCATATGATAACTAAATTATTTTGAACCTTCTGGAATAATAAAAATATCAGTTTTCTGTATAGAACCCGGAAACGGCTTCTAATCGCCTTTTTAAGCGTTTTTAACGCATAGTATGTACTAAAACTATTTTAAACATACAAGGGTTGATACCTACTGATATTTTAGGTAAATTATAATATTTTAATAGTAAGCAAAAGTTGTTTAACTCAGACTTCAGTTTTGAGCTTTTCGGCTTATGTGAAATTACCAAAATGCCCCTACGGTGCATAGTTTGGTTATAATTGATAAGTTTCACATATATGCAATACCCTACTGTTATAACTTAGTAAATTGAGTATTTTTGCTGATTGCATCAGTCCTGTAATTCAGGTTAATACTTAAACTCTTTTATAACCTTATAAATGACCAAAATACCCCTACGGGGCATAGTTTGTGTTTAAATTCGTTTCGGACATAATAAAATATATCTTACTGATGTCACAACATATTTGAGGCATATTAACTTAGGAAACCTATAAATGACTCTCATGGACACCCATTACGCTTCTTGCGCGTTCGGTTCGGTTTATGTAACTAGTTTGCATAAATTAGCCGAAACGGGTCAAACCTTATCGTTTTTATCTCAAAATCCAGAATGTGTACAATATACCCATATTAAGCAAGTCTTCAAACTTTTCGGGTCTAAATCACATTCTATTCTAGTCTTCGCTTAATCGTGCGTTTGAACCGTATCTATCTTTAAAACTAACCGGTCTAAGCTTAAGCTTAACTAAAGGCCGTTAGGATTCTAATAGGTTATTATAAACCTTTGTTCCAGAATAGAAGACCCAGTAAAAGCTACTTGCATTTGCTATTTGTGAATTATACTTGCAAAGGTAAATACTTTTAACTTATTTTCCCTTATACGGGCTTGGGGTACGGTATATAAAATACCGCTTGGTCGGGCATTCGACCTTAATCGATTGGTGGTTAAGTATTATCGAGATGAACCGTTTAAATATGTTTTGTTTGCTTAAAACCTTTGGAGGGTTAATGACCATGTCCCGGATATCCTTGGCATCATTTTACGAAATGGCCACGACTTAAGCGCGGAGTGTAGGCGTACACTCGTCAGTGCATAATTAAATAATGTGGTGTGTCTATTGATCTTTAACCCGGCACGAACCGGGCTACTGAACGCATAAGGAACATGTAATCCTTTTACAAGTTTATATATTTAAATAATTATCCCAAGTTATAAAAGATATTTATGCCACGTGCATCCAAATAAATTTTTAATCATTTTTAAAATGAGTCAGTTGATTGTATTTACCAGTGTAAACTAACGTATTATCCCAAAAGGTTAAGTGCAGGTACTACGCGAAATAGGCTGGAAACTCCTAGCATCGATAAAGAGTCTCGCAAGCTTAAGATGCCTATCGTCTGTTGAACTACCGTTTCCTATTTATTTTTGATCTGTCTGTGGATAAAATTTCAACTGTTGTGATACTCGATATTACAATATTATATTCGGTTGAAATATATCTTTCATTTGCTTCCGCTGTGCATTTAATTATTGTGTTGTTTGACTATTATGTTGCCAACCACGTCACGATACTCCCCATCGGGCCCACCGGTGACACGTGGAATTCGGGGTGTGACATCGATCGAGCTACCACTCAATTGACCAGCCATTCGATCAGGTTGCCACCCGATCGGCCAGCCTATCTCCTCCCCTTTCCTTTTTGGGAAACCCTATAAATACCCTTGTCAACATCAAACTTACCACTTTTGCACTCTCCTATCCGACCAGCGCTCCAATCTCACCTTTTCTTTGATTTCTCGCGATTCCAGTAAGATGTCAACCTAAATCTTGTACTTTCTTAATCTACACGCACTCCTACACCTTTCAAAATCAGAGGTTAAACCTCATATACATTCTGTTTTGTTTAGGGTTTTTGACCCACAAGTGATGTTCAAGCTTCAAGCTTGATGAAGGTGTGATTGTGGACTAACGTGGGTTGTCCAACATAAAAAAATCCCCACATTACTTGATGACTTCTCATAGTGTAGTTATTTATATTCTTGTATTATTTCATAGTTCATGACCTTCCTTGAATGTTCTTGCATCAAGTGTAGTGGTGAACACTTAGAGGTACCTAAATGGAAGCTTGTCCTTCCTACCTCCTACATGAATTCTATGACACTCAAGAGGTACCTAAATGGAGGATTCATCCTCGTACCTCATGCTTGACTATTGGACATACTAATATATAATACATAACCTAAATAATATCTATATACATTCGAAACTTTGATGATGGATTCATGTTCATTTGTCAAAGTAGTAGACTAACATCATCTAAGACCTAACCCTTGTTATGACTCTAATGGGTGTTAAACCCATAAAAACATTATAACCCTTGAGGTTGCATAGTGTCAAACAAGTGTTATGTGTTGAAGATGATTATTTTCATATGTTACTTTCATGTCATTTTAATTTCGAATCTTTACTCTACCGTTACTCTCCGATACTCATACGCCTTGTTTACTTCGTGTAGAAGGACTTGGTGTTCCAACCTCCTAATCAACAAACAACTCACTCGCGGATTCCCAAGTTCAAGACTTGCAAAACAGTGAGTACACTTGACCCATTTACTTTTAAAGACACTTTGGGTTGTAACATGTTAATATACAAAATACACCTTCACACACTTAAACATTGTTTTATGCTCAATCCTATATACATGCTACTTGTTTACATAGGTTCATGCTAGATTATACATGCTTTATGTCATTAACTTTGCTAAGCCCTCAACTTAACATATATAGCGCTATAGGAGTAGCACACCACCTGTCGGGGTCTTGTTAAGCCTTTATACTAAACGGTCTTGTCACTTTTGTGGCGAGGGATGCTAAATACTAGTGGACACTTGGGTTTGACGTATTGTTATGCATGCTAGTTACCTTGTTTACAAATTGCCATGTGGATTCGAGTAAAATGCTTTCATACTTATGCTATATTTATTCAAACCTTGTGTACTCGCCTTTGCTTTTGCATTGAACTTTATTTTAAACATGTTACAGGTTGAGGATGATGATGCTATGAAACAAAGTAGCAATGATGCCTAGATACACATTTAGACGTCTTAGGTTTAAATTGTTGTATCAAATTTTGTCTTGTTATGTTATGTTATGAACATGTTGTTATTTGAGATTTCTATGTAATGTTGATAATTTGACTTATGAAATGAAAATGGTTGATTTAAATATTGTCACAAATAGTGTTATGAAGTCTCTTGCAATCTATGTCGTCTCACTCCGATGTTTCCGCCATCAGTTGGGGTGTGACATTACCCCTGTTAAAATTACAATTTTGCCCCTGGTTCAAAATTACAGTTTCGCCATCGTTATAGCTTTTGATAAATTATGATTTTACCCCTAGTCAAACTTATGATTTCCCCCGGTTCAAAATTACAGTCTTATCTTCGTTTTTGTTTTTTTTTTTCTTGCAAACCTATGATGGTATTTCTTTTTAATTGGTCTACTGAATGTAATTTTTCTTCGCTAATGCTTGCTCATTGGTCATGACAAATTAGAGTTTTGCCATCAGTTTAAAATTACAGTTTTCACATCGTTTTATTTTTTCTAGCAAAACTATGATAATGTTTTGTTTTAATTGGTAGAAAATATTTGTCCTAGCGTCCTGCAACGTGGGCGGGGAATAGTGCCAGACAGTTGTCTTGCACTTCCTCATTGGTCAAGCCAAATTATCATTTTGCCCTTTTTTAAATTTACAACTTTGCCATTGATTTTTTTTCTTCCAAGCCAAATTACGATTTTGGCCTCAGTTCAAATTTACAGTTTTGCCATCTTTTTCGTTACCTTTTTCCCTGTCAAATTACGATTTTGCCCCCGGTGTAAACTTATAGTCATGCTATCATTTTTTTTTGACAAAACTATGGTAGTGTTTTGTTTTAATTGGTTGACTCGGTGTAATTTTTATTCGTGCCAGACACACGCTCATTTGTCCTTAAAAATTACTATTTTGCTCTCAGTTTAAAATTATATTTTTTCCATCGTTTTATTTTTTTAGCAAAAGTATGGTAATGTTTTGTTTCAATTGTTTTGACTACATGTAAAAAAATTTTGAGATCGTGTTATGAGTAGTATGTATAAGTAACCGAAAAACAAACGTACATGTTATGAAAGAGAAATATTTGGCTTAGCGTCCCGCAACGCGCTCTACAAAAACACATACACGTTAGGTATCCACGTCACCCCGTCCAACATGTTTTGCTCGTGTGTCGCCGCCACTTTCCCACTCCACCGATAACCAAAATCTTTTTATCTTTTTTTTGAACGACCAACAGAATCAATTTCGAGCACTCTCGGGGCACCCACTGGATAAACGGAGTACTCCGAGAGTAACCCGAGTCCACCACCAATTCTGGGGAAAACCCAGTAACCCACCCGCCCATAGACACGACAGTGAAATTACCAGTAAAACCCGTTTGGCTCAAGGATCCAACCCAGGTTTCCTTGGGTCTCCTATCATTGCCCACCGGTACCTCACTCTACACCACGTGAGATTTCTTCCACCTCTTAATCTAGAGATCATTGACAAAAATATTTTTATCTTTTATTTCCACAACATTATCATTATCAATATAATAATTATCAAATTATCAAAATAATAATATATCATATCATCGTCAACACATATCATTAGACCATGCGTAGTCGTTAGATGAATAATGCCCCCACCCTGGGGCATTTTCTGCCATGTGGCAGTCCAGTCAGCATGGAGGCATTATTGGGCGTTATTGCAAAAGTGCCGTAGTGTAAATAATGCCCAATAACGCCCCTTCCAATCATTACACAATTATTATTTTTAATTAAAAACTTAAAATACTTCCTTAAATTAAAACAAATACAATACTAGAAAAAAAAAAAACCAGAAAAAAGTTAAAAAAAATTACATTGCCAAAATCTAATTAAAAGTAATTAAAAAACTTTATGGACTGAAATGCAAAATCCTTTTTAAGGACTTTTGAAGTTTAAATCTTTTTTTATATACACTCAAAATGCAGGGACTAAAATGAAAGTTCACCTTTGTAACACCCCGTGTTTCGAAAGTCAAAGTCAAGATTAAAGTCAAAGGAAGACAAGATTGCTAATTGCGATCTGTCGCTCCTTGCTCAATTCCTGTTTTGACTTCTTTGACTTGTAGATAGTCTATTTTACGCTTTACGTTAGTTGTATTATGTAGAGTACTTATTAATAATCGAGGTTTATTCGATATTTATCGCATGTTTTATCGCTTTATCGCTATCGCACTCGCAACTCGAATTACGCGTTCTTGTTATTGTTCTATGTGTGTGTGTGCCTTATGTGTTACTTGTGCATGTTTAATTATGTTATGTGTGGTGATTAATCAAAACGCAATCGAAACTCAATCGCAATCAAATCGCAAAAGCTATACGAACACGAAATAATGATGATTGTATATTGATATAGTAGTTGGGATTAAAAGTAATTTGAATAGGAAACTCTATCACATCGCAACGTTCGCAATCGCAATCAAAACGGCAAAACTTGTCGCACCGAACACTCGAATCAAGTGGCTAATCGACCAAGTGACCAGCCGATCAACCAGCTGCTCGATCGAGCTACCACTCGATCGACCAGCCATTCGATCGGGCTGCCACCCGATCGGCCAGCCCCTCTCCTCCCCTTTCCTTTTTGGGAAACCCTATAAATACCCCTGTCAACATCAAACTTACCACTTTTGCACTCTCATGTCCGACCAGTGCTCCAATCTTACCTTTTCTTCGATTTCTCGCGATTCCGGTAAGATCTCAACCTAATTCTTGTACTTTCTTAATCTACACGCACTCCTACACCTTTCTATCTTTTGAATCTTAACTTTTGACCGTGAAATCACTAGATTTGAGGTGTTCTAGGATAATGTCATCATGTTGTTCTTATGAACTTCATGTTTTGGACGAAAGTGCCGAACCCCAGTCTGTTGGGCAGAAATTGGGGAAAAGCAACTATCTGGACCTGAGATAGTACAAGAAACAACTGACAAGATCATTCAAGTCAGAAACGCCTGAAAGCAGCACGTGATCGACAGAAAAGCTATGCTGATAACAGACGAAAACCATTAGAATTTCAAGTAAGAGATAAAGTATTGTTAAAAGTCTCTCCTTGGAAAGGAGTGGTAAGATTCATCAAACGAGGGAAGTTAAGTCCCAGGTATGTTAGACCTTTTGAGATTATTAGAAGAATAGGACCTGTAGCCTATCAGCTACAACTGCTAGAAGAAATGGCAGGAATACATGATGTATTTCATGTATCTAATCTCAAGAAATGCCTAGCTGATGAATCACTAATGGTACCTCTTAAGGATATAGAGGTAAATGAACAACTCAAGTTTGTAGAGATGCCTCTACAGATTGAAGACAGGAAAGTCAAGAATCTCAAACATAAGAGATTAGTTCTGGTCAAAGTGAAGTGGGACTCCAAAAGAGGACATGAGTACACATGGGAGCTTGAATTTGAAATGCAAAGGAAATATCCAAACTTGTTCCAGTAGATCTCGAGGACGAGCTCTAAAACAAGGTGGGGAGGATGTAACAATCGTAAATAAACCGACACCCTTGAATATTTTCCGACACCCTAATATATTTTAAAAATATCCCAAAATACACCCCGTACGAGAAAACGGGCCTCAAATACATTAAATAGTATTAAAAATAATTAAAAACAAGAAAATTTAAGTTGAGACGGGCCGCGTAACCCCACCCCAACCTTCATACGGGCCGCGACAACTTAAAGGTCCAGCGAACCCCTGTGTTGACACGTGTCGTAACGCGTGTTGAACCTATGGGATGACCCGGATCACCTACGCTTTGACCTGGAGTCAACGCGGGCCGCGTAGGCCCTGTCTTTGTTTTACGCGGGCCGCGACAAAGTCAATATCAGGCCCTATATAAAGGAAGCCTCGGATCTTCAGTCAGTTCGTCCATCTTTTTTTCACAATCTCAATTTCTGAATAGTAGGCTTTATACACGGGTATTATACCCTCCTAATTAGCGAAGTTCTGCTCCGTTGTAAGTATTATAACCCCTGGATATGTATTACATACGCTGCCCGATTGATCTAGGGTTCCGTAACGGCTGTCATGGTTCTGCCCGACGTCGTCGTTGGAATGCCTTCTCAGGGAGGGTATTACTAATGTTAAAATGGGTTATTATACTAACACGTGTGCTTTTGTGTAAATTATAGGTTGTCACCAGGAAACCCTTTCGAAAAATCTAAGACAACAATGTGAGTAATCTCCTTTTTGTTAACAGTTTTTACAAAACCTTAACTATTTTACAATGCAATTTAGCAGTGATTGAGTCCTTGTAATTCTTCAATTACTGCCGGTATGTTGGGGTTTTGTATACAAAATGTGGAATACGTTACCATTGGACAATGAGTTAGGGAATGTGTAATATGGCCCACAAGTCAGGATTGACAGTACTAAAGGAGTAATTGTGTAGATATAATCATTGTAATCGCTCTCAATACTGTTTAAATTAAATTAATGTTTCTTGATTAAACTGAGATTCACTCACCAGTATTTCCCACTGGCAAATGTTTTTAAAACGCGTTTCAGGTAACACAATGTGAAAGCCAATTAGAAGCCAGCTGGACAGCACTGAAGGCTTGGAAAAGTGGCTATAAAAGTTACCTAAATAAAGAAGGCGTTTTAATTCAAATAAAATGGGATTTATCCCTGTAAATTAGTTTGTAATAAAAACTTGGGTTTTAACCCATTTGTTTAATGTTATGAAAATGTGGTATTTTACTCTTATAAATATTTCCTAACTACGGTCCTGATGAAAAATTCCGCTGCCAAATTAGACAATACGAGATACCACTGAAACTGGCTCGCGGCCGCCCGTTCCCGGGGAACAGGGATCGGGGGTTGCGACAGAAGGTGGTATCAGAGCTAAGCCACTAATTCAGCCACAGAGGTGTTCTGCTGACATCAAAATGTAAAGTGTTAGGAAATAAATTACAGAAATACGTGCATAATTGTATTTATTGTTATGTGTTATTTGACTATCTGTTAGTTTACAGTATGAGCGACCAAGGGCCATCTGACGCGTACCGTCAATTGTCTGGTTCGCCTAGAAGCGAAGGCACCTTCTCTTCTCAGCCTGCCCTCTCAGGGTACTCTGCTGATACGGAAGAAGGAATCTTTGTATTTAAGGCTCAGTCAGAAGAGCCATTTCCTCAGAAAAAGAGGGGATGGTTCAGTAGAGGGGCACACGAGCGTAGAAAACGTATGAAAAAGTTGCAAGATCAGAGGGTACTAGCAGCAGCCAAGAGAGAGACAGATTCCTATGCCCAGGATATGATAAATAGGGGTATAGCCAACATCCACATCCTAGCAACTACTGCAGCTGACCCTAATCTGGAGCAAATAATAGCACCCCAACCACAACTGCCAATCCCTGACCAACCCATGGAGATAGAAAACCCTGAAAACCAAGTAGAGATGCATGACTTCAATCCGGAAGAAATACCTAGGGTACCAGCACAAAACCCCCTAGACCCAAATGACGATCCCTGGTGGGATGACGTTAGGGACTATCTGCAACGTTACCCGATACATGAAGACACACCCATGCAGAACGTATGAGCCTACCCAGGTTTGGATCCTTTAGATCCCTATTTCCACGATGAATACATTAGGGATATTTTAGAAGATCCTTACTGATTCCAGGTACCTACACCCCCACACCAGGAACCCGCACCCCAGATTCCGAACCAAGTCCTAGAACCTGCACCCCCAATGAGTGCAGAAAACGTACAAGAACTTAGGACATTTGGTGAGGAAATTTTAGAGAGCAGTGAGAGAATGCGACAGGTGGGAGAGCGACTCGTCTGGAAGTACGACGAGCGCAATATAGATTTTTGGATAAATCCATATCCGTGAATATGATGGTAGAGACGGTAATAGTAATAATAATAATATAATAAAATAAAATATGTGTGTACGGATGCCTACTACTATTAGTGTAATTCTATTTCAGTTGGTATTGCAATTTTTATTTCAGTACTGGTGTGTAATAGATGCATAATAGATGAATAGAGTAAAGTCGCAATGATTCACGCTTTTGGCAAAAATGCGTGTCATGTGATTAACTATATTAATATTATTTTGTGATATT
The DNA here is from genome assembly GCA_030545235.1 of Helianthus tuberosus. Lineage (NCBI taxonomy): Eukaryota > Viridiplantae > Streptophyta > Magnoliopsida > Asterales > Asteraceae > Helianthus > Helianthus tuberosus. Next base: position 147,748,129 of record CM060445.1, on the reverse strand, counting down.
AATACGGGGTAAATGTTTAAAATTCAGATAGCCGACGAAGGAAATCTGAATAACGATAACTAGAGTAACATTAAAGTGGTTAATGAGAATCCGAGCATCAATAACAATGGAAACCAAATGGATAATAGTGTCGTTCAACACATAGTGGCACAAGGAATTATAGATGCAATGCCATTTATTATTCAAACGGTTCAAGAAGCGAATAATAAAAGTAAACATAGCAGTAAGCGACCAATTGAACCAGAAAACAGCGTGAACAATGGACCCGTACTTCAAGTGCTCATTCCCAAAAGAAGAAGAACCGTGTCTTACGGTTGTTCTTACAAGGAATTCTGGTCCTGCAAACCAATAGAATTCTAGGGCAATGAAGGACCCATTGCAGCTCTACGCTGGATAGAGAAGACTGGGGCTATTTTAAAAATAAGCAAGTGTGCTGAAGAAGACAAAATAATGTTTGCTTCTAATCTGTTTAAGAACTCAGCCTTAGAATGGTGGAACACTATCCTCCAATCAAGAGGAAGTGATAGGGTTTACAACATGTAATGGGAATAATTTAAGAATATAGTAGAAAGGAAATTCTGCCCTCCCAATGAAAAGGAACAGATAGCTAATAAGTTTCTGAACCTTAGGATGACAAGGGTAGATAGTAAGGGGTATACCACTACATTCTTTGAATATGCTAGAATAGTACCAACCCTTACATCACCTGAACCAGTATTAATCTCCCGTTACATCTGGGGATTAATTGGAGAGATTAGACATGTAGTCAAGGCAGCTAGACCTCAAACTATAGAAGAAGCTGTAGAACTAGCGAATACCTTGACAGATGAATTAATCCGTACTAGAGAAGAAGAACAGAGGAGAAACCTAACCCAAAGGCTTACTCAAGAATCCCGTTCTGGGAATTACAACCGTAGGAATATGGGTTCTACCTCTGCACCTTTCTGCAAGGTCTGCAAGAAAAAGCATTCGGGAAAATGCTTCACTCTTTGCAATTATTGCAAGATGCCAGGACACAGGGAAGAAGATTTCAGGAAGAAATCCAGTAATGGATTATGCTACAACTGTGGAGAAAAAGGTCATATCAGGCCAAACTGTCCAAAACTAGCCCCAGCTGCGAACAACAAGAACACTAAAAATGCTAGAGCATTTGTTCTGACTTCAGATGAAGCCAAGATGATTCCAGACGTGATAGCTGGTATGTTTTTAGTTAATGGTGTTTTTGCTAAAGTATTATTTGACTCTGGTGTAAACCAAAGTTTTATTAATACTTTGTTTTGCAAACTTCTAAATCAGTCATTAACTAAAATACCACAAGAATGTCTAGTAGAGACAGCTAATGGAGAAACTGTTAGGATTTCTGAAATCTTGCAGGGAGCAAGAATAGAAATTTTAAATCAAAAGTTTATGGCAAACCTTTATCCAATGAATCTGGCAGGATTTGATGTCGTATTAGGAATGGATTGGTTAATAGCCAATAAAGCCAGTATTTTATGTGATCAAAAGTCAATCCAAGTAAATTCACCAAAAGGTAAAACGATCACAATTAAAGGAGATAAACCATCTAGATCCACAAAATTCATCTATGTGATGAAAACTGCAAGTTATATAAGAAAAAGGATCTATAGTGTATTTGATTTCCATAATCACTAACACTAAAGGAAAAGAACTAAAAGACATTCCAGTAGTGTCTCAGTTTTCAGATATATTTCCAGAAGAATTGCCAGGACTACCACCAGACAGAGAAGTTGAATTCAGAATTCACCTACTACCTGGAATAGCACCAATTGCCAAAGCACCTCACCGTTTGGCACCCGCCGAAATGCAAGAATTGAAGAAACAATTAGATGAATTGCTAGAAAAAGGATTTATACAACCAAGTTCGTCACCATGGGGAGCACCAATTTTATTCATTAAAAAGAAGGACGGATCAATGCGTATGTGCATTGATTACCGTGAATTGAACAAAGTTACGATTAAGAATCGGTACCCATTACCGAGAATTGATGATCTGTTTGATCAACTGCAAGGAGCTCGATTTTTCTCTAAAATTGATTTAAGGTCAGGATATCATCAATTAAAGGTACAGGAAGAGGACATTCCTAAGACCGCATTTAGAACAAGGTATGACCATTATGAATTTACTGTCATGCCATTTGGTTTAACCAATGCCCCAGCTGCATTTATGGACATGATGAACCTAATATGTAAGCCATATTTAGATAAATTCATAATTGTTTTTATAGATGATATTCTAATTTACTCTAAGAGTAAAGAAGAACATGCAAAACATTTGTACGCACTTTTAAGTTTATTAAGAAAAGAAAAGATTTATGCTAAATTTTCAAAGTGCGAGTTTTGGTTAGAACAGGTACAATTTCTTGGACACTTAGTCAATCATGAAGGAATTCATGTGGTTCCAACAAAGATCGAGGCAATTACTAAATGGAAAACCCCTGAATCACCAACTGAGGTTAGAAGTTTCTTAGGATTGGCCGGTTATTATAGAAGATTTATTCGAGATTTTTCTAGAATAGCCATTCCTTTAACTAAGTTAACCTGTAAATCCATTAAGTTTGAATGGGGACCAAAACAAGAAGAAGCATTTAGAATTCTTAAGCAAAGATTAACTAATACACCCATACTAGCGTTACCAGAAGGAACTGAAGACTTTGTAGTCTATTGTGACGCTTCTAAATTAGGTTATGGATGTGTATTAATGCAACGCCAAAAGGTTATAGCCTATGCATCTAGACAACTTAAGAATCATGAAGAGAATTATTCAACTCATGATCTAGAACTAGGAGCTATAATTTTTGCCCTTAAGATCTGGAGACATTACCTTTATGGTAGTAAGTTTACCATATTCACTGATCATAAAAGTTTAAGGTATGTTTTCGGGCAAAATGAGTTGAATATGAGACAAAGACGCTGGATGAAGATGCTTAGTGATTATGATTTCGATATCCAGTACCATGAAGGAAAAGCAAATGTAGTGGCAGATGCTTTAAGTCGAAAGTATCATGAAAAGCCAAAAAGGGTACGTTCTCTTAAATTAAATCTACAAGTAGATTTAAATGATCAAATCAGAAAAGCACAAGAATCAGTAATCAAGGATGATGCTGAAAAACTAAAAGGTATGATTAAGGAATTAGAACAAGGAACAGATGGAATTTGGAGATTCCATAAAAAGAGAATGTGGATACCTAAATCAGGAAACCTACGTCATCATATATTAGAAGAAGCCCATAAATCTAAATATACGATGCATCCAGGAAGAGATAAAATGTACCAGGATTTAAGGAAAAATTTCTGGTGGATTGGAATGAAAAAGGACATAGCAACCTATGTTTTTAAATGTTTAACTTGTTCACAAGTTAAAGCTGAACACCAGAAACCCTCAGGTTTGTTACAACAACTAGAAATGCCAGCGTGGAAATGAGAATTAATAACAATGGATTTTGTTACTAAATTAACCAAAACAAGGAAAGGTAATGATACAATCTGGGTGATTATAGATAGGCTAACTTAGTCAGCTCATTTCCTACCAATGAAGGAAACTTTCAGTATGGAACAGCTAGCTAAATTGTATGTAAATGAAATTGTTTCATTACATGGAATTCCTTTATCAATTGTTTCTGATAGGGATAGTCGATTTACCTCTCATTTTTGGTCAAGTTTCCAAAAAGCCATGGGAACCAAGTTAAATCTGAGCACAGCTTACCATCCTCAAACGGACGGACAAAGCGAAAGAACAATTCAGACAATGGAAGATATGCTTAGAGCTTGTGTAATTGATTTCAGAGGTAATTGGGACAATCACTTACCTTTAATAGAATTTTCTTATAATAATAGTTATCACACAAGTATCAATGTTGCACCATTCGAAGCACTTTATAGACGAAAGTGCCGAACCCCAGTCTGTTGGGCAGAAATTGGGGAAAAGCAACTATCTGGACCTGAGATAGTACAAGAAACAACCGACAAGATCATTCAAGTCAAGGAACGGCTGAAAGCAACACGTGATCGACAGAAAAGCTATGCTGATAATAGACGAAAACCATTAGAATTTCAAGTAGGAGATAAAATATTGTTAAAAGCCTCTCCTTGGAAAGGAGTGGTAAGATTCATCAAACGAGGGAAGTTAAGTCCCAGGTATGTTGGACCTTTTGAGATTATTAGAAGAATAGGACCTGTAGCCTATCAGCTACAACTGCCAGATGAAATGGCAGGAATCCATGATGTATTTCATGTATCTAATCTCAAGAAATGCCTAGCTGATGAATCACTAATGGTACCTCTTAAGGATATAGAGGTAAATGAACAACTCAAGTTTGTAGAGATGCCACTACAGATTGAAGACAGGAAAGTCAAGAATCTCAAACATAAGAGATTAGTTCTGGTCAAAGTGAAGTGGGACTCCAAAAGAGGACCTGAGTACACATGGGAGCTTGAATTTGAAATGCAAAGGAAATATCCACACTTGTTCCAGTGGATCTCGAGGACGAGATCTAAAACAAGGTGGGGAGGATGTAACAATCCTAAATAAACCGACACCCTCGAATATTTTCCGACACCCTAATATATTTTAAAAATATCCCAAAATACACCCCATACGAGAAAACAGGCCTCAAATACATTAAATAGTATTAAAAATAATTAAAAACAAGAAAATTTAAGTTGAGGCGGGCCGCGTAACCCCACCCCAACCTTCATACGGGCCGCGACAACTTAAAGGTCCAGCGAACCCCTGTGTTGACACGTGTCGTAACGCGTGTTGAACCTATGTGATGACCCAGATCACCTACGCTTTGACCTGGAGTCAACGCGGGCCGCGTAGGCCCTGTCTTTGTTTTACGCAGGCCACAACAAAGTCAATATCAGGCCCTATATAAAGGAGGCCTCGGATCTTCAGTCAGTTCGTCCATCTTTCTTTTCTCAATTTCTGAATAGTAGGCTTTATACACGGGTATTATACCCCCCCTAATTAGCGAATTTCTGCTCCGTTGTAAGTATTATAACCCCTGGATACGTATTAGATACGCTGCCCGATTGATCTAGGGTTCCGTAACGGCTGTCGTGGTTCTGCCCGATGTAGTCGTTGGAATGTCGTCTCGGGGAGGGTATTACTAATGTTAAAATGGGTTATTATACTAACACGTGTGCTTTTGTGTAAATTATAGATTGTCACCAGGAAACCCTTACGAAAATTCTAAGACAGCAATGTGAGTAATCTCCTTTTTGTTAACAGTTTTTACAAAACCTTAACTTTTTTACAATGCAATTTAGCAGTGATTGAGTCCTTGTAATTCTACAATTACTGCCGGTATGTTGGGGTTTTGTATACAAAATGTGGAATACGTTACCATTGGACAATGAGTTAGCCAATGCGTAATATGACCCACAAGTCAGGATTGACAGTACTAAAGCAGTAATTGTGTAGATATAAACATTGTAATCGCTCTCAATACTGTTTAAATTAAATTAATGTTTCTTGATTAAACTGAGATTCACTTACCAGTATTTCCCACTGACAAATGTTTTTAAAACGCATTTCAGGTAACACAATGTGAAAGCCAATTAGAAGCCAGCTGGACAGCACTGAAGGCTTGGAAAAGTGGCTATAAAAGTTACCTAAATAAAGAAGGCGTTTTAATTCAAATAAAATAGGATTTATCCCTGTAAATTAGTTTGTAATAAAAACTTGGGTTTTAACCCATTTGTTTAATGTTATGAAAATGTGGTATTTTACTCTGATAAATATTTTCTAACTACGGTCCTGATGAAAAATTCCGCTGCCAAATTAGACAATACGAGATACCACCGAAACTGGCTCGCGGCCGCCCGTTCCCGGGGAACAGGGATCGGGGGTTGTGACAGAACACACTACGCGACGCTTTAAACGCTAACCGATTACCGCATGTTATACGTGACTTAATGAATGCTTGTTTGTTATGTTTACAAATGGAATGCTGTCTACCTGCCTTAGCAACGATAGTACTATTTGTTTGGACTCAGCACCTGTTCACTCGAGGGTTGTTAAGGACAATTTGTTACATGGCTCACAGTGGTGAGTGTGTATTACGAACAGCCTTGGGCAGTCAACCCGCAGTCATTGGTATCGATAGGTTCATGTCGATAACTAACATGCCTCATTTTACACTGTGTACATGCTGGTTATGCGTAACGATTCCGAACTCTATTATATCTACTAAACTTGTATGCTCACCTTTACACTATGTGTATTGACTTTTACTTTAACGTATGTGACAGGTGCTTAGGATGCTTATTTGCTTAGCTTGCTGTGAAATCGAGGCTAGGAAAGACCTAGAACAATAAACAATTGTCTGTAATAAAAATCTGAGTTGTCGGAACAGAACAATTTGACTAGATCTTGCCTGTAATAATTATATTATCTTTTATGACATGGTATGGGACATGTTGCTTTAAATAATTGGTAATTATAGTTGTTATGGAAACTTCTGGACAATCTGTTTCGCTCAGTGCCACGCCCCGATGTTTCCGCCATCGGTTGGGGTGTGACAACCTTCTTCTTCCTTTCACCCACAACAACCACCTGCAACTTATAAACTTCAAGAAAAACCATTGTCAAAATCTAATTAAAACTAAGTATACACACATGACAAGGTTCTATTGGGCAAAGAAATCAAGTGTAGGTGTTTTTAAAAAAACGCCGGTGGCCCTTTTTTCGCGAATACCGCCCAATAACGCCCAAGGGGGCGGAGGCCTGGCGTTTTCCGGCGTGTTTGGTGAAATTTAAAAAAAAAAAGCCCCATTACGGGCGGTCTTAGGGGAGTGGGGGTGGTCACTAGTGATAGAATTCCATCACTCACAAGCATCCAATCAACTCATGCCATGTCATCAGCCACTATTCTATCACTCACAAGCATTTTGTAGTGGCGGTGGTCACTAGTGATAGAATTCCATCACTCACAATTTTTTTTAATTTTCTTTTCTTTGTTTGGCCTCATTGTACCCAAACCTCTTTTTTTCGAACCCCCACCTCTTTTGCTTGAACCTTCCATGTTTGTTGTAAAATTATTTTTGAAATCAAATGGAGAATTGTTTGATTTTTTGAAGTGAGTTGGATAATTTTTTATATGAAATGGATTGGGTTTGATGGATTTTATATAAACATTCAAAAAATAAATACCCCCAATGTTCAAATAACCCCCCCAAACGGTCACCACCAACGTTCCTTTTTTGATTTTTCCACACGTGATTGTTTCAACGCCTTATTGTTTCAACGCGTGATTCTTTAGGTGGCGGCGGTGTGCTATAATTTTTAACGAGTGATGGGGTGGCCATCACGGACCACCCCCACTCCCCTTATCTATACTATATAATAAAAGAAACCTGATTTGGGACACATGTCATTCAATGAGGGCAACAATAATTTATTGATAAAATTTAAATTTTAAATTAAAAAGATTTAAATATTATATTAGAATTTTATTTTGATTGTAAATCTGAAGTCTAAAATGTGTTTTAAATCTAATCTATAATTTATGGATTTAATTTTGATTTGAAATTGTTAAACAAAAACATTTTATTAATAAAATTAGATTAGATTAAATTTATATGTAATGAGTTAAAATAGTTATCATATCAATATTTTAAAATTTGTTATATGTGATAGTTTCTTGTTATTCATAGAGTTTAATGACGTGGATTTCTACTAATTTTAGTTACATTATTTAGTTTATCTTCTCATAATTTTCATAAAGCATGTTTTAAAGCTTGATTAAAAAATTTATATCACTCAATCTGTAAACATATGTTATTTCTCATCGTTTATTTCTTGTATTTTTATATGCTTATCCAATCTAATTTTTTATTTAAATCGGGTAAAGTAAATCTATCTATACTACTTTATATAATAAAAGAAACCTAATTTGGGACACATGCCATTCAATGAGGGCATCAATAATTTATTGATAAATTTTAAATTAAAAAGATTTAAATATTATATTAGAATTTTATTTTGATTGTAAATCTAAAGTCTAAAATGTGTTTTAAATCTAATCTATAATTTATGGATTTAATTTTGATTTGAAATTGTTAAACAAAAACCTATAAATTAGTAACCATTTAATCAATTTTGTAAGTTTTACTTTCCCTACTAGAATCAAATTAGATTTTTGTGATAAATAAAGTTTTGTCAAGAATATAAAAAATCATTATTTAATATTCAATATATTACATCAAATATTTAGAATTAAACTCCACTTCATTCTAAATACTAGGTATGTTTTTTACTCTTCATATGCTATGCATAATATCTATGTCACATAGAAAACATCATGTATTTTTAGATAAGTTAGATATATGTGTTTTAAAACAAGGTAAACTCTTAACATACATATTTTTTCCTATTGTAACTAAGATGTAGAGGTCTGTGAAAGGTATCTTCACATTCGAAATGTCATAACTTTTTTTTTTAATTTAGATTTACTTAGTTGTCCGGAATGTCATAACTTTTTTTTAAAATTTAGATTTACTTAGTTGTCGTATGGTGTCTCATGTCTTTCTTTCTATTTTTCACTTATATATATGTTTCATTGGTTCAATTGTACATGTAAAGTATTACACTATATATAGTATTTTCTCAACTATAGTTAATTGGTTTTATTGATTCAATTTTTGTCTATTCATTTACATTACTTTTATCTGTCTAGAAGTCCCTTTTCAGACATTTCAAATGGTATGGGACATATTACATTATCAATAGTTTTTATTGGTTTCCTTACTAATTGTGATAAAAGTAATTATTTCGTACAATTCATATTGGTTTATAGCTTTGAATATGAGCATACCTTATATTAATGTTAATGATAGCGAAAGTGAGGAAACTATATTTGGATTGTAGAAAATATAATATTATGCCAACATTAACCGTCAGAATAATCTATTATCAGATAAAATCAGACATGTTACATTTGAACAAGAAAATGTCACAATAAATATTAGTAGTGGTACAAAATTTTAAGTTCCTATGACAAATCTTAAAACAAATAACATATCATATTATTATGAATGGCTATACAAATTTCAATATTTATTTCGTATTTGGTCTCCATATTACTCTATATTATATATACTTAGGGGCTGTTTGGTAGCCTCTGAATGGTCATTAAGAGGCTACCTCTTAATGGAACCATTAAGAATTTTACCAATGAGAAGGTAGAAGAATGTGACATGTGATGATTTACCATTCAGAGGTTACCTCTTAACCATTCAGACTTGAGGTTACCTCTTATTCATTCAAAGATTTTAAACCATTAGAGGTAGCATCTGAATGATCATTAAGAGGCTACCAAACAGCCCCTTAGATTAGATTAGATTAGATTATGAACATATTTTTTTTTATTTCACATTATAATTATAATTATAATTATGATTCACCCCGTGTATTACACGAGCAATAACCTAGTAATAAATAAAATGATAATAATAATAAAACGAATAATAAAACCATCTGAGAAAACCAAACTCGTACGAAAATCCTTTCTTCTCTCTCCTCAACCAACCACCGGAGTTCTGACGTCATGTCCAGAAACCGTCGCACAACCTCCCTCCGTGACTCGGAAACTCGACTCACTGAGTCCGATAAGATCGAATGCACCGGTAGCTGGGACGCTATTGAGTGGACACAGATCGATGTAATTCCTCTCTTTATTCTACGCTCTAACCCTAGCTTTTCTGTCTTCTTCATTCTTCACCGTATTATAACCGTAAATGTGTTGTTGATTTTGTGTAATCGAGTTCAGTTTTTTGTGGATTTCACAGCAGCCTGTTGTTTCGAGGCCTGTTCCGCATGGATTATCTGATTTTTTATATGAAGCTGAGGAGGTTATCGCGGAGGTAAAAGTTTTGAGTTTGAGTTGACCTAATTTGTATGTTTTGATTTACGGTTATATGTTTATGTTTTCGGTTTTGTGTTATATGATGTGTGGTTTAGTTGTTAGGTTTCTGTAGAAAAGGTTGTGATTAATATCTGTTTTTAAGTTGAATACCAGTGTATTTGATGTGTGCACAAAACTGTGTGTTGTTATGGATATGGAGATTAAGTGGCTTGCATATGGTTGTTTATCTCTGTGTTTGGAGATACAATATTAGAATTGTAGAATTGCAACACTGGCTGTGGAATTGATGAGATAAGATATCAAATTATTCGTATTGTTCGTCTTGCTATAGATGAGCAGAAGTTTATTTGTTGTTATCGTGTGTTGAGCGACCTTAGTTTGATTATTTTTCTTAGGCCTCAAGGAGGTTCGGAAAGCCGGTATATGTGATGCATTGTAGAATCTGAATGAGTATTATTATTATTATCATTCCTCATTATTGTGTGACGTTCTTAAAGGTCATCGATGCTTTTCTAAGACTCTGACAAATAGAGAAATTGGATAGAGCAGCCTGCCTGAAATTATTCAGAGGGCTGTACCCTTTTTCTTAATATTGGCTCTTTATCTTGAACAACTTTGAAAAGTTTTGTGATGTGCAATATGCTCGGCCTGCTGATATCCTATAATTTATGATGACTATAAATTTGTTTAACAAGTCTTTTATCAAACACCATCTTTGAAGTTAAATTTCTTATTAGTTCTGCTGTCATGATGAAAGTCTGATCCAGAATATGTTGCATTATTATGATATTATCTCTGTTCAGTGGAAGCCATAAGGAGTGCATATGTATCACAAAATTGGGATGCTAGTCGTCACTAGCGACATTCATTCTGGTGCCTTGGTAGAAAACTACTAGTACAGTAGTACCTTTAACAGTTATAATCATAGTTATCGATAGCGCAGATAGCGTTCGCTATCGCGCGCTTCGTAGCGAAGCGCCAATGTCTCGCAATCTGTTACGTAGCGACTGAATAGCGTGATTATAGCCGATTCCGACAACGAATTCCGGCTGGAAACCTGCAATTTCTGCCGGAAACTTGCTGGAAAATAGGAGAAAGAAGAGCGGCTGCGTTTTCTTGCGTTTTAGTCTTTTGAGGCTTAAATAACTTTATGGATTTTAACATTTAACCCCTCTATCTTTCATTAGTTTACATTTAGTCCCTAAAACTTGTAAAAAATTACATAAAAGTGTAAAATTAGTTTGTGTATTTTTAACATTTAACCCCCCTATTTTCACTAGCTTACAGTTGGTTCTTAAACTTCTAAATTTATATATAAAAAGGTATAAAACTAACATTATATATAATTTTTTTTTGTAGATAGCTATTTTTATTTCTTAAATTTTTAACTACCTTATCACCAAATACGAAATAGCGGGCGCTATTTCATCTCTATCGGCCTATCGCTTCGTAGCATGGTACCTTGTCGCTATTCGCTATCGATAACTTTGGTTATAATCAAAGTCGGCTGCAATCATGTGTACACATTGATGGGAAACTCTGAAAATATACAAAAGGCTGGAATGTTATAATTTTTTGTTGTTTGAACTTTGAGTTTGGACTTAGTGTACTTGTTTTCAGTATCTCATATTCTCCTCGTATCTTCGTATGATTATCTATTTATCTTATATAGGCTTGCTCTTGAAATTTTATTATCTCTGATTTTGTTGTAGTAATGCTTTTTTTACTTTGCTTTTAGGGGTATGGCGTTCTTGTTAACACTGATGAAGCAGGTACCTTGTTCGTGACCAATTTTCGTCTTCTTTTTTTGGTAAGTTGTTCATTTGTGGAAGCTTTTTATATCTACCTTCCACATGGCAGTAGTGTAACTATGCAAACGTAGAATGCAAGAATGTCTGATTAAAATTATTGCTCCAAGGACTTAGTATTATTAGAATTGGTTGTCAACTTGTCACGAAACAGTTTATGATTTTCTTTTTTTATTGGCCTAAAATCCAATGAGGCAGTCTGAATCTATGCATGCAATGGTCAAGAGAAACTTACATCTTGCTAATAAGGCACGCAGAAAGAATACTTATCGACTACCATTGACCTAAACGCTCACATCTTATTAATTAATAACTTAATATTATACTATTTGAATTTGAAATCTAGTTGATAATTAAATTTAGGTTGTTCACTAAACATTGTTTCATCGTGACAATCACATGCATACATCATCTGCTTATGTTGATTTGCATGTTTCCTATACTGCTTCTTATAGAATTATGAAACAGTATATGGTGTTTGGTCATATGAACTGTGTGCTTTAGCGGTATTTGAAAATACCCGTATATCTGATATCTTCTTTGTATGTTCTTACAGAGTGAAGGATCGAGAGACATCATTGCACTAGGAACTATACCATTGGCCACCATTGAAAAGTTTAGCAAAATTGTAAGTTATGCATTATCTTCATATGGATTTGGAATGGCATCACTACTATATGGTTTTGTACCAGTTATTCTTCCAACAATTCATTACTATTACGTCATTGAGTTATCCTTTAGGCTTTTAGGTATGTTGAAAATGTCATACTTCCGGTTATTAAAATTACGACTTACAACTACATGCTGATATTTATCAGATAACTCATTTTCATATTTTGATGATCTGAAGTTTCAAAATTTATAAAATAAAATCACACACAGGTCTCCGGAGAAAGTAAATATCATGAATTCTGTTTATATGCTAACTCTTAGACAAGCACATAATTGGATTTTAGAATCTGATCATAATTTCGAAACCAACTAAGGATTTTGGATAGCTTTTTTCGATTTAGTAGCAATCGCATTTCTTCACCATTGAAGGAAAACATGCGACCTACAAAGATCTTGTTTACTGATATGTTTCAGCAATGAGAGATTTTGGGAATCTTAATGTTGATACACTCAATACATATTTTATGTGCATATACACGTGCGTGAGTGTGCATATGCACATCAGTTATGCAAAGGCATCACTTTAATGAATAGGTGGACACATCACACATGGTACTTATATATACTGATGTTAATTTCATTCTATAATGAGGATACAGGTAATAAAGCAGCTGTCAGGACCTAGGCAATATGATAAGACTCCTACACGAAGGCTTCTTCAGGTCATCGGTATGTTGGAATGCTTTTGTTCTTGTAAGGTGATATATGGTCAATATGCTTAGTGTCTGAAATCTGAATTCACCCGATAATTACTTCCATGTTGAGTTTTTTCTAGGAACATACCAGTTTGCATGCTTGTCTTGATGAATATAATCTGTTAAAAAGGTATTTGGTGTTGTAAAGCTAATCAAGATAAGATGAAAATTTAGGTTGATAGAGTGAATTAATTAATAAACTGAAGCTAGCGTAACATACACTCGAATCGTAGGGAACCATGTGCAGATTGTTTATCATTCCCGTGCATAGGGTTTTTGTTGGGAGTGCTAAACGGGTCGGAGTGCTAAACGGGTCGTGTTCGCAGGTTGGCGGGTTCAACTCGACCGACGATCCCGAACACGACCCGAACCCGAAAATCGTGTCATACATATGAACCCAATCACGACCCGTTCAACCCGAATTTTTTTATTTTTTTCGCAAATCGATATATTAAAATTAAAATTTACTAAATAAAACACAAATGTATATAATCATGGTTTAAAAAAAACGCTCGAGGCGTCCGTTTTGAGGCGCGCCTCGAGGCGAAACGGCAAGAAATCGAATCTGAGGCGGCGCCTCACTGCTTGTTTTTATACGTACGCCTCAAAGGTATGAGGCGGACGTTTCTTGTCGAGGCGGAACGGAAATTAAGAGGCGTACATGTCTTTTTAGGCGAGAGAAATTAGGGTTTTATAGGGTTACTGAAGAAAACAGGGTCGATTCTGAAATCTGAAAGAGGCTGGACGAAATACAAAGGTAGATTAGAGGTAGATTAAAGATGGAGACGTACCTGGCTTGGGCTTGTAGCGATGAGTGACCAAGAAAAATTAGGGTTTCAGGAATGGAGAAGATGATGGAGGCGTAACTTTTTAGGGTTACTGGAAAAAGGACGGCTCTTTTATTCATTCCATTTACAAAAACTTACATTAGGACCCTTTAACATTAAAATATTTTCATATTTAACCCAAAACAATTCTCACAAGTTTATTTACATTAGGAAAGTTATATGTTTTACCTTTAGTATTTTATTTTTTAAAAGATATATAATTTTTATATTTATTTTTTAATTCCGCCTCGGGCTTACGCCTCGGTTCGTCTTGAGGCTTATGCCTCGTGAGGCAAAGGGAAAACGCCTCGAAACTCGTTTCCGTTTTTTTAAACCTTGTATATAATACAATTACATTTTAGTTATAAAATCTTTTGTCACTTTCTCTTTAAAAGTTATTATTATGGCATAAATACACACCCAATTTAATTTATATCATAAAATATTGTAAAAAAAATAATATAAATGTTTAAACGGGTCAACCCGCCAACCCGACCGGGCTGACCCGAACCTGAGTCCCGATCCCTTTAGCTTGGCAGGTTCAACCTAAAAGTGACCGAACCTTGTAGACTAAACCCAAACCCGCGAATTTTGTGTTAGGTTCGTGTCGTGTCAGAAATTCACACCCCTAGTTTTTGTTTTTTCCAATTTGTGCGAATGCATGTAAACTAAGAAAGCTAGATGGCTATGCTTGTTTTTTTGCAGGAAAAGATATGAGGATTATTGTATTTGCTTTTCGTCCTCGAAGTAAACAGGTAAATTATGAAGAATGTGTTACTACATACTTGTGCTTTTTATAGATCAACTCGAAATGCACTTAAATTTGGACCCAGTATTTCAACTTTTATGATAAAATTATCAATTTTAATGATTCAAAGTAATGCATGGTAGTCACTGCTTTAATTTTATGATAATATTATCAATTTCAGCTGTTCAGCAATTAAGCATATGCATATCATATTTTCGGAATCAATCACTCGACAACACTTTAAATTATTGTGTGATATTTGCAGAGACGTGCTGTCTTTGAAGCATTACTAAGGTGTGCAAGGCCCACAAGGCTCTGGGATCTGTATGCCTTTTCATCTGGACCGTCAAGATTCAGCAATACTAGCCCTAGAGTGCGATTAGTGAATGAATACTTACGTCTTCTCGGTATGAAATCACACATTTCATCAGCAAGGATGATTGAAGATGGTTCCTTCACGTTGTCTAATGACTGGTGGAGGATTAGTGATGTGAATGCAACTTATGACATGTGTGCAACTTACCCGTTTTCTTTGTTACTACCAAAATCCATCAGGTGAGACATGTTATAGTTATAGTTATACTTAGTTTTGCACTCTTTATTTCAACTTGGCATATAATGTTGTATTTGTTTGTTGATTTTCAGAGACGAGGATGTGCTACAAGCTTGTAAATTTCGCGCACGGTGTAGATTACCTGCAATATCATGGTGTGATGCACGTAAGTGCTGGATTTCAATAGCCATTACATTAATATGGAAACTTATTTTACACTCAATTTAACTTTCCTCTTTGTATATGATTTTAAGTTTTAACACGAGCAATTACTTCAATAATATGTAGGCACTGGGGCTGTTCTTGCACGATCATCCCAGCCATTAGTCGGTCTAATGATGAATATGAGAAGGTAAGGATATAAGTTTACTGTTTACCACATTCATAGTTGTTGATAGCGAAGATAGTGTTCGCTATCACACGCTTCATAGCGTATTCCACATATTTCACAATCTGTTAATTAGCGACTCCATAGCATGATTATAGTGGGATTCCGATGACGAATTCCGGCTCCGGTGCTGCAATTTCTGCCGGAAACCAAGAAGAAGAGCAG
Organism: Helianthus tuberosus; assembly: GCA_030545235.1. Taxonomy (NCBI): domain Eukaryota; kingdom Viridiplantae; phylum Streptophyta; class Magnoliopsida; order Asterales; family Asteraceae; genus Helianthus; species Helianthus tuberosus. The sequence goes on along the minus strand of CM060445.1, from coordinate 147,732,386 downwards.
TGATTGTTTCTTGCGTTTTAGCCTTTTTAGGGTTAAATAACATCTATATATTTTAACATCTAACCCCTCTATCTTTCACTAGCTTACATTTAGTCCCTAAAACTTGTTAAAATTTACATAAAAAGTGTAAAATTAGTTTGTGTATTTTAACAATTAATCTCCTCTATTTTCACTAGTTTACATTTGGTCCTTAAACTTACAAATTTATACATAAAAGTTATAAAATTAACATTATATATAAATATAAATAGCTTTTTTTGATTTCTTAAATTTTTAACTACCTTATGGCTAAACACAAAATAGCGGGCGCTATTTCGTCGCTATCACTACGTAGCATATAGGTAGGTACCTTGTCGCTATTCGCTATTTTGATAACTATGACAATACTAGATGTTGCCATAGCCGCGCGTTGCGGCGGCAACGTCTTAGTTGTTTATAGCTGGCGGCACGTTATGTGATACGTTAATCATATGAAAACACGTGTTTTAACGTATCCGATCTAAGAACGTACTAACTTACTAAGTCGGCAAAAGCAAAAACCATTTTGTATATGTCATGTGTGTCACGAAAAGGCAGACCCAAGAAAAACTCCAACAAAAAGCCCCATATTTAATCATGCTTTCTTGGTCAACAGTAAGCCCATAAAAGAAGATCACCTTTGACTTGTTTTGTTTCTTTTCCATATTGACATCACAATCACAACACCAATATTGACGTCTTGCTTCTTTTGGAGTTTGTGCCACCGACCTTTGATTATAAGATATAGTAAATTACCCTGAATGCCTCGAGCAGTAAGATTTGCGAAAAATCCTCTTATTAGCCTTTTCAATGCAGCAACGCTGATGAGAATCTTGTTGGTGCTCTCTGTACTCAACTACCTGATGGAAAGAGAGGACGAAGGTAAAACCTTTTTACTCTTTTATCCAATGTTCTGCATCTTTTTGTTTCTTATGGAAATCCTGTTTATTAAAATATTAAAATGAGTATTCTTTTATTTAGGAAGTTATATATAGCTGATGCTAGACCCCGGAAAAATGCGTTGGCAAACGGGGCCATGGGAGGTGGTTCAGAGTCTTCATCAAACTATTTCCAGTCTGAGGTCTGTCAAAGGTTTGAGCTAAATAATACGGTGCTTTGTCATGCCAGTCTGTCACTTTTAAATTGTGAACTGGATTCTTTCTCTGTGTTTGATTTTGTAGATTGTATTCTTCGGGATAGATAATATCCACGCCATGAGGGAGAGTCTTGTTCGTCTCAGAGACTACTTGGATACACATGGAACTAAATCATCAGATGGAATGTCTTCATTCTTGGTATGAAGTATGAACTATGAAGTCGACTAGAAACTTTTACCCTAAGATTCTTCCCATATGGAGATATATTATTATTACTAGAAGTGACCCGCCGCGTTTCACGGCGGGGACACACCGATTTGAGTGCAATTTAAATGGAAATGTAGACGAGAAAGTAAAAATAACACTAATAAAAAAAACTAAAACTAAAATATTACAAAAAATAAAAAAACCAAACAAAAAAATGTTTTAGTCTCCCCCCAACCCCAATCAGTTCAAGGAGGTTTGGTTTATTTTTTGCCAAACCCAGTTTCTTGCCCCTACCGATTTGGTCAAAACCGGCTCTAATCCTTCTTTAAAAAACCCATACCACTGGTTTGAGGAAAAAAAAGCAAGGTTATATCTAGGCTTAGTTAATGTAATGGACACTTTTGGACCATTTTGTTTGTCTATTTTATCGTCACAGAAGTTAAAATATAAGTTTTTTAACGCATCACTTCAACATCTATTTAGTCTCAACAGTTAAATAAAACATTCTATTTTACATTAAAAAGTTACTAACAAAATAGGACAAATCTACTCTAAAAATTTTCTTTAATTTTGTTTTGTACTAATTATATATGTATTTCACCCTAGAGGTTATATGTATTTATGAGTGCAATGACTATTGTTGAAAAAATGCATTTAGTGTATTTAATTAGAAGTTTATTAAATAATGTATTAATGTGTCTTAAGCTTTGAGGTAAATTACAATGATGTCTTCCTCAAATGAAGTTAAATTACCTTGTTGCCCATCTAATATGCATTATATAGTAGTATAGAAGTATAGATATAAATTATTATATGATCATTTTGTTCACAACAGAGACATGGTGGATGGACATGGGGTGGAGGTAATCTCAGCAGTATGTCTGCTTCTGTATCAACCCTTGGTGACAGTGGTTGGTTAAACCACATCCAGAATGTACTCGCTGGGTCAGCTTGGATTGCTGCTCGTGTGGCAATTGAGTCAGCATCTGTGCTCGTTCATTGCAGGTACACATCAGTATCCGTGGCGTTTTAGATTTGTGATGTTTAACCTGTTTTCTTATTTTTTTACTGTATTGCTGTTGTGGTGTTTTTTACTTACTAAAAAACTGAAACGAATTATATTCTTCATCAACATGTAATTGTATTGAACAGTGATGGATGGGACAGAACAACCCAACTAGTCGCCCTTGCAAGCCTGTTACTTGACCCGTATTACCGCACCATCAAGGGATTTCAGGTATGTTTTTATATGAGATATAGGAAACACATAAACACATACATATATAGGAGAAAGTTTAAATGAGAACGCTAAATATTGTGAGAACCGTGAGAACGAATGAAAAAACCGCGAGAACTTGGTCAAAAACAATTCAAATTCAAAATTTTTTACACTTATAGTTATCATTATTATTCGAATACAATGTTAGAAATTTAATTTACACGTTTAAATTTACGTGAATTCGTAAATAAAGAAAATTTACACGTGTAAGTTTGCCATTTACACGTGTGTAAATTTGTTATATTTACACATGTGTAAAAAATCTAATAAGAGTGATTTGAGAGGAGAAATGAATTATTTGATGTTGTAAATTCTTTTTTTGATGTTGTACTTCAATTACTATGAGGTTTGGTCCAAATTGCCATTTTAGTCCAAATAGTTTTTTTTTTCTCCTCTGGGTCCCTGACTTCTCCATTTTCTTGCCATTTTGATCACATTGCCAACTTAGTCTAAAAATCTTGTTATAACCATGGATATTTTTGGCATAACTGTTGTGTAGTGATAACCAGGGGTAGTTTACAACATAATTTATAAACCTCATAATAATTTAATGCCAAAAATACCCCTGATTATAACCTGGTTTTTAGACTAAATTAGACAATGTGATCAAAATGGCATGAAAAAGGAAAAGTCAGGGACCCAGAGGAGAAAAAAAAACTATTTGGACTAAAATGGCAATTTGGACAAAAACTCAAGGACTAAAATGGCAATTTACTCTTAAAAAAATGGTTTTGATTGGTTTTTTCATTCGTTTTCACGGTTAATATTTAGCGTTCTCAAGATAACCCTCCCCTATATATATAGAGTAAAAATGGCATATTTAATTCCTATCTTTATGCAGGCTCTTGTCGAAAAAGATTGGCTTGCATTTGGGCATCCTTTTGCAGACCGAGCTGGAATGCCAAGCTTATCTGGGAGTGATGTAGAATTACCGAGGCAATCCTCAAGCTCAAATTTCCCATCGTCACCTATGCGCCAAACACCTGGGTCATTCCCATCTCAACCTCTAATGGCCTCTCAGACACACACTTCAAACAATTATTCTCCAATATTTCTTCAGGTGGGCCTTTCCAACCTTTCTATCAGGTTTCATAGAAACCTTAAAAACGTGTTCCATGATTATCTTATACCAGTTTCCACTTCGTTTGATGACTTGATATTTTGTTCGACAGTGGGTTGATTGTGTTTCTCAGTTATTGCGCATGTACCCTTTCGCATTTGAGTTCTCTTCGGTATGTATATTCATTCATTCATAGACCGACTGTATATACTGACGGACTTCTAAACTGTTTTTGTCTAACGCATAGTTATCAAAAGCGACCGATTTTGGCGCCTAGGCGAGATAATCAGTCGATGCGCATTTAATGCGCTTCTCTTTCCTAGGTATTTAAAGCGCAGGTCCATGTAATAATAATTAATCCCCTTGTTAATTAACCCATGCGCATTTAATAATAATCAACATCTGATGGTTTTGATGATCGATGAAGAAGCTTTATAAGTTTTACTATTAATTACTTTTTGCCTTCCAAAAAAAAAACTTTTTGAACTTTTTTGTTAGTTAATATTAATTAATCCTTTTTTAATTTGCTCTCACTCATCTAATAATAATTAACACATCTGATGGTTTTGTTAACTAATGAAGAACTTCTGTATTAAAATATTTTGGTATTTGACATTATTTTGGTACTTTATTTCGAAAATTATGTTATCCAAATTATGAAAACGAAATTATGTTATCCAAATTATGAAAACGGTATTATCTTTCAAGTTTTGGTATTGGAATATATTAGTATTTTGAAGGAAGTATTATTTTTTAATGCATAATATATATCTTTTTTTATTGTTATTTAAATGCGTTTTTTTTCTCGGGCCCACGCTTTTTTTGCGCTTCTCACCTAGGCCCTAGGCGAAGCCTATGCGCCTTTGATAACTATGGTCTAACGGTGTTCATTATTGACTTCGACGGTTACGATCTTGCAGGCTTATCTGGTTGATTTTCTAGATTGCACGCTTTCTTGTCGTTTTGGGAACTTCTTGTGCAATAGGTAGGATAACATTTAACATTTGAGTTTATATGCTAGATGTTTCAAGTTTCAACCCAATTTTTACTAATGGGTCGTTTGGGTCATTAAATTTCAGTGAGAAGGAAAGAGAACAATATGGTGTCTCTGATGCATGTGGATGCTTGTGGATGTATTTAGACGATAAGCGTGCATCAGGTGGCAGTTCTCATGTGCACTACAATCTCTTCTACGATCCATCTAAACACGAGGGCCCGTTATTGCCACCAGCTGCAGCTTTAGCCCCGACATTGTGGCCCCAGTTTCATTTGAGGTGGTCATGTCCTTCAGAAGCTCAAGCTGGAGAGGTTGAAGCTCAATGTAGGAATATGATGGACAAAATCTCTGAACTTCAAAAGGTAATTTACATGTATATCCCTTTTAGTTCTGTTAATAAATCTCTGATTTTGAATGTTCTCTGCTGTTGGCGGTTATTTCATTTGGAGTTAAATGCCAAAATTGTCCCTGATGTTTGGGCATTTTTGCCAATTCCATCCAAAATTGAAACTTTTTTGTAACTGGCCCCCCAATGTTTTATTTTTGTTGCCATTTTCATCCAAATCACTAATTCAGTTAAAATGTACCGTTAACTCTCATGGACGATTTTAGCAATTCCCAGATCTCAGGGACGATTTTGGCAATTTACCCTATTTATTCTTTCGTATTTTTATTTTTCTTTTTTTATCTTTTAATAAAAACAAAAAGTTTAATTATAAATATAATATATATACATATACCACACATGGGTTAGGATCGTGTGAGAAGCATTAGGCTAATTGAGAAACTTGAGAAGCATACTGGACCACACATTTTCCCTAAGCTTTTCGTAATATACACATATGTATAGTTTAAAATTGACTATATACATGTGTATAATTCAAGATTTGACAATATACATATATGTATATAGTCAATTTTAAACATATATGTGTATATTACGAAAAGCTTAGGGAAATGCATGATCCAGCATGCTTTTCAAGTTTCTCAAATAGGGTGGACTTCTCTTAGGATCTCTACCATACATTTATATATATACACACGCTTAATTTTTTCTTTTTAATTTTTTTTTATCATTAAATAAAAAAATAATAATAAATTAATGATGTGTGGTACGACGGGAGAGACGGGGTGGTACTGATGTTTGGTACGACGGGTCGACGAGGGGAGATGAGGTACGAGTACCGAGATAGACGGGGTGCTTGTGGCGGTGGTGGTGATGGGGATGGTGGAGGTGGATAAGAGAGAAGGATAGAAGAGAGAGTGTGTATAATTATAAATGCGTGTGTCTATGTATATATATTATAGTTATTTTATTATTATTTTTTATTTAAAGGTAAAAAAGAAAATTAGAAAGAAATAAGTGTGTATTATTTTTTATATAAATGTCCTTTTTACAGGATCCTAAGACTATGTATATATATTATATTTATAATTATTTTTATTTAATTATAAAAAAACAAAAGAATAAATGGGTCATCATCATCATCATCATACTCAGTATATCCCACCAATAGCAAAGCTAAGGTAGGGTCTGAGGAGGGTGAGATGTAGACAGCCTTACCTCTACCCCATAGGAATAGAGAGGCTGCTTCCAATGAGACCCCCAGCTCGATTGTAGTTTTGCATCAAGCCTTGGACATAAGGCACATAACACTCGGCAATTGAGACAAACACCGATTAGTGCATGTACCCCCTTGTCTTTTGGCTATCAACGCCACCACATGATGCATGATTAACCATCCCCCTCTTTTAACGTTATTTTCACGAAATTAGTAAAATAACGTTAAAATTAGTGCCTTTTCACTTTTGCCCCCCGAGCGCCCACACATATATACATTATATGAGCATACCACAAGCGGGGCGTAAAAGAATAAATGGGTAAATTGCTAAAATCGTCCTTGAGGTTTGGGATGCCAAATCGTCCATGAGTTTTAGTTTTGGATGGAAGTGGCAAAAATGCCCAAACCTCGGGGACGATTTTGGCATCTAACTCTTTCATTTGATTTTTGATATCTATTCACTTTGGTTGGATGTGGACGTGCACCATGTGGGTTTTGAATTCTGATATTCTGCTTTAAATCGGAGGATCCTTTAAAAATGTAATATAAATATATATCCTACTGTAATAAATAATAACAGGCAAAGGACGCTGCGGAGAGGAAAGCCCGAGAAACAATTGCGACAATGGAAGCTGTGAAAGCCGAGATACGAAACGAGAAACAGGTCAGCAGCTCGGCTATGAACTTAGCAAGAAAAATCAGTAGGGAAAACAATATCATAAAAAGAGCAATACAATCTCTGGGGTGTAGAATTCATGTATCGGGAAATGATGACTGTACAATCAACATTGAAAGCAATCTACCTGATAGAATAACATCAACCTGCGAGACTGGAGGTAGTCTAGACTTGTACGATGAAAAAATGGACGTGCCCATATCTGTTACCTTAACCCACGATAACGGTGATAATGATGATGTTCCTGGAAACCCGATCCTAAGGGTCTGTGAAAACTTGTGCCCACAACGGACCGTAGATGGAGGGTGCAAGTGGCCCGATGCTGGCTGTGCTCAACTGGAGAGCCAGTTTGTAGGTTTGAGAGCCAACTATGATGCTTTTGATCGGTTATCTATTTATGACAGCTACTTCCAGCCCGAATGACAAAACAGGTTTTTCGAGTAGACACCCGGGACATTGTACAATTTGAGGTTTGAAGCATACGTATAATTTACAAGGGGAAATTAGGAATGTATAGTTGAAGTGGTTATTACAATGTACAGATTCTTGGTAGATTATGAAACTCTTAAGATGTAAAATTAGGCAGAATCTCATCCAAATCAACAATTAAGGTGTTATTACTAGTGAAAGCACAGGACTAGATATTAGAATTTATGTATTCCAAGGACTTATACAGGCTAAAGACTTTCGTGAAAATACTATTTAATTTAGTTCCAACATCTTATGTGACATGAGTTGTGTAGTTGGGTCGATTCGGGTTTAGGTTAAAGCGTGTAATAATTTAGTCTTGCGAGGATGGGTTAAGAGCCCAACAGTATGTAAAAAAGATTCAAGTTAATGAATATCTAATATGTGTGCGTGTTTAGTGTCTGTTCACAACTTGAAGGATTGTTTGGTTGAAACTGGTGAATCTGAACACTGTCCGTGCTAAAAACTATGTAAAAAGGTTTATCGAAATGGGTGTTCACACTTGAAGGGTTAGTCGGTTGAAATTGATAAAACCCGAACACGATCCGTGCTAAAAACCATTTAAAAAGGTTTTTCGAAATGGGTGTTTACAACTTGAAAGGTTGTTAGTTGAACTAGAATGATCCGTGCTAAAAACCATTTAAAAAGGTTTATCGAAATGGGTGTTCACAACTTGAAGGGTTAGTTGAATTAATGGACACGAACATGATTCGTGCTAAAAAACCATGTAAAAGTGTTTATTGAAATGGGTTGTTTGTGAATGGTTAGTGTGTTACGTATAAAATTAACAATTATATTACCTGTATCATAATTTAAATGTTCTATATTACCAATTAAAGGCAGCTAGAAACAACCCCTTCATGTCCTTGTATCTGTTTCTTATTTATTGACTTGAACTTTAGATTAAAATATTTATATAACCATCTCATTCCTTCTTAAATGTTTAAATACACCTTTTCAAAAAGATGACTGAATCATTTAGGCTTTAGTGAAATATATATCTTAACTTTATTATGTAATCTCTAATTTGCATCATTTCTAAGCCAAGCGTATGAAGTCGCCTTTTGCCATTGGTTATCCCAGGTGCCGGTTAAAAAAACTAACATCCTTAAGTTTGTAACGTTTTAAATTAAAACAACACAAGCACTTACCAAAAAAAAAACAAAACAAAACAGAGAAATATGAAAATGTATGGCTATCCCAAAGCCACATCGTTGCCACGAGGACAAAAACAATGGCATAACTAGCCTAAAAATTTAGGGGTATTCCAATTTTTTTTGGATAAGGGGTATCTTTTGTATAACAAAGATGGAGTTGAGGAATATTTTTAAACTACGAAGACGAAGTTGAGTATTTTTACACTACGAAGACGGGGTTGAGCCGTAGTTGTGCTATCCCTGCTAACACGTTACCTCCGCCCCAGGACAAAAATATGAAAAATGCATGGCTACCTCAAAACCACATCAATGCGACAAGGAAGAACTCCTTGTGTTTAGAGAGAGCGAGGTAGAGGTAAATATTACTCATGTCACGTCTACGAGAGAATATTTTGATCGTTAAATCGAGGATTCACTCAGGTGAGTGCATGAAGAGCTATTTAACCACATGCAACAGTCATTAGAAAGAAAAAAAATCAAATATTCTTTCCTTTTTTACACTACAAAAACAGGTAACTTCCATACTATTTCATAACAATACCACTCTATTTCACTCTCAAAATATACCCAAACTTGACCCTAAAAAAAAAAAAAAAAAAACAATCTACTCAGACCAAAACTTCACGAATGCGGTGATGAAAGACCGTATGAATTTCACGACTTGGTGAGTTTCCCGGCCACTAGATTTCCTTGATACTGCTTTCCATGACTTACTGCTTAAAAATCAAGTTAATCAGAAGATTTAAATCAGAAAGATCGAGGAAGCGAAAACATATGCCTCACTGTTAGTAGAGATCACAACAATGGTGGCAATTTTGACCCGTTTACTTATGAACGGGTCGATTTGGTATTTTTATATCTTTAACAGATCAAAGGGTTAAAATAAAAATAAAAAACGCAGCTAAGTAGGGCTGCAAACGAACCAAACGTTTAGCGAACAGTTCGTGAACCTTCGGCGGGAAGTTCGTTTGTGTTCGTTCGTTTATTAAACAAACGAACACGAACAAGAAATTTCATTTGTTTAGTTAAATGAACAAACATGAACAGAGGTCGTGTTCGTTCGTCTATGTTCGTGAACGTTCGGTAACATGTTCGTTTGTGTTCGATAGTTCATTAGTGTTTTTAGTTTTTATATTTATTTAAATACTTTAAAATTTCGACAAATTAAATATCTAATAAGTGTCGGTGTATTATATATTCTGTTCATGAACGATTGTTTGTGTTTTTTTGTTTCCATTTGTGTTCATGAACATCAGTTTGTGTTCATTTGTGTTCGTCAACGTTCGTTTTTTTCGTTGCCTAAAATTAACAAACAAACACAAACAAATTCCTTTTCTTAACAAACGAACACGAACATAAAATCTCATTCGATAAGTGTTCGTGAACGGTTCGCGAACACATATATTTCTTAACAAACGAACACGAACAAGGTCTTGTTCATGTTCGTTCGGTTCGTTTGCAGCCCTACTGCTAAGACACACACATGCACTTACAGATCAACTCTATTCAACGTTGTGATTCTGTTTTGGGGACTGGCACCAGGCTGGCTACTAGATTGGTTCAAATTTGCAAGTCTTTCCTCAAGTGTTGGCTCTTGTACCAGATTACAGGAGGTATTGGTGCGACCATTTATGGTCTGCTAAGAACAAGCAGATAAACGAATCATCTAAATCATTATAATCACAAGATCATACATATCAAACATAAGTTTACAAACATGCAATTTATTCACAGTCAAATAAATTGTGTATGGAAGCTCGTTGGCCCATGTGTTTTTATGGTATATCGGTCAATATCGCCGATAATATCAGTACCGATATTCCGACCTATATTTTGCATCGATATCTCACCAGGGGACCGATATCAGTGATATATCGCAATATTAACTACACAGATATTATTATTGTAATAATATTACCTTTCTAATCATAGTTAGATCATATGAAGTGTTGAAAAGGAACTCACCTTTTGTTCAGAAAGTAAAGTATCTTCAAGTTGAACATCTGCACTACCATTAACATTAAACACCAAGTTTTCTTTCGTTGACGAAGGGGCTTGACCCTTTTGACTTTCCAACTTTGACTTTGACTCTTGTAGTGGATGTATCATCTCTTCCTCCAAGTTTTTATCTACTTCTTCTATTATTTGATGATTTTGAGTTCCGTTTGCTACAACTTCGTGTACTTTTTGTTCTTCCATTGATAATTCTCCGTTCTTCAAATTTTCAAATGCTTCGTTATTCGGCCAATTCAACACGTTTTCACTTATAAACACATACTCAGACTCATGTTGAATTTGTGTCTCTTGTGGATGGTGTTCCAAGAAGCTATTAAGGTTCTCCATGTTATGATCCCCTGAAGGTGATTTGGGTGGGCCCAACACTCGATTTTCTTGAATTATCTCCCGAACTATTTCACGAACTGTGTAAAAGGACCCACCAACTTCCTTACGTGTGAGATTGAGTGATGGGAAATCTCCATTGTTACTCTTCTGATATCTGCAACAACCATATATGTTAATTTTTTTTTTTTAAATTACAAGATTTTGTTTAAGAGTTTTCATTTGAACTTTGAAGATTTGTTTTTGTTTATTGATTTAGACAGTGGAAAGAACATCCAGATTATCTCCAAGAACTTATTAAAAACAATCAAATCTGCCTGAAATACGGAAAATGTGCATTTAAGTGTAACGATGTTTTAGGGCTTACTAATTGGCATGGTTGTAAAAATCCCGATTAATCGCTAGTCAGAGGTTCACCGAGTCATTTTCCTCTAATCGGCCAATTAATCGCTAGACGATCAACGGCGGCCCTAGGCAGTCCTAATCAGCTAAAAATGGCAGTTCCAGACAAATTCTGACGAATTACGGGCCATTTTCCGGTCAAACTTTGTAAATTTCGGTGATTAACCTTGTCTACTTAAAAAAATGAGCCAATGAGGAGTTAAAACTTGTCTTCCTAAAAAGTTACACATAAAAGTGTGTGTGTGTGTGTGTGTATTACACCTGGCAAACGGGTCGGGTCAGGTCATGGGTCAAAACGGTTCGGGTCAAAACGGGTCAATTAAAAAAAAGGGTTGTTTTGGTTTGGGTTGAAACGGGTCAGAAAATTTTATTTTGTGAAGACTAAACTATGCGTTAATCATTCATATACTTATGATCTGCGGAGGGTAAAAGTTATATAATTTATGATTTTAAAAAAAAATCCTCTAATACTCATTTTCAACTCCTCATTTAAGCTTTTTTAACAGTTTTGATTGGGTTTAAGATGAACAAAAAGCAAGTCAATATGAATAAGGTTGCAACATTATTCGTAGGACTGTACTACGTAGTAATTTAATCGTTTAAACATCAAGAAGTTTATGACCTTTTATAATTTTATCTACTCAAAATACTTCAAATCGATTTTACCAACAAACTTAAAGACAAACTAGAGAAGATTAGACGGAAATTGATTAAAAAAACACTTTCGTTTTCATTTAGGCAATTCAACAAACAATTGGTGCACAAGGGTTTTCTGAGGAAAAAAATAGAGCATATTTTCTGAGACTATACCAATAAATTGAGGAAAAAAGTAGAGCACATTTTTTGAGATGAGATCGATGTTAAGTTTGAAGAAATTAAACCAAAAAGTTTGCCTCGAGGGTTAGAGAAGAGATCGATGTAGAAGAAGATTATGGCTGGGATGATTTCAGAGATGAATCGAAGATCGGTAAAGTGTTCAGATGCGATTTCCACGATTTTAGATGTGATCCAGAACAAAGATGATTTCAGTCTTCACTCTTCAGATGCAATTTGAGGACCCGTTCTATTTCTCCCTAAGTAGTTAATGCGGTAAATTTCGGATATAGGTCAAGGACCGATATTTGAGATATCGGTTATCGTGGTGGGATATCGGTAATTTTAATATCATGCTAAATTTATATATATAGCAGTTTAACAACTAACAATTAAGACTTAAAACACTAATAGCAACAATAAGAAGAAAGACGAATGGTAGAACCAGAAGAAAGGTACTGATATCGGAAAAATCAGTGATATATCAGTCAGATATCGGTCCAATATCGGACGATAACGCCGATATTATCGGTACTGATATTCTGACCGATATTTTGCACCGATATCTCGGCAGGGGACCGATAACCGATATATCATATATCTAATATATCGGGATATTAACTACATAGATTTCTCCTACAATCCAGTTTCACCCGTTCAATTTTTTCTCTTGAGCTGCACTGACCCGTTCCAGCCTTTTCATCATTTGATTTTAACCCATTTTGACCCATCAAAATTAAACACTAAACCCGAAACAATCCAGGAAGTTGTTTTTATGACCCAAAATGAGATTGATGGGTTAGTTTTGTCAGGCCTAGTATATATAAAACTGAATATTACATATAAAAATCTCAATCCGATTAATCCCTATTAATCTCAATTCATCGTTAGTCCATACCCCACCGGCCGACTAGCGCCTAGCGATTCTTACAACACTGCTAATTGGCGTTGTTAACTTGGAAAACAGTAGGGACTCTAGGCGAAGCACAGAAACCAAATCTATAACTTACCATATACCATATGAACAATTTTGTAATGCACTCTTATCTACAAATTCAGTTTCATATAAACTTTTGAGTAAATTACATTATTACATGTATCCTCCCTGTGGGTTGGTCCAAATTAAGGACGGTGTCACTCAAATATAACATCCATTATGCGTGAATCTGTGATGCGCTGATGAGAGCGCATCGCCACAGCTGATGCGTTGTGTTTATGTGATGCGAGAATATTGCGCGCATTTCGCATAATGCGCTCTGATGCATTCAACATTGTTTCTTATGTTCTTTTTTCCAGATTTTATGAACTGCGTTCGGTTTTTTCAATAATTAATATCTTAGTATGCTTGAATTGAACCAAAAGCACAACTCTTATCTTCTTATTACGTCATTTGTTTTACTTTCATAAGTTTTTATGCATCAGACGCATCGGAGGAGCGCATTACGCAATTTAAAACCAAGCTTACAAGTCAGTAGAATATGTGACAACATCCCTAAATAAAGAAAAGTGAAAAGACCTCTTAATAAAAGTCTCAACCATTCCCTTCCTTTCCTCTTTCGAACGCCGAATACCGGATTTCTTCCCGTCAAACGAATCATGATGCTTGGCTAGAGCAAATGTTTGCCCAAGCCAACCTCCTCTAGCCGCCTGCATCTGGTCAGGAAACTAACAAAGACAGACAGACAGTGAAAATCAACAAACATTCTGATAAAAGCTTCATGTTTTACTTCTCTAGAGGTTATGTTTTACATAATAAACATATATTTATATGAAGTGCTTTTAGAAACAATCCCTAAATAAATAAATAAATGGTTCGCAAGATAAGTTGAATGAAATGAATGGGTGTACATTTTCATGATTACCTGCAATTGCGCAAGAGTATCTATCTGAGCAAGTGAAGAGTTTTACAAGTGAAACCCTACCTACACTACACAGATTGATTGTCAAACTGAAAGTAGTGAAAGATAAGAGAGTGTTCGTGTTCCTGACCCGACCCGACCCAACTCTTTGTCTAATTATTATTTTTTGTTTCATTTTATAGGATACTAAAAGTAATGTTGAACAAACATTTTTTTTTTGGATATTTACTAGTGTTATGCCCCGTCCGTGTTCGGGGTGCTAAGTCGAATATTTCTTAGTTTCATAATATGTACATTTGTATTTCAGTTACTTGTACATACTACTTATAACGTGATCTTAATAAAAGATATATACTGACAACCAATTAAACTAAAACACTAACATAGTTTTGCTAAAATAGAAACTAAAATGATGGCAAGCTTGTAATTTAGAGTCGGGGGCAAAACAGTAATCTGTCAAGACCAATGAACGAGTGCTAGGCAGCTGCTTGGCGCGAATAAAATCTATATTGAGTCAATCAAGTAAATCAAAACACTACCATAGTTTTGCCAAAAAAAAAAAAAAAACTAATATGATGGCAAAACTGCAATTTTTAACTAGGGGCAAAATCATAGTTTTGAACCGGGGGCAAAACTATAATTTTATTTTGAACTGAGGCAAAATTGTAATTTCAAATTGAGGGCAAAATCATAATTTTATATTGAATTGGGGGCAAAATCGTAATTTTAAACTGAGCGTGAAAACGTAATTTTAAACAAAGGAGAAAATTGCAATTTGAAAGGACCAATGAGGAAGTGCCAGACAAGTCTGACACTATTCCCCCACTTTCTATTTGTATGTATAGAAAGTGGGGCAAAATCTATATTGAGTCAACCAAGTAAATCAAAACACTACCATAGTTTTGCCAAAAAAACTAATATGATGGTAAAATTGCAATTTTTAACTATGGGCAAAATCATAGTTTTGAACCGGGGGCAAAACTATAATTTTATTTTGAACTGGGGCAAAATTGTAATATCAAATTGAGGGCAAAATCATAATTTTTAGCTGGGGCAAAACTATAATTTTATCTTGAATTGGGGGCAAAATCGTAATTTTAAACTGGGCGCGAAAACGTAATTTTAAACAAAGGATAAATTGCAATTTGAAAGGACCAATGAGGAAGTGCCAGGCAGGTGCCTGACACTATTCCCCCACTTTCTATTTGTATGTATAGTAAATGTGAGACGAATATTATACATGAAATTATGTATACATTATATCATGTACTATTACCACCGTCCCTTTGCTCGCCAGGTAGAATAACCTTGGTGTTCCTGTACTACGTCAACCAACACTACGCTCGCGGGATTTCTAAAGAAGATTTAGCAAAAGCGTGAGTATACTCGAACTCCCTTTTTCCATTTTACACTTTAGGTGCAATATGTTTTACTAATAGCCTACACAGTTACACTTAGACTTTATTAAAATGCACAAATAATCCAATACATGCATGCATATGTTATACTTGATTCTTTAATCTAGGTTTGTTCGTTTTGTGATAAACTTGTCATTAACTTCGTACGAGCCTACCCTTAACATGTATAACGCTAATGGAGTAACGCACCGCCCGTGAACGTGAGGTCATGTTAAGTCTTTAACTTTGCATTAAACTTTGGGTTGACTTGAATATTCACATGCCAGTTTAATGTTAATCTTGATAACTTAGTTTGCCATGTGGATTTGTTTAAAACTTTCATACTTATGTTATGTATCAAACTTGTATACTCATCAATACCTTTGTATTGAACCATGTATTTTTAACATATTGCAGGATGATGATGATGATGATATTAAAATGGGCGTAGCGATGATGCTTTAGATACACGCTTAGAAATCTTTAGATTACGTTGTTGTATCATTTTTGAACAATGTTGTATTTTGTTTATCGTCATGATGTTGTATTTTGAAACTATGTTGTATTTGAAATTTCTTGTATTGTAACTTGACAAGTTGTTATGAAATGAAATGAAATCAGCATACTTAAATTATTGTCGCTTTTAGTGTTATGTTGCAATAAACAATCTCGTTTTCGTCTCACTCCGATGTTTTCGCCATCGGTTGGGGTGTGACAAACGTGGATTTAAGCACGGTCCCACTAGATTAAGCGTTGACCAAATAGAATGTTGGTTATAACTATACGAGTGAGGAGTCTCGTGTGTTATGGTTGGACAACCTTACATTCTGTTTTGAAAAGGTTTTGACCTGTTACGACTTGTTTATATGGTTTATCCCATTTTAACGAATCGTATGCGTAAATACGGGTTTAGACAGGAAAATAAATTTATGACAAGCTAAATATGTTAAAACATATTTTTGTTATGTTATACAAGTTGTTTTGGTGTCAAAACATTAGATTACATATGCTTAAAAGTCATTCTTCGAAAATTTCATAAAACCGAGTTTGACTTTTTAGAAGTCCAGGTTTGACTTGCATTTTGACTCATATGAACGTGATGATCATGTGATATAAATGCAGGGTTTTATACCCCACGTTATGAGGACCATTTGGGTGTAACTAATTTGAAAATGGTTGACCAAAGTGGTCAGAATAGAAAGTCAAACAGTATGGTCAAACTGTT
Source organism: Helianthus tuberosus (assembly GCA_030545235.1). Lineage (NCBI taxonomy): Eukaryota > Viridiplantae > Streptophyta > Magnoliopsida > Asterales > Asteraceae > Helianthus > Helianthus tuberosus. The sequence goes on along the minus strand of CM060445.1, from coordinate 147,715,829 downwards.
GACGATTTTTAACGCTCGGACAAAATTAAACTATGAAACTAATTGTTATTGAAAGATCTAAAAGAAAAGAACTTATCAACTTCAGAAGGCTACTTCAAAATACCAAAGGAAAGGCTTACAAATTAGGAACTAGAGAACTCACACAAGACTTTTTGTGTTTTGAGTTTGTGATGTGAATTATGGTACTCAAAGAGGCTATTTATAGTGAATGAGGAAGCATGAGGTTAGCACAAGTGTCCAAGGGTGTTTATATGAGTTATTAGTGTCCTATGAGGTGTCAAAACTACAAGAAATAAATGGTGGCAAGTATGAAGATAGGTGGCAAAACATAGTAAAAATGTTGTTACCAACGATTTCTTTGCTGTCAGACACCCCTTGCGGACCGTAAGGGGGACCTTCATACGGTTCGCAAGGCCTTCAACAAAACAAAAGTTTGGTTTTTGCCATTTTAGGTCCCTCAACTTCTTTCTTTTCCCTTTTGGCAGTTCGAATCCCCTAATATTAACCAATGTTTATTATAAGGAGGGTTTCAAGACACGTGTCACTTGTAAATTTATTGGGAATAATAAGGTTGTTATAGTTATTTTCGTTTTTTTTTTGTTTTTTCCCGATTAACCGGTACATCGGTTAAAAACCGGTTTAAAATAACCGATTACTATCCTACATATCGATAACCGGGTACAAACCATTGATCTTTTTTAACCACTAATCGGTTATCAGTGTACCAATTATTAACAGGTTACGGTTCTGGTTAACAACTAGTTTCGATTAGCAAAGTAGTTATTTTGCCCACCTCTACTTGGAACCCATGCTATGGAGGTATTGCGCTCTAAAACACTTGGGTTCGGCTCGTTAGTGTATGAAACTAAAACAATCATACACCGGTGCGTATGATGCACCTTTTAACCCACATCAATATTAATTGTTATTTACATCTTTACTTTTTCTTGAACGACAAATGTTACCCTTACTTTAGATTACCTTATTTACATCTTTTCTAACCCACATAAAAATTTATTCTTATTTACATCTTTACTAAATCTAAAATGACAATATATAATGATATTAAAATCACCAATGTGAATTGATGTGTATGTGAAAAAAACCAGATCTGCATTTCCAATGTGTAAATTTTCATGTAATCCACGTAACAGACACGTGTCATTCTCTCTGTCTTCCTACTTTCTCGCTCTAACTTTGTTCCCTCCATCGCCCCTCTTTGGCCTTTGCCCCAATGGGTCTCCTTCAAATCACCATTTAATTTAATTAATTTAAAAGATACAAAATTTTGATGCTTTATAGGGTTTTGAATGAATTGATCTTCTGTTTTTGTTTTGTTGGGAGATTGAAAAGATCGATTATCTTTACAGGAAGGATATAGATATAGATATAGATAGATGGGTGTGTTTGATTTTGGGGAAAGTTGATGATGGGGGGTGAAATGGAAAAGGATGTTGAGTCCAAGATGAAGAATGTTCAGGATAAAGCTAAGAGCTTTAAGTTTAGGGCTCCACAGGAGAATTTTACCATACAAGATTTTGAAATGGGCAAGATCTTTGGTGTTGGTTCTTATTCTAAGGTAATTCATTTATTATGTTGCCTGGCTAGTACTCTTTGCATTCATTTATTATGGTAATAATTTTATTGGTATCTTTTATTGCATAATTGGATTGTTTTGAAACTTGTGTTATACATGCATTGAAATTCTTGGTAGCTCTGGAAAATGCCTCAGGGGCCTCTTCTACTTCTGGGTCAAAATTAGGGTCTTTGGGAGGCTCATATGTACAAATAACCCAAAGGATGAACAAGTTCCGAAAGACTCATATTTTTATATGTAATTTTTAAGTAGATAGGTTTTAACCCCTTTTCAACCCATTTTTTTTTTTGAAGTATACAAGATTAATTGCCGGAATCGCCTATTTCTGGCCCACTAGGGCGATTTTCCGGCAGACTAGGGCCGATTTCCGGCCAACTATAGCTGATTAGGAACGACTAGCTATTAATTCACCAATTACCTAAAAATTGATCAGTGGCCGGCCGACTAGCGATTAATCGTCGATTAATCCCGATTTTTCCTACACTGTGTAAAACAGATGAGAGAGACTCAACTTTTGGTTGTAAATAAGGCTTATTTGGTTGTACATAGAGCAACGCCTCGCGTATGTGATGCTTGCGCTTTGCCTTTTGGGATCTAAATGCTTAGAGCACCTCATGCTTTTTTAAACCAAGTTCGACATATCGACTAAAATCATTTAATATTTGGATTGAGGGATTGTTTAGATTAATAGTAACATGTCAAATAGACTTTTGAGTCAAATTGAGTAGTCAAAATGGGTCGGGCCGGTTTATGTTGGCCGTTTCCTTTTTTTTATCTTTCTTTGTTAAGTATTAGTTTTTGTTTGTAAAAAGCTTTCAAATACTCTTGTTGTCAGCTGGATTCTTGAAATTATGATGGTTTGCTTTTTTTTTTCTTGTGAATTACTTACAACTTGGTGTTTGATTATAATCATAACTATAACATGACATCATCAGGTTGTGAGAGCAAAAAAGAAAGATACGGGGAAAGTGTATGCTTTAAAGATCATGGATAAAAAATTCATAACAAAAGAAAACAAAACCGCTTATGTAAAGTTGGAGAGAATTGTATTGGATCAGCTGAATCATCCTGGAATAGTGCAACTCCATTTTACATTCCAAGACACTTATTCTCTATGTAAGCACATCATGCTTACAGTTTATACATATTGTTAGTCTTCTAAATAGGCTAAAATTGCTTTGTTTTATATGTTTTTGTTTTGGATATTTTCTCTTTATGATACACACACATATATTGACACGTGCATTTGGTTATATATCATAGATATGGCGCTTGAGTCTTGTGAAGGTGGAGAACTTTTTGATCAAATTAAGAGGGTAAGTGAAATTCTGCTGGTGTAAATCAAAGAAAGTTGTCTCAAAGAAAGGTGTTCAACACTCGGCAACTGATAGAGTTGTCACAAAGGGTGGGTCGGGTAACGGGTCAAAACAGGTATATGGTGCGGGTTGGGCTTGGTTGACATGAAACACCTTTGTCCACATTTTTCGTAACTTTTTAATCAATAATTTGTGTCAAATATAATTACAAAAGATATATTAGTAGAATAAAAAATATTGTTTTTTATAAAGCAATTTAGTTAGTTTGTATGCATTGAAATACACGTTGAACGACTTTTGACCTCTTTGACCCTATTTCCTTTTTGGTTAGTTGTTCTGAATTTCCTATTTGACCCGTTAGAGATAAAACATAACCAAAATCGGCATGTTCATAATTCATGAGTAAATGGGCCTAAATTTCTTTGTTCTAATGTAAACACTTAGTTTTTTTGTATATTTTTTAGTTTTATCCGTGTAATAATGTTTAATCAAGACATAAACACTCACAAACTATTAATTTGATTTTTGATATTTTTTTGTGTCTGTAATCTTAGTTGTATAATTTGGTTGTAACGTACCTAATACATCTATCGAACTCGTTTTTACAGAAAGGTCGTTTGACAGATGATGAGACTCGCTTTTACGCAGCTGAAATCGTGGATGCTCTTGAATATATACATAAGTTAGGTTTGATACATCGAGACATTAAGGTATTGCAAACAATATATTATCTTTCATGTATAATGTGACTATTAGGAATCATAATCACAAATTCATAACAATGATCACATGAAGCGAAAAATCGAACACGGTGTTAGCGGATTTAGCAACTGGCTTACATCATCGTTGTCATGAAGATTTTTTCATAATTCATGAATTCTAGAATATAAGTTTATGGTTTATTTGTTTAAATTCGACTCCATATCCTACAATGTTACTGAAAGCGTTTAATAACAGCCAGAGAACCTGCTACTTACATTAGATGGGCATATTAAGATTGCTGATTTTGGTAGCGTAAAGCCCATGCAAGATAGCCAGATAACAGTCCTTCCGCATGCAGCATCAGGTGTGTGTGTGTGTGTCATGTGTGTCTGTTGTAAAGGCGTTTGGGACCATTTAACTTCGAGTTTAATCCTTGCATCCTTCTTCTTCAGATGACAAGGCCTGCACGTTTGTGGGGACGGCTGCATACGTCCCTCCAGAAGTATTAAATAATTCACCTGCAACTTTTGGGTGAGTATTATTCTTTTTTCCATTAAATACTTCACCTGCAACTGTTGCTCTAGTTGTTTTCTGTGTTGTAAAATGACTTTTTTTTTTTTTGTTGCTATTTGTAAAAATTCCGGGCAGAAATGATCTCTGGGCACTTGGCTGCACCTTGTTTCAGATGCTATCGGGAACTTCTCCATTCAAAGATGCTAGTGAATGGCTCATTTTTCAAAGAATCGTAGCCCGAGATGTCAAATTTCCTGATTACTTTTCCAGTGATGCCAGAGATCTGATTGATAAATTATTGGTAAGCGGATTTATAACTTATGTGATATCCTTTTGAGCACGTGAGTTCCATTTCTTTCTTCTATCTATCGTGTGTCGTTGACACTAAATATAAATGGGTTAGTAATGATTACAAAAACAGTATTATAACATTGTTAATATAAGTCTTTGAATAAAATAATATAGGAGGTTGATGCATTAGTAAAATTACGTGGAACGGATCGTCTAACCTATAGATTAGTGTATAAACACGTTCGGCAGATAGAACTAATTCGGTATGAATTTCAGCAGCATAACGACGTCATCACGGATTTTATTCATACCGAAAGAGTTTACATCATTTAAGCTCTAGGAGAATCAAAGTGTGATATCTCCTCTCAAATGAAACTTACTTGGTTCCAACGTATGGCTCATTCGCTTGATATGGTCAAACGTATGTCTCATACGTTTGGCACTCAGTCAAACGTATCACTCATACTTTTGGCTTATCGCCTTATCTCATGCGTTTAAACTCTCTAACATACACATATACAATACAGACTCTATCTAGCGTATTCGTACTGCTGTACGGACACAAATATGCATTAACAATTAGATATGGACTTTGGGCTACTTGCAATCCATTCAATTCATATGACTTGTTCCCATTTTAGTGAAATGACCAACTTAAATTGTAAAAAAAAAAAAAAAAAATACGGTGCAGGATATTGATCCTGCAAAACGACCGGGTGCGGGACCTGTTGGTTATGAGTCACTAAAGAATCATCCTTTCTTTCAAGGAATTGATTGGCACGATATAAGGTCAAGGTGTCCTCCTAGACTTGTATTGGAGAAGGTATATCTAATGGACTAATAAGTAATTGTACCTTGATACATTATACATATCATCATCCGACTTTCTACAGGGTCCCGCCAGTAGTCGCTCAAATGGAGGTGATGACAATTCAGATTCATCATGGAACCCGACACATATTGGTGATGTCACCGGAACAGGAAATACCATTCCTGATGTCACTTCTTCCTCCGATGCTGGCCATATAACTAAACTCGCTTCAATAGATTCCTTCGATTCTAAATGGTAAATAATTTTGTTATTGTTTCTGTTGGTAGACGTTTCAAACCATCACGCTCCCATTATATGCTGTAAGCTAAGTAGTTAATGAGGTAAAATATCGGATATGGCCAAGGACCGATATTTGAGATATTGGTTATTGTGGTGGGATATCGGTAATTTTAATATCATGCTAAATTTATATATATAGCAATTTAACACTAACAATTCAGTATACTCTCCTATCATTAACAAATTAACCTTTGTAACAATTGTAGCAAGTAGGAACTGACTAAGACTTAAAACACTAACATTTAACAGTAACAACTAACAATTAAGACTTAAAACATTAATAGCAGCAATAAGAAGACGAATGGTAGAACTAAGAAGAAAGGTACTGATATCGGGAAAATCGGTGATATATCGGTCAAATATTGCCGATATTATCTGTACCGATATCCTGACCGATATTATATTTTGCACGGATATCTCAGCAAGGGACCGATAACCGATATATCTGTGATATATTGTGATATTAACTACATAGGTTGCAAGCAAAAATATAAAATAAAGTTTGCAAGAATGAGCAATTTTACGGTTTGGACAATAAATGTTGGTTTGTTTGACTCGTGACCGGAGTTTTTAACTTCTCGACAGGCAACAATTTTTGGAGCCGGGTGAGTCCATTCTTATGATCTCAATGTTCAAGAAACTGCAGAAACTATCGAGTAAAAAAGTACAACTTATCCTGACTAACAAGCCAAAGTTGGTATACGTGGATCCGTCAAAGCTAGCCGGTAAAGGGAATATGATCTGGTCTGATGATCCCAATGAGCTTAGCGTCCAAGTTACAAGCCCATCAAATTTCAAGATTTGCATTGTGAGTCAATTCACAACTATTTAACTAAATTCAAAATGGTCAAGAAGGTTACTCCTTACTCCTTAGAGGTGGAAAGACGAGCGGGCCAGAGTGGGTTGGGTAACGCCGCACAACAAGGTTTTTAGCACTTGTTGAAATGGGTCAGGTCGGTTCGGGTCGGGCTGATCCATAAACACTTTCTGTCTTTTCTTAAGAAATAACAAATTCATTAGTATGATTAAAAGACTCCATGTGATTCCCATTTAACTGAACATTTTTATTTGACCCATTTGACTCGTTTCAAATTAGACACTAAACCCATATCGACCCGTTAATAAGTGGATCCAAATTGCCACCTATACTTCCTAGTTATTTGTTGTCTTTACTGATTTTTATACGGGATGATGCAGCCAAAGAAAGTTATGACATTTGAGGATCCTAAACAGAGAGCGTATCAGTGGAAAAAGGCGATTGAAGCCCTTCAAAACCGGTGATTTCTGGTTTATATACACATTCTTTTCGTATAACATTAATGTTGCACCTTGGTAATCCTAAGGACAGTTGGATTCCCCGAAGAACTTTAAGAAAAAACCGATCCATGTTACAGGCTTCGTTTTCATGCTTTGATTTTATTCATTCCTTTTTTTCGGTTTTCTCTTCATCAGGGTAGTTAGTTGACTTTAGTGAGGTTTGACCACTGAGATTGTACGAATATGTAAGGTTTGATTACTTATTATTTACAGGGTGGAAGTGATTACCTCACACTATAATAGTAAGCTATACCAAGCGTCATTACCCTACCGGTATTGTGACAAACGGAAAAAACTAGCATTCGAACATTGTTACTGTTACCGGTATTTGTTTATTTTACCTGTATTTATTTGTATGATTTTTGATTGATTGATGTAAAACATGCGTCGAATATAACAAATCGGGCTGATACTGACCAAAAGCCGGCTTGTAGCGTGGGGAATCCTACTAGTTAGCACTAAACATAAACATGATTTTTAGTTACTTGAGACCGTTGAAAACTCATAACGTAGTATGCGATGTTAGTCATACTACTTTATTTGGTGTATGTGGGTTGAAGATAGAAATGCTGCTACATACAATAACAGAATTAACAAAATTTCACAATACAGAGGCTGGTTATGGGATTTGAATGTTAGTGGCCCATAACCCCGAAAAAAAAACTAGCCCGTAAATCAAGCATCATCAGGCGGATGTGTTCCTTAATCTTGCTTAGGGGGCTCGAAACTTTGATGGTTAGATGGTTGCAGCTGGCGATCGGCAAGAATTTTCTTTGTTCTCTCCAAAACTCCGAAGAATATTGAACCTCCGATCCCTATCCACAACACTCGTGGCCCAATACCCTACAAGATCAAATCAGTACCATTTGGTATAACATGTTTACTCGTTAACTAGAAATATAGGTTATGCCTCATCACTAATGCGCCGAATGAAACTAAAAAAATTGAAAAAAATACGGGTCAAACGGGCCAAAGTAGTTCAAACTGTATTTCTAATGCATACAATCACTTTATTTCAACAAGACATTGTTATTACTATTATTATGATTATAATAGTTTTTACAATCATATTAAACATGTAAATGGAGAGAAAAGTGTTTCGGAGCAAACCAACCTAGTCCTTACTAAAAGGTCACCTTTTTTTTATCCGATACCAACCTTGGGATATACTTTTATCTTCTTTCTTACCCACCACCTCACGCCTATACGTCATAAATATAATTCGATGATGAAAACTCCGAAAAAATTAAGCCTTTGACCCAATACGAAAAACCATTCTTCTATGTTTTGATGACAATATAATCATAAAAAATGTATAGTAAATCCAAAAGGAAGTTGTTGCGATTTCGACCATTAGTGACATCTTTTTTTTTTTTTTTTTTTAATATTCTCAAGATGATGAAGAACACATACCTTTAAAAGGGCAGGAGGACCTTCTTCTTTTAAGATTGTCTGAACACAATCAATTATCCCTTTGTACTGGTTTGCTGATCCCTGAACCATTAACCTAGTTTTTATGACGTCAAGTGGTGTTGTTATAGCTCCGGTAAGTGCCCCTGCAAATAACATAATTGTAACATATTACAGAACTGAATGTCGAAGTTAAATACAGGTGAAAAGATTTCGATATTTAATAATTTTCTGTCTATTTGCCAATTATAATCCTTACCACCTGAAGATCCCTTATTAGGACATATTACAGGAGGGTATTTTAGACATTTCACAAACAGCTGAAACGATTTTATGGACTATGTGATTTCAATTATAAATATGAGTAAATTTCACTTTTACATTATTTTTAAAATGGGAGCATAATTACCAGCAAAGGCACCAATGGCTGCATTCTCAGGATCATTGAGGTCCCTACGCGCCTGACAGGAGTTAAAAACTAATCAAATTATATGTATAGAAATAACAGGTTTTGGATTATTGTGAAAATGTGATGCAAGAGATAATTTAGTAATTATGCAATCTAAAAATTTATAGAACATACTTACAGCCAACTTATAGCCGATTCGAAGCTGCTCATATATACAGAACTGGATAGCATCAAAAGGAAGATCTCGTAGGAGAAAAGATCCATATCCCTAGATTCAACCCGTGTGACGGTCAAACTCACAAATTATTTCTTAAGTTTAAATACCATATCACTTTAAGCGGACGGAAAAATACATGCTACAAGCATAATAATGTGATCTGTCCAACTTAATTTTTTCTTTTTGTTAAAGTCACCTATTTTAACATCATCATTACAATAAACTGGAGGTATTGATTAGGTCTAAAAAATATTTTTCGTCAATTCAAACTCTACAGTTTTCACGCAACGTGTGAGGGTAAATACTGTGCATATGACTGTAAATTTTAAAGAAAGATTCATACCGCATATAGACCTTTAAAACCCTCCTTGGAAACAATAAGCCGCACCGCATCAGGAGCTGAAGCAAATTGACGAGTTTGCATTCTTTGCTTTACAACCTATTTTGTCAAATTAAAAACAGAAAATTAAACAGAGACTAGCAAAGCACATCTAAATATAATAGTTGTATCATTATAGTAACCGCCCGTTTGCCACATCTAAATATAATATTTGTACCTCCGTTGGAACGCGTACAAGAGATGCGGCCACTCCTCCGATTGCACCTGCAGTCTACAAAATATTTTGCAACTTTTAAAATATAAAAAGGCTTGCGTAAAGACATCACAAAAAACAATAACACAATTTACATAAGCAATAAAGCGTATTTTTCATTTCTATCAAGGATGCATCTTTGTGAAAAAAAGTATGTGGCATGTCACTATCTCAATAATCTAATATTGTACATCTGCATGTAGATGAAATCAAACTTACGAGATGTGCAACAGCACTAAGATTTTCAGGAAGTATCTTCAACAATTTCTTTTTTGCAGGTTCGTAAACGCCTACAAACAAGGCAGAAGCTCTACATACAAAATTGAACAAAAAGAATTAATGAATATATAACATAACAAAAATTCAATCTTAAAATTTAATAGAATACATATATCCTTACGGTAATACACCAACAAGATTTCCGGCCAACCCTGAATATAGCCCCTGGAGGACAATCTTTCCGCCACCACGTGCTGCCTACAGAATATATAATGTTTTGTTTATAAATTAGTCTATTAACATGCTGCCTACAGAATACACCAACAAGATTTACGGTCAACCCTGCGTATGCCTGCGTGTGTGTAATTACGTAATAATCTAAATAAACCAACTCGAAATGAGTAATTTTACTTCTATTTTCATTCTTTCCCAAGCAGGTAACTATTTCTATCATAGTTGTTAATGTTAATGGCGAATAGCGATTAGCGACAAATAGCGCTAAGGTACTTATATGCTACATAGCGAATAGCAATAAATAGCGGACGGCTATTTTATAAATAGCGATGCATTAGAAAAACAAAATTTATATGTATATCATATCAAAATACCCTGGTATATATGCTATTTTACATGTATATTTAACAAAAAACCTAAAATCAAGCTATTTTATAGCTACTTTTAATTGCTATTTATGTTAAGAAAATAAAAAAATAAATAAAGTGTCGCTATTCTCGGTATCCATCGCTACAACCCTAATAGCGACACTATACCTATACGCTACGTAGCATGCTATAGCGATCGCTACAATCGCTATTGACAACTATGCAACACATATTTACCAAAGTATACATAAATATATACAGGTTTCTCAAACCAATCATCTTGGAGAAATTGCTACTGAATTTAAATGGAACACTGTAACGTTCTAGAACCTACCTGAAGTCTGGTCTTTATGGTATCAATTGGGTATAACCCTGTTTCAACAACTACTCCAGCTGTACCTCCTGCTATGAAACCCTCTGCGTTATCATAAGAATAATTAGACCGTAACTTTTCCATATATTTCAACTAATATCTGGAATACCAGTTGTTAATCATTACAAAATATTAATAGCATTACTTTTGGTTCACAAGTTTCCCCTAAAGAGGCGCACGGTTTGACTAATAGTCAGAAGCTTGCTTATACGACACTATGCTACCATGGTCAATCAGAGGGGAACACGAACACGATATAAATGTGGCTTAAAGGTTATCAAATTTAATCACTATATGGTCTTGCGACATAAGTTAATAGAAAGATTCGTAAAAACAAAATAATAAATAAATAAATTTTAGAAGTAAAATTAAAGCAATACCGAATACGGTTCGTAAGAAATCGATTGGCTTTTCTTCCCCTATGCTGACTGATGCAAAAGACTTTTTTGGTATCAACTGCAACCTTTGTGCTTTCCCATTTGATACATCTGCAAAAACACACACCTGCACCATCAAGACCTTAACTTGGAACAAATTTATTTCAAGAATCTGACACTTAGGGGCTGTCTGTTTACCTGGCTCTTAATGGTTCAGACCTCTTACTGATTCAGCACTTGATGGTTCAGACTGTTTGTTTCGCGAGCAAATGTCTGAATGGTTCAGACATTTGCCTCTGAATGGTTAAGAATTATACAGAGTCTGAATGGTTAAGACCTCTAATCTGAATTTGTCAGACATTTGCCTCTAAACGGTTAAACTTTATACTGGCTCTTAATGGTTCAGCACTTAACCATTCAGAAGTTGTCAAACAGCCCCTTATTAATTAATTAATATAGCGGCGTAAACATAAAACGCTTTTAATTGAAACATTACAAGATGAAACTCCCCATCCGAAAAGAAGTCAAAGTTTGACCTTTTAAGGTCCAGATGAAATTGTTTCTTACATAAAAAAACTGAAAATTTATAAATGCAGAAAGGTTTTCAAGCTAGAGTTGCCATTAAGTCCCTTGGTAATTATTAATTACTACAAAATTAAAAAAAATAATAATAATAACAATCTTGGATTTTGACGGCAATTCTTCTTACTTCATCCTTGTTCATTCTAATTTATCACTTATTTTTTTTTTTAAAGTTAACCCTAAATGGCTAAACCATACATGTACCCAATGCATTAAATTTGGAACCTTAAATTTAAAGTTACCTGATGAATTGTTGGAGTGAAGAGCTAACGTAAGCGGAGCCATCTATCTACACCTGCAGATTACAGATTACAGACCCTAGAAGAATTAATGAACTGGAGATTTTGAAAATAATAAACAAGATGAAGCAACAAAATCAAGAGAAGGTGTACAGTGAAAATATGGGTAACGGTTGCACGATGCTGTCCTCCTGAAGACATCATCTACCTACGGATAGAGATTGGGAAATACACGAGAGCATTCAAATCCATCCCACGGTATTTTCACCATAAATTATCCTATATATTAATAAAGGAAGCTTATGAATAGTAATACTCACCATTTTTCAATACTATATATATACAATTGCTGTTGAATTTGTATTCTGTATCAATCATTAGTAAACTGGTTGGTTAACACCATGTGTATCCCTGTGAAGTTGGGTTCGACTCTTCGCATCCCCTTTTTAACAATCGTTCTTTTTGCAAGGAGAGAGAGGTAAAACCTAACCGCCTCTCTCTCTCCTTCAAACCCCTCTCTCAAGACACACACATCCAACACTCATCTCCTCTCATCTTATCTTCTTCTTCCTCTTGATTTTTAGTTATAAATCTTCAAACCTAGGCATCTATTGGAGATAACTGTTCGACAAATCGAAGCTTTGGTTAATCTACAAATTGATTCAGATTAAGAGAGAGACTCTAGAGTTTGAGCAGGAGAGAAAGCGGGGCCGGTTTCCTCACCTGTCACCCATCTTCGGTCGGATGTCGATTTCTGCAACCATTGTGGCTGAATTAGGGTTGGTGGTGAGCATTGACCGCAATCGTCGCTGAATTAGGGTTCCGACGGAACCTTCTATATTCTGCCAGAAGTTACCTGCAACACAGGTAAGTTCTATGGTGAAGTTTATCAATCGAACAACAACAATGGCGGATCCTTATTGGCGATACATCGCTTCCGCTGACAGAGGTATCCGCACACCTTCTTCCTCTCGAATAAACCCTAATTCGTCAAATTATTCATTAAGTTATCATATTCGCTGTTTTGATTTTGATAATCGGCTTTGTAATTAACCTAATTCCAGTTCTATTCAATCTATCGTATCGTGAAACCGTTCTTTATGTATGCCCAGCTCAGTGTGGATGTATTTGAAGCCCTGTACAAGCGTTTTCCAGTCTTACTATATGACTGTATAACAAACCCAATACAGCATAAGAGCAGAAAAGATGGTCTCGACAGGGTAGAAGAGGCGAGTGTAGCAACCACGGGTTTCCCGAGGTACAGTTCAGGTACATTAATAGTTCTTATGACCGGTTGTTGTAGGCGTTGTTATAGCGTTTTCATTTCGAGTGTTGACAGTAATAGAGGTAGGCAGGCAAGCACAGTTGTTTTGTGGCCATTTTAATGTAATTGTTCAATTTATTTTGTTACTCAAGGGATGGGCCTCTACGTAGGCGTCCACGTTATCGGATGTGGACGATGACCCCCAAGGGATGGGCCAAGGGTGTGGAGGATGAGCCTCCCCCTTTATTTTATTTTATTCTTTTGTTTTTCAAAATTAAATAACTTAATAATTAAAACAATACATAATTTAAAAAAATTAGATAACTTAAAATAATTTAAAAAAGGTTTTGGAATCGGGTTATGATTCGGGTTGTATGGATCCATAGCAAAAGTTGAAGAGTTTTTTAAAAAAATGTAGAGATTTTATAAAAGAAGAAGAGAGTTTGGTGGAGATTATGTTGAAAATGGTTAAGATATTTGGTATATTTATAAAGAAAAAATAATTTTTTAACGAAATATAGCCGTTATCATATTTGGTATATTTATAAAGAATATTTTTTTTAACGAAATATAGCCGTTATCAAACGGCAATTTTTTGAAAAGTGGGCCATTGCGTGCGTCGTGGGAGAGACGTTGGGGACGAGACGAGGCTGTGGGGGGCGGTGTGGACGGGCCTCCATGGGGCTCGACGTCTCACCGACGACCCCCGCACCTGATAGCCTTGGTAATTTTAGAACTAATCTGCTGAGTTTTGAGTGGGTGGGAATCCCAAATTTAAAACATCTTTGCTTCTTCAGATTGCTAGAATTGTTATGTTAGTTAACAAAACTTACTATAATTGTTATATTAGTTGTAGAGGAACGTAACATGTTAATGAATTGGATAGTTCTTTGTTTGTCATTTTTAGTTGGGTTGCTCGCTATACATGTTTTGGATGCATTTACTTTTATGACTTTATCATTATTTGACCCATTCATTTTTTGGCATATTCAACCCGTTTAGTCGGTACTTTTGGTATATTCGACCCGTTTTAGTCGTTTTTTGTGGCATATTTGTCCCATTTTAGTCGAAACTTTTGGTATATTTGACCCGTTTTAATTTATCTATCTTTCGAAGTCCAATAAGTTTAATGATTACTTAAATGGCTGATATTATAATGGCTTGGGTAACTTGGAGATGAAATACAAGGACTTTTATAGGACTAACGTGTACTAAAATGTTTTATATGTGCAGGTCAAAACTGACTGGGTTACATAGAGTCAATAAAAATCAAGCAAATGAGAGCCCCTTTTTTAGACCCCAGCACTTTTAACACTGTAAATATACAATGTCTTCTTACTGCTTTTAAGAGTTTTCGTGTCAATTTACGGTTCATATATGTTTCAGCAGGATGAATTGCATGTTATTAAGAGTTTTTTAGTCAATCTAGGGTTCATATATGTTTCAGTAGTATGAATTACATATGATTAAGAGTTGGTTATTGATGTTTAGGGAAAAGAATCAAATAGTTTGAAGTTTAAACAATTTAGGGTTTATATATGTTTCAGTAGTATTAATTACATATAGTTAATAATTTTTGAGTCAATTTTGGAGAATAGTTATTAATGCTTTGTGAATAGAAGAGGTTTAAACAATTTACGGTTTTTAAATGTTTCAGTAGTATGAATTACATATAGTTGAGAGTTTTTGAGTCAATTTAGGGGAACAGTTATCGATGCTTAGTGGAAAGAATTAATTAATTATGAGGTTTAAACAATCTAGGGTTCATATATGTTTCAGTAGTATGAATTACGTATAGTTAAGACTTTTCAAGTCAGTTTTGAGGAACACTTGTTGATGCTTATTGAAAGGGATCAAATAGTTTTGAAGTTTGAACAATCTAGGGTTCATATATGTTTCAGTTGTATTTTTTACATATAATTAAGAGTTTTCGAGTCAATTTTGCAGAATAGTTATTGATGTTTAAGGAAAAGAATCAAATACTTTTGAAGTTTAAGTTTAAACAATCTAGGGTTTATATGTGTTACATCAGTATGGAATTTTGAAGTTTTAAAATTGTGTCATGTGAAAAACTCTAATTTGTTTCACTAACCAAATCCAGTTTATCTGTTGCAGGTGCCTATTCTGGCTACTTACAATCTGATGCATCGACATTATCGTCCCAACCTTGGCGGCCGTCATCTGATTATTTACAGAAGGATGTAAGAATTGCACATGTTGATATGTTTATGTCATGTTATATGAAATTTTCATTGGTGTGTTAGGCAATAATGGGTCCGTTTTCTGTTTATTATTTAAAGATCCTAGGAGAGAGCTCTGGAGCGGGCATTGGCGCGCGCCCTGAACCTAGCTCTAACGGCTACCCGTCTACTTGGGAAGATCCGTATTCGATTGGAAGAAGAGGTGTTTTACATGGAACTGGGCCCGGGATTCCCGACATATTAAATGGCAGGCCTGATTCCTTGAGGAAGGCTGATAGTATCCCAGTAGGTGGTCCGGAATCCAATGTTTTTTTTGTGGATGGGCTCTCGTCTGATTGTTCCCGGAGAGAAGTATCTCGTATCCTTTCATATAGAGGTGTCAGTTGACTCAGTTTCAATCAATGTGTTGTTTAGGGAAGGTGAGTCTCCATTTATTAACTAGAATCAATAATGCTACAAAGATTTAGTGATAAAAAAGGCAAAAAAAAGTAGTTAATGTTGACATGCGTTGCCATTTACATTGTAAATATATTGGGAAAGAAGTGTTAAGAAACGCAATGGGTCAATTTTATTGTTAAATCATTGACAAAAACGTCAAGTGCGGCGCAACGCGCGCACGGCGAAAACCCCTAGTTACATTAAGAAAACAGAGTTAAACCATGTATAGACCGCCCGGTCAGCAATGGAGCTTTAGACTAAAGGGAGTGGGGCATCCTTTTGAGAGGGCGTCTTGCGACACGTGACGCCACGTCAGATTAGAGGATTTTGAGCAAAAAAGGGGGAGTGAGGCAACTTTGCTTGGTAGGGCGTCTTGCGACACGTGGCACCCATTTAATTTTGATTTTTTTTTATGTTAAAAATATAAAGTGTTATATTTTTTATTTAATTTTGATTTTTTTCATTAAATAAAATTCCATTAATATATAAGGTCAAACAAATTACACCAAGATAGCCGGTAAGCGGGCAACAAGCTGCGCCGCTACCCCCTTTTGAATAAAATAACCAACATATAACTTATTCATTAAAAAACATACAAGAAAACACATCTACTACTCATCGTCACTAACGTACTCGTTTAGGTCGAGGTCGACTACATTGTCTTCATCCTCGTTATCTCCTTCATCCTCGTTAACGAGTTCCGCCTCGTATCCTGGTTGTTTGTTGTCCCATAGGTGATCGATCAAGTCAGACATAAGCATGTTGTGTGTTTCTCTATTCTTTATATCCATTATGTTCTCGATTCGTGTCTCCGATGATACTTCTTGTGTCCAATACTCCGGGAACAATAAAGGGTCATTCTCATTGCAATCTTGGCAAATGGCTTTGTCTTCGTCGTCCAATATCATGTTATGCAAAATAATGCATGTGTAAATGACGTCATGCATTTTTTCCTTTGTCCAGTATCTTGCTGGATAATTGATGACGTGCCATCGCTTTCGAAGAACTCCAAACGCTCGTTCGATATCTTTTCTTGCTGATTCTTGTTTTCTCTTGAAATATTTTCTTTTAAGATCAATAGGATCGGTGAACGTCTTTACGAACGTTGCGTACTCCGGATAGATACCGTCACTTAAATAATATCCGCGTTTGTAGTAATTATCGCTCGCATAAAACGCTGAACTTGGTGCCAACCCGTTTATAATCTCTTCGAGAACCGGCGAAGACTCAAACACGTTGATGTCGTTGTGAGAACCTTGTTGACCAAAATATGCATTCCATATCCAAAGATCATAAGATGCAACCGCCTGCAATATTAACGACGGTTTGCGAATGTCGCCTCTAGTATGTGTACCACGCCAAGCGGTAGGGCATTGTTCCCACTTCCAGTGCATGCAGTCGATGCTACCGATCATACCGGGGAAACCGTGAACGTGCTCATGCACGTCGTACATCCTTTGGAGATCACTCCAAGTCGGACGTCGTAAATAAGCCGGCCCATACAACTCAATCACACCTATATAAATTTAATTTAAATATGTATACGCACATTGACACTAACATATAAAAAAATTGACGCTAAAGTTAAATATATAAAAAAATTGAAAAGAAAATTTAGTAAATATACCTTTACAAAAGTGTGTGAGTGAGTCTCGCGCAATCTTGGCAGACATTCTCAGGTACTCCTCAAATGAATCAACGCTTGTGCCATATGCAAGTTGTCGGATGGCCGCAATACACTTTTGTAATGGAGTAAAGCCAAGATACCCATGAGCGTCGTACTTTTGTTTGAAATAATCATAATCTTCCTCCATGTCGTTTGTAATACGGGTAAATAGACGTTTACTCATGCGAAACCGACGTCTAAATATCTTCGCGTCATATACCGGCTCCTCCCCGAAATAGTCTTGCATCAGCCGTTGTTGTCCTGCGGCACGATCCCGCATAATCTGAGTTCTTTTTCTAATCGGTTGGTCATCCGTTTCATTGTCCTCGCTAGCAACTTGAACCATTAAATTGATCGTTGTCATTACCGCCTCGTTGATGGCTTCTTCAAATTCAAAAGAACTAGATGAAGTTGTATCGTCATCGGACGAGGATGACGAAGGGACGTTGAACTCCATTTGTGGTTCAAAAAAACAAAATGGTTATGTTGAAAGAATGTATTTTATAAAAAAGGTGTTGTATATTTTTAGAGTGTGTTAATGAAAATGGTGTTGTATGGTGGATGTATATATATATAGGTGATTTGGTTAAAAAAAAAAACAATTATTGGTCAAATGAGCCGTTGGAGTGTGATTTCAACGGTCAAAAAATCGAATTGTGTGAGGAAGCAGGCGCCGAGAAGAGGATGGGGAGAGGGGGCGCCCCTTGGGGACGCCTATGGGGGGTGGTGTTCTCGGCGACTTGGGGCGGCGTCGGAGGGGGAGACGCCCCACTCCGTTTAGTCTTATAGGACGTTTTCTAAAATGAATGTAGTGGAATGTGAGGCATTATGTTAAAAGGGGTGTAAATAGAATTTAACTAAAAAAAAACCATGAAAAATATCACACTCATTGGCCACCACTTTCTTCTCTGGCGTGATTAAAAACACGCTCCCCAAATTTTTTTGCAAGAAAACGCCGTAACACGCCCAGGGAGCCGGCCTTGCCGGCGTGATCGGGCGGTATTGAGGGCAAAAACACTTACTACACATGGTCTAAATGCTTGGTTGGTTCCTGTGATTTGCAAAAATTTCAAACTTGGTCATAGTGGTTTACTAATTACACGCGTGGTCCCAAAAGTTGTCAAAAATGAACTCGGTTGGTCCCCTGACCTAACCTCTGTTAAATTTCTCAGTTAACTAAGTGTGAAATGACTATATTACCCTTAAACAATTAAAAGAAATAAAAAATATATAAAGAAGACCATCTTCTTCAACCTCTCTCAGTTAACTATCTCTGTGATCCCATTCGCCCTTCTTCCCCCTCTCTCTAAAACACACCAGGCCACCATCTCCACCTTCAATCCATCACCACCACCTCCACCTCCACCTCCACTGTCACCTTCAACCCAACCCAGCCCACCCCCACCCATCAATTAACAATGGTCGGCGGGTGCGATTCTGTCACACCCTGTCTTTTGCGGAAGCATATGATGTGTGACTGGTTTAATATCATTGCATTCAATCGTAATAAACAACTACATGATCAAAACGATGCTCATCCATTCATAAAATTTATGTATTACAAACATTGTTTATTCAAGTTTTTAAAACAAAACCTTCGACTAGGTTACAAACCAACAAAAGTGGATGACATCTAAACTTCTAATTACATCCATCCTGTTACCTGAAAATACATGTAATTTTGGAAAACATCAACAAAAAGTTGAGCGAGTTCATGCGTCTTGTTTGTGTAATGTAATTCTTGTAAATCTTTGAGAGACTTCTTTGAAAACATGTATGAAAAGCGTGTATGAACATACTAAATGAATGTTTGTACAAGGACATTGAGGCATGTGAGGACATGGGGAGTACTTGTTATGACTCCTTGTCGGAATACTCGTTCTGATTCCTTGTCGGAGTACTCGTTCTGACTCCTTGTCGGAATACTCGTTCTGATTTCTTGTCGGAGTACTCGTTCTGACTCCTTGGCGGAATACTCGTTCTGATTCCTTGGCGGAATACTCGTTCTGATTCCTTGTCGGAGTACTCGTTCTGACTCCTTGGGACACCGAAGCACTACTAGGTATTAGTTTTGACCATGAGTGGGGTTCGGCCGTACCCGTTAGATCTAACCTTCGTCCCTAATTATGAATGTATGGCATTTCAGTATTCAGTCTAGCATTTCAGTATTAAGTCTAGCATTTCAGTATTAAGTCTATGCTCACATGACCTAGTAGTTTATAGGCAATTCATATCGTATAAGTATTCGTATCATGTATTTGTAATCATTGTAACATGTATTTCACCCCCGAGAGTTATAAAATTGAAAACAGTTAAAAGAAAAAGGGGGAGCATGAACTCACTGTTTTGCGTCTTCAGTACTCGTAACTCAAATCTCGTCAGCAAATCCGACTACCTACAATGTGCTAGGATCTATTAGACGAGCGGGCCGTGCCTTGCCTTATTATTCATGTTTTGAGTTACGTTTTCTTTATGTCTTTACATCATCCAGAGTTATAATACTTTTCAAGTATTTGTTTTAGTGTTTCATTCCTAAGGATAGGAGTATTTCATACATGTATTCTCATATTCTTGTATTTGTAGTTTCCAAAATAATATATTTTCACTTAGAAAATATACGTAGACTTGTTTTGTCCAAAAATAATGTATCGTCAAGGAAATATATATTTTTCTTCAAAAAAAAATCATATATCTTCTAAATATTCTAAGAAAATACATTTTTACTTCCAAAAGTAATATATTTCCTCTTTGTCGAAAATATGATATACTTTGTAATAATAAAAAAAATCATACTCTCGTTTCTTTTGTATCCAAAATAATATTTACCAAAAATATATTGTAACGGTACTTCTCGGAATATTTCGTAAGTTACGTTATTGCGTTCGGTTTCACAATATCAAGTGTGTAACTTATATATTTCATTCCATGTAATTTTTGGTATTATTTTGGTGTTGTAAATTCTTGGTATTTGTGAGTTATATTATTTTAAATCCTAAAATAATACAACTACTTCACATAATCACACACAATGTCTTTAATGTAAATATATATTTTAAATACATATTTACCCATCTTTATTTGTAAAAACCAACCTCCAATACTTGTATTTTTGTTACAAAAATCTATGGCAAAGTTTATATGGAAAATCATAGTTAAAAATACACTTGTAAACACTTGTTTAGAAAATATTTTCTAAGTGTTGGTATTTTTAGAAAATTTTGCCATAGTTTCCCCTAAAAATGGAGGTTTCCATGCTTTTAAGCATATCATTTTCTTTTGTAAAATCACCAACAAATCATTCAACACCTACCATATGTCAAAAATATGAAATTTACACTATGTCATGAACTTGAAACTTTGTAAAAATTCGTAGTAACTTAGTATGTTGTTAGGTAAGCTTAGTTACCCTTAAAAGTGTGGTTATTTATTTAAAAATATCATTCTTGAAGAATTTAGATCTTCACAACTTCTATGAAGATTTTCTAAAAATATTTCTTCTTGTATTTTTCTTGTTAACAATATGTTTCTAGTTTTTATTTAACACTTAAAACATGTTTATTTCCTTTAAACATCATGATCATATTAGATCTTGTAATAAACTTTAGTTTCTTGAAAATATTATTCTTGAAATCTTTTATTTTCAAGACTTATTACTTGTAGAAATACTCATTATGCGCTAAAGCAAGTTTATTTTTCAAGTTAATGATTTTCATAAAGGATGATCATTATAAATCCTCAAGATCTATCCTTACACTTGCTAGATCATGTGTTTAATCATCACCTAGCAAGCTTCATATGGTGATCTACACCATACACACAAGAAATCAACGAACAAGTTCAATATATACACTAGAACAACTTGATCTTCATGTTTTAGAGCTTTATGATAATGTTCATCTTTATGTTTTCTTGAGATTCTTTAGTTTACCAAGTTACTTCATACTTTAACCACTAAAATTGTGAGTAAAAACAAGATCAATGGAACTTACTACTAGCACCATGGCTAGGGAAGAACAAGAGAAGAAATGAAGTGGTTAAAAGCACTAGAGAGAGGTCCTTCAAGTCCCGTTGCTTCCACACCTCCTAACTTTGCTTCTTACACCTTATTATCACCTTAGAATGCTTGATATTGGACTAGAAATGGAGGTGTATGTATGTATGGTGGTGGCCGTAGGTATGGTAGTAGAAGAAGAGGGTGTTTGTAAGTTTTTAGTGTTGGTGAAAATGAATGATGATAATGCTTTAGTCTTGTGGTTCTTATAAAAATCCTCCATCAATTATTTACACCATGGATATTGTGTCTAGAATATGGTATATTATGTGGGTATATTCTCCAACATATCTAGTAGAATATAGAAATCAAATATTTTGTGGGGCCCTTGTCCCCTAACCGGCCTAACTATGGGGGGGGGGGTAAAGTGTAAATTTTGAACCATGTAGTTACCTTGTAATCATATACCAAGTATCTAGTTAGTGTAGTTAGTTACTAGATATTTTAGTGTGTGTTAGGGTGTTCGGGGACCATGACTAGTTCAGAAACATTAAAACAATGCTTCTAGTAATATTTTTATGTTCCGGGTAATGTCTGGTTGTTCGGTTAAATACCGGTTCGTTAAAGTGCTAAATTGCACCGTTTAGTGTCCTTTAAGTATCCTTTTGTAACACTTTTAATCCCCGACACTTAGGAAAGTACTCAGGACCAATAAACCACTTTTCTGTATTATATTTTGGAGTTTAATTGCTGAAAATAGCTGAATTTTGGTTATTTTCTACAGAATTCTGCATTTTTAGTGTGTTTTAGGCACTTTCCGGCACTTTGTCTATCATCTAGTGACGCAGTTTTATGGTCCTTACCTCCCTACACACTATACTAGTGTAATACTTCGTCTCTGGTTCATACTGGGCCTCAAAATACTGTCTGTCTATGTACTGAACTTTGTCAGCATTTTTAGTTTGTCTGGTAATGGTGCCAATTATGTTCTGTGTATCATTTGCACTATCCCGTGTTGCATGTAGCAACGAATAAAGTCCTGTAATGTGAAATGCCATTGTATGTATATAACAGTAATAAAAAATTCATTTGTCTTGTAAACTAGATCATGCACAATTATTTAAGCACAGATTACTGTTCAATTAGTGTACGAAATGTACGAAAAAGTGACGGTTGTCACAGATTCAAATAAAATAATAATGACATACTAATTTTAACAAAAATTGGGCATGACCCGTTCGTACTATAAGTGATTCCCTACTTTTACCAATCATCATTCAAACTAAATTCTACGACATGTTATAAAAGACATAAAAGTTGTAACCATTACATCATAATAGAAAAAAACATCCATTAACTAAAAGACACTATCACCCTTTAGAACTTGACGAGCGGAAGCAATTAAACGTCGCGATGTGTGTTCGTTCCTCCTGTCCAAGATTTGCTCCAAATGACTATTTACCTACAACATTCTTAACAAGTCAACTAAATATGCAAAACAATAATCTAACATAATCATTCTTTTATTTCAACAATTATCATTCTTTTGTTTTTTTTTTTCTATCATACATACTTTTCCATCTAACGGGTCTTTATGATCAAACCAAGTTCGCACACTTAGACTTGATCCAAGACCCGTCTAACTTTATAGCATTCTCCATTAATTCGACCCATTCACACGTTTTGACTACATGACATTCCAACATACATTCTATTAGTACTACCCGTTCATACGGTTCGGCTACATGACATTCCAACATACATTCCATTAGTACGACCCGTTCATACGGTTCGACTACATGACATTCCGACATACATTCCATTAGTATGACCCGTTCATACGGTTCGACTACATGACATTCCGACATACATTCCATTAGTATGACCCGTTCATACGGTTCGACTACATAACATTCTCACATACATTCCATTAGTACGACCCGTTCATACGGTTCGGCTACATGACATTCCAACATACAATCCATATCACAAAACATCAATGCTAAATCAAACTTTAATATATATATTTTCTACTAGTTGAGTAAGTATTAAACTTACCTTTGTCTTGTCTTGTTTGTGTCCCAGTTGACTCGAGCCGCCTTCTTTCAATCCTACAATTCTAAACCAACATTCTTAAATGATCATCCTTAATTTATATCATTCTTATTCATCCATTTCACATACTACACATTCTTGCAACACTTTATGAATGCATAATAATATTCATTGCTCTTTTAGACATTTTATCGAGCACATGGCGTGCGTACAAAATTCCCAGCCATGGGTACAAGTAAATGATACACTTTTCTTCCATTGTCATATCCAATTCATTAACATCAAATAAATTAACCATGTTCATACTACACTATCAATCCTAACTATAAATTTCATCAAATAACACACATGCAACACTTCTAATATCTTTTTAATCATCTCAACCTACTAGAATAACTAAATTTCATGCTTTAAAAGGATTTTATCCAAATTTTCCACAAGACATAGAACATCACACATATAGATACAACTTCAAAACATGAATTCAGTCAATACACATCCTAACACCCACCAAAATCACGAATTCTTTCTAATCATCACATAGGTGTTCAACCAAGGCAAAAATTGAAACTTACTTGCTTGGAACTTGAATGGATGATGATGATTAAGCTAAATGCAAGTGAATTCAGGGTCTAATTCCTAGTAATTATTGTGATTTGAGAGAAATTAGGGTGAAATTGGTTTGCTTCTCCCTTTCTCTTCCTGGTCGTCGCCCCACTTCTCCCTACCCTTTCTTTTTCTCTTTTTTTTTTTTTTTATTTAGAATATCAAGTTTCATACAATAACACTTTTACCCCTTTTAGTTTGTTTATCACTACCTTCCCACATATAGGCATCTTACTAGTTTAGTAAATTTTTATTTTAAACACTACAGCTTTCTTCCTAAAGTTTTACACCCGAAAATTAATACTTTAATATAAGTAAATAAATATCGGGGTGTTACAAGTCATGACATACAAAATTTGGGGTGTTACACCAGATCCACTCAATTTCGCATTCTCATTCGTGAAATCCACACTCCTCGTCATTATACTCCCCTGTCATGATCTCGCCGTTGCCGGCCACTGTTTCTAATCAATCGAATTCAGATTCACCGACTAACTTCCTCACCAGCGTCACAGGCCTCCTATCCGGTGTACTATTCCTAGATCCGTTATTATTATCAACAAGTGGAGTTGAGTGCGATTGTTAATTGATGGGTGGGGGTGGGTTGGGTTGAAGGTGACTGTGGAGGTGGAGGTGGAGGTGGTGGTGATGGATTGAAAGTGAAGATGGTGGCCTGGTGTGTTTTAGAGCGAGGGGGAAGAAGAGGGGATGGGATCACAGAGATAGTTAACTAAGAGAGGTTGAAGAAGACGAGTCTTTTTTTTTCTTTTAATTGTTCAAGGGTAATATAGTCATTTCACACATAGTTAACTGAGAAATTTAACAGAGGTTAGGTCAGGGGACCAACTAAGTTCAAATTTGACAACTTTTGGGACCACGCGTGTAATTAGTAAACCACTAGGACCAAGTTTGAAATTTTTGCAAACCACAGGGACTAACCAAACATTTAACTCCTAAAAAACACTATGTTTTCTCTCTCCTTTTCGATTAAATAATATTTTTTTATACATTTATCATTAACTTTTCTCTCTCCTCCACTCACAACCACTTTCAACATATATTAAAAATTATAGGGGGTTAACAGTGTCCCCCCAAATATATAGATGAACAGTAACATTTTCTCTCTCCTCCACTCACAACCATTTTTTATACTCTTTATATTTTAAAAACACCACACACAGAATTTGATGCCATGGATGTGAATGCTCTAAGAGCATCAATTGCATCCACTTACAAAATATATTAAAAAATTATACAAGTGTCGTCTCAAATATACAGATAAATAGTAACTTTTTCTCTACACTCCACTCATTACCAATTACAACCACTTTTATAATATAAAGATTACTCTTTCACATAAATTTAGTGGACAGGAATGTTTTTGCGACCAGACCGGACAATGGGATGAAATGTCTTAACCGGTCGAATCAAATTTAAGAAAGGATGATGTTAAATGTACCCTCTTTTCTATTGAACGTACCCATTCCTTTAGCTTTCACATTAATACAATTTAAACGCTGTTGTTTTTTGTTTTTTTATGTCATTTTGTTATCTTTAATTATTATTATTATTAGTATTTGTTTTTAAGACGTTATTTTTAATTAAAAAATACAACTTTTTTTTTAGTTATTTGAAAAAAATCGTTCTTATGTTTTAAACTGAAGCAAGTCATTTTAATTTTGAAGTGGGATTTTTTTGTTCATAACGGCTTGAAGTGGGTATTCGAATGCAGTTTGTATAACCAATAATACCCAAAAATTTAAATGAAGCTTTAAAGTCAGCCAAGTTAATATAGTTTTTGGAGTTAAAAGAAGAGAGATATATTTGAGAATCGCCACTATCAACAATTATTAATTGATATTACATGCTTTGATCAAATCATTTTACTACCTAATGTGCTAGTTAACGTTTTATTTTCTTTTTGCATTTTATTACTTTTAATAAATAAAAATTGTTTATTATATTTGAATACTCAAATATCAGCTGCTCGAGCTAAATGGAAAAAGAGTTTCAAAGTGATGAGCTGCAGCCCGTAAAGATCACAACATATAGAAACACTGTTAGCTTCGTCACAGGGAGGGGGGGGGGGGGTCTCTGTGACCAAGCTCGGGCGTGAGGATAAGTACAGGAAGTACAGAGAAATGGTCAGTGAGAGAGTTGGAGATAATAGAGAGAGAAAATATAGATTACCCGCCTTTGGAGGTTTGAGTGAGGTATTTATACTTATGGATAAGCTGACGTGGCGTGGGGTGTTATGGTCGGACCAGTCACTATCAGGCGGTTAGGATTGTGGGCCCCTAGTTAGTCAGGGAAGATTCTCTAAGTCGGACGCCTTTTATGAGCCGGAGCATGTTCGTTCAGGCTTTGTCATGTGTTGTTCGGTCCGGTGAGTTATACGTCAGCTCATAAGTCCCCCTAGTCCATGTCGTTGTTTCCAACGTTATGGGCTAGTTTCGAGGTCTATTCGATCCCTTATTTAGCGGGACTTGCTTTTTGAATTTTGAATTTGCTTTTGTCGGTCATTTAATTTAAATGACTGCTTCGTAGTTTTATGTTTCCCTTTTTCGTGACGTTTCAAGCACGTCATTTTGGTAGCATGTCGCTTCCTTATTGGCTCGAGTAAGTCGGTGATTGGCTGTCACCTATTTTCATTGTCTATATATAAAAAAGTAAGTGAAAAGTTTTGTTTTTTACTTTTTACTTCTCCTTCTTCTTCTGACTTCCGACTAACCCTTTCATAGCTTTTTATCTTCGAGCTACTCCCGTTAATCAGGCTCGTAGCTTTTCTTCTTAGTCGTAATGGCGAATAAGAGTAATTTGAGTTCGAGCTTTAATGTCTTAACCCAATCTGGGCTAAACTGGTATATTGAAAAGTATCAAATTCCCTCGGTGCTTAATCATGTCCTACCGGAGAAGAACACTCCTATTTACCCCTTTACACCTAGGAAGATTTCGTTATACACTTGGTTTTTGATTATTGTAACTATAGGCTTCCCTTTACTCACTTCTTAATAGATGTCCTTATGTTTCATCAAGTACATTTATCTCAGATGAACCCTTTTGGTCTAGCCAAAGTAAAT
The DNA here is from genome assembly GCA_030545235.1 of Helianthus tuberosus. Taxonomy (NCBI): domain Eukaryota; kingdom Viridiplantae; phylum Streptophyta; class Magnoliopsida; order Asterales; family Asteraceae; genus Helianthus; species Helianthus tuberosus. The sequence goes on along the minus strand of CM060445.1, from coordinate 147,688,660 downwards.
CATTTTGAGTTGTCGTGTCGTGCCCTTGGCTCAGACCCGAATCTAGATGTGTTTCGAGCTTTCTATAAATTGAATTGAACCGGGGATTGGTACACCTTTGAGGTTAGAGATAAAAAGGCTACGTGCTTCTCTTGGATTACAACAAGTATGAAAGATTGGAAAGATCGCTTTTTCTTGGTAGACGACCGTTGCGTCCCCGAGGAGACGTTATGGAGGACGAAAAAGTCGGCCCTCCCCGGAGCCCTTCCGGAGGGTTTCGTGTATGACAAAATTTTATATGCTTCATTGATTAGGGAGGCCGGTCATTCAAAAGCTTCCGAAACACATCTTGGTTATGGGAAAGATAAGTACCATTTGGCCTGAGCCTGATTATTTCCCAATGATTCGTTGGAACGGAGCGAGTTAGTATAACTCAGAATGGGGTGTCTGTTTTTTTATGTGGCTATGAATTTATTGTGTATATTCTCCTCCCCCCTATTATTTTTTAAAAGAAATTCTGATCATAGCTTTACTGTTTTTGATGGTGCAGTTATGGGTTTAAATGACGCCCTTAGGCTGAAGTCATTCGAGGTTCCTGAATTTGAGATTCGAGCGTCCAAAACTAAGGAGGGCAAGCCATACCTCGAGATTTTGAATGAAGGCCTATATCAAATTCGGAATCATGCTCCTACTGATGGTCAAGGTGGTTCGGGCTCGATCCCACCAGAGAATGTGGTTAATGTGTCTCCGATTAGGAGTGCTTTAGCTACGGTGAGTGATAAAGAGAAATCTGCGGAGGCCGGTGGTGCTCAAGGGTCTCCGGAGGAACGAGCATCTATCTATTGAAGATGAAGGTCCATTGGATGAGGGAGTTGAAGCGGCGTTCCAGCCGAAGGATTCAATTAAGCGTCATCATAAGCAGACGTAGAAAGCTGATTCGAACCCACAACAGCTTAAGAGGCCTAAGTCTGTGTTGGTGTCTCGCCAGGAGGTCATCCTGGAAGATGATCTAGATCGTCGCCCCGTCTTTTCAGCATCTGGAGGCCTTTTGGCGAATTTGACTGCTCACCTAACCGAGGGTAAACTTTCTCGTGATTAGTCGTATGCTGCTTTGAGCCCTTTATCATTTGGTCATACGAATACGAGGTTAGTTGTTGGTGGGGATGTTGACATGTTTTGTGTCACACCCCGATTTCTGGTGGGCCCGGATGGGTCGTGACGATTGGATAACAGTATCACAATTTAATAATATGCAGCGGAAGTATTTAGAGTAAAAATATTCATAACATTATAAGTGTCTGAATATACAAATAAAAGTTTCACAAGTGTTTAGATAAAAAGCCCATAGGCGGGATCAAAGTAAAAAAAGCTTTAGACATCATAGGCCTTAAGCTTGAGGAGTTGTAAATTCCTTAGCCTTCATCCTAGCTGACCTGGATTCCCAGCCTATAATAAGGTATGGTACATGCGGTTCAATCTTTTGAAAATACGTCAGCTTTTGCTGGTAAATACAATTAATTGACTCGTTTTGAAAACAATTTTTCAAAAAGAGTTTTATACATAGAGAAAACCCGTAGGTAATCATTTAATATTTCTTGGGATTTTATCTTGTCACCAGATTTACATACTTGTCATACAATGGGAACCAAAGATCAGAGCCGGTCATTTTCAGTGTTATAATGATTAAGGTACACACTAAAGTTGAATAAACGTATCTTACAGTCGGTATGCCTACCCCTGCACGCTATTCCGTATGGCCATAATAGTTAATGAGTAGGGACGCCCGGACACAGTACCAATAACCCCCAATTGTTTTAGTTATCAAGTAAAACAGATTAAACCGAGTTCTTACATTATTGAGCAGTAATAGTTGACTCATTTATGTAATACTCGCTTCAAGTGGCATATTCGCCATACCCCAAGTTTAAAAACAAAATAAGTTAAGAGTATTTACCTTTTGCTAGCTTCCAATCGAATATGATTATAATTTAGCATAAGCCGCAAGTAAAAGTATTAATGACCCAAGTCCGACTATCTGGGGGGTTCTATAGTCCGGAATGAATAGAAATAATTATCTGTTAGAATGTATACGGGTCAAAGGTTAGTCCCTTTAGATATGATCCGTTACTTAAGAATAGATTTGCTAAATTAAGCGTAGATCGGAACGAATGTGGTTTATGCCTATCCTAGTGCAATGACTCTTTGGATAAAGGTCAATTAACCAAACATTCTGTTTTGAAGTAGTTTTGAAGTATCTAGACCTGTTACACCTAAATTATACGAACTAGGTTCGTATAACTAGTTATGCGCGTATAAGCAGGTTCGAAAGGTTAGATAGGTATTATGACAAGTCTAAGGTGTCAAAACACTTTTCAAAACATTATATATTCTGTTTAAAAGTCAGAATATTGATTACTTTGGTTTGAAAACTATTTCTTTAGTTTTTAAGATAAAAAGTGCATAATTGTCCTTTTTAAAATATAAGTTCTAGACTTGTCATATAATCTACCAAACAACATGACCAAGAGGTATAACTTCTAAGGGTTATACCTTATATTAACATGGTCATAATATCAGTTTTAAACAAGTTCTAACGTTGACCATGTGACAACTGCCACTTTTCGGTAACTTCCTTACACTTAAAGTACTCATTTTTAGCTACACTTTTATGAGTTTTGAACATCCGAACTGCATAATTCATGACAAACACTTAGGATACTCATCTAATATTTATTTTTGATGCACATGATTCATTTTTATTGAATACATTTGAAACAGTTTAAACAATGCATCGAAACAACTAGAATAGTACCTAGTAAACTAGTATTCTGACAAAAACGCAGGATCCGCAGAAACCATCTTAATGACATCTTTAGGAGTCAGACGAAAGTCCAACATCAAATATACATTAAACCCTACCTAGGAATGTAAGGGTTTGGTTTAATACCTTCCCGAAGTCCGATAACACTAAAAACTGCCCGAAAAACACTAAAAGCAACAATATCAACACTTTTCCACAGAAATTCTGTAGAAATCAGCATTTTAATCTTTTTGCAACATATAAAAGTGTTGTTCAAGATAGAATTCATATGAGGATACCTTCGGGTATCATCCGAACCATAATCACATCAATTCACACAACTTACACAAGCTTAGCGTTCAAATAACTACTAACGGAAACAAAGCGAAACGAATATCCGAACGATATCGGATCTTTTTTTAGTGACTATCTAATGTTATTTGGATCATGTTAGACTAGTAATGGTCACTTAACACATTTAAAACACATAAGCTTATGAAGTTTCCTAACATTTCACCTAATAAAAACTAACACTTTTACACTAATAAAACAAGTTGCAACCATGTGGGACACCCCCCCCCCCCTTCAACTAGTTTCCACAAATATCTTAGATATTTACTATGGTTTTGCAAGTGGATCAAGTGGTAAAGTGTGGTGAAAAGTTATAACAACTAGTTACCAAAGATCACTAACCATTTCATTACTACATTTCACCTTTCAAAACACACACTTAAGAAAACCTCTCAACCTTCATACTTTAGCCATGAACACCATCAAAAATCTTTCACATTTTAACACTTCTTTGACGATCAAGATGGAGCTTGATGATATTTAGGATGATATAAAGACACTACAAGAAAAGGCAAGCTTTTCCTTTCCATCCATAGCTTCCAAACATCAAGATCAACAATTTTTCTTTTCTTTGATCATCATCTAGATCATCCCTAGCCACAAGTGCTAGAAGTAAGCCTCTAAAATCCTTTTTTCATACTTATTTATGTATTATTTGTTTAAAGAACATGTAATAAACTAAACAATCATACAAAATAATATGAAAATACAAAGAAGCAAAATAAAAATCATGATATATAAGTTTGTTTATGTTATGATTTGAAGCTTATTTCTTGCATATTTGATCTAGTTTTGATGATTAGCATATGAATAACTTGTTAGATAATGTTTAAAAACATGATCAAACAAGTATACATGAAGATGTTTAAGGGTTTTGTTAAGCATAAATGTTTGAATGGATGATCATAATCTTTGATTTTGTTAAAGTATATAAGGTTTTTCACTAGAAATAATACTTTTACAAAGTTATAAAAAGAAACATACAAGATGGGTTTTTGTAAAAAGTTTGATAAAAGTAGAAGTAAAGCATGGATTTTGAACTAGTTAACATATGTTATGATCATACCAAAATCCTACATATTATTGATTTCATCTTGTTAAGATTTTGATATAAATCTCATATGTTTTTATTAAGAATAATATGAGAAGATTGTTGGTGATTTTTATAAGAAAAAGATATGTTTTATTAAACATGACAAAGTATATATTTCAAAGGAAATATGGCCATTTTTCTTAAAAATCATATGTTATAAAACTATCATTTTTGACAAAATCTTTATTAGAATAAAAAGATTTTAAAGAATAGTTTTTATAAAAGCAAAACTAGTTATAAATATATATTTTTGAGAAAATATATATTTAGTTATCTTAACAACTTAGGTGCTATGTGTTATTTGTTTGTATTAGTTATATGTATGAAAACTAGGAACTTGAATACAATGGTACAAATAAACACAAGACACATTACGACTAAAGTCTTACAAGACTACATGTAAATACACCTTAAAAACAACTTACGGAGGATGCGAGCCTTCGGACACAACTTATGGACAAATCGGACAATACGGACATGTGGACATATATACGGACTATATAAGTATTACGGACTATAATACACGATATATCAACGACTTGGTAAACTACGTTTTCTAAACCGAATAAGTAACTTTATATTTTCTACAAAATACAAAAAATATTACTTATGGTTTATATAAAAAGGTATTGTTTTTGAAATATATAAACATACATATATATTTCTTACCTTCTAAAATATACAGTTTTAGTAAAAGACTAAAAATATATTTTTAGAACTAATCTTAAAAATAGATTATTTTTAAGATACTTTCTATACCTTTTACAAAGTATTGCATATATATATTTTTATGAAATATATCTTAGAATATATATAAGTATATATATTCTAAGAATACAAGATCACATATAACAAACACGCGGACATACGTATTCCTATACGTGCAACGATATGCACATTCACATCACCTAACACTTGGTGAAAACACATTTATACAACTACGATACAACTCATGATACAAGAATATATATATATATATATATATATATATACACTAAACAGTTATCAGTTAATACATTTAAGACACAGTTCAACAAATAACAAAGACATACAAGTCTTAACACATATTCAAGATAAAAGACTTGTACTCAAGTCATTACAAGACCGAAGTGTCTAACAAATATAGAACGTTTGTAGGTCGTGACACTATTCAGGACGAACGCACGTGAGATCACAGTTACTTACCATTCACGAACGCAATTCTGTGAGTTCATGTCCCCTATTCATTTTAAATGCTTTACAACTATCGGGGAGAATACATGTTCATAGTATGATAAGTCAAGGAATGAAACACCATAGATCATGTGCGAATAGGGTTATACGACTAAGCACCATTAATCCAGTTTGGACCTAGGTACAAGGGGTTAGATCTAATGGGTTTTGGCGAGCCTCAGTCTTGGTCATGGACCCATACAGAAGAGTGCGTTTGTGTCCCAGTCGATAGTAGTCGACACAAAATCGTCTAGGTTTGGATCGCTTCCTATTTCGTCACGCATATTAATGTCCTCGCGAAACATTAATGATCAACGATTTCGTCGACGCTTTACATATTACATCTTTACAGACTGGTTTTCATCTTATACAACTCACATTTTACGGATACATTTTATACAACTCACATTTTACGGATACATTTTATACAACTCACATTTTACAAGATACATCTTATACAACTAAACTGCATGAACTCGCCAACTTTTGTTGATGTTTTCAAACTTAACATGTATTTCAGGGAATTAGTGGACCATGCAGATATTTCAGTTTCAAGAAAGCAAGTATCAAGACACCATGCCAACTTTGAAGGGTTTGCCCGTTATATATCGCCTCTTTACGGTGATATAGTGGTCAAAGCCTTGACATTTTAAGACTTACATTTTGATGTATAAAACAATGACAACTTATTTTCATTTGATGGTTTGTAACCAATACATTTAACTTATGTTGCGTTCTTTTGAAACGATTATGACAATGGCATTGGAGCTTGTTTTTATTCATTTAGTATGTTCACTTATATTGTTATGCAATGAGAACCGATCAGATCACACCTCGTGCTTCCGCTACGAGCGGGTGTGACAGATTGGTATCAGAGCATCGATTGTAGTGAACCAGGATTCTTTCTCGAGTCTAGTCTACAATCACTAGGGACTTCTCACGAAAACAATTATACAAGAACAAGAGGTTTTCATTGCATAAACATTATTCAAGGTCCACTACTACAAAAATTCACTTCCCATAAATCAAGAGATGACATTTCCATGGGTGAAGTCTATGAGAAATAGACACATTACATTAACAGACTATGTGCCTACAATATATTACATTATCAGTTTACGCATTATAAACAGTTTACAAGTTCAGCTTATACAAGATAGAAATCCTTGATTGATAGGATTTTACATGATTATATATATAAGTTATTCATATATGTGTGGTATGAAATATGTGGCAAGAACAAAATGCCTTGGACTTCGAATTCCATTGTCATCCTTGATACGCATAACATGGTTAAGACACGACATCTTTTACACAAGACATAATACTCTATTTCAAAACATAACTGTTGGTGCACTGAATGTCTGTTTACTACGTCTTGATCGAGTACGACAGTTCTAAAGATCTCTGGGAAAAGTTGAAAAATAAATGTTTGGGAAGTGCTGAAATAGTGAAAAACAAAAAGAAGTTGCTTAGAAAAGAATTTGATTTGTTTGGTTGTTTAAAGAATGAATCAGTTTGTAAAATGATTGAGAGGTTTGGGCACCTGAAGCTGGAACTGGCGAGACATGAAATTTTCTATTCTCAAGAAGAGCTAGTCGATAAATTGTTTGATTCGTTGCCAGATGAGATGGATTGGCAATACTATGCCTTGATGTTGAAGAATACGATCAAGTCTGATCAGCTCACAGTGGATTTGCTAATTGAGAGACTAGAGAGTCACGAGCTGGAGTTAAGGAAAACACATAAAGTCAATCACTCATCATACCAGCAGAACTTGGATTTGTATTATCCAAAAAGCATGATGCCAAAGAATACTTCTCCCAAGACAGCATTTTCTGCTGGGAGTTCCAACACTTCAAACAAAGAAAGCCAAAGCAGTGGATTTCACAGTGGTTCTTCGTCACATTCAAATCAGTCTGATGCAAAGAACTTATTTCAATGCAACATCGCTGTAGACTTAAAGAATGCTCAAAACTTCAGCGAAGAGTCGGCAAAGCAGCAGATGATTTTTCTAGCTTCTGTGCTAGAATCGTATGAAAGCTTAGTGGTAGGGAAGATTGGCAACACCAACCTAACAAAAGAAGATTATGATCAAATAGATCCTGAAGATATGGAATTGATTGACATAAGGTGGTGCATGGCCAGTGCAGTTCGTCGGGCACAGCGTTTCATGGAGATCACAGGAAGGAAGTCTATTGGTGGACCTTCTACCAAGTTAGGCTTTGACAAGTCCAAAGTGACATGCTTCAAGTGTAAACAGAAAGGTCACTTTAAGCGTGAATGCCGAAATGCGTATGCTGATGAGTCTGAAAACCCGTTGAGAGAAGATTACTACAAGAAGGCGATTTATCATCAGAATAAATCAGAACCGCCAAGGATGAAGCAGTTTGAGGATAACAAAGAAAAATCCAGAGCTCTTGCGGTGATTCATGACGATGAAGGTTTCGACTGGAGCGAGTTGTTACCTAAGGAGGATGCGGTTCGATATGCATTCATGGAAAAATTTGAACCTGAACCTTGGAAAGACACCAGACCTGAATCACAGAGGTATGCTTACAGGAAGATGATAGCTCAACAAAAAATGATCAATATATCTGCTATCTATTGTGAAGCAAAGGGAGCGAGGAGATGGGATCCAGACAGAGAATGTTATCTTGACCCCAATGGAAACATTGCTATTGACCATAACACTCTTGATATGGAAACCATAATTAAAGAAATGAAAGAAGAAGATGGTTATTGGCAAAGAAAATGGTGGGGAAGCGGAGAAGAGAAAGAGAAAGAAGAGAAGGAGAAAGTAGAAAAAGAAAAAAGAGAAATCAAAGAAGGTTGATACTGGAATCATTGACACGACATAGGAGTTGAATGCTGAAAACATGGGAAAGATGGCTGACAAGGTGCTGGCTGCTAAGGCACTTGAGGTAGACTCTAAATCTGTCTCTGAGTCTAAAAGCCAGGTCAGTTCAAACGCGTCAACAACTGAGTCAGGTAAGAAAGTTAGTGGTGATGTTGACTGCAAAAATTGCATCAAGGAATGCAAAGTTTGTAGTACAGTCACCTATCTCAATGGTAAGAAGGTTGATGATCTGACTGCTAGAGTCAGAAGTGTTGAGGATCAAATTCTTGATCGTGATAAAATGGTGAAAGCTTCAACTGAACGATTAAAAGAATTAACTAACAAAATTGAAAATGATAAAATTGACCTAGAAAAGGTTAGGAAAGAAAATGAGAAGTTAGTTTTTGAAAATCGTGAGATCATTGAAAAATTTGAGAAGCTTAAACGCACAATGAAAGATAATGATGACAGAAACGTTTAAACATATAAAGAAAATTGTCACTTGCAAAGTGTTGTGAGGGTTAAAGAAGAATTGATCAACAAACAATTGGATGAGATTGCTAAATTGAAACTTCAGTTTGAAGAAGCTAAGATTGAGAATGAGCGTATCAATTTGAAATTGAACAGTTACAGCTCTGCAAGCTTTGTTTTGCAACACATTGTTCCTAAACCCATCGGGAAAAACAAAGCAGGCGAAGATATATACTGTGATGGAACTGGGGTCGGGTTTCATCAAGTTCCGCCACCAGTTCTAGCCAATTATTCGAAAAAGCAATCTGGGTTGGTTAATCTTGAAGATGAAAATGAAGTGAAACTTCCTGATTCAATTGATGTGACATTTTCTTCATCATCATCTGATGATAGTGTTCAAACTGAGATTGTTAAAGGCATGGCTGAAAGTGTTTTGGATGGTGATTCAGCTAAGGAAGATGAATGTTTTCTGGACAATTACATTCCAAAACCAAAATCCAAAAACAACTTAGGTGATGAACCGGGTCTTGTGATGTACAAGATGGCTGGATCTGATAAGTTGTATTCGGATTTTGATTTTCCTCTGGAGAATGTAAATGTTTCAAAATTGACAAATGTGTTCAAAATAGTTGAAATTGATTTGTCTGAAGTAAAGAGTTTAAAACAAACAAAAAGACAAATGAATTTTGAAAAAGATAAAGCTTATTACAAGAAACCTGTTGTTCCACCACGTTTTTATAACAACAAACGAAACAATTGGTCGGGAGGATATCAGAGTGGTAAGAACTATCAAAGAAAGAATTTTCAAAACAAGAAATTTGTTGAGAAGAAAGTGTTTGTGAACAGTTCAAGTTCACTTTCTGATGAAGAGAAAAAGATTTTTTTCAAAATCAAATGAAGAGTTCTTTGAGGAGAGGGCCTCACAACTTCAGTCTGAAGGCACAAGTTGAGTAGTTGATACTCGTACTTGTTTTAGATGCAGCAAAGTTGGTCACATTGCAAGAAATTGCACCAACTTCAAGCCTAAGACTGAAGTTGTTGAAAATCAAAAGAAGAAGGTTGATGCAAAAGGAAAAGCTCCAATGGTTGTTGAGAAAATTTTGAAAAATGAAAAACAAAAGTCAAAATTGAACCTGTTAAGAATGTGGTAACTAAAAATGACAAATTCTATAAACGGGTTGCTTCATCTCAACAAACATGGAAGCCAAAAGTTATTGAAAAACCAAAGGTTTCAGAGTTGAAAAAACAATCGTCTTCTACCATTCCGGTAAAGATGAATGTTCCTTTGGATTATTATGAACAATTGGAGAAACAATCTTCTACTCCACCAGAGAAGAAGAATGTTCAAAAGAAAAACCAACCAACCGGTCAACTTAAGATAGATGAGTTTTTCTTATATAAAAAGGTTGAGGTTGGATCAGAAGAAAGCTTAAAAATGAATGATAAAAATTTTCCGCCACTTTACACTACAAAATCTCACATTAAAGTCCAGTTACCTAAGTCAAAAGAGGCTTGGGTAGCATCAAAATCTCACTAAAAAAATTTTGGACTTGCCGGAGCTTCCTAGTTGGTAATTGTGAAGCATGAATCGGCATCTTTATTGAAATGTGTTTTTAAATCAAATTGTGATATGTGCAGGAACTTCTGAGAACTGTTTCACGATGGATTATGGATAGTGGAGCGTCTCGACATATGACAGGGAATACAGCATTGTTGTACGATGTTAGAAATTTCAATGGTGGTTATGTGGGATTCGCAGGAAACCAAGGTGGTAGAATTGTAGGTGAAGGAACGTTATCCAATGGGATTGTTATGTTTGAGAGAGTTAACTACATTGCTGAGCTGGAGAATAATCTGCTGAGTATCTCGCAGATTTGTGACAGGATGTATACCACTCACTTCACAGACAAAGAATGTTTGATTTTGAAACCAGGATTTGTTATCCCTGAAGAATGGATTATCATGAGGGCACCAAGAGTCAATGATCTGTACGTGTTGGACATGAGTGTAGCTCCTACAACCACGGGTCAAGCTCATTGTTTTGTGTCTAGAGCAACGGAGAAAGAATCGCAATTGTGGCATCGCAAGATGGGTCATATTCACTTGAGAAAAATGAATCATCTGGTGCATAATGATTTAGTTCTGGGTGTTAACATTAAAGGTTTTTATCTGGAAGGGGAGTGCATTAGTTGCATCAAAGGAAAGCAGAAGAAAAAGTCACACCCTAAAAAGCAAGTCAATTTAGTTTCCAGACCGTTAGAGAGACTACATATGGATTTGTTTGGTCCAGTAAACGTCAAAAGTATTACAGGAGATCTCTACTGTCTTGTGGTTACTGATGATTATTCCAGATTTTCGTGGGTATCATTCTTGAAGTCAAAAGATGAAACGTTTGACAGTTTGATGGCTTTATTCAGAAAAATTGAAAATCTGTACCAAAGGCGTATCAAAAGAATCAGAAGTGATAATGGTACTGAGTTCAAGAACAACAAGATGGAAGAATTTTGTGATGAAAGAGGTATATTGCATGAGTTTAGTGCACCGTACACTCCACAGCAGAATGGAGTTGCTGAAAGAAAGAATAGGACACTAATCGAAACGGCCAGAACAATGCTTGCTGATTCAAAGCTACCGATAAATTTTTGGGCAGAAGCAGTTTCCGCCGCATGCTATACGCTCAACAGAGTTCTCACTGTCAAGAAATTCAACAAAACATGCTTTGAGTTGATCAATAACCGTAAACCTAATTTGAAGTATCTTGAACCGTTTGGGTCACCATGTACTGTTCTAGAGCCTTTTGGAAAGTTTGGTCCGAAGAGTATTGAAGGGATATTCATAGGTTATGCAAGTCCATTACGACGTGTCTTCATTCCAAGTCTGAAGCGGATTATTGAAGCTCCAAATGTTGAATGTCAAGGTTATACAATGCCGCCACAGAATCCTGGAGATTCATGGCGTTTTCATTACGACAAGTTGTGGGATTCGTTTGACATGATGGAAGAACAAGAAGAAGAAGAAGATTTCTTTGATGAGTTGGATATTCTGAGAGAGTATGAAGAATCGCAGGAAAGGTTCCCAGCTGAGTATTCAAGAAGACCATGACAAGCTTTGAACGATGATGAAGCAGGTCCAAGCAATGCTGGTGAACATGATGATATTCAACAAAATGAAGTTGCTCAAGATAATCAGACGGAACAGAATGATAATCAAGAACCGGAGAACATGCCAGTATTTGATCATGGCGATTCAGATTCTGAGGGGGAGCAAATTCAGATTTCAAGTCAAACAAACCCAGTCAGTGAACAAGGTGCAAATCAGAATGTTACTAATCTGGAAGGCGATGTAGATGTTCCAGGCGAAGTGATGCCACGAACTCTTTCATACCATCCAGAGGAGTTGATCATTGGAGAATTGCAAACAGGCGTTCGCACTCGAAGACAGCTTGATCAAGGGCTTACATGTTTTTATACAAAAGTTGCTCCTTTGTAAACTGAATTCTCATTGAGTTGTTTTATTTCGCAGATTGAACCAAGGACTTATAAAGAGGCACTTACTGAAGATTCTTGGGTCAATGCGATGCAAGAGGAACTTAGCCAATTCGAGAAGTTAGGTGTGTGGAAGTTAGTAGACTTGCCTGATGGTCAGAGGAAGATAAACACCAAGTGGGTGTTCAAGTGCAAGAGAGACGATAGAGGAGTTGTGGTTCGTAACAAAGCTCGACTTGTAGTCCAGGGTTTCAGTCAACAGGAGGGTATAGATTTCATTGAATTATATGCTCCGGTTGCTAGACTAGAAGCAATCAGAATCTTTCTAGCATTTGCATCTTGGAAAAATTTCAAAGTATATCAGCTAGATGTTAAATCGGCATTTCTCTACGGGAAGGTAAAAGAGGAGGTATATGTCGGACAACCACCGGGCTTCACCGATCCAATCCACAAAGACAAGGTTTATTTGCTAGACAAAGCGCTGTATGGTTTACACCAGGCACCGAGAGCTTGGTACGAGACATTGTCTCAACATCTGCTAGCCAATAGCTTTATTCGTGGAAAAGTGGATGCCACTCTCTTCACCAAAGAGGTCGACGGACATCTTCTAATTGTTCAGATATACGTGGACGACATCATATTTGGGTCAACAAATGAGAATTTGTGCAAAGACTTTGAACGAGTTATGAAGCAGAAATTCGAAATGTCATCGATGGGTGAGATGAAATTCTTTTTGGGACTGCAGGTTGATCAACTACCCAAAGGAATTTTCATACATCAAACGAAGTACGTTCATGATATTTTGGAGAAATTCAGAATGTTAGGTTCTACTCCAGCTTCCACCCCATTAGCAACGAATCATGGGATAAATCCTGATCTCACCGGAGAGAAGGTCGATGAAACGATGTATCGTTCCATGATCGGATCGCTGATGTATTTGACAGCTTCAAGACACGATATCATGTACCCAACCTGCCTCACAACAAGATTTCAATCTAACCTGAGAGCTTCGCATATGGTGATTGTGAAAAGGATATTACGCTACCTGAAAGGAACTCCATCATTGGGGTTGTGGTATCCAAGAGAAGGCGATTTCACGCTCGAAGGGTATTCCGATTCCGATTTCGGATGCTGCAAAGTTAACGCTAAATCAACAACAGCGGGGTGCCAGTTTTTCAGATCACGATTGGTCACCTGGCAATGCAAAAAGCAGACCTATGTGGCTCTATCCACATGTGAAGCGGAGTATGTATCTGCTAGCAACTGCTGCTCTCAGATCTTGTGGATCCAGCAACAGATGCGCGACTACGGTTTGCAATTTCTAAATACCCCTATCTTTGTTGATAATGAGGCAGCGATAAACATTACGAAAAATCCTGTTCATCACGCTAAAACGAAACACATTGAAATTCGTCATCACTTCATTCGCGATTGTTTCGAGAAGAAGTTGATACGAATTGAGAAAATCCACACTGACGATCAAAAAGCTGATTTACATACCAAAGCATTTGACAAAACTCGTTTTTAATATTTGCTAAAACTGAATGGTATGAAGCTTTTATCGGTGTTGGAGGAGATTCTTGGCGTTGATGAAGGAGACATTGTAGATGATGTTGAGAAGCAATCAGCAATGGTTTGTTGATTTTTTACGTGTTTTGGTATTTAGGGGGAGGTATAGGGTAATATTTCAGAAAATACAAAAACAATAAAAAATGACAAAAATACAAAAACATGAGATATTTTCAAAATTCAAAAACAATAGAAAACCTGAAAAGAGCTTGTGTAAAAAGGGAAAATGATAGTACATCGGCTTGACAGTTGCGGTATGCTAAAGAAATGGAATGTTTAAATGCATTAAACAGTCTCGCTGATGATGTGCCGATAGGTTTTTACACATTTAGTAGGTTTGTTCGGGATATAAACCTAAAATCTTCACTTGCTTATTTCGTGGGGAACACTACTTGGATATATAGGTAACCCCTGAAATCTTGTTTGAAAGATTCCTTTTTCTGATATACTAGGTCTTTATACTCAGTGATATCTGGGGTATTATTCCGGGACTTCTGCTGAATGGAAGTTCTGACCTAGTCCCCGAATAATACTTTTCGCAATGCTTGAAACATAGCATCACCCTCAGCATATATGATAAGACAATAAAATTGCTTAGCAATGCTATTGTAAAAAAGTTCCTCTAAAGGGGACACAACCAAAAGTTGAGTCATGATCTCTCTGCTGAACGGTAGTTCTGACCTGAGCTCTCATGATTCTCCATAATTTATTAACCCCTTACAGATATCATTTGTGGTATACTCACCTGTAAGACTGAATATTGGGATCTGTTGGTGCACTGAATGTCTGTTTACTACGTCTTAATCGAGTCTTAGGTCTAGATAGGTGTTTGGAGTTGGAAAACATGAAAAGTGGATTATAGTATGTAATTCCGCTTGAAATGACTGGTTTGTCATTTCAAGCGAAATCAGGAAATCATGTAATTCAGCTCATGTCAAAGTTGAGATTCCGCTCGAGATGTATATAGGTGATTCCGCCTGGATCACTTGGAGCGAAATCAGGGGTTCCGCTTGAACCATTTGGAGCGGAATCATGACACTATATATAGGTGATGTGTTCATTTCATTTGTAACAGTTAGAGCGAAATCAGAGAGGAGGTGCTGTCAAAATTCTGTCAGAATACATTGTAAAAAGCTTTGAGTTCAGCAATAGAAAAGAGATTAAGAGGAAACAAGTTGTTGTGACATTGTTTACTTTGATTCCACCTTAGTAATCAATGATGAACTGTCTTTACTGACTATTTAGGGTCACGCACACGGTCCAACAATAACATATTTTATACAATACATCTTCCCTGAGAATATCGACCTCACGTCTATTGCGGAGCTTATGGCGAACGTGATTCCTAAGTGAGACCATAAAGCATTGATCCCGTGGAAGATGGTTGCTTTCTCGCGGATGCTGAGATGCCTGACTTCAGTAGTGACGATGAGGCGGAGGTGGCAGCCTTGGACAACAACTCCATTAGTGGGACGAGGTCCCTGTGGCTCATACAAATCATGATTGACGACACTCTTGTCCAGTCAAGGGAGATGAAGTTCTCATCTTGAAGGTGCCCCTCAATTGTTATCTTTACAAATTCTCTCTATTTTTATTTCATTTAACACCGTGCCGTTTTGCGAGTAATGACAACGGACGTTGACACATGAACTATCATGAAGTTCCCTCCTATGTTAAACATAGGCAGTAGTGTCCCCTCATTGACAGATTGTCTGTCTTGAACGAGAGAATGCTAGGGTGACCATGCAAGGCAATTTATTATTACGGGGGCCCACGTAATAACAACTTGTAGTACATGGGAATCCTAGTGGACTCTGCGGGTCAAGCTAGTGATCACTATCCATTCGAAATTCTTAAGTTGTTCAAGTTTCTATCCAGTAGAACACTAACCAAGATGGTTACTACAACACCCCACAATACAGGAAGACCACACATATTGTCGCACCTAACATTCGATCTACAGCACGAGTTGTTCGAGACTAGTCATCTAAACAAACATAACTTGTTAACCACTCATGGAGGATCTTTCCTCAACATTCTAGAATTCTTGTACATGAGTTGGTTCTTTGGTGTCTATAACACCTTATCTTATTTATTGGAAATGAATACATAAATTCTGTCATTTTGACATTTGTCTTATCCAAAGGGATAGTATGGCACGAGCCATGCTACAACTCCCTCATTGCATTCTATTCGACATCTATGAAGATCTTAATGATCTTGTAGGAGCTCGTGAAGCTCAAGCACTATTACCATATTCGTCACATGGACAAGTACGACAAAGGAATTTCTCTACTTCGGATGATCAAAGCCTATGTAGTATGGAATGCATACTATAGGGACGAAGGCCACTGGTTGGTTTCCCCTGCTCAACAAATTATTTCGTTTTCCACTTAGTCATATGACCATGACACGCAAGAGGCGCTATGCATTTTGGTTGCGGTTATCCACCTTATCATCTATTCAAACATGTATGAACAATACGATCTTGAGGATTCTATGACCGATTTCCTTCTTCATTCTTGGGCGCATGATAGACTATAGAGTTAATTGCCAAAATCGTCCCTGAGGTTTGGGTAGGTTTGCCATTTTCGTCCAAAATGACACTTTTGTACCAAATTGCCCCCAACGTTTGTAACTTTTTGCCATTTTCATCCAAACCACTAACTTAGTTTATTTTTTCTGTTAAGTTGAGGATATTTGGATGAAATTGGCAAAATATAAAACCACAGGGACGATTTTGGCAATTTACTCAAACTCTTTTACATTTCTTTTATTTAATTAATTTGTTATATATATAATAAAAAATAGTATATATGCAATTTTTATATGAAAAAAATCATAGCTTTGTCACATAATTTTTATAAATTTTCATCCAACCACTAACTAAGTTAATTTTTCTATTAAGGCGAAGAATGTTTATAAACTAATACATAAATTAATTTCTAATTTTATATATATATATATATATATATATATATCAGTTTTATAAAAATAAAATCTACTTAAACATCTAAATTTTATAAAACTAAAATGTTGGTGACCTTATTGAAAAAGGTCAAATAAAAAAATCTATCATATGTATCAAGTTTGTAATTCATCTTCTACTCTTTTAAATTCGCTCATAAGGAAAAACTGAAGCCAGTGCCCCCCTCTATCAAACAACGTATCGTTACCAAACCTTAAAATTACCCACCAAATTGTAATTATAATGCTATGAACCAAAAGTTTCTTTACTCAAGCCACTCAGAATAAATATTAGTTAGTTACCCTCATAATCTTAATTAAATAAATATTTTATTTCTACCAACATATTTCCTAGGTTCTCAACACATTTAAAAAATATGTAACGTTTTACAATTTTTTCTATCTCTACAACTGATAAATACTAAAAGTTGTAATCGATTGTTATGTGTTGCACACCAATGACGTTTTCTCTTTATAAAACTGATTTATATAAAGAAGCTGTAAATTAATTTCTGTATTAATTTATAAAATTTAAAACATCCTTCACCTTAATAGAAAAAATAAATTGAGTTAGTGATTTGGATGAAAATTTATAAAAATTATGTGACAAAACTATTAATTTTTTTTCTCTAAAAACTCCATGTATATTCTTTTTTATTATATATGTAACGAAAAATAATTAAATAAAAGAAATTAAAAATGGTTTGAGTAAATTGCCAAAATCGTCCTTGTGGTTTTATATTTGCCAGTTTCATCCAAATATCCTCAACTTAACAGAAAAAATAAACTATGTTAGTGGTTTGGATGAAAATGGCAAAAAGTTACAAACGTTGGGGGCAATTTGGTACAAAAGTGTCATTTTGGACAAAAATGGCAAACCTGCCCAAACCTCAGGGACGATTTTGGCAATTAACTCTAGACTATATTATCCAAATATATGTCTAGGTTCTTTTAATAATGCGTATTAAAAAATCACGGCGCCAAAAGGAAGGTTTACACCCCAAAAGGATTAACAAATCAATATCTTACTGATTAAGTCGAACAAGAGTTCTTATGGAACAACACGAAGGTGCAGAGATTGCATAACATAAAGTCAATCGAGACGAAACTAGTGACGGTACTGGTGGTACTGATAGTTCAAATGGTTCAAATCCCTATGGATCGGGAAGGAGTAGCAATGCCACACTGGAAGATGCGACAGCACAAGGTTTTAAGTCTAAGGCCTTTCCAGACTGTAAGCTGCAAGACCTCGTTAATACGAGAGGTGCGGTAGGTTCTATCCGCCAAATAAAGAAAATGAAGTTAGATAGTCATACTAGGAAACGTATTCCTGAGTAGACAATTAGATACACAGAGAGTCTCCTGCTGAACGCAACCTTAACTTGGGGGAATCTCCAAGTACAAACGCTAGGAAGTGATACAGTGAAGAGGTTGTCGGGGGAAGAACTCGAGGATCTTATACGAGAAGAGTATTGCTCACTGATTTAAATTCGAAGGTTGGAAACAAAATTCTAGAACTCGATCATGACTAGAGCCAATGTTGTGGTTACACTCGAGGCTTTCACGATCTCTCAAGGGTTGTTCCATACCGGGTAACACCCGAATTCAAACGCATTGAGCGTTACATTTGGGATTTAGCCTCTGAGATCCTAGACATGACCGCATCATCCCTCCCTACCTCGATCACTTAAACAGTTGTTACCCAACACGTTTCCAATCAACCAACATTTCACATCCATGTCATTTGATACTGGCGCCAATTTTAGCTTCATCTCAACATTTCACATGCATGAGTTTCATGGCTAGTGACGGGATTGTCCTAACTACAATTAGGGACTGGATTATCATACAACTAAACGTAGGGATTGGATTATCCTGCATCTAAACATAGGGATTGGGCCATCCCACATCTAAAACATAGGGATTAGGCTATCCTACATCTAAACATATGGATTGGGTTATCCTACATCTAAACATATGGATTGGGCTATCCTACATCTAAACATATGGATTGGGCTATCCTACATCTAAACATATGGATTGGGTTATCCTACATCTAAACATATGGATTGGGTTATACTACATTTAAACATAGGGTTCCTAAAACTATACAGTGAAGTCCTCGCCACACAGAATTCAAAATGTACTTGGCCTAGAGCCAAGTAAGCTAGACGTCCCCTCATTCTATAGAATCGACATACGGTAAACTAGTCGAGTCAGGGGAAGTTGTTAGAGAATGTTCCTGGGAACTTGGCAAGCAAAAATTCAATATCGAACTCTTACCCGTTGAGTTGGGTAGTTTCAACGTAGCGGTTGGCAAGGATTGGTTATCCGATAACTAAGCCGAAGTCTTTTGTCACGAGAAGGTCATTCGCCTACCTCTACTGAACAAAGAGACACTTGTTATTCATGGAGAGAAGCACGACACACCATTGCGGATCATTAATTGCATGAAGGCACAGAAGTGCTTACGGAAAGGTTGTGTTGCCTTTTTGGCACATGTTGTCGACAAGAAGGCCATTGGGCCGAAGCTGACAGATATTCCAGTGGTAAAAGAGTTTCCTGAAGTCTTTCCTGATGACTTGTCGGGACTATAACCATATCGACAAGTCGAGTTTCATATCGACTTGGTATCGGGAACCGCACCTGTAGCCAAATCTCCATATCGATTAGCACCTTCTAAACCTTGTAGTTGACCGAATAAGGATGTTGTGAGTTCGTAACCCCCACTCTTTATCATTTTACATCTTTTTAAATGTTTTCGGGGGAGAGAGCAAGTTTTGCAAAAGTGCACAACATTTCAATGAACAAAAATTCATATTTCTAAACCGTGTTACAAATAAATTTCCAACTAAATCAAATGGTTTAAGCAAGGTTCAAGCTTTTACTCCAAGATAGACTTACGACCGGGGTATCACCAGTTACGAATTCAAGAGAAGGCATACCGAAAACGGCTTTTCAAACTCGTTATGGTCATTACGAGTTTCTCATTATGCCTTTTGGTTTAACGAACGCACCAGCGGTCTTCATGGATTTAATGAACCACGTGTGCAAGCCGTATCTCGACAAATTCATCATAGTGTTCATTGACGACATTTTGATATACTCACGATCAGCAGCTGAGCATGAGCAACATTTGAGAACCATCTTAGAACTACTCAAGAAGGAGAAACTATATGCGAAATTTTCCAAATGCGAGTTTTGGGTTCGTGAAGTACAATTTCTCGGGAATGTAGTGAACGAGAAAGGCATTCAAGTAGACCCATCAAAGATCGAAGCAATTAAAGATCGGGAAGCGCCCAAGACTCCAACAGAAGTCCGACAATTCTTGGGATTAGCGGGGTACTATCGGAGATTTATTGAGAATTTTTCAAAAATTGCTCAACCGCTAACCTCCCTCACCCAAAAAGAGAAGAAATTCGATTGGGGTGAAAAACAAGAAGAGTCATTTCAACTTCTCAAAGATAAGTTGTGCGAGGCATCAATCTTATCACTACCCGATGGTACCGATGACTTTGTAGTTTACTGTGATGCTTTGCATCAAGGATTGGGTTGCGTACTTATGCAACGGGAGAAGGTTATCACGTACGCATCGCGTCAACTGAAAGTTCACGAAAAGAACTATACCACTCACGACCTCGAGTTAGGCGCAATGGTATTCGCTTTGAAAGTATGGCGGCATTACTTATATGGTACTCAATGTACGATTTTCACGGATCATAAAAGTCTTCAGCGCATATTCAATAAAAAAGACTAAAAATGCGTTGGCGACGTTGGATTGAATTGCTAAACGACTATGATTGTGAAATAAAGTACCATCCGGGCAAGGCGAAAGTTGTAGCAGACGCCTTGAGCCGCAAGGAACAAGTTAGAACTTTGAGAGTTCTAGCATTAGAGATGACAATTCACAGAGATCTTACCACGCGAATCCGTGATGCACAACAAGAAGCACTAAAGTAAGAACATCTTAATGCAGAGTCACTTCAAGGAATGGAAAAACGGTTAGTGCCAAAGGAGGATGGAACTTTGTACGTTGCAGGTAGAATTTGGGTTCCACTCTTTGGAGGCCTTTGAGATCTTATTTTTGAGGAAGCACTTAGGTCAACGTACTCGATCCATCCTGGATCAGATAAGATGTACCAAAACTTAAAGGAGTACTATTAGTGGCCTAACCTCAAAAAGGATATCGCTACCTATGTCGGAAAATGCTTGACCTGTGTGAAGGTCAAGGCAGAATGCCAGAAACCGTCGGGTTTGCTACAACAACCCGAGATTCCTATTTGGAAATGGGAACAAATATCGATGGACCTCATTACGAAGTTACCCAGGACCTCAAGGGGCCACGACATGATATGGGTAATCGTCGATAGGTTGACAAAGTCCGCACACTTCTTGCTGATTCGGGAGAAGGATAGTACAGAGAAACTGGCGGAACTCTATCTCAGGGAAATAGTGGCTCATCATGGAGAGCCTATTTCAATCATTTCAGACCGAGACGGTCGCTTTATTTAAAAAATTTGGAAATCATTTCAAGAGGCCTTGGGGATCTCATTTAAATCTAAGCACGGCCTTTCATCCACAAACTGACGGCCAGAGCGAACGGATAATCCAAACATTCGAAGATATGCTTCATGCATGTGTTATGTATTTGGGCGGCAATTGGGATACTCATTTACCTTTGGTTGAGTTTTTCCTACAACAACAACAACTACCATACAAGCATACAAGCTGCACCGTTTGAAGCTCTTTACGGTCAAAAGTGTCGCTCTCCGCTATGTTGGGCAGAAGCGAGCGATAAACAACTAATTGGTCCGAAATTAGTCCAAGAAACTACGGATAAAATCTTTCAGATCAGAGACCGTATCAAGGCAGCTCGTGATCGACAAAAGAGCTACGCCGACAAGAGACGGAAACCATTATCTTTCGAGGTCAGAGACAAAGTTTTGTTGAAAGTCTCGCCGTAGAAGGGCGTAGCGAGATTCGGTAAGCGTGGAAAGCTTAACCCTCGATATGTAGGACCATTAGAAATCTTGGGAAAAGATTGGCATCGTTGCCTACAAGCTAAAGTTACCAGACAAACTTAGTAGTGTGCACAACACATTTCATGTGTTGAACCTCATGAAGAGTCCAACGCAAGAAACAGTTATCATCCTGGAGGATGAGATTCACATTGATGACAAACTCCAATTCACTAAAGCACCTGTTCAGGTCTTGAACCATAAGGTCTAGATAACACGAAGGAGTCGTAACATATTAGTAAAAATTCGTTGGAACTCTTGACACGGACCCGAATATACTTGGGAACGTGAAGATCAAATCAAAACCAAAATACCCCCACCTGTTCGAGAATACTCCTACAAAGGATGACTCAGCTTGAATTTCGGGACGAAATTCTCAATAACAAGGGGAGAATGTGACAACTGCCACTTTTCGGTAACTTTCTTACACTTAAAGTACTCATTTTTAGCTACACTTTTATGAGTTTTGAACATCCGAACTGCATAATTCATGACATACACTTAGGATACTCATAGAATACTTATTTTTGATGCACATGATTCATTTTTATTGAATACATTTGAAACAGTTTAAACAATGCATCGAAACGACTAGAATAGTAACTAGTAAACTAGTATCCTGATAAAAATGCAGGATCCGCAGAAACCATTTTAATGACATCTTTAGGACTCAGATGAAAGTCCAACTTCTAATATAAATTAAACCCTAACTAGGAATGTAAGAGTTTGGTTTAATACCTTCCCGAAGTCCGATTACACTAAAAACTGCCCGAAAAGCACTAAAAGCGACAATATCAACACTTTTTCACAGAAATTCTGCAGAAATCAGCATTTTAATCTTTTTGCAACATATAAAAGTGTTGTTCAAGATAGAATTCATATGATGATACCTTCGGGTATCATCCGAACCATAATCACATCAATTCACACAACTTACACAAGCTTAGCGTTCAAATAACGACTAACGGAAACAAAGCGAAACGAATATCCGAACGATATCGGATCTTTTTTTAGTGACCATCTAATGTTATTTGGATCATGTTAGACTAGTAATGGTCACTTAACACATTTAAAACACTTAAACACTTAAGCTTATGAAGTTTCCTAACATTTCATCTAATAAAAACTAACACTTTTACACTAATAAAACAAGTTGCAACCATGTGGGACACCCCCCCTCAACTAGTTTCCACAAATATCTTAGATATTTACTATGGTTTTGCAAGTGGATCAAGTGGTAAAGTGTGGTGAAAAGTTATAACAACTAGTTACCAAAGATCACTTACCATTTCATTACTACATTTCACCTTTCAAAACACACACTTAAGAAAACCTCTCAACCTTC
Organism: Helianthus tuberosus; assembly: GCA_030545235.1. Classification (NCBI taxonomy): domain Eukaryota; kingdom Viridiplantae; phylum Streptophyta; class Magnoliopsida; order Asterales; family Asteraceae; genus Helianthus; species Helianthus tuberosus. The sequence continues at coordinate 147,665,531 of CM060445.1, read as the reverse complement.
ATACTTTAGCCAAGAACACCATAAAAAATATTTCACATTTAACACTTCTTTGATGATCAAGATGGAGCTTGATGATACTTAGGATGATCTAAAGACACTAGAAGAAGCAAGCTTTTCCTTCCATCCATAGCTTCCAAACATAAACATCAAGATCAACAATTTTTCTTTTCTTTGATCATCATCTAGATCATCCCTAGCCACAAGTGCTAGAAGTAAGCCTCTAAAATCCCTTTTTCATACTTATTTATGTATTATTTGTTTAAAGATCATGTAATAAACTAAACAATCATACAAAATAATATGAAAATACAAAGAAGCAAAATAAAAATCATGATATATAAGTTTGTTTATGTTATGATTTGAAGCTTATTTCTTGCACATTTGATCTAGTTTTGATGATTAACATATGAATAACTTGTTAGATAATGTTTAAAAACATGATCTTACAAGTATACATGAAGATGTTTAAGGGTTTTGTTAAGCATAAATGTTTGAATGGATGATCATAATCTTTGATTTTGTTAATGTATATAAGGTTTTTCACTAGAAATAATACTTTTACAAAGTTATAAAAAGAAACATACAAGATGGGTTTTTGTAAAAAGTTTGATAAAAGTAGAAGTAAAGCATGGATTTTGAACTAGTTAACATATGTTATAATCATACCAAAACCCTACATATTATTGATTTCATCTTGTTAAGATTTTGATATAAATCTCATATGTTTTTATTAAGAATAATATGAGAAGATTGTTGGTGATTTTTATAAGAAAAAGATATGTTTTATTAAACATGGCAAAGTATATATTTCAAAGGAAATATGGCCATTTTTCTTAAAAATCACATGTTATAAAACTTTCATTTTTGAGAAAATCTTTATTAGAATAAAAAGATTTTAAAGAATAGTTTTTATAAAAGCAAAACTAGTTATAAATATATATTTTTGAGAAAATATATATTTAGTTATATTAACAACTTAGGTGCTATGTGTTATTTGTTTGTATTAGTTATATGTATGAAAACTAGGAACTTGAATACAATGGTACAAATAAACACAAGACACATTACGACTAAAGTCTTACAAGACTACATGTAAATACACCTTAAAAACAACTTACGTATGATCCGAGCTTTCGGACACAACTTATGGACAAATCGGACAATACGGACATATGGACATATATACGGACTATATAAGTATTACGGACTATAATACACGATATATCGACGACTTGGTAAACTACGTTTTCTAAACCGAATAAGTAACTTTATATTTTCTACAAAATACAAAAAATATTACTTATGGTTTATATTAAAAAGGTATTGTTTTTGAAATATATAAACATACATATATATTTCTTACCATCTTAAATATATAGTTTTAGTAAAAGACTAAAAATATATTTTTAGAACTAATCTTAAAAATAGATTATTTTTAAGATACTTTCTATACCTTTTACCAAGTATAACATATATATTTTTATGAAATATAGCTTAGAATATATATAAGTATATATATTCTAAGAATACAAGATCACATATAACAAACACGCGGACATACGTATTCCTATACGTGCAACGATATGCACATTCATATCACCTAACACTTGGTGAAAACACATTTATACAACTACGATACAACTCACGATACAAGAATATATATATTTGGCGAAATGTATATACACTAAACAGTTATCAGTTAATACATCTAAGACACAGTTCAACAAATAACAAAGACATACAAGTCTTAACACATATTCAAGATAAAAGACTTGTACTCAAGTCATTACAAGACCGAAGTGTCTAACAAATATAGAACGTTTGTAGGTCGTGACACTATTCAGGACGACCGCACGTGAGATCACAGTTACTTACCATTTCCGAACGCAATTCTGTGAGTTCATGTCCCCTATTCATTTTAAATGCTTTACAACTTTACAACTATCGGGGAAAATACATGTTCATAGTATGATAAGTCAAGGAATGAAACACCAAAGATCATGTGAGAATAGGGTTATACAACTAAGCACCGTTAATCCAGTTTGGACCTAGGTACAAGGGGTTAGATCTAATGGGTTTTGGCGAGCCCCACTCTTGGTCATGGACCCATACAGAAGAGTGCGTTTATGTCCCAGTCGATAGTAGTCGACACAAAATCATCTAGGTTTGGATTGCTTCCTATTTCGTCACACATATTAATGTCCTCGTGAAACATTAATGATCAACGATTTCATTGACGCTTTACATATTACATCTTTACATACTGGTTTTCCTTTTATACAACTCACATTTTACAAGATACATATTATACAACTAAACTGCATGAACTCACCAACTTTTGTTGATGTTTTCAAACTTAACATGTATTTCAGGGAATTAGTGGACCATGCAGATATCTCAGTTTCAAGAAAGCAAGAATCAAGACACCATGCCAACTTTGAAGGGTTTGCCCGTTATATACCGCCTCTTTGCGGTGATATAGTGGTCAAAGCCTTGACATTTTAAGACTTACATTTTGATGTATAAAACAATGACAACTTATTTTCATTTGATGGTTTGTAACAAATACATTTAACTTATGTTGCGTTCTTTTGAAACGATTATGACAATGGCATTGGAGCTTGTTTTTATTCATTTAGTATGTTCACTTAAATTGTTATGCAATGAGAACCGATCAAATCACACCTCGCGCTTCCGCTGTGAGCGGGTGTGACAGACCAAACGGGTCAGAATCAAAAGTCAAACTGCTTGACTTTCGATATAGAATTAAACTCTAAACAAGAAATGACGAGTCAGACATGTTTAGACATATCCTAATATGTTTTATAAACTTATACGATGTCAAAACTTAAGGTTTTGATAATTTAAAACTTAATTAGCGCAATTCACCAAGTTTACGTTTTTTACAATTTATTTAATATAAATGCGACTCGTCATTTCGCCTACTTAACGCGATCTTTAGAATGTATAATCCTAAAGGATTATAACCTTCATTATTACGATCACGTAGCCATGTTCGAATCGAATATTAGCTTGACCATAATGGTGATAACCTAAAGTCAAACTGTCTGACTTTTGGCTAATAACTAGCCTAGAATGAAAAAGAACTATGAAAGAACACTTTCTTGTTTTCTAGGAGAAGATTAACTTCAGCAAGAGGCTTCCTTTAGATCAGGAAACAACTCCGAGAAAGATTAGAGAGAAAAGAAGAAATGAGCAAGTTGAAAGTGTGAGATTATGAAGCTATTTATAGTTGAATCAAGCTCCTAAGATGATGCCAAGTGTTGGCACATGTTCTAGCATGATAACACATATCTAATGATGTGTAAGAACCAGAAAGAGAGTGTCAAAATCGAGCAAGGTGTCACCATTTGCAGAAAGCATTGGAGAGCAAGCATAAATCTGCAAGCATGGTCCCTTACGGACCGTAAGGGTTGACCGCTTACGGTCCATAAGGACCTCAGCGCACCTGATTTCTTCACAGCTTATGGTCCGTAAGCTCCAATAGCTTACGGTCCGTATGAGGTTGCCAGGAAATGTAAATTTTGAGATTTTTACATCTTAAATCTTTGGACTTTGATTCTTTTGCCATTTGGCACTTTTAGTCCATCTCCTTCCTCATAGTTGGGATTAGTCGGAGATCCGGGACGCATTTTAGTTAACGCCCAATAATAGTTTCTCTCATTCCTAGAATCGGGATCAGTCGGAGATACGAATCACATTTCAATGAACGTATAATGTAGGTCTTTCCTCCTTCCATATAGTCAGGATTAATTGGAGGTTCCTCCCTCCACATAGTCGGGGTTTGTTAGACGATTGGACACTTATCGTTACATAGTTGATCGATAAATTTCCCTCTCCTTAGTTGGAGATTCGGGACACGTGTCGTCACACATTTGGACAAAAAATTTACGGGTGTTACATTTTGCCCTTCATCACTGATGCGTGTGTGGTGCAATATATTTTTATGTATATTTTTAGCCCTCTTTAACCACTTTTAGTCACATTTTAAATTTATTAAACACGATATTTTACTAACACCAAACACACATATGGGCAAGTGCACCCATCGTGAGCGTAGTATAGTGTTTGTAAGATACCGAGGTCGTCCAAGGACACAAGAGCTTTTAATACCGGTTTATCTTCAACGTCATTTAGAAACAGGTTTTAAACTATAAAATAAAAACTAAAATGCTGAAAATAAAAATAAAATAAAAACAGATAGACAAGATGAATCACTTGGATCCGACTCGCCTTTAGTGTAACCTTTGATTATTTTCGTACTTTTGCACTTTTTAAGAGATTATCTTAGTTATAGTAGTAGGCCCCTCTTTTGAAGGTGACGTTACCCTCAACCCAGTAGTTTGAGTCAGCAAGGATACAATCCTAAAGGGTTGGATTATTGGAAGATAATTAACTAAGTTATTAATGCATAATGTGGTAGGCCCCTCTTTTGAAGGTGACGTTACCCTCGGCTAAGTAGTTTGAGTCAGCAGGGATACAATCCTAAGTAGCCGGGTTAAAGTTTTAATAGTAGTTTACATATGAGGGGATCAAGAAATTCAGACCCCCGCCATCCAATACCTGCGGGTATTGAAGGAGGTCCTACTAAGCTTGACCCAGGTCCTTGCAGGATCTATACACTGAACAAGGCAAGACTCTTACCAAACCATTCCCTTAACCCCCGACCAGGTAGCCAACATATCTCCATATAGACCGTGGAGATATGAATGGTGAAAATCTTTTATTTTATATAGATAGTAAAATAGTGCCAAGACATCAGGGACAAATGATAAGGAAGACTCACCTTCAACATAAGAAACTAGTTATTAAAGTCATTAATACATAACCAAATAAAAAGTGCTAAAAGATTAAAAATAAAAAGTATTACACTAAATGCTTGTCTTCACCAAGTGATGTAAGAGACTTAGGCAAACATGGCCTTTGATTGTCAAGAACTCTTACTATCAATCTTGGATCCCGAGACTACTACACACACTCTATGATGGATGATGGATGATGGTGGTGGATGTGGGTTGTGATGGTGGTGGTGGGTGGGTGTAGTGTGAGAGAGGTGGTTTGCCAAGGGATGGTTTGCAAGTGAGCCAAGCACCCCTATTTATAGCCTGCACAGAGGTTCGGACACGACCCCGTGTCCATTGGGCATGGCCCCGTGTCCACCCGTCTTCTCTTTCTTCATTAAATGCAGTTTGTCTGCATTAGTTGACCACGCCCCCATGTCCGCTGGGCACGGCCCCGTGTGCAGAAGCGTATCTGTACTATCAAGATTTGCCTGGATTCTGCGAATATTATAGTTGACCACGGCCCCGTGTCCATTGGGCACGCCCCCGTGGTGGGTGATAGAAGCTTCCACAGCTTTGTCTTTTCTGCAGACTCTTGGGCACGCCCCCGTGCTCATTGAGCACGGGGTGTGTTTAGCCTTCTGTTATTCTGTTTTTGCTTGGGAAGATGCTGTTGAGGGGTCGGGCATACCACGTTTATTCCTTTTCTTGTATGTATGTTAGATTTAGCAGCCTTTTTGCTTCTTTTGTTCATTTGAGCTCATTTAATCCTGAAAATACAAAAGGAAGACAAAAGCACACTTTTTCCAACATTAGTACTAAAAAGGGTTAGTTTAATGCCTCATTTGATGTAATTTATATGTTGTATTTTGCACACATCAAATACCCCCACACTTGAATCTTTGCTTGTCCTCAAGCAAAACTCTTTATAATGTGGCTTTACACGCCCAAATGGAATGGGTAGAAGAGAAGGTTTTGGGCTTGTCATAGAGTTTCGGGATTCCAAGATTTTTATTAGGTTTTATTTTTATGTTATTTACGATCCTATTCGTCATGATTTATTTCGAACATTACATAAGATAAATTACTTATTTGGGCATAACATGCCTTTTTAAAATTCCATTTATATACAAGTTCACATACCTCACGGGAGATCACTCAACACTCGGCCGAAGATGTATTTTTGTGAAACACTCGAGAGCGGCATGGATTTGGGCATAACATGCGTTTTCTTGTATTTATGTTAGATTTAGATGCCTTTTTGCTTCTTTTGTTTATTTGATCTCATTTAATCCTGAAAATACAAAAGGAAGACAAAAGTACACTTTTTCCAACATTAGTACTAAAAAAGGGTTAGTTTAGTGCCTCATTTGATGTAATATATATGTTGTATTTTGCACACATCAATCACCAAAAGAACATGTGTTGACTCGTCCAATGTGTCTCGGCCTAGTCCACGACCGACGGATGGTGGATACAGTGCTTCGTCGTCCCCGTTATGGTAAGAAACTGAAGCTGTGCTTGTGTGCCGGGAGTTAGGTAACTCGAACATTGCTATGGATGTGGATTCGGCGGAACAGAGAAGTATGTACCTGATTGGTCCTTGGCAAATAAAGATAGGGTTGTGGATGCGTTGTCAGCGAAAAATGTCATTGTTCCAAATTGGTACTCCTGCCGAGCATTTTCACTATAGGAAGATGATTGGTCCCGAGCTAGGAAATGCCTTGATGTTTAACCAGGCTCAATCAAACTCATTGGTAGTGGAGACGTATAGGAGATGGGTCGAGGCCGAATCCAACTGTCGGTGGTTTAAGAGAGAGGTGGCAACGCTGAAGAAATAGGAAGGGATGAGTGCTATGGTTAAACAAGAGATTGCTTCGTTGCATGCAAGCGTGAGTCGTGTGAAGGATCAAGTGTTGGACACGAAGGAGGCCAGTAAAGCTTCTCAAGCTTCGACTGTTGCTGCATATGAAGCGAGAGAAAGTTGTGCAAGAGTTAGAGGTTGTTAACTTGAAACTTGACGAAACCCAATCGAAGCTAGCCGAGGTCGAGGAGAAGTGGAAAACCGAATGTCATGATATACAAGTGACGTATGACAAGTTGCTAGCCGATCATGTGCAGCTTGAAAATGGTAAATTTTCTTCTTTTAGATTGGAAGTATTTTCTTGATTCTTCCTGTTGTTTGATGCATTTTTGTTTTCAGAGAAAGATAAAGCGGAGTGATCGACAGATAGAATCTCGAAGGCTCAACAAGATGTGCTAGCTCGGATGACGGAACTTGTAGGCCGGTATGAAGATGAGACGGCTGAGCTATATGGCCTTGTATCAGAGTTACTTTTGACGAAGCAGTGGCTTCTTACCGATGGGGCTTAATAGATGGTTAGGCTGGTTCATAAGAGCCCAAAGTTGGAGAAGGTAGTAGCTGATATTACCAACGCCGTCAATGCTTACGAAGTCAATGAAGGGATAAAGCAAGGGTATCATGCGGCTAAGACATCTGATGTGCTCGTGACTGATGTGTTAGGATTTGACGAAGATGCCAAAATCGCCTTGGATGCTAACATTGAATCCAACTAAGCATTTCGTGCCTTTCCAAGGTGCCTGCCTTGGTGAACGAGCCTTTGTCGAAAATTCAAGAACTAAGTCAACAACCAATCGTGGATGAGGGCTCGTAGACGTTATATCGTTCTTTTTTATATTTTGTCGTGTATGTTTATCAATACTGTAAATCGTACTGTTGCGTGTTTTGATTCTAATCGATAAATTTTGGGATTGAACAATTTTGTTGAGTTTGACATAAATTTTGTGTTCGACGATTCTGGATTTTAACTTGGTTCGCATCTGAACCAAGCTTATTTCCATTGAAACACTATTATTTTTAATGTTTGCAGTACTTGAACCGTACCGTGTTTACGATGCATTTGGTTCTTGCGTTTTACTACCTTCTAATGTTTGATCAGACATTACATGTTTTTTAATTATGGTTGGTTCGGATCGAACCGTTTTATTTAATAGTTTTTAACTAGAAAACCTTCTCGATCGGTGCGAGGCATGGGTCCTGGCCTGTAGTGCACTATTATTCGAGCTCTTGAATGATTTAATCACAAAAAAATCAAAAATATAAATATCATATGTCTTTGCACCATCAAAAGTTCGATCACTTTATTAACTGTTTTTTTTTAAATGGATACAATTATGGAGTTACAGAGGCATTCCCTCTCGGTGTACATAAGGAAACTTGAAAAGTTACCGGGGCATACCCTCCCGATGTACACAAGAAAAATTTAAACAACATAAATATGAAGAAGTGATCTCGGTGCGGTGATTCGTTTAAATCACATGAAGCATCGTTTTAAATGTACCCCATTCCAGGTCCTTAGGATCGGGGTATCATCTAACATGTAACACCCCAACCCAGAACGAGCTGGCATATCACTATTACAGATATCAAAAACCAAAGAGCTTCAATAAACGATAGAAACCAAGAAACAAAAGTTTCGAATCCATAAGAAAACCTAAGTCTTAAATCGTTTAATTACTAAAAATAAATAAACACGAAAACTTCAAAAACTTCTTAAACTTCATTTTCCTCTCACCCATCCATGTTTCCCTTGATTACCTGTAAAACACATAAGACAAACACAAAAAGAAAAATACGGCTGAGCCAAAAAGTTGCTCAGTAACGGAGAAATCAACAGTACAAGTAAGGCAGACATGCGGACAGAAACATGAACGGTACTGACGTTAAAGAAGTCTAGATTTTGGCACTGAAACAGATACTTATATAACTTGAATCCCAAAACTTATACTTAACAAATAACAGATACTGAACATAATCAGATGCATATAATCATATCAAACATATCATAACAGAGACCAGACATACGTGACAACATATAACAGTAAAACAAGTCAAGTAATATAGAAGCACCCACGAGCCTAAACGGAGGCATACATGGCTATAGTCCATGCTCCGAGACAGTGCGTGTAGGCGTACACACATTATTCCATCTCAACAGGAGTCAGGAGTCAGAGCTAAGATCGATCTATTCGCCTCTAGGGGCCATATGCTACACAAGCACAAACTAGAAACGCCGTAAACTTTAGTTACGCACCGTCACGATGAGTGCCATGTCGTTGACGCCCCAACGGCAAGTAACTTATAATTGCTCGGGTGACAGAGTACAAAGCATATCAAAAATGAAAATATTTTGACATAAGTCTAAAGGGAACATGCAATAACGAACACAAAATCTAAGGTCTATTGCATGCTACAACAAATACCAATCATATAACAATACGAACCGAACCATCTAACGAAAACACCCGTACTACAAAGTAACGGATATGAATAAGTAGGTGCTAGTGTAATATATAAATAATAGGTTACCCAATTCAAAGAACTATTTAAAATAGTTAAACTTCTATTTAATTGATATATCATTTATTAATTATTTAATTAGAAATTTTAGTATTACAATTCTAGCCTCCTAAAAAAATTTTGTCCTCAAAATTGCTAAGTACGGATACCAATGATCTTAATCATTACGGACACGAAAGAGACCTTACACATAGCAAACCTTTAGACACCATACATATTAAGGTGGCAAAATAAACGGATACTAAATCAAATCAAAACAAGTATCTCTAAAAGGAGAAAATATAACTAGAGGATACTCTATAGCAGTATGCAAGGACTTCAAATACTTAGCAAATAAAAGTGATACTACAAAATGTGTCGCATCAATATCAAAGAGCATATGTATCACGTTTACCAATTTGCACATAACCAGGAAGCGTACCTGGGGATTAGCTGCAAGTGCGAAAACTCGACCTCCCCAAGTAGTTTTAGTGTTTTCACCAGTATTAGCTCGCTGCTCAGACCGAGGGTAGTCCCTAATCAAGTGGTTTGCATCTCCACATCTGAAACAACGACCTTTAGCAAGACGACATGCTCTACCATGATGTTTCCCACAATGAGTACAAGGAGGAATATCAGCACGGTTCTGATTCAGGTTTTGTTGATTATGTGGTTGTGCTCCAGGGCCTCGCTCTGTTGTGTCTGATTCTGTGCAGGCCTACGATTCTGATAACGATTTCTTCCACTTCGCGACTTATTGTAGTAATACCTATCAGAACGGTCCTCACGGTCTTGGAATTGCTCATTGCCACCCTGATTATCAGAATTATCCTGGTCGTTCTCCCTAGTGCGTTTGCGATCACCATCTGATTTCTTCTCACACTGCTTCTTTTCATTATTCAAATTCTTGATAGCATCGACTACCTCAGTAATGTCAGTGAAACGAAGATTCAGGATGAACTTCCTATCTTGATCGCATATAGCCCATTTGAAATTCTTAGTCTGCTGCTGTGGTGTACCTGCTGCCGGGCCCAGAAAATTAACCAAACGACTAAAACAAGCTTTGAACTCCATAATAGGCCCGTCATCCCCCTGCCTGATAGAAGCATACTCTCTCAGATACTCACTCCTATCAGTGTCAGTGAAGTACTACTGATAAAACAAAGTGCGAAATTCAGCCCAAGGAAGTGTTGCTGCATACTGATCTCCTCCACGAGCTTCTTTCAAGGTCTTCCACCATCTATGAGCATCGTCCTCCAGTTTATAACTAGCAAGCCTAACCTTGAACGCATCATCCATGCCCATCACTTCGAACAACTTCTCAATATGAGCAATCCAGTTTTCCGCCTCAACTGGGGTAGCAATGGTACTAAATGATTTTGGCTTTTCCTTTCTGAAGCGCTCAAGCCAATCAAGGATAGTAACAGGAGCGTTATTGTTACCATTGTTGTTTCCCCCCGGTGGTTGTACATTAACGTTATTCTGCTGCAACTGTTGTAGAAGGTTGGGAACTAAACCCGCAATAGCTGTATTAGCAACATTAGCAATGAGAGTCTCAACAGGGACGTCGTTGTTGTTCACATTTCTTCGAGGAGGCATCTGAAAAGAAGATACGTGTGAAAAGAGGAAAGTTCATAGTATGCGGAAGATGACACAAAAGGAATCCTAACCCGATGTCTACTCATTTAACTCACATGTTTAATTATTATTGTTTAAGTTTTCTACAAGAAGGAGTTTGGGCTCTGATACCATAACTGTAACACCCCAACCCAGAACGGGTTGGCATATCACTATTACAAATATCAAAAACCAAAGAGTTTCAATAAATGATAGAAACCAAGAAACAAAAGTCTCGAATCCACTAGAAAACCTAAGTCTTAAATCGTTTAATTACTGAAAATAAATAAACACGGAAACTTCAAAAACTTCTTAAACTTCATTTTCCTCTCACTCATCCCTGTTTCCCTTGATTACCTGTAAAACACATAAGACAAACACAAAAAGAAAAATACGGCTGAGCCAAAAAGTTGCTCAATAACGGAGAAATCAACAGTACAAGTAAGGCAGACATGCGGACAGAAACATGAACGGTACTGACGTTAAAGAAGTCTAGATTTTGGCACTGAAACAGATACTTATATAACTTGAATCCCAAAACTTATACTGAACAGATAACAGATACTGAACATAATCAAATGCATATAATCATATCAAACATATCATAACAGAGACCAGACATACGTGACAACATATAACAGTAAAACAAGTCACGTAATATAGAAGCACCCACGAGCCTAAACGGAAGCATACATGGCTATAGTCCATGCGCCGAGACAGTGCGTGTAGGCGTACACACATTATTCCATCTCAACAGGAGTCAGGAGTCAGAGCTAAGATCGATCTATTCGCCTCTAGGGGCCATGTGCTACACAAGCACAAACTAGAAACACCGTGAACTTTAGTTACGCACAGTCACGATGAGTGCCATGTCGTTGACGCCCCAACGACAAGTAACTTATAATTGCTCAGGTGACAGAGTACAAAGCGTATCAAAAATGAAAGTATCTTGACATAAGTCTAAAGGGAACATGCAATAACGAGCACAAAATCTAAGGTCTATTGCATGCTACAACAAATACCAATCATATAATAATACGAACCGAACCATCTAACGAAAACACCCGTACTACAAAGTAACGGATATGAATAAAATACTATGCTGACAAGGACAGGAATCCGTACCAACGAGTAACGAAAATATAAAAGTATACTACGATGAAAAGAAAACAGAATCCGTACCAACGAGTGACGAAAATAAAATTATACTATGATGTAAGAGAAACGAATCCGTACCTTAGTTTAGGGAGCAAGCAAAACCCAATCCACTAATCAAGTCTTCCTCAAAATTTATGGAAACCTAAACCCTGTATTTTTTTAGATCAGTTTAATATTTATTTAATTTTGAAAGTTCTTTCTTATATTGTCCCCGGCGATCGCAAACGTACTGGTAATAATTTGTAAAATGTACTAATACATGAAAATAAAAGCATTATTATTATATTCGTTTTTATTTTACTAACTAAAGAATTACTTAGTCAAAGTATGTATGTAAGTACACCTACCATACATACTCACGCACTTTACACCATGTGGCTAATATATCACACACATACATACCACCGTATATTCACTCCATGCACATAAACACAGTTCCAACACATACACACACCAATCAAACAAAACTTTTGCTCACACACAGTACACACATTTATACTTTCAAACACACCCATCCCACATACCACTCATAAACATCACGTGCATACAATTTCACTCACACAACACATGATGACACTCACACACGACGCCCACATTATGCATACACACATAACCAACATTCAACACACACCAATACACACAAGATAACACACACATATAAACACAAGTCTTACTCTCTTTCAATAACGTGTCGCCGGGAATCCGAGAGCCCAACCCCATACCACGCAAAATTACTAGAACATAAAAACGGAATATACAACTCACATACCACTTCTGATCGGATAGAAACCGAGCCAAACGAAGGAATAGCCGGTTTACGCATAGTCACCGCGGCGACGATTATGACAGGAAGTGGCGGTCGTCCGTTGGTGACCGTTGTCGAAGTCATCGGAATACAACTAGGGATTAACAAAGTAAAGACTAAGCAGACTTGATGATGAACATAATTATGGCTAAGAAGATGATAATAACATGATACCTGGTTGCGGATCGGAGGAATTAAATGACGGAATTTGGGGACAGACGGAGGTGCGGCGATGATTATATCAGACAATGAATAGAGATGGTCGCAGTTCGTGAGTCGGAGACGCTAATCAAAAGCTTCGAACTATCAATCGGAACCGAGGCGACAGTGAAACGACGACCGAGCGATCCCGATACCTCGTTGATTATAACAAATCACTGCAGCGAAGATTGCAAATCAAGCCACGGCCACAACTTCGGTGGTCTCCGTAAGGTCGAAAAGTAGCTTGAACTCAAAAAACAAAAAGGGTAAATTACTTTTTGAGTCCCTGTGTTTTATGGGTTTTAACTAGTTGAGTCCAAAATAAAAAAGTTTAACGACCTGAGTCCCTATAAGCATTTTCTTTAACCATTTGAGTCCAAATTTCTAACACTGTTAAAATTATTCTGTTAACTTTTGTTAAATGACCAAATTACCCTTTTAATTAAAAAAACCATTTTATTATTAAATTTAATATATATACATGTTCTGTTCTCTTGATCATTTCCAGATACCACCACACCTCCACCAGAACTTTCTCTCTCTCTCTATCTAAACCATCTCCATCCCACCACCACACCTCCACCATCAACACCACCGTCGCCACACCATCAACACCACCGTCGCCACTGCACCTCCACCGTCACCGTCACCACCACCACTACACCGTCACCACCACAACACCCACCACCGCTGCACCTCCACCGTCACCACCACAACACCCACCACCGATCTTCAACATCAACAAGACGAGTAAAAATGGGTGGGAAGCCCTAATTGTGATTCGCTGCAGTCTATGCTTGATTTCATATGGCTGGTTCCCCGCAGAGGTTGATGCTTGATTTCATATGGCTGGGAAGCCCTAATTGTGCTTCGGCGTCGTACACGGCGGAGGTGAAGCAGAACCAACCGTACACGGCGGAGGTGAAGCAGAACCGCCGCCCTAATTGAAGAAGCTGCTCCACCTCTCTCAACGCTCCGACACAACAAAGTTTGTCGCTCAATGTTACTTCGCCACCAAGTTTTTCTCCTCCAATAAACCCTCGTCTTCTGGTTCCGGTTTCGATCCTGCTGTTTAGATCTCAAATCTGTTCTAGAAATCTGAACCTCTGGTGCGTCTTTTTTTTATTTTTGACTTTTTGTTCTTGTTATCTCCGCAATTGATTGATTTTTGATAGTGTGATTCACTTGTTGTTATGATATATGTAAACCTAATTGGTGATTGAGCGGTTTTGTATGTGTGTTTTGGTGGTTTTTGATTAGTATGTGTGGGTGACTGGATGTTAGAGCCTGAATTTGTAGAATTGTAGGTATGAATGGATAACTATAGGTTTTGAAAGTTGTAGTTTTGAAAGTGCGAGATGGTGGTGGCAGTGGTGGGGATGGTGTTTGGAGGTGGTGGTGGTGGAGATGGTGGTGGCAGTGGTGGGGATGGTGGCTGTGCGGGTGTTTAGAGAGAGAGAGAGAGAGTGTAGGTGTGTGCTGGTGTGTGTGTGTTTTATTATATATATGTAATTATTTTTATATATATTATATATTAAAAGTTTATGCATTAGACACTTGTTTCTTATAATCTTGTGCATATAAGAGTTGTACATTGTGTGTAAATGACCAAATTACCCTCATAGTTAACAGACTTGATGGATGGAGTTAGAAATTTGGACACAAGTGGTTAAAGAAAATGCTTATAGGGACTCAGGTCGTTAAACTTTTTGATTTTGGACTCAAGTAGTTAAAACCAATAAAACACAGCGACTCAAAAAGTAATTTACCAAAAAAAAAAAAAAAAAAAAAAACGTTTTGAGAATCCTTGTAGTTTGTGAGGTTGAAGAAGTTATAAAGGGGTGTAAAACGAGTAATGCTCGGCAGATTGGTTGGACGAAATCGGTTGCATGGATTAGGAGATTAGTAGATATAATTTGAAGGTGGTTAGGATTTGATAAGTTGATAGTTAAGTTTATCATTTACTAGTAAAAATCCATGCAATATTCAATAAGTTGGTGCTAGTCTATACATATAATAAAGGAAATCAGATGTGTGACACATGGCACTCTGTGAGATGATCTCTATAGGATTTTCCCGCCTAAAATATTTTTTTTCTCATTTATCCATACATTATTTATCAAATTTAAATAATTATAATAAGTTATTAAGTTAAAGATCATATGTTATTTGATAAGATTGTTTTATTTACGTCATTTAAAAAGAAAATATTAACTTGAAGATAATATGTATATGATAAGTTTGTTTATTTACATTGAAGATGACTACGGATATATGATTTATTAAGAAGTCATAAATAAGTATTCTATTTTTTAGCACCTTTTGTAAGTTAGGGGAAGAATCAAATGAAAACCACTATTTATTGTGAAAACTCGAAAACTAATTAAAAAAGCCAAACAAACATACCAATTTTTTTTTTTGCATAATAATTTTCGCTACTTTTAGTATATAAAAAAATTTCAAAAAAAAAAAAAAAATTTGTAGTGCACATGTGTAATACTACACATGTGTAGTACACATACACATGTGTAGTATTACACATGTATAATACAAATTTTTTTTAATAAAAGTTTTTTTATATACAAAAACCTGCGATTTTTTATAAAAAAAAATTGGTGTGTTTTTTAGGCTTTTTTTAGTTAGTTTTCGAGTTTTCACAATAAAAGTGGTTTTCATTTGAACCATCTCCTTGTAAGTTATATTTTCTAATATATATACACACACAATATCTTAGAATATGATATTATATGAGTTGAATAAAAGTAAGTTTATATACTAAGTAACAAAACAGTTACATTTTTTAAAAGTCTGGGTATTGCAAGGATTGAATAAACACATTTATTACACGGGTTGTATAAATACAATTTAAATGATTAACACATACAAGCGTTAAGATATGTTTTTAAAAAATGAACTTAGATGTACCATTTACTTATTATAATATTTTATTTTTTTATTGCTAAATTAGAAACTTGTGTATTACACGTGTTATAATATTTTACTATGTTTTATATATCTATTATTGGATTAGAAACTTGTGTATTACACGGGGTTAGATTAATGAAATACTAAATGGTTGTTAATAAGAAGAAATAAACATAAGTAAGAAAAAAATATTAAATAAACAAGAGATCAAAGGATATTATGATTTAATATTTTTATTTTATAGGAAAGAGAAGCGGGATAATATGATTCGATATTAATATTTAATATATGAGAGATATACGTGTTTTATTTATTTGTAAACTATAATGTAACACACGTAAAATAACAAAAATACAACATATGACTAACTCTTTTGTAGGTGATAAGAAAAAACTTTTTTATCTAACATTCTAGATGGTATGCTATACATTACCTTATACATGTATACATTATTAATGTGTTTTCTAACTTAATTTAAAAAAAAATTAGTTATTTCTTGCAATTTGTACTCCCGATAATGATTATACCAACGCTACCGAGAAACTTAAATTAAAAAAATATTGTAGAATTATCATAAATTAAATATGATACCAAAAACAATAAATTCTAACAAGATATCATTATCGAATAATAATATTTAAGAGTAACTTAACTAAATCTATCTATATTTAATAAATGTTTTAAATAAAGTTTATCCTCATCATTTAAAAAGGTTTACAATGTATTGCAATTTATTTATTAGACATTTTTAGGCTCTAGCATAAAGTTTTACAATATGTGTATAGCTGAAGAAAGTTTCCAATACATTCTAATCCTGTCATATTTAATTAAGATTGTATTATTAATTTTGAGATGAAAATATAATCCCAATACGTCTTAACCCTCTCATATTTTAATAGGTAAATAGAACATCAACGTTTATTTTTTTTTAAAACATACCTTAACGACTATATGTGTTAACTGATTACATTATATTTATTCAACATGTGTAATACATGGGTTTATTCAACCGGTGCATTGCAATACACATGTTTTTATTAAAGATATATTTTTTTATTATTTAATATATATATAAAACTATATTAATTCAACCCGTGTAATACACGGGGTTCTAACCTAGTGTAATATATAAATAATAGGTTACCCAATTCAAAAAACTATTTAAAATAGTTAAACTTCTATTTAATTGAGATATCATTTATTCATTATTTAATTAA
Organism: Helianthus tuberosus; assembly: GCA_030545235.1. Lineage (NCBI taxonomy): Eukaryota > Viridiplantae > Streptophyta > Magnoliopsida > Asterales > Asteraceae > Helianthus > Helianthus tuberosus. The sequence goes on along the minus strand of CM060445.1, from coordinate 147,648,446 downwards.
AATTTTTGAGTATTACATAACATCTCGAGGACGTACGAGCCCTTGTTGCTAGCTTCTTTAATGCGATACGGACCTTCCCAGTTCGGCCCTAGTTTACCAGGTGGCTCCGGTCGGCTTGCTTCATTGTTACCACTACAAGAAATGATAGCTTTTAGCGGCGACACCATTAGCGGCGACAGGGTTTTTGTCGCCGCTATTGGTCGATCCGCGTGCCGGATGCTGAAACAAATCCCCAGCCGTTGATCAAAATCCTGATCTAACGGTTGGGGAAATAAAAGATATTAGCGGCGACAAAAACATATCAATACCGGCGACAGGCTGTCTCCGCTAAAAGTATGTGTCAGAACATTAAACCCTAGCCACACAAATCTTATCTCTGGTCAAACCTTTACCGGCGACATATATCAATACCAGCGACAAGGCGGCGCCGCTAATGGTCAAACGATATTACTCCCTTATCAGCGCCATTTTTCCCCTCTTTCTTCACTTTTTCCCCCAAAAACTCCAGAGAACCGCCGGATTTCAGCAAATTTCGACCAAATCGGTAAGTAAAGCTTTGTTTTTGTTACATTTCTTCTTTATTTTGTTATATACATATGATAGGCTTTAATTTTTGTATATTTTTGTGTGTTTTTGTGTTTATGGTAGTGAAATCGGATCATCACCATCACTTCTCCGATCACCACCGTCACTTCTCCGGTCACTACCTCGTCTACGCGGTCTACATCTCTTGGAAACTTGAAAATACGGTTAGTTTTATATGTATTTTTTTTCAAAGTTTAGATATTGAATAATTTTTTGTTTTGGTATGTAAATGTATAATGTAGGTATATGTTAGTATGTCAAATGTGTAATGTAGGTGTATTTGGGGAAAATGTGTATTTGAAAATCTATGTATTTGTGTATGTAAGCATGTATGTGGGTATGTAAGTGTACGAATGAATGTATGTATGTAGGTGTATGTTAGTATGTTGGTGAAAAATGTGTATGTTAGTATGTATGTTTGTATAAAGTATGCAAATGTGTATGTAAGTATGTATAAATTTTGTGGTTTTGGTCAAATTGTATAAGAAAGTCTATATATTTATGTATGTAGGTGTATGTAAGCATGTATGTGGGTATGTAAGTGTATGAATTAATGTATGTATGTAGGTGTATGTTAGTATGTTGGTGAAAAATGTGTAAGTTAGTATGTATGTTTGTATAAAGTATGCAAATGTGTATGTAAGTATGTATAAATTTTGTGGTTTTGGTCAAATTGTATAAGAAAGTCTATGTATTTGTGTATGTAGGTGAATGTAAGCATGTATGTGGGTATGTAAGTGTATGAATTAATGTATGTATGTAGGTGTATGTTAGTATGTTGGTGAAAAATGTGTCTGTTAGTATGTATGTTTGCTTGTTAAATATATGTTGGTAGCGTTAATTAATATATGTTGGTAAACTACGAAATTTATAAAATGACAAACGAACGCATGTTTCCTTGTTAAATATATGTTGGTAGCGTTAATTAATATGCTAATATACCTTTTGATATCTATTATTGTAGGATTTTGTTAACAGCTTGTTCCAAACCCCGTCCTTTTTGAACCAACTTAACTCCTATCTTGCTTCACAAGGAAAAGGAAAAGAAAAGTCAAAAGACTACGATTCTGACAACTTATTCGATAATGAATCCGACGCCGAGTGACTTGTTGTTTTTAATGTATGATTTAATTAAACGTTGTAGGATTATAATGTACGACTTAAACGTAGTTTTTAATTATATTACCTTTAGTATATTTCCATGGCGTATGTTTGCGTTGTTTGAAATAGGCAGGTTCTGTTTTTTCGGCCGAAAAAGTGGTTGGGTGTTGTATATACAGCAGCTGTATAAAAAAAATCCTTTTAGCGGTGACACGTGTCGCCGCTATTGCCTTGAAACCTTTACCAGCCATGGTCAATACCGGCGACCCTTTAGCGACGACACGTGTCGCCGCTAAAGGTCTAAGTGCAATACCGGCGACGTTGACCTTTAGCGATGACAGGAGGCCAACAGCGTCCGACCAATACCGACGACCTGTCGCCGCTAAAGGTCAATACCGGCGACAACTTCAACCGATACCGACGACAGCTGTCGCCGCTAAAGGTGGTCCATTCTTGTAGTGTACAAAGTACGCAATCCCCGATTTTAAATTTGTAGATCTTTGCCAGAGCATTGTAAATTTTTTCTAGTTTTTCCTTGTATCGGGCTTCTTTGATTGCCGCGATGTGCCAACGTTCTTCTAACAAATCGAGGTTCGAGCGTAGTTCTTGTTCGTTCTTCTCTTCATTTTTGATTCGCTGGTTTGGTAACCCAACTTCTGCCGGTATGACTGCTTCGGTGCCGTAAGTTATACTGAATGGAGTTTCACCATTGCTAGTTTTATGCATTGTTCGGTGTGCCCACAGAACATTCAGCAATTCGTCGGCCCATCCTTTTCCATCGACACCTAGTCTTCGTTTAATGCCATCTATGATCAATCGATTGATCTGTTCAACCTGACCGTTTCCTTGCGGATAGGCGACAGATGAGAAGATTTGTTTTATTTTTAGGCTTTTGCACCATCTATTGAAAGGATTTTCCGCGAACTGCTTTGTATTATCACTTATAATATATAGGGGCAGGCTGAACCGGCACAAAATTTGTTCCCAAAAGAACCCGGTGACGTTGTACCCAGAGATTACTATGAAGGGTTTTGTCTCAACCCACTTGGTGAAGTAATCAACGACCACTAGCAAGTATTGGGCACTACCGCTCGATTTGGGGAAAGGCCCGACAATGTCGACCCCCCATTTTTGGAAAGGCCAAGCCGCTGTTATGGGAATCATATTGTTCTTGGCCCGAAGGCTTATCGGTGCGTATCGTTGGCATTCATCACACTGCTGAAGTTCTTTGACGGCGCTCTCGTGCTTCTCGGGACAATAATAACCTGCATTCTTGATCTTCGTCACTACCATTTTTGGACCTGCATGGATTTCACATATGCCGTAGTGAATTTCTCTTATTATGTAGTTAGCCTGCTCAGGTGTAATGCATCGTATTTCCGTATTTCCATGTTTTTAGAAAATACGTGTTCATTTTTTTTATTTTTGGAATCACAGTCCAAATCAGATCGAAAAACAGACTAGAAACGACAACCGAAGCATTTTTAACGCAATTGACGAATGAACACATAAAAAACCAACTACCGGCATACATTTTACATGATTTCGATTTTAAAAATATACGTTATTCTATTTTACAGAGCTCGGGTGTGAAAACGGGTTCGTAGGAGCTGGTGGGCTACCTAAAACACGGGGATTGGGCTTATGGGCCCTGGGCCCAAGCCCACTTAACCAACACTAAACCTAAGTATATAAATGAGCTAAACCCTAAGTTCTCATTTTTATTCATCAGCCGTTTTCACTACTTTTCCCTCTCACTATTGCTCAAAAACCTTATCCTCTTCACCTTTCTTTCTACCCTATCTCCTAATTCAAACACAGACACAGAAAAACCCAGACACCAAGTGCTCTCATCACCTTTTCGTATCACCCACACACTTGCCGGATGACCGGAGCCTTGCCGGAAAGCTCAAGCATTGCCGGAGATCGGAGGCGACGCCGAAGTCACGAACGGAATCACATCTCAACGTCTTGGTACATCCTCTTGTTTCTGTTATCTAAATCCTTTGTCATTCTCTTTTTTTTTATAACAATCAACATGAAACACATCTGAAAACATTAGTAACATGGGGTTTTTGTTCATGTTCATGCTTTGTTGTCCTGGTTTTGTTTTAAATTAATAAAGAAGATGTCATATGTCCAGTATAACTTGCAGAAATAAGAAACTGTAACACCTCGTAAAATCATGCCTAATAAAATAAAGACACGTGTCATGAAATTTAAAACGTGTTATAAACCCGGACCAAGTTAAAAGATATATGAAGGGATTAAAAGTGTCAACATGTTAATTATTATATCTGAGTGACCTTTTAACGTTTTTCAAACTTCTGTAAAATATAATTACATTCCCATAAAAATCTGATTAGGATTTCATGAGTATCCGGTTAATCTTGTAATGAATAATTCAATATTCAAAGAAATGGGATCATATGTACATAAAACGACAAATCTACATTGAATGGCCTTTTCACAAGACTCCAAGGCAACACTAATGCATGGAATGCATTCTGAGTGATACAGACCTGATTTTGAGGGCCCTTTCCTATTGATAATAACCAGAGATTCGAGATATGATAGGTTGCATGGTCAAATGTTAAAAGTTCTCAAAGTTTTATCTTCTGACTAAGGCTTACGGACCGCAAAGAGACCACCTTACGGACCGTAAGGTGGCTGATCTGGGGGAATAAAGTTTAAAAAGCGGATACGGACCATAAGGCCTTAAGCTTACGGTCCGTAAGACCTGTAACTAGGCAGTAAAATGGACAGCTGCAGGTGACAGCCATTCCGCCGCCTTAGTAACCTAGTTTTTCGATTCCAAGGACTTTGCAACTGGTTTTAACAGTATAGGGACACCTGGTAACATCTGGGATCAATATAGGGACATGTGGATTGATCATATGAAGTGGGAATTGCTATATAAAGGACTTGTAGTTCACTTGTTCATTTGCACAATTCAAAATTTATTCACAACTCACTCTCTGTAGTCCCTTGGAGCTCTAGGAAGCTTTCCTCAGTTCCTAATTCGTTCTAAGAGTGTCACACCCTGGCTTTGCGGAAGCGTGGTTAATTTGGTGTGACTTCTTAATACCATAGCTTAACCATAACAAGCTATATGAATTTAAAAACCGTGCAAGATCATCCATTAGATTAAGTTGAAAAGTAAAATACCATAACATTGTCTAAACGGAAACACATCCTAACAACATAAACAGTGTTCAACAGACACAAACATTAACATGACATAAACACAGTTTAAGAACTGTGACCCGTCCAGGAAAAAGTCACATCCCTTAAACTTGGATGACCTCGTAACTAGTGCAGCGGGAAAACGTGCCAGATCCTTTAGTTCCCTGAAATACATGTAAGTTGAAAAATCAACAATAATGTTGAGCGAGTTCATGCGTAAGTGAGTAGGTAAAACCTTTGTAAAAATGTCTGTTCGTATGAAAATTCCTGGTATGTAGCAATAAGGAAAAAGAGATCACCATTGGGTTGCAAAGCCAATGATATGTGTGAAGTGCAAGTAGGGAGACTCAAACATAGCGTATTTGGCGATGGGTACAAAGTCACCACCTGGTCCATTATGCGGGCTCAGGGGTTGGGCTCGCTACACCCAGATAGATCTACCGCTTACGTCCCTCGGTTCCTACAATGAGGATTAATGGTCTCCAGTTCCCGCCTACCCACTCACATGATCTAATTAGTAACCCTCCTTATGCTAACCATACCATGTATAAAGTACTTGTAATCAAAGTAACATGTATTTCACCCCCGCAGTATAAAAACTGAAAACAGTTAAGAGAAAAGGGGGACATGAACTCACAGTGGTGCGTCTCTACCAAGTATGCCTCCAAATCGATCAGCTGTATGACGACCTACACGTACTAACTGTATTAGACGGATGGCCGTGCCTTAGCCTTATGGTTTAAGCTTTTTGGGAAATAGTTAGGCAACTATTTCGTGTTTATATTCTGTATATACTTGGTAGTCATTTTCCTTTCCAAGGATGGGGGATTTAATACATGCGTTCGTATACTTCAGATTACACTATTAAGTCTCACTTAATGTATTTTATTTCTAACTCCCAAAATATAAATATTCTTCTCAAAAATATCATATTTTAATACATGTGATTTTCTCAAAATAATACTTAGTAATATTATTTTTACACAAAAGAAATAATATTTACGTAGTTCACAAAATAATCATAAACACTTATACAAGTGATGTTGTGAAAAATATATACTAAATATATATGTATCACGTTTTATTTTGTGAAATCCCACCTCCGGTATTTTGTAAATAAGTCGTGGTGAAATCTATATTTTGAAAACAAGTCGAAAAGTATTTCTAACACTTATAGTGAAAATAATTCTAAGTGTTCGGTTTTAGAAAAATTTCGCCAGAGTTTCCTCTGTAACTGGAGGTGGCCACGCTTTCAAGCGTATCATTTTCTTTTATAAATCAAACCAACAATTTTTATCATTCATTCAGAACAATGTTCAAACCATAAACTAGTCAAAATATATATAAATCGCATAAATTTCATGAACTTGTGATTTATTCAAACTATGAAGTAAATCCCATTACTTTTAGTGGATCTTTATATAAAACTATCCGATTTTGTAAAAACCTCGCTTTTATGGAAGTTCCGTCTTTACAACTTCTCGTCATCTTTTTCAAAAATAGTTATTTTGTCGAAACTTTGTGTTACACAAGTGTTTACACACTTGTGTGTTCTAAAAACCATTCGTGTTAGTGTAAGATCCGTCTTTAAAAGTATGTTTTCTCTTGACACGTGGTCCTTTGAAATTACCGCTTGTAGATACGTAGATCTACTAGTTTTAAACACTATTTCATAAACAAAATCGCTTTTACACAAGTTCATGATTTATGTGTGGTAGAGTTCATCCTTTAACCCTTGTTACTTCCAAAACAACCTTATGTCATGATCCATGCTCATGACCAACCCGGGTTAAACGATGATCCGAGCTACCATAACATAGATCGGGACTAAATAATCACACAAATCAAATACTACAAGTTTTACACAACAAATGAGCTATTAACCAACATTTTAGTGTTTTAAGTAGACTTTTGAGCTTCATCTTGTAAGTTAACGAGTTTTAACCGTTACAAATCGTATTAACCACTTTAGAATAGTTCAAGAAGGTGATTTAAGCAACATACCACTAGCTCGAGGCTAGGGAAGAATCTATGCGAAAAACGCGTGGATAAAAGCAAAGTAGAGAGGTCCTTCGCCTTCCGTTTGCACCAAGACTCCTTATATGCGACCCTTAACACTTGTAGATGATTGGAATGGCATGTAACAAACTCGAAAATGATGGATGGGGGTGGGGTGTGTTCGGCCGAGAGTTGTAGAGAGGGAGAAAGAGCTTGAGTGGTGAGTTGTGTAAAGTGAAAGATCAAGTGTGTTTAGTGGTGATCTTATAGACAATGTCATGTTCAATTAACCAAAGGTCCATATGTATGCAAGATATTAAACATATGGGATTAAAATAATCACAAGGGTACAAGGCATGTCTCCTCTAGTTGGGGCCGGTTAGAGAGGGGGGGGGGGGGTCCTTGGTTCGATTCTAACTAGTAGTTAGATTAATAGTTAGGTTAAGTAAGGTAGTTAAGTGCTTAACCCGGTTAGTTGTGTGTCACGCGTTACAAAGGGTGTTAGGGTAATCAGGGACCCTAACTGGCTCAGAAAAAGATAAATAATGAAAATAACAATATTTTCATGTTTCGGGTATAGTCCGGTTGTTCGGTTGGATAGTAATCCGTTAAAGTGCTTAACAAAGCTTTAAAGTGTCGTTAATACCCTTTTTAGTGACACAACTCATTTCTGACACTTTGGAAAGTGTCTAGTAATATTTTTCTCAAGTTTTGGCACTTTATTAGTTAGCTAAAAGCTGAATTATTATGTACAGTGCTGAGTTTTTGTGCTTAGAGCACGTTTTAGGCACATCCAGTCATTGTAACTTATTCCTAGAGACGCAGTTCTACAACCCTTGTATCCCTACACTCACCACTAGTGTAGCAAAATATTTCTGGCTCATACAGGCCTTAGAGGCAGTGTATGCCTGATGCTGGCTTTATCAGCATGTTCAATAGGTTATCCGTTTATAGTGCTACTGTGCTTTTGTGCATCATGTTTGTCACTAAGGTTCAGCATGTAAATAATGTAGTGACAGCAAGTAAAGTATGATGCAAGTAAGTACATGTATCAGTATCAAGTAGCAGTTTATTCACAAGTTCAAGCAAGCACAGTAATTAAGCAATAATTAATTATTAATTAAGTCGTACGGATACCTGGTTTAGTGAGGGTTGTCACATTCTCCCCCCGTTAGAAAAATTTCATCCCGAAATTTTAAGTTCTGCTCGTAGACGCAGGGTTCTTAGGAAATAGGTGGGGGTATTTCTCTTTCATTCGGTCCTCACGCTCCCAGGTGTACTCAGGACCGTGTCTGGCATTCCAACGAACTTTGACGAGCTTGACACTGCTCCGGCGGGTCTTGTTTACTTTCCAATCCGTGACCTCAACTGGTTCTTCAACGAAATGGAGCGTGTCGTCAACATGAATCTCGTCGATGGGAATGGCAATGTCATCTTGAGTTGGAATTTTCTTCAGGTTGGATACATGAAATGTATCGTGAACTGTATGGAGTTCAGCAGGCAAGTCCAGCTTTTATGCTATTAGTCCTATTCTTTCCAAAATTCTGAAAGGACCAATGTAGCGCGGATTTAACTTCCCACGCTTTCCGAAGCGTGCCACACCCTTCCAGGGTGAAACCTTCAATAAAACCATTTCTCCAACTTGGAATTCCACGTGTTTTCGGTTTGGATCCGCATAGGCCTTCTGTCTGTGGCGAGCTGCTTCGATGCATTTTTGAATCTGCGCAATCTTTGTCTGTCGTCTCTTGGACGATTTCGGGACCAGCAAGCTGCCTATCACCTGCGTCAGCCCAACATAAGGGTGATCGGCACTTGCGTCCGTAAAGGGCTTCAAATGGCGCGACACCAATACTGGTGTGGTAGCTGTTGTTGTATGAAAATTCGACCAAAGGCAAATGCTTATCCCAGCTGCCGCCCAAATCCATAACACACGCTCTCAGCATGTCTTCCAAAGTCTGTATCGTTTGCTCGCTTTGACCTTCAGTTTGCGGATGAAACGCAGTGCTCAGATTCAATTGTGAGCCAAAGGCTTCTTGGAAGGATTGCCATATCCTTGACACAAACCTTCCGTCTCTATCCGAGATGATCGAGAGAGGCACTCCATGACGTGCGACGATCTCTCTCATGTATATTTCAGCCAATTTGCTCGTATTATCCTTCTCTCTGATAGGTAAGAAGTGTGCTGACTTCGTTAATCGGTCCACTATTACCCAAATAGTGTCATGGCCTCTTGGTGTTCTTGGCAGCTTCGTAATAAAATCCATTGAGATTTGTTCCCATTTCCACTTGGGAATCTCAGGTTGTTGTAGAAGTCCTGAAGGAATCTGGTATTCGGCTTTAACCTTAGCGCACGTTAAACATTTGCTCACATATACAGCAACATCGCCTTTCATCCTAGGCCACCAATAATAATCTTTGAGATCCTGGTACATCTTATCCGCTCCTGGATGGATAGAGTACCGCGATTTGTGAGCTTCATCAAAGATAACCTTCCTTAAATCTCCAAACAAAGGAACCCAAATCCTTTTCTCAAAACATAACGTTCCTTCCTCGTTTGGTACCAGTAGCTTCTCCATCCCACGGAGGTATTCTTCTTCAAGGTTTCCTTCCTTGAGGGCTTCTTTCTGCGCGGCACGAATGCGCAAGGAAAGATTGGTTTGGATAATCATTTCTAAAGCCCTAACCCTTATGGGCTTGATCCTCTCCTTTCGACTTAGGGCATCGGCGACTACATTCGCCTTCCCTGGATGGTACTTTATCTCGCAGTCGTAATCGTTTAGCAACTCAACCCATCGTCACTGTCTCATGTTCAGCTCCTTCTGATTGAATATGTGTTGTAGGCTCTTGTGATCTGTAAAGACTGTACACTTTGTACCATAAAGGTAGTGTCTCCAGATCTTTAATGCAAATACCACTGCGCCAAGTTCCAAATCATGTGTGGTATAGTTCTTTTCGTGCACTTTCAGTTGACGTGATGCGTAAGCAATAATCTTTTGGCGTTGCATCAACACGCAACCCAATCCTTGACGTGAGGCGTCACAGTATACCACAAAATCATCTGTACCTTCCGGTAGTGCTAAGATTGGCGCGTTGCAGAGCTTATCCTTCAATGTCTGGAATGCTTCCTCCTGGTTGATTTCCCAATCAAACTTCTTATCTTTCTGCGTGAGGAGCGTCAATGGTTGAGCGAACTTCGAAAAATCCTCAATGAACCTTCGATAGTAGCCAGCCAAACCCAAGAATTGTCGAATCTCGGTTGGCGTCTTTGGCGTTTCCCAACTATTGATCGCTTCGATCTTGGTTGGACCCACGTGGATTCCATCTCCATTTACCACGTGTCCAAGAAATTGAACTTCACGTAGCCAAAATTCGCACTTAGAGAACTTGGCATACAACTGTTCCTTCTTTAGCAGCTCCAAAATAGCTCTTAGATGCTGCTCGTGCTCAGCCTTTGTCCTTGAATAAATCAAGATATCGTCGATAAACACAATCACGAACTTGTCCAAGTACGGCTTGCAAACTCTATTCGTCAAGTCCATAAAGACTGCAGGTGCGTTTGTCAACCCAAACGGCATAACAAGGAACTCGTAGTGTCCATAACGAGTTCTGAAGGCTGTCTTCAGGATACTCTCCTCTTGTATCCTTAACTGATGGTATCCAGATCGAAGATCGATCTTTGAATAAAAGCTTGAACCTTGCAGTTGGTCAAACAGATCATCAATTCTTGGCAGAGGATATCTATTCTTGATCGTCAGCTTGTTCAGCTCCCGGTAGTCGATGCACATACGAAAACTACCGTCCTTCTTCTTGACAAACAGGACCGGAGCTCCCCAAGGCGAGAAGCTTGGTCAAATAAATCCCTTGTCTAACAACTCTTGAAGTTGTGTCGACAGTTCCTGCATCTCAGACGGAGCAAGTCTATAAGGTGCCTTAGCCACAGGTGCGGCGCCTGGAACTAAGTCAATGCGGAACTCTACTTGTCTCTGAGGTGGCAGTCCCGGTAAGTCCTCTGGGAAGACTTCCGGATACTCCCTCACGACAGGGATGTCTTCTATTCTCGGCTCAGCAGCCTTCTTATCCACAATGTGCGCCAGGAAGGCAACACATCCCTTTTGCAAACACTTTCGCGCTTTCAGGCAGCTGATAATTCTCAACGGCGTATCACGCTTTTCGCCATGAACCACAATTGTTTCGCCATCTTCGGTTGTGATACGAACAACCTTTTCATGACAAACTATCTCAGCCTTGTTGCCTGATAACCAATCCACTCCTACCACCACGTCGAAGCTTCCCAACTGGACTGGTAGTAGATCCAAAGTAACTCACGCTCTCCCAACTCGATCACACAACCCCTGATCACTTCATTGGCTTCTACTAACTTCCCATTGGCTAATTCGATTGAGTAGGGAATATCTAACTTACTAGCGGTTAAACCAAGCGTATTCTTAAACTCTAACGATACGAAGCTATAATAGGCACCAGTATCAAATAGATGCAAGAGTTTTGGTTATTAGAGAACGTACCAGTAATCATGCCTGGATCCTGGCACGCTTCACAAACTCCGATGTTGGATGTTCCTTCACGGTCTTGCTTCAACTTCGGGCATTCCCTCTTAAGATGTCCAACATCCCCACAATGGAAGCATCCTGGATACCTCCCATTTCCACCTTGAGCGTTGTTACCGTTTTCTCCTTGTCTGGGACCCTTCATCCCACAACCATCCTTATTGTGTCCTTTCCTCCCGTACCTAGGCTTCCGACATCCACAATCGTGGTGATACTTGCACCCAGCACGTCTTGGTTTAGCTTCTAAGTAAATCTTATCATTGGCCTGTTTCTTGTTAGGGCAGTCTTTCTTGAAATGCCCTTTGTCCCCGCAGTCAAAACAACCTCGAATAGATCTTTGTTCATCCTTATTTGTTTGGGTATCTTCGGTAAGCTTCCTTTTGTTCTTTCCAGACGACTCTACCTGAGTCTCCTTGTCAGGGTTTGCAAGTTTTTCTAGTCTAATTGCTTCCGTAACGAGTGCCAAGCCCATCTTGCTTGCAGCCATAGTTGTCGGTGGTGTTGATGTTGTCATCAAGCTCAAGACTTGAGGCGCCAGTTCCCAAATGAATTGTTCCAATTTCTTTAATTCTGGTTTCACCAGGTACGAAACAACTCGTGACAAATCATGAAGTCTTTGCACGTACTCCAACACCTTCGGACCTTCCATCATCAGGCTCCGAAATTCATCTTCCCACTTCTGGGTTTCCGTTTGGGGGCAATACTTCTTATGCATCATTCCTTTCAGTTCACCCCAGGTTAATGCATATGCTACAGTAGCACCCTTTATATGGGTCTGAAGATTCCACCATAATCGGGCTTCATCTAGAAACAGCTCAGAAATGTATAGGACTTGTTGTTCCGGCGTACAACCGCTCACTTGAAAGATGGAATCCATACTTTCGATCCATTTCACAAAAGCTATGGCACCTCCAGTGCCGTCGAACTTCGGAGGCTTGTAGTTGAGGAAGTGCCAGTAGGAACAACCGTTATTTTCTGAGGTACCTCTGATAGGTTCGGAGCGTAGGGCCTCGTGCTGTGCTATAGCTGCAGCAATTATCTCTTGAAGTTCCGCCTCTGAGGTGGGCATGCGCATTTCGCGTCTTGGTGGCATCTTCTAAAAGATGTTTCACGTAGGTTAGGTCATAGCAAGTAAAATGTTTGTATGTATTCAACAATATCAACACATAACATCTCACGCTATAAATAAATCACCCACATGACATTTCATGTCATAGAACATAAACAGTAGACCGAACATCACAAGTGATGAGAATACTGCGATTTACATTGCCATAAATCAAGACCACAACGTACAGTTTACAAGTACCCATCTGAATCATACAACATCAATGACTTAGTAGGGGACGACCCTAGACAAGTCATGAGATCACTGGACGTATTCAGGTATCTTTGGTTCGTCCATTTTCAATTCCAGAACTCTGCGTCAAGCTTCTGGATTTCAGCCCTAGATAGTATTTCTTCTCCATCATTTCCTTGAGCTCGTCCCAGCTCAGTGCATAAGCAGCATCTGTACCAAGGGTCTGAACCTGGAGGTTCCACCATGAGAGTGTGCCATCTAGAAATAACCCCGAGATATAGGTAACACTCTGTTGGGGCGAATAGTTACTCATTCTTAGAATGGAGTCAATCTTTCTGGACCAACGAACAAATGTCACGGCGCCTCCTGCTCCGTCAAAGTTCAAAGGCTTGCAGTTTAGGAACTGCGTATAGGTGCAGCCAGTTGGGGGGCGGGGGTGTTCCCAGTAGTGCCATCGCTGTGCTTAGAGCGGAGGGCTTCATGTCGTGCAGTTGCCTGTGAGATGCGTTCTTGCAGCTCGGCTTCTGTCCTTGGCAACGTACTGGTGTTTGTGTCACGTCTGGGTGACATTCTCCTCTGTCGAAGTGGTATGAAGCGGGTTAGACAACGTTTCAATTGTCTATGAGGTATATAGCAACATAAGCCATCATGTAATCACCCAATTTCACACGCAAATATACTCAATGTATGAGTGGGGAATTAAATTTTCTGAGCCTTCACATAGGCTTGCCAATTTGGCTTGTTGCTTGTAATAGAATGAACTCGAGGCTACATTGCCTCGCCTTGGTCATTCGTGTTTTAGATATTTCCTTCTACATTGGTTTTCATTAGCTTGACCCGCAGAGTCCACCAGGATTTCTGTGCACTACAAGTCGTTATTACATGGGCCCCCGTAATAGTAAATTGTCTTGCACAGTTACCCCAAATTTTCTCTCGTCCAAGCAGATGATCAATCAAGGAGCAACAGCAGGTGCATCGGCATGAACAGGGTCATGCTCCCATGCGGGGTCAGGAGCAACGCCTGGCTCAGGGGCCATGACTGGCTCCGGATCAACAAACTTCATTTCAAAATCAGTTGGATCCACAAACATAGGGTCGACAGGGGCTACAGAATCCTCCAAGGGCTGGTCTAAGTGCATGAACTCAATGTCATGGATCTGGATCAAAACCAGGTGGAAAAACAGAATCATCCTTAATATCGTGATCAAACCCAAAGCTGTGTGCGGGAACTGGTGCAGCTGATGACGCCATATCAGGGCCGGCGTCGTGTGAGTGGTGCTGCACTCCCTGTATATGCAAAGATGCGGATGTCAGAAACTCAAATGAGTCTGGGATAGGGGAATGGGCATGAGTTTCCCCTGCAGGAGCGTCCGCATGCAGTAGGCTAATACCAGCAGCAATAGGGCCTTGCCCTCAAGTGGGTCCTCCTCTAATAGATTGACATCGTCGTCAGAGACAACGTCGGGGGGGGGGGGGGGCATATCAACAACGGGATAAGCGGCAAGGGGCACAGGAGCAGGGATCACTGCGAGTGGCAAATCCCCAACAAGATGGCCATCAGCAGGCTCTGCTACGACATCAGGCAGCGCAAAGGGCTGAAAGTCGTCATCGTCTGTGCCGGTAGTATCGGAAATGTACACCTCGTTCTCCGATGAATCTATGTCGTCTGATACTATGGCCATGGGATTCGTAGTGTCCATCTTTCTAGTTCATGATGAAAGCATGACGTTTGTAACACAAACACATATACGTATAATAATCAATCATATAATCATATAAACATGTTAGTCAATCAAATAATTCTCCTAGTCCCACTAGCCAAATTCTTCCCAGTCTCTAAGACTGCTCTATCATCTACCTCGACCTCTTAGATCGAGCCTCGGCCTCTAAGACCGAGCCTCAGCCTCCAAGACTGAGCCTACTCTTCCTAGTCTTACTAGCCATCTACCTCGATTTCTTAGATCGAGCCTCGGTCTCCATGACCGAGCCTCAGCCTCTAAGACTGAGCCTACTCTTCCTAGTCCAACTAGCCAACTACCTCGATCTCTCAGACCGAGCCTCGGCCTCCAAGACCGAGCCTCAGCCTCCAAAACTGAGCCTATAAATAATAAATAAAATGTGCTCAACATTTGTTTGTAAAAAGTTTTGGATCTGGACTTAAGTGGTATGCAGTAAAAATGTTTTCGTGAGAGCCCTAGTGATCATAGTCTAGACTCGAGAAAGAATCCTAGTTCGCTATGATCAGAGCTCTGATACCAAGCTGTCACACCCTGGCTTTGCGGAAGCGTGGTTAATTTGGTGTGACTTCTTAATACCATAGCTTAACCATAACAAGCTATATGAATTTAAAAACCGTGCAAGATCATCCATTAGATTAAGTTGAAAAGTAAAATACCATAACATTGTCTCAACGGAAACACATCCTAACAACATAAACAGTGTTCAACAGACACAAACATTAACATGACATAAACACAGTTTAAGAACTGTGACCCGTCCAGGAAAAAGTCACATCCCTTAAACTTGGATGACCTCGTAACTAGTGCAGCGGGAAAACGTGCCAGATCCTTTAGTTCCCTGAAATACATGTAAGTTGAAAAATCAACAATAATGTTGAGCGAGTTCATGCGTAAGTGAGTAGGTAAAACCTTTGTAAAAATGTCTGTTCGTATGAAAATTCCTGGTATGTAGCAATAAGGAAAAAGAGATCACCATTGGGTTGCAAAGCCAATGATATGTGTGAAGTGCAAGTAGGAAGACTCAAACCTAGCGTATTTGGCGATGGGTACAAAGTCACCACCTGGTCCATTATGCGGGCTCAGGGGTTGGGCTCGCTACACCCAGATAGATCTACCGCTTACGTCCCTCGGTTCCTACAATGAGGATTAATGGTCTCCAGTTCCCGCCTACCCACTCACATGATCTAAGTAGTAACCCTCCTTACGCTAACCATACCATGTATAAAGTACTTGTAATCAAAGTAACATGTATTTCACCCCCGCAGTATAAAAACTGAAAACAGTTAAGAGAAAAGGGGGACATGAACTCACAGTGGTGCGTCTCTACCAAGTATGCCTCCAAATCGATCAGCTGTATGACGACCTACACGTACTAACTGTATTAGACGGATGGCCGTGCCTTAGCCTTATGGTTTAAGCTTTTTGGGAAATAGTTAGGCAACTATTTCGTGTTTATATTCTGTATATACTTGGTAGTCATTTTCCTTCCCAAGGATGGGGGATTTAATACATGCGTTCGTATACTTCGGATTACACTATTAAGTCTCACTTAATGTATTTTATTTCTAACTCCCAAAATATAAATATTCTTCTCAAAAATATCATATTTTAATACATGTGATTTTCCCAAAATAATACTTAGTAATATTATTTTTACACAAAAGAAATAATATTTACGTAGTTCACAAAATAATCATAAACACTTATACAAGTGATGTTGTGAAAAATATATACTAAATATATATGTATCACGTTTTATTTTGTGAAATCCCACCTCCGGTATTTTGTAAATAAGTCGTGGCGAAATCTATATTTTGAAAACAAGTCAAAAAGTATTTCTAACACTTATAGTGAAAATAATTCTAAGTGTTCGGTTTTAGAAAAATTTCGCCAGAGTTTCCTCTGTAACTGGAGGTGGCCACGCTTTCAAGCGTATCATTTTCTTTTATAAATCAAACCAACAATTTTTATCATTCATTCAGAACAATGTTCAAACCACAAACTAGTCAAAATATATATAAATCGCATAAATTTCATGAACTTGTGATTTATTCAAACTATGAAGTAAATCCCATTACTTTTAGTGGATCTTTATATAAAACTATCCGATTTTGTAAAAACCTCGCTTTTATGGAAGTTCCGTCTTTACAACTTCTCG
The DNA here is from genome assembly GCA_030545235.1 of Helianthus tuberosus. Taxonomy (NCBI): domain Eukaryota; kingdom Viridiplantae; phylum Streptophyta; class Magnoliopsida; order Asterales; family Asteraceae; genus Helianthus; species Helianthus tuberosus. The sequence goes on along the minus strand of CM060445.1, from coordinate 147,631,814 downwards.
TCATCTTTTTCAAAAATAGTTATTTTGTCGAAACTTTGTGTTACACAAGTGTTTACACACTTGTGTGTTCTAAAAACCATTCGTGTTAGTGTAAGATCCGTCTTTAAAAGTATGTTTTCTCTTGACACGTGGTCCTTTGAAATTACCGCTTGTAGATACGTAGATCTACTAGTTTTAAACACTATTTCATAAACAAAATCGCTTTTACACAAGTTCATGATTTATGTATGGTAGAGTTCATCCTTTAACCCTTGTTACTTCCAAAACAACCTTATGTCATGATCCATGCTCATGACCAACCCGGGTTAAACGATGATCCGAGCTACCATAACATAGATCGGGACTAAATAATCACACAAATCAAATACTACAAGTTTTACACAACAAATGAGCTATTAACCAACATTTTAGTGTTTTAAGTAGACTTTTGAGCTTCATCTTGTAAGTTAACGAGTTTTAACCGTTACAAATCGTATTAACCACTTTAGAATAGTTCAAGAAGGTGATTTAAGCAACATACCACTAGCTCAAGGCTAGGGAAGAATCTATGCGAAAAACGCGTGGATAAAAGCAAAGTAGAGAGGTCCTTCGCCTTCCGTTTGCACCAAGACTCCTTATATGCGACCCATAACACTTGTAGATGATTGGAATGGCATGTAACAAACTCGAAAATGATGGATGGGGGTGGGGTGTGTTCGGCCGAGAGTTGTAGAGAGGGAGAAAGAGCTTGAGTGGTGAGTTGTGTAAAGTGAAAGATCAAGTGTGTTTAGTGGTGATCTTATAGACAATGTCATGTTCAATTAACCAAAGGTCCATATGTATGCAAGATATTAAACATATGGGATTAAAATAATCACAAGGGTACAAGGCATGTCTCCTCTAGTTGGGGCCGGTTAGAGAGGGGGGGGGGGGTCCTTGTTTCGATTCTAACTAGTAGTTAGATTAATAGTTAGGTTAAGTAAGGTAGTTAAGTGCTTAACCCGGTTAGTTATGTGTCACGCGTTACAAAGGGTGTTAGGGTAATCAGGGACCCTAACTGGCTCAGAAAAAGATAAATAATGAAAATAACAATATTTTCATGTTTCGGGTATAGTCCGGTTGTTCGGTTGGATAGTAATCCGTTAAAGTGCTTAACAAAGCTTTAAAGTGTCGTTAATACCCTTTTTAGTGACACAACTCATTTCTGACACTTTGGAAAGTGTCTAGTAATATTTTTCTCAAGTTTTGGCACTTTATTAGTTAGCTAAAAGCTGAATTATTATGTACAGTGCTGAGTTTTTGTGCTTAGAGCACGTTTTAGGCACATCCAGTCATTGTAACTTATTCCTAGAGACGCAGTTCTACAACCCTTGTATCCCTACACTCACCACTAGTGTAGCAAAATATTTCTGGCTCATACAGGCCTTAGAGGCAGTGTATGCCTGATGCTGGCTTTATCAGCATGTTCAATAGGTTATCCGTTTATAGTGCTACTGTGCTTTTGTGCATCATGTTTGTCACTAAGGTTCAGCATGTAAATAATGTAGTGACAGCAAGTAAAGTATGATGCAAGTAAGTACATGTATCAGTATCAAGTAGCAGTTTATTCACAAGTTCAAGCAAGCACAGTAATTAAGCAATAATTAATTATTAATTAAGTCGTACGGATACCTGGTTTAGTGAGGGTTGTCACAAAGAGTTCTTGTAAGCATTCTTAGCCTCTCTAGTTTAAGTTTTCTTAGTTTAATGACCAAAAGTCAAAGCTATCGTAATTAAGCTTTGACTTAGTGATTAATCACTAATGGTCCAACCATTATTCGTTTTAAAAATGGCTACGAGTTGGTAATTATGTAGGTAATAAACTCTTAAAAGGGCACCTACTGATTATCACTTTTACTTGGTCAATTGTCGGGTCAAACTTATTAATAAAAAGTTAACAGAATCAATTTTTGCAAATAAATTCATAACTAACAATGCAGAGGGTATGAAACATGTTTTAACATTAAAATAACTTGGTAAATAATATAAGAACACGTTTAAGCATGTTCAACCCGACAATTCTGAGTTTAGGCTCGGTTCGGAACCGAAAGTCGCAAAAGTAGACTTTTCCTTTGACTTTCAGTTCTGACCCAATTTAGCTTAGTTTAGATATGCCTTAGGGTTCCTTTAGGACCATATTATAGGTTAGTATAACCCTCTGAGGTTATACAACCTGGTCCCATAGAAATCCTAGTTCATTGCATGTTTCCGTTAAAGGCTAAAAAGTTGACCATTATGCCCTTTTTATATTAAAACGAGATTTTTGAAAATGTGAGAGGATAAAAACCTTTATTACTAATATTTAAGTATGTCCTAAAAATTTGACATCAGTTTATGGTCTAAAATAGGAGTTATGCCCAATATCGTAAATTGAAGCCTTTTTATTAATTAAATGACATTTTTAGCATAAATTACATTCAAACCCAATTTTTGTCACCAAACTTTATACCTACTGATATAATATAATATTCAGGAAGTTTTGGAAATTTTTATTGAATTTTAAACTGATTAAACTATAGAGCTTTAATGTAAATTCGGTATTGACAAAATTTATGCTAAAAATGTCATTTAATTAATAAAAGGGAAGCTAGAATAACTATGAAAATTGATTTGCAGAAGGCCTACGATACTGTGAATCATAATTTTCTTGAAACTTGCCTGAAGATGTTTGGGTTCCACCCTTGTATGGTTGCATGGATTATGACTTGTATCCGATCCTCTGCGTATTCTATCAATGTTAATGGATCAAGTCATGGCTATTTTAAGGGGCTTAGAGGTTTGAGACAGGGTGATCCAATGTCACCTTATCTTTTCACGATTGTCATGGAGGTCCTCAATTTAATGATTCTGAGAAATATTCGTGAGAATGGTGGTTTTACTTATCATTGGGGATGCAAAGAGCTGAAGATAACTCATGTCTGTTTTGCTGATGATTTAATGTTGTTCTCTCATGCTGATGAAGTTTCTGTGACGATTCTTAGGGCTGCTCTGGAGGAATTCAGCAGTGTTTCAGGTTTGGTTCCTAATTTGAACAAAAGTACTATATACTTTGGTAATGTAACTAGGCTGATGCAAAACAAAATCAAAGCTCTATTTCCGTTTAAAGAAGGAACTTTGCCGGTCAGATATTTGGGCATTCCATTGTTGGCTAAAAGGCTGTACTCTAAAGATTGCAGTGTGTTGATTGATAAAGTCAAAAAGAGGTTAGGTGACTGGAAGAATAAGGTGCTCTCTTTTGCTGGAAGGTTACAACTTGTTAGATCGGTTTTGTCTTCTCTTCATGTGTATTGGGCCTCAATGTTTCTTTTGCCTATTAATGTTATAGATGATATTGAAAGGCTTATGAACAGATTCTTATGGGCTAATTCTGATTCGGCAAAAGGGAAGGTTAGAATCAGTTGGGAAAAAGTGTGTTGCCCTAAATCTCAGGGGGGTCTAGGGATTAGACCGTTAAGAGTTATCAATCAAACTCTTGTGTCTAAACACATATGGAGCCTATTGTCTAAGAAAGAAACTATTTGGACAAAGTGGATATGGGAAAACAGATTGAAAGATAAGAATTTTTGGGAAATAGGTGACAAGGATGGTACGTGTTGGAGCTGGAAAAGCATTATGAGAATGCGGGAGTCAATTTGGCCACATTGTGTTAAAAGCTTGGGGGATGGGGCTGGTACATCTGTCTGGTATGATATGTGGTGTCCTTTAAGTCCGTTATGCAAATTTGTCACTGTGAGAGATATAAATAGGGATGGGCTTTCTACTAGTTGTACTGTTGACAAGATTATTGTGAATGGGTGTTGGAAATGGCCTGAGGAATGGAGACAGAAGTATCCATGTTTATTTTCTATGGATGTGCCCAATCTGGTTAGTGGAAAGAATGACAGCCTGTTATGGAAGACAAGGGAGGGTAAACATGTGGATTTCTCTACTCCTGTGGTCTTTAAAGATTTATGCAGCCAGAGACAGTCAGCTCATTGGGCTAAAGCGGTCTGGTTCAGTCAATCTATTCCGAGGCATGCTTTTATTTTATGGCTGGCCTATCAAGAAAGACTTTTGACTCAGGATAGGCTTGATAGATGGGAGGTTCGAAATGAAATGGATTGTGCTTTCTGTCATGAACAAATTGATGACCATACGCATTTATTCTTTGAATGTGGTTATCCGAATGAAGTTTGGAATCATTTTAAGGATCTGGGAATGCTTCAGAATGCTCCGTTGAATCTAAGAGATTGTGTGACATATGTGGCTAATCAACGTATAAGTAAATCCTTTAAAAGTATCATTCAAAGGCTCATGCTAGCAGCCATGGTTTACTATGTTTGGCAGGAAAGGAATCTCAGATTGTTTCAAAATAAACAAAGGCCTGTGGATAAGTTATGCTCTATTATTAAAGAAACAGTGAGGCTTAGGTTGATGGGTCTAAGAATTTATGCTAGTGCTAGCACCTTGAGGGCCAGTAAGGAGTGGGGTTTCAAAGTGTTGTGGAAAGACCCAAATAAAATTGTGGATCAATGGACAACCGTTTGACCAGAAATAAGAGCAGGTTGGAAAGCAAGGGTATTTTGGGAACAAAGATAAAAAGATGTAGCAGCATTGGGAGATTGAGATTCAAAGGGTTAGATTATTTAGAGAGAAACTTTATTGGCCAGAAATTCCTTGACAACTTTCTGATGGGTCTCATTGCTGAGTGGAGAGGGGCAGTTGGGTGGGGGTTTGGGTGTGTGTTTTTATTTGTGAGCTTGGGCATTCTTGGGAGGGTTATGGTTTGGGACCCCCAAAATTTTCTTTTGAGGGTTGATTCTGTAGATGGAAAGGTAGGAAAATGGGTGGGGGGTATTTTGGGAATAGCTGAAATAAGGTGTTTCTATATAGCTGGGGTAGTCATCTGGCCATTTTGGCTTCCTTTTGCTCTGGTTTCATTTGTTTATCTGTTGTGTGGTATTTGGTGTGGGTGTGTTCTCTTGATTTTCTGGTTTTCTTGTAAATCAGGGGTCAAGTCAGCCAGTTTTGTTTGGAGATTAGGTTGGTTGAGACTTGGGATAAGTCATAACAAGGGAGCTATAAGGAAGGTTCAAGTCTTTGTATATAGGCAAAAATTTCTCTATTGTTCTAATTTTTTTATTAGTACAGTACAAAGACTTGAGAACATTTGGCTAGGGCAGAAACCTGTGTGTGTTGGGTACTTTAGATCCATTTGGATCAGGGGGGAGGGGTATGATTGGGTTTCAGCTGTAATAAGGGCACCAAAAGCTAAAAGGGTAGTCATCTTACTAAATACCTTACACCATAGATCTGCTGATTTTTTTCATTCTAATTTGGTTTTCTTATTTGTAGGAAATTTGATCCTTGTTTTCTTTTTTGTGGCTAGTCTATTGGGTTCATCAACCATTCTAGCTGCTTCTGCGTTTTTGAGTTTGGGTATAGGATTTTATGTGCAGGGGAGTTGCACAAGCCATGGAGATATAAGGTTGGAGCTTGTCACTGTGTTTAGGACATTATTCTCTACTCTTATATTTTTTTATACTTTGCTAGATCTTATCAGTGGCAAGCAATCCCTCATATGTTGGTTTTCTTTTGAGACTGTTTCTTGGGTTCCTTTTGAGTCTTTTGAGTCTGACCTCCTTGGGTCAAAGGGAATTCTGGGAGTCTGGGGTTGGGCTGATTTCTTTAGGAGGAGATATCTTGAAATCATGCTGATGTGTTTCCATGTTTGGAGGTTATTGAGGTGGAGTAGCTGTTATACAGGCAGTAGCTTTATTGATCAGAGTTGTGAGGCTGATGATAACAGATTATTTGTTTTAAGACTAATCATATGGTGCAGGCTGTTACAAGGTGTTAGGTATAAAGGACAAAAAATTAGGGGTTGTGTGTTAGCTGAATTAGAATGGCAGGGGTATAATGGGAATATTGTGAAAATGTTGGAAAGGGTGATTTGGGGCCTGTGCTGTTTCATTAATAGAATAATGAAACAAATTGAGAGAATATGGAAGTTTAGTAGGAGTTATCAATATTGTAGTGTGCTTTTTTGGCAGAAAAAGATCGTTTGGAAATATGATGATGAGAGAAGAGAACAAACACATCAGTTGGCTATGTGCAGTAATGGGTTCATATTGTATAGAATTACAGAATTACTGCAGTATCATTTTTTGTTAACAAAAGAGTGGAGTTTTTGCTGTGATCTTGCTGTTTGGCGGCATTATAATTGGCTATGGATGATAGGATCAGGCTGTGTTACTGTTGTTTATTATGTTAGACAGATGCAGGTGTTTGGCTGCAGATGTTGGGGGCGATGGATGCATAAAATCACAGCTGAGTTTATATGCTGGTTTTGGCAGTATATGTACGGTTTGAATGGATGGCCTGGTGGAGATATTGATGAGGCGTGTTTTGAGGTCATATTTAAGATTTTTGATACTGGGCCATTTTTTGATTCTATAGTTGATGAGTTTAGTGTTATTTTCTGGACTACTGGAAGCACTAATATAGTGGAAAGCCAATATTTTTTAGCCAGTAAGTGGATATGGGTGATAATGGATTGGGCCGTAAATGACTATAGAGGTTTGGAGATAAGGTGTTGGATTTGTTATAAGAGGTGTGTTGTTTGTCTAGAGATAGCTGTCGGATTATATTTTTTTGGGATTGGATGTTTATGTAGGAAATGGATTGGGAAGGGTCTTAGCAAGTACATTAAGCTTGGCCGAGAGTTGATGTTTAGCAAGTGGTGCTGTATTGAGTTGAGATGGAATAGGGATGCTTTCAAATGCACAAAAGTGACAGCTTGCATCGTTATTAACTGTGGTATATTAGCTCAATATTATGAGGTATGTTGGTCGCCAATTGATGGAATGTTGATTCTGGGTTTTTTGGTGATCGTGATGTTGCGGCCAGCATTGGGCTGTGTTATAACTGGTGATTATAAGAGATGGTTTGTTGGGCCTTTAAATGTGGAGTGTAGTTTTGGTAATGTTGAGTGGGCTGATTGGTTGAAATTGGAGTGGGTTGGGTTTGTTTATTATGTTTGGACGAACTGGGCCTGGTGGTTTTTTGGATGGGATGTTAGAAAGTGGTTATGGGCTGATTACTGTGAGCTGAGTAAATGGGCTTGGACTAGCAGATTTCAGTGTATAGATATATTGGGAGATATGCTAGAATGGGCCGGTTGTGGTTGGATTAACTCTAAAAGGAATATGTGGGTTAAAAGGGCTTTGAGAAGACGAGATGGGAGTGGTGTGATAATAAGGATATTGTGTGATAATCTGAATATAAATTGTAAGGAATGGGTGGAAGCTAGTTTGGGCTGTGAAGGGTGTGATATGGGCTGCGATATTTGGGTTGCTGGAACGGTATCTTTGGGCTTTGTATATTATTTCAGTTCTTTTGTAGTAGAATTTGGATTTATGTGATGGGCCTTTGTTGGCCTTTAGGATTTAGATTGGGGCTTAGGTGGTATTATGTGTATAGTTTGCCTTTTTTGGTTTGGACTATGCTAGATCTTGGGCCTATATCCCGGGTCTAGTTTAGTTCTTTGTTGTATTCTTTTATTTTTTTCTAATAAAGGTTTGCCCGGGGTTTTTCCCCGTTTCCCAAAAAAAAAAAAAAAAAAAAAAAAAAAATCGGTATTGACAAAATTGCCCTTTTCTTGGATAAAATGAGTTTTACATAACATTTTGATGTCAAACCTTTTCCTACTGGTTTCATATGTTAAATAAAATATTTTAAGCCTTATAGTCTGATCAAAATCTCAGTTTTCCTTATATAAACCGGAAATCGCCAAAATACCGACTTTTACGCTTTTTAAACGCATAGTATGGGTTAAAACTATTTTTGACACATAAAACTTATTACCTACTGATATTATAAGTAAATTTTTATACTGTAATAGTAAGTAAAAGTTTTGAACTCAGATTTTAAATTTGGCCCTTTTAACAAATGTGAAATGACCAAAATGCCCCTACGGTGCATAGTTTGGTTATAATCGTACTGATATAACTCTTTAAAATAAATATTTTTACTAATCATTTTAGACCAGAACCTTAGATTGTTATTTAACCTCTTTTATAAACTTAAAATGACCAAACTACCCTTTCAGGGCTTAAATTGATTTTAAATCCGTTTTGGGCATAATGGAAGGTATCCTACTGATATCACAACATATTTAAGGCATATTAACTTGTGAAACTTGTACATGACTCTTTTGGTTACCCGTTAGGCATTATTCGCGTTCGGTGCGATTTTTGTAAATAGTTTGCATAAATTAAGCGAAACGGGGCCAACCTTATCATTTTTGCTTCAAAATCCAGAATGTGTTTAGTTTACCCATATTATACAAATCTTCATACTTGTCGGGTCTAAATCACATTCTAATCCGGTCTTCGCTTAACCATGCGTTTGAAACCGTAAACCTTTCATTAAAACTAACCGGTCTAAGTTCAAACTTAAGTAAGACCCGTTAGGAATCTAATAGGTTATTAAAACCTTTGTTCCAGATTTAGGAGCCCAGTAAAAGCTATTTGCACTTGCTAATTGTTATACGGCTGAGATATGTGACACCCGGCCTCTCAGGCCGTACCGAACAATAGTAATCTGTGTAGTAAACATGTAACATGACTATTTATGACTGACTAATATGTGCATAAAAATTATGTTGGCAACGATAAAACTAACGCTCACCGCGTAACGTTTAAAATGCGAAACGAACGTCGTTGACCACCCGATCGGTGTTAAGATCCTAAAAATAGCCTGTTATGATTAGAATAATAATTTTAATCATATCCATGTGGAAAAATAATTTAAAACGCTAAGAAACTCTATTTTTCGAGTTTGAGCGCGTACCGCGCGAATTAAACAAAATACCGTCAACGCAGCCAGTCAAGGCAACTGGTAATTATTTCAGTAATAATTTTAAGTGATTATTTTTATAGAATGATAAAAAAATTAAAACGTATTAAAATGGGATTAAAACGCTAGATAAAATACCCGGTAATCAGTAAAATAGCTGTTTTTGAGCTAAAATACATATAATATTTATATATATATAATTGACGTGTGTGAGAGGGGCATGGGGGCGGCAATGTGGGCTGCCCACATTGTCTTGATTCTTGCATCTTGGACACATGTCCTAACATAGAAAATGGTGGTGATGATTAATCCTTGAATACATGCACCATATACATCCATATTCCAAGACAAGATTCAAAATTCACTCTCTCTCTCCTTCTTGCAAACTCACGGCTGAACACCCCCTAACCACACTATCATTCCATTTTCAAAATCAAATCATGAAAAATCAAGGTCTTTACATGGTGATTTGAAGCTCATAAGGAACTTTGGAGGTGATTTCAAGTGGATTCAAGCAAGAACAAGTTTCATATCACCATCTTTTACCAAAAACCCATCTAAAATCTTGAAGGTATAATATATTTCACTAAACATTGTTCTTGATTCATAATGATAAAGAAGATAGTAAAAGTTTCTCTTGATTCTTGAATCTAAACACTAACTTGAAACTATCAAATAAATAAGTTTTGAACAAAATGAAAATGGGTATGTGTATATATGTGTATATGGCCGAAAGTTATGTAGGTGTATGTGTTTAGTTGTGTTTTGATTTTTGTTTAAAGATCTTTGGTTGATTTGAGTTGAATCTTGAAAGATAAGTACATGCATGTGTTGAAAAAGTATCATATAAGAATGTTCTAAAAATGGTCATGTGATTTATGATGAATATGATGAGAAGTGAACTTTTGGGAGTTCATGTGTGTATATATGTATGCATGTATGTCAAAGTTGTTGTGTAATCATAAAAGTAAAAGATTTGAGTAAGAATGAATATGAATGATTGAAGGATTAAAGTTTTATATATGATATTTAAAAGAATAAGATGTTAGTGAGTTTTGATGTATTGAAATCATATTAGATGATAAAGTTGTGATATGAACATATTAGATGCATATACTTAGACATGCATGATGATATATGATCTTAAAAAGATAATTTGAGTATGATTGAGTAAAAATCAGTTATGATCATATTATAAACACTAAAATGAAGTTATTTTAAAGTGTTTAGTGACTTATAACTTTGTCATAATGTTTGCTAGCTTTGCATGTTGTACGTGGTGCATTAAAAGTTGTAAAATATGTGAAATCGCATGATTTATGTGACTTATACAAAAACTGCACTAATCTGATTATAACTATTATTTTAATCATTAAATAACATGTATTGTGTTAAAATATCAAGTCGTTTTGAGTTGGGATGATTATAGTAACGTTTAACGCAAAACTATGCGTTAAAACGGTCAAAAATCGACTTTTCATGTGATTTTTATAAAACTGATTTAGATCAGTAAGTAAACTGATATTTTTAGTTTAAAAATAAGTATTTTAACTAATTTTAAGTTTACTTGGTGTTTGGTTGGTCATACGTGACTTCCGATGCCCGAAAACGTTACCAAATCGCTAAAATACGCATTTTTCAATGTACACTAGTTTGGGTAAAATTTTGGGTAAACTTTATGAGGCAAAATGTGTTATATGATGTAAACATAAGGATATGAAAATATGTTAAGTTTTTAACATGATGTTAGCAATCTAGCTTACGCATGTATGCATGTACGTTTTGTGCGGTAAAAATAGTGAAAATTGTGTTAGACGTGAAACTTGTTTGTCGAGCATGAAATTTGATACATATACGATATTTTATGTATGTTTGCTTTAAAAATGACAAAATAGATAAGTTAACAATATTTCGCGTGTTTCGGTGTTAGATTACATGAACGTTTATGTATATATATATATATATATATTACGACGCGTAAATCGTAGATATATTGCGTATAAACGGGAAAGTCAACGGGTTTACACAATAATGGTCACCAATAAAATCGTTCAAGCCGCAAAATCATAAAAAAAATATATATGGACTCATATATATATTAACGTGCCAATATAATAAAAAATAACAACTTTTCGAGATAATCTCAAAGTTATGTGATAATTCTAAGAGACGGAGAAACTTAGGATTTTTGTGTTATGTATATATTGATTTAGAATCGTTCCTATATTAGGACGTGTAGAAAATCAATCTCTAGGATTGCGCTATTAACATACGCACCCAAAGGTGAGTGTCACTAAACCCCTCTTTTTACTGCTTTGTATATATTTTGGGGGGTAGAACACGTCAATAAAAGAGTTTAATATTTTTTTTGAAATAAAACAGACCTTTTAATATAAAATATATATTTTCGTTGAAAATATATGAAATTTGATAGGTCATACATTTCGAAGTAAAAACGTTTTTGATGAATAAATGTTGGACATTGGGATGATACGGTATTTCCTAGGCGAAACATGACCGTATAGTTGGGACGGATGTCGGCCTGGGTCTCGAATGATGTAGATTTAGGGGATTCGTACAATATCGTGTTGGTGCATATGTCTGTCGACTTTGTCTTGTATCGAGTCTTGTATCGAGTCTTGTATCTAGTTTGGATAGGATGGAGCTCGGTAGACTAGATAATAGGGTTTTAGAGGAATTGAACCAGTTCACACGAAATGGGAGAAGCCAGATCGTACGAAATGGACATTGTCCATTTCGCACGAAATGGATCTTGGCCATTCCACACGAATTGGTCATCCCTATAAATACCTGAGCTTGGAATTCATTTGATACAATTGCTGATTCCAGAGCCGAAGTGCTGCTGAAGTGTCATTTGATCTGTAACGCTTTTAAATCAATAATCAAGACAGTTAAAGTGAATCTGTGTATGAATCAAGCTGTAATCAAGTATGTATCATTGAATTCCGCCTTTGATACGGATTAGAACTCTTCTGATAGACTCGTTTAGATCGAATCTCGATCCTACAAGTGGTATCAGAGCTCAGGAGGAAGAGTTCTTACCAATTCAGCTTGATTTCATCAAAATTCTGGTTTCTACACCTTCTTTTACTAGATTTTTCAAAATTAACCTAGTTTTAACGGATAAAATGGCTTGATTTTCTCACATAATACGCGAAACATAGTTTTAATCAATCCTTGAAAGAATTAGACCTAAAATCGAACAAAAAGTTGATCAATTTTATCAAAAACCGTTCGATTGTGTGACATCAGCACCAATTTGCACGAATTGGTTACCAAATCGTTTGAAAAATACGTCCATTTCGCACGGATTGGCAAGATTTGACCCCATTTCATACCAAATCAATCCATTTCGTACGAATTGAATTCATTTCGCACCAGATTGATCCATTACGCTTGAAAAATTACCAGCTCGCACGAATTGGACCTCTAATTCGTATCAAACTCCATTTCGCTTGAGTATTTTCATTTCGTACCAAACTTCAATTCGTGTGAGATCCAGTTCGTTTGAAAAGTATATTTGTGTAAACATTCGATACCGAATCATGGACAACGAATTTTATAATGCATTTGCTACCCCGAGTACTCCTGTTACTGTTGCTCAGAGTGTAACTATGGAAAATGAAACTGGAACATTACAGAAACCTCCGAAACTGATGGGCATTGAGGAGTATTATAGTTGGCAAGAACGTTTTGAAAATTGGGTGCAAGCAAATCATCCAAGGTCTTGGGAGTGTATTGAGAAAAAGTATGTTCGTCCTCGAAATAACATGGGTGTTGCAAAGACTATTTCTGAATTTACTGACAAAGAGAGAGACATGTACAAAGCAGAAAAAATGATGATCAGTTTACTTCAACAAGCTGTGAAAGAAGATATCTTCATACTACTTCAGCATGATGATAGTGCATATTCGATTTGGATAACTCTTCGTACAAAATTCGAAGGAAGTACAGATATGATCAAGAATAAGAAGTCTCTATTAAAGAAACAATTTGATTTGTTCTCAAGTTTGCCAGGCGAAACTACAAAGACTCTCATTAAGAGATATTATCATCTAGTGCGTTCAATGACCCGGTTGAATATCAACAAAGATCGTGAGGAATGGGTTGAAAAATTAGCCGATGCTTTACCTCAAAAGGAATGGGGTACATATCTTATGATCTTGAAGAATACCGAAGAGTATGATGGTTTGACAATTGCTCAGTTCAATGAAAAACTTGAAGGACAAGATCTTGAACAACAGAAAATTGCTAGAATGAACAATCCAAGTGGTCAACAAGATATCAATTTGTATTACAAAGGAAATGTTCAGAATGTTGAAGCAAGTCCAAAGATCCAAACCGCTTTCAGCGCAGATAATTCATCCAGATCATTTACTCAAAGTTCAAACAACAACAGTGGATTTTCTTCATATCCAAGTGTCAATCCGAGTGTTCAAAGCTCAAACAATGGTAATGGTCATGTGCTACAATGTAACATCGCATTGCATCTTCAGAATGGTCAGAATTTCTCTAAGGAAGTTGCTAAAGGTCATATGGCATTGCTAGTTACTGTGTTGGAATCTTATGAGAGTTTAGTTGCAGGAAGGATCGGAAATCCTATGTTGACCAAAGAGGATTACGATCAGATTGATGCTGAAGAAATGGAGCTTATGGATATTAAGTGGTGTTTAGCGAGTGTGTTGAGGAGAGCTGAGAAATTTAAGCAGATTACAGGAAGATATGACTTTCGTGATGCAAATGTTTCTACTTTAGGTTTTGATAAGTCTAAAGTTACTTGTTTTCGATGCAGGGAAAAAGGACATTTCAAGAGGGAATGTACCAATCGAGAAGTAGGTGGAGCTCAGAATTCGTTCGGCAACAATGATTATTATCGGAAAGCGATTTATCTTCAAGTTGCTCAACAACTGCATCAACAACAACCATCATCATCCAATGCTAACCAGATTGAAGATGGAAAGAAGAAAGCTTATTTAGTTAGTCAAGATGATAAAAGAGTGCAAAAGGGTTTTAGCTGGGATAAATACATTCCGGCTGATTCAAAGTTTAGAGAATTCATTGCACAGATTGTTCAAGAACCAGAATTGATGAAAGAGTGGATGGATGTGTTTGCAGATGATGAGAAAAGTCAAGATGGAGAGTCTGTTTCTTCGGAAGACAGTTCAGAAAAGATACAAGTTTTTGATCAATCATCAACTGATAGTAACGATGATGAAGGAGAAATTAATCAAATTAATATTGGCAAAACTCATTTATCTACTGAAAGTTTCAAATTTTATTTTGCAGATAAATTGGAGAAGCTAAAGGAGAAACGAGCAGCAAAGGAAAAGAAAGAAGTAAACTATGAGAATGTTGCTGAGAATGAGAAGGATGGACAGAGTGAGGAAGTTAAAATTGTTGAAAAGATTGTAGAGGTCACTAAACCTTGTCTAAAATGTTTGGAACCTTGCAAACATTGTGAAGAAAAAGACAAGAAGTATAGTGAGCTCGATGAGATGAAAGAAAAACTTTTATTTGATGTTAAGTACGTGAAAGAGTCATATGATGTGTTGAACAGAACGGTGAATAGTTTGTAAAAGACAAAATCTGAAAGGGAAGATGCTATGACAATGATGAATGCTGTTATGATGTCTAAACAAAAGGAGATCAATCACTATATTGAAAAGTGTGCAGAGTTGAAACAAGAATTAGAAACTGAAAAGATTGAGAATGAAAGAATTAGATGTTTATTACAATGTTATTTAGGTTGTGATTATGTGATTGATAGAGTTTATTCTACTGTTGCAGGTTTTGAAGCTTTTCAAGAGAAAAAGTCGAAAGAAATGGATACCGGTAAGAAACAAAGTGCAAATTATAACAAATGTCCACCTCCGATCTAGGAAGGTTATTCTCCCAGAAAACCAAATGAGGAGCAAGTGAAAAAAGCAGTCAATATAAAGTTAAAGTCCGAAATAACTGATGAGTTACCAGAAAATATTGACGTCACATTCACATCGTCTGATACTGATCATGAGTCTGAGTTAATAAAGAAAGTGGTCGATAAGGTGTTGGATAAGGATGAGGAGTCAGAGTCAAAGTCTGAGTCAGAAATTTCGAGTTCATCTGTCAATAGTTCAAAATCATCGGTCAAAAGGGTCTACAATAAAGAATTTATATTATCGAAAAATAATTTGAATAATGAAACATTCAAAGTGGCTTATACTTTGAATGATTCAGACAAATTATATTCTGATGAGGAATTTCCAATAAGAAGTGTTCAAATTGAAAAGATTAAAAAGGTTTTCAAATTAACAGAAATTAATATTTCTGAAATAAAAGATGTAAATCTTACTGAAAAACCTAAAAATACCCTTCAAGAGTTCAACAACGTTTAAACAAGAAAAAAGGTTACAGTTCTGGTTATCAAAAGAAACCAACACACAACAGGGAGTTGTTTCTAAACTAAAAGAGAAAGTTGTTGATAAAACTGAACCACCAATTGAAAAATTCAAAGTGTTTAAAAATTCTACATTTGAAGTTGGTGAGAGTTCAAAAAGATTTTACAAAATAAGGGTGAATCTTAACAACCAAACTTAGGTTGTTAAGAAATCTGATGTGAAATCTGGCGATGAATCTGACTCGTCAAAGTCAGAGGAGCCACAAGTTGATCTAAAAGGAGAAAATTCAGTTCCGTCAATGGATGATGTCAACTTTCCACCATTGCGAACTGAAAATTTTAAACAAAAAGTTGGTAAAGTGGAGATTTCGAATCAATTCTATTCTGAGAAGAAAGAATTTGATGTCGAAAAGGCTTTCAATGGCAAAGTGAAAAATATTTTTGGAAAAATGGTCGATGGGAAAGAAAAAGGGGTAAAAGAATTTTATGAAGAAAAAAGGAATGTTCAAACCCCGAGTGAAATCGAGAAGGTCACACCCAAAGCTGGTCAGGCTTGGGTGTCTGTATTCTTTGCATAAAAATCCTGACTTGCCGGAGCTCCCAAGTTGGTAATCGTGGAGCAGGAATCGGCATCTTTCTTGAGAAATTCACTTCGGTGATATTTCGAATTACAAAAGGTTAATCATGGACATTAAGTTGTACTTGATTTATCTTTCTTACAAGTGGTATTGTTGATAGAACCTAAAATTGTTAGAATTTTTCAAGTGGTTAAAAGAGAACAATGTAATGAATTTAATCCCCGTTATTACAAATGGTTTCAACAAAACTAATTTTCGGGAAAAACCATTTTGATTAAAACAAACTTAAGTGTTTTGAAATCATAATGGGAAAATAGTTTGTTGTCAGGGGGAGTTCTGATTGTTTAAGCCAAGTGAATGGCGAATTGAAGCAATTCATATCAGTTTGTCATGTTACTTTGTACAGTTTACTACGTTTTATTTTCAAATTTTCCTTGAAAATCAAAAATTGAAACATATTTTTGATTTTAGGGGGAGTAAAAATTTAGAAATTTCGAAAATTTGAAAAATCCAAAAACTTGATAAAATCTAAAAAGCCAAAAACATTGAAAAATTCAAAATGAGTTTTGTTGTGAAAAAGAGGAAATGATAGTAAATCAGTGGACTATCACAGCACGCTAAAGATTTGGAAAGTCAAATGTGATAAACGGTCTCATTGAGGATGTGCCAGTAGATTTTTGCACATTCAGTAGATTGTTTTTGAGATATAAACCTAAATATCATCACTTACTTATTTCGTGGGGAACGTCTCTCGGATATATAGGTAACCCCTGAAATCTTGTTTGAAAGACTTTCTATTTCTGACATATTAGGTGTTTGTGCGTGGTGATATCTGGGGTATTATACCTGGACTTCTGATTTTGCGGGAGCAATAGCCTAGTCCTCGTATAATACTTTGCACCGCTTTAATCTTAAAGCCCACCCTCAGCATAAAAAATGATGAAACATTGAAAAATACTAATCATGTGCTGTTGAAGAAAAGATCCCCAAACGGGACATACCTTAAAGTCGAGCCATCATCTCTTTGTCTGAACGGAAGTTCTAACCTGAGCTCTCATGGTCTCGCATTACCCGTTTACAGATATCATTAGTGTACATTCACCTGTAAGGCTGAATATAGGAGTCTGGATACGGGAGTATATTCTGAGGTGGGACACGCGAATAAGTTTAAGTCCATTAAAACACTAATCTCGTATCTCAAAACAGTTGAACTTTGTGTGAAAATTTAAGTGGATCTGTATACTGACAATCTAAGTGAATCGTTTAGAACTTAAAATGTTTAAAGCTTAACGGTGTTAGTGATTTGTCTCATAAACTGATATGATCCTCTTACACAAACTCACAAAAATATTATCTGTAAATATTTCTTTACTGTATTTCTTTAAAAACAAAAATCCAAAAAGATTGTGTTTTAGTATAAAATTTCTGAAAAATCAAAAAGATTTTCGACAACTGATGTCGAAAAACTGATTTTCAAAATTCCAAGTGCTAAACATGATGGACAACATGTTTGGGAGAGTTTGTTTAAAAATGAGAAAAATGGTATTCTTACAAGTGGTCATCAGAGATTTTAAATGAAAAATCATGTTGAATGTTGCATACAAGTGGTTTCTTAAAATTGTTAATCTAAGAAATTTATTGTTAAGTAGAGATTTGTGCAGGTTTGCAGGTTTCTGATGCTGTTGCTACGGAGAGCCAGGAGAAGTTCTGAACCTGTGAAAGCGCTATGTCAGATTACGATCCCGTAACAGCCTAAGGGGGAGTCTGCTAGCAAAGGGGAGTGTGGATGCGTAAGTGTGATCAAGAGAGGATAGAGCCAGGATGCGATTCTACAAGAGAAGATAGAGTTTGAGGATGCTTACAGTGTCAGATACTTTAGAGAGAACAAGAAGACTGATCAAGACTAAAGACTTGTCATGCTGAAGACTCGACACCGAAGACTTCGTCAACATCCAAGGGGGAGTCTGTTGGTGCATATGTCTGTCGACTTTGTCTTGTATCAAGTCTTGTATCTAGTTTGGATAGGATGGAGCTCGGTAGACTAGATAATAGGGTTTTAGAGGAATTGAACCAGTTCGCACGAAATGGGAGAAGCCAGATCGTACGAAATGGACATTTTCCATTTCGCACGAAATGGATCTTGGCCATTCCACACGAATTGGTCATCCCTATAAATACCTGAGCTTGGAATTCATTTGATACAGTTGCTGATTCCAGAGCCGAAGTGCTGCTGAAGTGTCATTTGATCTGTAACGCTTTCAAATCAATAATCAAGACAGTTAAAGTGAATCTGTGTATGAATCAAGCTGTAATCAAGTCTGTATCATTGAATTCCGCCTTTGATATGGATTAGAACTCTTCTGATAGAATCGTTTAGATCGAATCTTGATCCTACATATCGTGTATTAAATTGTCATATTAGTAGGATATATATATATATATATATATATTGTACGTGAGGCAGACATCATATTGTCCTTCAAGAGGACCCTGCGCCCATGATGTTGTTGTTGGATCTGAGTTTGTTTCTGATTGTATTTTGTGTTTGTAATTAAAATGAAAATGGATGAGTGTGCAGCGGAATTATGATGAAAACAAACTTTGCATACAATCAAACGAGAGTAATACTTTAATCAAACATCTTTTCACAATGAATCGGAAGATTGAATTTATTTCAATAACGATTACAATGATTGATGAATGAATGCAAACTCCCCCTCAGCCAGAGCTCAGTTGTTTGTTCGTGCAAAGAAGACGATGATGCGAAAGAGCTAATAGAACAGTACAAAGTACTGAACTATTTATAGGCACTAGCAAACCACTGAGCATCTTAGCTGACGTCACCATGAAAGTGACATCTAACCTCCTAACAAACTCTAACCTCTGATCTATACAAACACTGCTATGTTAACTACTGCTATTACATTACATTACAAAACAGACTATAGATCAGCTGCTGCAACCTTCCACTGTTGTGAACCCAGCAGTACTTGTCTGGATCAGCAGTGCTTGACTCAAGGCAGTAGATTGAATCAGCAGGGCTTTAGTCTTTCATCAGTTCTTTACTTGAGCAGCAGTTATAGGTCAGCAGTTTGCAAGATCAGCAGATAGGAGGTCAGCAGATGTTGAAATCACTTTCAAGGGGAGAGACTTGTATGTAAACATCTGCTTATTCTGGATCCACTGCTCTGATCCAGTTTTGGCTTTAATTATCTGTTCCTCTGATAGGGTTCAATCCCAACAATCTCCCCCTGGAACAGATAATGCCAAAACTCTTCATTATTGTGGACATTTATTGCCTCATCAATAGTTCCCTTATCTGACCTTTAAATTGTAGTTCAAAGTCTAGGGCATCTGTGTCTTCATCATCCCTGCTAAGTGGAAGATCAAGGAGATCCTGCAAATCTTCAAGACTCAGGCCAAGAGCTTGTTCCCTTGATATTTTCTCCACTTCTCCACCAGACCTGAGCAAAGTCAATACGCAGGTCTGTTTGTTAGTTTCCCACTTTTGTATTTTTGAGCCTGGTGGGCTTCTTGGGAGATGTTTATTTGCAGAGGTATTTGGTGAGGCTGGCCTATTCATGACTGGCTGAGCAGCACTTGCAGATTGTTCCAATTCAAGATCTTATTTTATCATTAATTTCATGCATGCGTTTACAATAGCATCACCAGCTATTAGATCTTGAATTGTTTCAGTACTCGACTGGTTTTGGCTCCTTCTTTTGTAGATGGCAGCACCAGCTGGAGCAGTGGTTCTTTTAACTTGCAGCTTTGGTGGTCTTTTTGAAACCTCTGCTTTAGAGTAGTCAGGCTTTTGTGGAACTTTTGGATCTTTCTTTCTAAGTTCCTCTAACTTCTTGTAGGTAGCCCTGACCCTATCTTCTCCCCGCTTTGACACAGAATTCTTCGACCCATAATCAGCTGCTATCAGCTCCTCTTTCATTCTCTTCAACATTAATGCCTTCTCAGCTTCAAATTTTTTGAATTTTTCAGGGGGAGTCTGCTTGACCTTATTTTTGATCATTTCTTGAATCCTGGCTGCTTCTTTTTCAAGCTCAGGAATGGTCCAGTTTTTGTACATGTATTTCTCCCCCTTGTATTTCTTGTAGGTCATGATATTCTCAATGTAGTCTTTTCTCAAGGACTCATCTGCCCTTTCTGAAATTTGCTGACATACATTTTTAGCAAATCGCTCCATAGCATTGACCTGTGAGAGTAAGAACTGATAGTTTTGCTGAAATTCTCTATCAGATTTCCCATTTCTGTTTTTGATTGCAATATCCTCTGCTTGCTTGGCCTTGAGTTTCAAGTATTCTTTAATATTGTTAGGCCTGGGATATCCTGCAACTGATGGCAAACTCCTTTTAACTGGGTCATCCTCATAGTAGAAGGATTTGATTTCTTCCCTGACTGCAATGAGTTCCAGAGGAAATAAGACACCAGCAGGAGGTAATGGCTTTAAAATTTGAGCTGAAGAGAGAGGTATGGGTTTAGGAATTGTGACAAGTGACAGAGATTTTGAGGATGTTGGTGGTGGTGAAGGTGAATCATCATCTGATATGTAAATCCTTCTCCTTTTTGTTTTAGAAGAGGCAGATGATGTTTTGGGTGGATCAGTGGTGGTAGATTGTATGGCAGTGGTTTGTGTTTGACTAACAGCTGTTGAGACAACAGGTGTCTCAACCACTGTTGTCTTTACAACAGATGTTATAACACCTGTTGTCTTCTGCTTTTTGTCAGCAGGTGAAAGTGGTGGTGAGATTGTTTTTGGTGGTGACAGTGGTGGTGGTAAAGTAGTGGTTGTGGTGTGTGTTGAAGTGGTGTGTGTTGAAGTGAGAACATATGTTGAAACCACTGACGTACCAGCAGTAGTTGATACAACAGGAGTTACAACAGCTGTTTGGGGGGAGGTTTGATGCATATGGCTTTTGGATGGTGGTTTTGGAGGCTTTGGAAATCTGGATGGGATGGACTTAGGTTTCCTTTTTGTCTTAGGATTTTTAGTATCCTTTGATCCAGAACAACCTTGCTCATACAGTTCCATGAAAGCTCTTTTCTCCTCATTCCATCTTGAGATATCCTTTGCCATTCTATCTCTTTTAACACTTGCTACTCCTTCATCAAGTGCTTCTTGAGTAGCATCAACCTTTTTACTACCATCTGGCAATGGAATTTTTCTGGTCATAGCATCCTTCTCAGGTTCAATGTACAGACCATCATCTATTCCTTTCTTCTTCCACTTCTGAATTTTCTCCCCCTTTTTGGCATTATCTTCTGGGAGTTGATCAATGAATAGAACTGTTTGAAGGAGCAGTGCCAGTGGTTTCCAATAAATGGGCCTTGATTGCCTTAATATCTGCTTGAGTGTTCTTGTACCTAGACTCTATAATGTTTCTCAGCTTTTGGACATGAAATTCATGTTGCTGATCAGCCATTTCTTTTTGTTGTTGGAGAAAAGGTTGGAAAAGGTTCCAGAGCTCATTTGTAGCAAAAGCTTGTGGTGGAGCAGGTGCTTGAGGTGGAACAACAGTGGATTGCATCTTTTGTATTGTCAACACCTGCTGTAGCATGTTTTTAAGATCTGCAACAGATGTATCCAATTTTTCAACACGTTCCGTCAAATCCTTATATTTTAAATCATCACCCAATTTAATGGGATCATCTGATTTCCCACTAGCAGTGGTTTTAACAATGGTTGAGGTAGCAGTGATTGAGCTTTGACAACTGTTTTGAACAGCTGATGCTTTTCCCTTTGTGGCAGACCTTTGAGGGATGATGATTTCATACCCATAGTCTAGTGTTGTATCCTCTGATGGACCTGCACTGTTAGTCTTGACAGCAGTATTTTAAAAAGTAAATTTTTCAAGATCAAACAGATCTACAGGATTTGCTGGGATTTTTATTGATGAAAGTTCATTGAACTTTACATTCAAAGTCTCCTCCACTGCCTTGGTCCGTGTATTGAACACTTTGTAGGCCTTGACAGTGGTTGAGTATCCCAGATGATAACCACAATCAATTTTAACTGCAAATTTTGAAATGGAATCTTTTAAGTTCAAAATAAAGCATGGGCAGCCAAACACTTTGAAATATGAGATCAGTGGTTTGATTTTATACAGAATTTCATAAGCAGTCTTTTTGTGCCTGGGGTTTATTAAAACTCTGTTCTGGACATAGCAAGCAGTGTTTACTGCCTTTGCCCAGAAAGTTAATGGCAAACCTGAATCTGCAAGCATAGTTCTGGCAGCCTCAATCAAAGTTCTGTTCTTTCTTTCAACAACCCCATTTTGCTCTGGTGTTCTAGGAATGCTGTACTGCCTTACAATCCCTTTCTTCACACAGAAGGCATCCAACTCCTTATTTTTAAATTCTGTGCCATTGTCACTCCTGAAGCTTTTCACTGGAAGGTCAAATTGCTTTTCAACCTGTGTCACAAAGTCTTGCAAAATGCCTGCAGTCTCATCTTTTGAGTGTAAAAAGAAAGTCCATGTAAACCTAGAAAAGTCATCAACAATAACCAAACAATATCTTTTCTTCTTGAGGCTCATGACTTGAACTGGGCCAAACAAATCCATGTGTAGCATCTGCAAACCCTGGGTTGTTTTGGACTCTTCAATGGACTTATAAGAACTTTTATGCTGTTTTCCTTTTAAACAGGAAATGCAATGTTCAGGACATGAAAACAATTTTTGTGGTAGGCTTCTCACCAAACCATTTTTTGAAATTTCAGTGATTGTCTGAAGATTTGTGTGCCCCAGCCTTCTGTGCCAAAGTTCTGTCTCTTTGTTAGAGGCAGCTGAGAACAGACAGGCATCAGCTCTGGGACACTCTTTTGACATGTCAACAACATAAACATTGCCACATCTTTGAGCAACAAGTTTAGTTTGACCAGTGTTGATTATTGCTTCAATCTTTTTGACCATCTCTGGTCCAACAATCCTACAATAATCTTTTGTGAAGAATGACCCAAACCCTTTGTCACTCATTTGTGATACACTCAGAAGGTTGAATTTTAGATTGTCTATCAGATTGACATTTTCAAATTTTATGTTTCCAGACTGCACTGTACCAGACCCCAGAACTTTCCCTTTACTATTATTCCCAAAGGATATATCACCCCTCCATGGATTTTAAAGTCTTTGAGGAGGGCTTTACATCCTGTCATGTGCCTGGAGCCTCCACTATCTACATACCAAAGACTATCAAAGCATGCAGAAGCTCCCTGCACATGAAGTAAAAGGATTAGTTCATTAGGGTCTCCAAAGCCAGCAGGGCTTTGGATGGGGTCTCAACAGTGTCTGGGATGGATGCAGAATGATGGACAGTGGTTAGGTCAGGGGTTTGAGCTGTTTTAGGACAGTTCTTCTCTAACCACTGTTGTGGGTCCTGACCAATCACCTGCTGGTAACCAAAATGATGCCTGTTCACTCTGGGTTTAGAGGGCCTTTTGTAGGCCTCATAAACGTGTGGAATCCTTTGGTAAGACTGTTTTTCTTTGCCTTTTCTGAACTGATTGGCAGGGGGTGCATCAGTAACCTGAACATCTCTTTTGACAGATGTTTGGTTCAGCTGTTTTGTGACAGCTGTTTGAACTGGCACAAACAGTGGTTGTTTCTTGGTGAATTTGACAGATGATGATGATGATGATGGACTCAAGGATGTTTTAGCAATGTACTCATTCTTTTTCACATCAAAGTTTTTGAGATACACACATGCTTGAGTTTTGTGGTTTGTTTTACCACAAACAATGCAACTTTCAGCTGAAACAATGACACTTGTTCTGTTTAAATCATAAGCTTTTAAGTGGAAACAGTCTTTTGTTAGATGATTCCTTTTCTCACAGAATTCACAAAACAAGTTATCAATTTTTTCTTTCTTCTTTCTCTTTTCAGACTCCTTTGCAGCAGAGGTTTTAACCACTGCTGGGATGTCCTTGAGAGGTATGACTTTAGCTTTTGGAGCTTTAACACCATCAGTTGATTTAAAGTCCATTGGCTTGAAATTTTCAAGAATATCACACTCATCAGACCATTTTGGTTTAAACTGATAATCTTCAAGCCCCTCAAAAGTAGAGGATCCCATTGGTCTATCAAGTGTGATTTTGTTACCAAGTTTGTCAGTGATTTTCACTTCTTGGTCATTCTTGTTTGTGGGGATGAACTCAGTGATTACCTCAGTGGTTTGAACAGATTTTCCAAAAGCAGTATTTTCATCATCATGTTTTCTATAACCAACCCCAAATTTCACATTGCTTTTTATCTGTTTTTCAAGCATAACCTCATACCCTTTGCATGATTCCACCCATCTCTCACATGTGATCTGGGTGGACTCTAACTCCTTTTTGCAAACTTGGTATTTTTCTACCATAGTTTGGAGTTGGGTTTTGGTTATGCTCTGCTCTTCTTTAATGCTGCTAATCTCTTTCTCCTTTTCAGCCAATTTTATTTTTAAGTTCTTTTAGAGATCTTTCAAATTTGACTTCATCAGTTAAGATTTTATCACGAAGGTTTTCGTTCACCTCTTTGATGTTAACAAAAGCAATAATGCAATTGTCAGAACACAGTTTTTCAAGAACTTGAGGTGATACCTTGGCAGCAGCCATCATTGCACAATCACATTGAGGATTTTCTTCATCTTCAGCTCTTTCTTCTTTCTCACCTGCTTTTTCTTCTTTCTTTTCTTCCTTGTTCTCTTCGGACCAAGGGTCTGTCAGTGGTTCAATCAGGGTACCTGAACTTTCTCCCAACAGTAGTTCACCAGCCACAGCAGTAACCACTGCTTCAGTCACCTCATCCACTGTTTCAATACTCAGCTATTCCTCTTCAGTCTCAACCCCCTCCTGTATTGACTCTAATGCCATCAAACAAAATTCATTATGAGAAGAATCATTAGAAGCATAGAGTGCAAAATTTTCATCACTAGGGTCTTCAGGCATACTGTTCCAGTCAACAAACCCTTGAGTGAAAAAACTTTGTTGATCTGGTTGTACTGCTGCTGGAGCAGTGGTTTGAGGTGCAACAGGTTGCACTTGTACCTGTGGAGCAGGGGTTTGAACGTACTGAATTTGTGGGACAGTAGTTTGGACATAATGCACAGGCACAGGGGCAGCAGCATAGTGAGCAGTGTTCACTTGAGCTGCAGGGGTGTATTGGGTATAGTGCATAGTGTTTTGACTTTGTGGTCTAGGGTTAGAGCTAGGATGAGTAACTATTGGTCCATTGTTTTGACTTCTGCATTCCCTAGCAAAGTGCCCTAACCTATTGCACTTGTAACACTGATTTTCGATTTATCCAACCCAACCCTCAAATTCCCATGAAGTCCTGGGAATTTTCTCCCTGTTCTTTTATAGAATTTGCTAGTTCTAACACTTAGCAAAGCCAACTGGTGCAGAATATCCATCTCTTCTAAGTCAGTGGGATCAAAATGTTTCAAATCATTGAGTTCAAAGCTCAAATTGTCTGACATCTGGTTTTCGTTTGCAGTGAATGCATAACTAGCAGAGTGAGGATCAGGGTTGTTAAAATTTGCACCAGCAGTTATGTCAATGAAGTGGTCATAACCCTGATCCTTACCACTGCTCCCAGATTCTTCTTGACCCAGAAGAGCAGTGTTATCGAAAGTGTAATCATCAGTAACTTTTCCTGCTCTTGCAACCTCTTTTTCTGGTTCAACTCCCTTTCGTAGGTCAGGAGTCGACCGTGAAGTTGGGTCAAGGTCAGATCCTTGAACTCAGGTGAGTTTCGGGTGACACAAGCTATGGTGTCCCATTTTTCTGGCAGTGACCTGAGGAACCAGCTATTTTGAGTTGAGTTTGTAAAAGTGGTGTTAACAAGCCTCAGTTCACTGATGAGACAACTGAAATGCTCAAATTGTTGCGTTAGTGATTCACCTTTAACGTAACAAAATGTTTCGTACTGTTGGTTCAGGATTTCCCTATTGTTTTCTATGACTTCTTCGGTCCCCCCAAACTGTTCCTTAAGCGCGTCCCATAACTCTTTAGCACTGTTACAGTGTAACAATCCAGCATATATCTCATTGGGCAGCGCTGATGCTATGATGCTAAACGCTTTAGCATCTAGTTCGAACTTTTGATAGTCGGTTTCGGTATAATTTTCAACTGGTTTTGGAACGAACTTTTTAGCATCTTCAGCGCTTGGCACTGTGGGAACGTGGGGACCATAGATGACAGACCTCCAACAACCTGTGCTTTGTTGAGCGAGGATGTGACCCATCCTCCTCTGCCAGATGTTGTACTCATTTCTTTTTAGCATAGGTGGTTTAAAAAGTGAACCGATGTTGTTTTTATCATCCTGAGATTTTGACGTCATTCTTGTTGTTTTACAGACACTGAGAAATCAACTTTAATGGTGATTAATCCTTGCTCTGTTTTTCAACAAACGAACAAACGATCAGTATCAACTGTTATGAGCTGAACTATTTACGTCAAAATGATTGTTAAATCAAATTTGACTGTCCAGGCTCTGATACCAATTGTTGGATCTGAGTTTGTTTCTGATTGTATTTTGTGTTTGTAATTAAAATGAAAATGGATGAGTGTGCAGCGGAATTATGATGAAAACAAACTTTGCATACAATCAAACGAGAGTAATACTTTAATCAAATATCTTTTCACAATGAATCGGAAGATTGAATTTATTTCAATAACGATTACAATGATTGATGAATGAATGCAAACTCCCCCTCAGCCAGAGCTCAGTTGTTTGTTCGTGCAAAGAAGACGATGATGCAAAAGAGCTAATAGAACAGTACAAAGTACTGAACTATTTATAGGCACTAGCAAACCACTGAGCATCTTAGCTGACGTCACCATGAAAGTGACATCTAACCTCCTAACAAACTCTAACCTCTGATCTATACAAACACTGCTATGTTAACTACTGCTATTACATTACATTACAAAACAGACTATAGATCAGCTGCTGCAACCTTCCACTGCTGTGAACCCAGCAGTACTTGTCCGGATCAGCAGTGCTTGACTCAAGGCAATAGATTGAATCAGCAGGGCTTTAGTCTTTCATCAGTTCTTTACTTGAGCAGCAGTTATAGGTCAGCAGTTTGCAAGATCAGCAGATAGGAGGTCAGCAGATGTTGAAATCACTTTCAAGGGGAGAGACTTGTATGTAAACATCTGCTTATTCTGGATCCACTGCTCTGATCCAGTTTTGGCTTTAATTATCTGTTCCTCTGATAGGGTTCAATCCCAACAGTTGTTTAATCATTTAAGTATTGCACGTGATGAATTGTTGGTAGATCTATCAGGTTGACAACCCCGTCGTGACCGGTCGTCCTGTGTCAAGTCAAACGATGAATTGATATTCTGTTTATTGTCTAGCTTTGATTATCTCTGCATGGTTATTATATAGTTCGTATCGTCTAGCTAACATACGAGTCTGAAAGTTGACGCAATAATTTAATATACAAAACCTGGGCAATATTACTGTTGTTGGATTGATGAACCGATGGAAGGCCCATGGATTTTATTAAGGAAGTAAAATGGACTTTCTAAAATTTATATGGATGTTTTCAAATAAACACCTAATTGGAAAGTTTTCCTTGGAATAATATTGTTTGTATGTGAATATGTGAACTCACCTTCCTTTGTGTTGACACTTGATTTTCACGTGTTCTACAGGTACTTGAGTTCAGCTTCGGGAAATCATGTCGTATATTGTGTTTGATGATGCATGTTGTTTTGTTTAAATATTTTGGACAACTTTTAAACTATCTGGGACGTTTGTAATAAGATCCGCGAGGATCAAAACAACTTAACTTATGTGGTTTTGTCGTGACTTTAAAATGTAATGTTTAATACTTATGTTTTAAAATATGTCAAAATGTCCACCAAATGAGTGCATCGTCCGACAAGGTATAAATGGGCACCAACTTCCGTCACCACTACGTTTTATATTCCGCTGTGACGTATTTTGGGGTGTGACAGAAGTTGGTATCAGAGCCATTGGTTGTTAGCGAACTAGATGTTTTCAGGGAAAACACTAGACTTCAACCGGAGAATTTTGAAATGTAAAGTCCAAAATTCTCGAAGCCAAGATTTTTAAATGAACATAGAAAATATTTTATCATGTATGAAAACCATTATGTGCATACGTGATTTTCTGTTTATTTGACCTTATTTGTTACTGTTTATGTTGATTACGCACTTACTTGTACGGTTATATGTGTATCACAGATGTCGCACGAACACGAGGTCATCGAGATCCACGACTCAGATTACGAGCCAGATTTCGAGACTTCACCCGGACCTACGCTGCTAGAGACACCTATCACGGCTCCACAGATGATTGGTACTACTGAGCTTACCTCATATTTTCACGTCAATCCTGCTGCTTTTGCCAGCCAGGTAGACCTCCGACGCGCTTTCACTAGCAACGGGTGGATAGATGATGATGATGATGTACCTCTCTCAATCCATGAGATGGGACGATCATCTGGCACTGTACCAATTATCGATGACGTGATCAGGGGTGTCCCTACTATCAGAGGATCTTCCAGCATCGCACCAGTGGTGGACGCCACTATCATCACGGCTCGACCCCTAGAGCCATCAGTCGTCCCACCTGCTGCTGTGATCGAGTCTGCTATTGAGATCCCTCTGCTTGTTTTGTCTGAGTCTTCTTTGCCTGTTTTAGAGTCACACACTTCTTATACGCCGCTATTAGTTTATTATCGTCGTAGGAAGAGGATTAGGCCCGCTGGAGATAGGGTAGATCGATATTTCCATTGTGATCGACAGCTCGCCGCCTTGCGCAAAGACCTAGACATAGCCAAAGGAAAGGCGAAGTACCTCGAGGAACAGATGGATGACCACAAGGAGTTAAAGGTTATAGATGACATCGCGAGAGATGAGATGCATTGGAGGGTTGTGGATTTAGAGAAGCTTGTTCAGGAGATGTTAGAGTCTGTATGTTTGAGGCATTGATGATAATTGTTTGTTTGTTTGTTTCGTTGTTTTATGGATTGTATTGTTAGACATTTTTGATGTTCTTTATGTTTATGGCCTGCGTGCCAGTTTCATTTTTGGATATTATTTAGAAATTTTGTGTGAACTTGTTTATGGGTGTCGATGTAGACATGCCAAGAATAGTCTTTTATACTGAAAACGAGTTTAAATAATTTCTATAATAAATACCAATGATATACTTTTGGTTTAAAACTTTTCTCATTAATATGTGGATATTTTATATGCGCAATGTTTGGTCCACTAACATTTAATGATTGAATTATTTTTGGTTATCGTCTTATGTGGATATTATTGTTATGATAATAGAAACGATGAAATGCCGCCAAAAGCAAGACAGGGTACCGGATTACCTACCACACCGGAAGAGTTGGCTCAACTCATAGCCCAACACGTTAATACTGCCACGGAACAACTCGATGCTAACCAAAATGATGGTCAAGGACGTGGACGTGGTGCACATGGGCAAGGTTTTGGTGGGGCACATAATGGAAATCCTCCAGGTAAAATGTGATCGAAAAGTTTTAGTAGTTCATGTGTTATGTTATCATTGGAATGAATTCCTGATTTCTATTAACAATATTGAACAGTGCACAGATGTACATATAAAACATTCCAGGGCTGTAACCCACGATCATTTACGGGTGCTGAAGGACCCTTAGATATCACCCGATGGATTGAGAAGATGGAATCTGTCATGGAAATAAGTGGTTGTGCCGCTGATCAACGGGTGAGATATGCTTCTTGCTCTTTTCTTGATGAAGCACTGTCCTGGTGGAACTCGCAAGTTCAAATTTTGGGTGAAGATGCTACCTACGGTTTGACCTGGAACGAACTTAAAGAGATGCTCCTGAAAGAGTACTGCCCGCGCAGTGAAATTCAGAAAATCGAGACAGACTTCTGGAGCCTAACCATGGAAGGTCTGAATGTCAGAGCTTACACTTCTCGTTTTAACGACTTGGCTAGGTTAGTTCCACGAATGGTTACTCCTGAATATGTAAAGGTAGAAAGGTATATGTGGGGATTGTCGCCACGAATTCGCAGTATGGTTACATCCGCGAAACCTACCACCTACATAGAGGCTACTACATTGGCAAAATCATTAGCAGATGACGCTGCTCGCAAAGGTAGTCTTAATAAAAAGGAAGAAACCAGGAAGTCATCGGGCAAGGCCAAAGCAGACGCAAAATCTAAACGGTCGGGGCGTTTTGAGACTAAGACAGAAGTTACGAACAAGCGTAAGTCCGAGAGCTCGAGGAAGGAGACTGAAGAGAAGTGCGACAGGAAACGCAGTTCGAAGAAGGCATATGCAGCAAGTTCTAGTGGTACTAGAAAGGATGGCATCAGAGATAGTCGAGGCGGATCTGAGAGAAAGACTCGCGAGGAAGGATAGAAGAAATGTAACCGATGCGGATGAAATGGGCATACTACCCGCGAATGCTATGCCAAAAATACTTTGGAGGGAACAAGGCTTAAAGGATGCTTCCAGTGCGGGGAACAAGGACATTTTAAGAGGGATTGTCCTAAGACGGGAGGTCAGAATGCCAGAGGTAGAGCGTTCGAGCTAAACGCTGGGAAGGCACGTGATGATCCTGCTGTTGTCACTGGTATGTTTTTTTATCAATAACCATTCCACGTTTGTACCTTTTGATACTGGAGCTGACTTGAGTTTTGTCTCGAAAAACTTTGAACCATTCCTGTGTTCACCTACAAGTAAGCTAAATAAGAAGTACTCGATAGAACTAGCGAATGGTAAACTGATAGAGACTAGCGAAGTCCTTCGCGACTGTAGCATTCAGTTAGGCGATCATAAATTTAGTATTGATTTACTACCAGTAGAGTTGGGAAGCTTCGATGTAGTTGTGGGGATGGATTGGCTGTCCAAGAACAAAGCGGAGATTATTTGCTCGGAGAAGCAAGTGCGGATACCTCATCCTAGCGGTGGCAAAGCGATAATTATCCATGGAGATCGTTCGAGTCGTGTATCGAGTGTTGTCAGTGTTATGAAGATGCTCAAGTTGTTGCGGAAAGGGTATCCTGCGTTCTTAGTTAACGTGATTGATACAAAGGCCGAATGTGGGAAGATCGAGGAAATTCCTATTGTTCGTGATTATCCAGAAGTTTTTCCTGAAGACTTACCTGGATTAGCCCCTGCGAGACAGATCGAGTTCCGAATCAATCTGGTACCTGGTGCTACACCAATTGCAAAATCTCCCTATAGATTGGCACCGTCTGAAATGAAAGAAATGTCGAACCAGCTTCAAGAGCTACTAGACAAAGGTTTAATTCGATCGAGTTATTCGCCTTGGGGTGCGCCTGCTCTATTCGTGAAGAAGAAGGATGGATCCTTCAGGATGTGTATAGATTACAGGGAGCTGAACAAGTTAACTATCAAGAATCGGTATCCTTTGCCGAGGATTGATGACCTGTTTAACCAGCTTCAGGGATCCAGCTACTACTCGAAGATAGATCTGCGTTCAGGCTATCATCAGTTGAAGGTTGCTGACGAAGACATTCCAAAGACAGCCTTTCGAACACGATACGACCATTATGAGTTCCTAGTTATGCCCTTTGGTCTAACTAATGTGCCAGCTGTGTTCATGGATCTCATGAACAGGGTATGCAAACCCTACTTGGACAAATTCGTGATAGTATTCATTGACGATATACTTATTTATTCACAAACCAAAGAAGATCATGAGCATCATTTGAGGTTAATTTTGGAGTTGCTGACGGAAGAGAAGCTGTATGCCAAGTTCTCTAATTGTGAGTTTTGGATTTGAGAAGTTCATTTTCTCGGACATGTCATAAATGAGAAAGGTATACATGTAGATCCGTCTAAGACCGAAGCAATAAAGAATTGGGAAGTGCCAAAGACTCCGTCAGAGGTGCGAAAATTCTTAGGGCTTGCTGGGTATTACCGGAGGTTCATTGACAACTTCTCTAGAATAGCGCAGCCATTGACGCTATTAACCCAGAAGGAGAGGAAGTTTGACTGGACGGAAAAGCAGGAGAAAGCTTTTCAGTCGTTGAAGGAAAAGCTCTGCAGTGCGCCTATTCTTTCCCTTCCTGAGGGAAGTGATGATTTCATTGTTTACTGTGATGCTTCACGTTTGGGTCTTGGGTGTGTTTTAATGCAAAGAGACAAAGTGATAGCCTATGCGTCCAGGCAATTGAAAGTGCACGAGAAAAATTACACAACACATGATTTGGAGCTTGGAGCTGTTATGTTTGCTTTAAAGATCTGGAGACACTACTTGTATGGCACGAAGTGTACGATTTACACGGACCATAAGAGCCTCCAGCACATCCTCGATCAGAAGGAGCTTAATATGCGACAACGACGTTGGGTGGAGTTACTCAACAATTATGAATGTGATATCCGTTATCACCCGGGGAAAGCAAACGTTGTTGCAGATGCGCTCAGTAGGAAGGAGTGGGAAAAGCCTCTATGTGTGCGTGCTTTGGGTTTGACCATACAAACGGGTTTGACCGATCGAATTCGTGATGCGTAACGGGAAGCTTTGAAGGATGATGGTTTGAGAGGTGAAGGTTTGAAGGGCTTAGAATGTAAACTGATACCGGAAGAGGATGAAGTAATGTACTTCATGAACCGAGTCTGGGTTCCGCTTAAAGGTAACCTCCGTGAATTGGTTATGAACGAAGCTCATAAATCCAAGTATTCCATTCACCCAGGTTCTACCAAGATGTATTAGGACATTAAGGAGTTTTACTGGTGGCCGAAGATGAAGAGAGACATAGCGGCCTATGTGAGTAAATGTATGACGTGCTCTAAGGTTAAGGCTGAGCACCAGAACCCGTCTGGGCTTCTACAGCAACTAGAGATTCCTAAGTGGAAATGGTAACATCTTACGATGGACTTTATCACCAAGTTACCCCGTACGTCGCGTGGACACAATATGATCTGGGTAATTGTGGATCGATTGACAAAGTCTGCTCATTTCCTGGAACTTAAGGAAACATACAATACGGAGAAGATATCGCAGCTGTACCTTAACGAGATTGTAGCCCGTCATGGAGTACCAGTGTCAATCATTTCAGATAGAGACGGACGATTTGACTCCAGATTTTGGCGATCTCTCCAGAAATCGCTGGGTTCTCGTTTGGATATGAGTACTGCATATCATCCTCAAATGGATGGTCAGAGCGAAAGGACCATTCAGACATTAGAGGATAGGCTTAGAGCGTGTGCGATTGATTTCGGTGGAAGTTAGGATACTCATTTGCCCTTGGCAGAGTTTTCTTATAACAATAGTTACCACGCCAGCATAAAAGCCGCTCCGTTTGAAGCCCTATATGGAAGGAAGTGTCGATCACTGCTCCGTTGGGCCGAAGTCAGCGAGAAGCATTTGACCGGACCCGAGATTATTCAGGAGACCACGGACAAGGTTGTCCAGATCAAGAATAGGTTGAAGGCTGCTGCAGATCAACAGAAGAGTTATGCAGATAACCGAAGGAAACCTCTGGAATTTCAAGTTGGTGATAGGGTTATGTTGAAGGTATCGCCATGGAAGGGCGTTGTAAGGTTTGGAAAAGGGGGAAAGTTGAGCCCGCGCTATATAGGTCCCTTCGAAGTCGTCTCTCGAGTTGGACCAGTCGCGTATAGGCTCAAGTTGCCACAGGAGCTGGGTGGAGTTCATGATGTATTCCATGTCTCCAACCTGAAAAAGTGTCTGTCCGATGAGACAGTAATTATACCCCCTGAAGAGGTTCAAGTGGATGAAAAACTAAGGTTTATTGAAGAGCCAGTGGAGGTTCTAGATCGGAAAACCCAGAAACTCAGGAGGAGTAAGATTGAGTTGGTCAAGGTTCGTTGGAACTCTAAGCGTGGACCTGAGTTCACATGGGAGCGACAGGACCAAATGCAACAAAAATATCCTCAACTCTTCCCACCGAGTGCGAAAACGAAACCTGTAAGGTAGAATTTCGGGGACGAAATTCCCTAAACAGGGGGAGACTATGACACCCGGCCTCTCAGGCCGTACCGAACAATAGTAATCTATGTAGTAAACATGTAACATGACTATTTATGACTGACTAAGATGTTAATATATGATATTTGATGCGTTGGCAGTTTTAGATGTGCATAAAAATTACGTTGGCAACGATAAAACTAACGCTCACCGCGTAACGTTTAAAATGCGAAACGAACGTCGGTGACCACCCGATCGGTGTTAAAATCCTAAAAATAGCCTGTTATGATTAGAATAATAATTTTAATCATATCCATGTGGAAAATAATTTAAAACGCTAAGAAAATCTATTTTTCGAGTTTAAGCGCGTACCTCTCGATACTGCGCGAATTAAACAAAATACCGTCAACGCAGCCAGTCAAGGCAACTGGTAATTATTTCAGTAATAATTTTAAGTGATTATTTTTATAGAATGATAAAAATAAATTAAAACGCATTAAAACGGGATTAAAACGCTAGATAAAATACCCGGTAATCAGTAAAATACATGTTTTTGAGCTAAAATACATATAATATTTACATATATATAATTGATGTGTGTTAGAGGGGCATGGGGGCGGCAATGTGGGCTACCCACGTTGTCTTGATTCTTGCATCTTGGACACATGTCCTAACATAGAAAATGGTAGTGATGATTAATCCTTGAATACATGCACCATATACATCCATATTCCAAGACAAGATTCAAAATTCACTCTCTCTCTCCTTCTTGCAAACTCACGGCCGAACACCCCCTAACCACACTATTATTCCATTTTCAAAATCAAATAATGAAGAATCAAGGTCTTTACATGGTGATTTGAAGCTCATAAGGAAGTTTGGAGGTGATTTCAAGTGGATTCAAGCAAGAACAAGTTTCATATCACCATCTTTACCAAAAACCCATCTAAAATCTTGAAGGTATAATATATTTCATTAAACATTGTTCTTGATTCATAATGATAAAGAAGATAGCAAAAGTTTCTCTTGATTCTTGAATCTAACCACTAACTTGAAACTATCAAATAAATAAGTTTTGAACAAAAAGAAAATGGGTATATGTATGTATGTGTATATGGCCGAAAGTTATGTAGGTGTATGTGTTTAGTTGTGTTTTGATTTTTGTTTAAAGATCTTTGGTTGATTTGAGTTGAATCTTGAAAGATAAGTACATGCATGTGTTGAAAAAGTATCATATAAGAATGTTCTAAAAATGGTCATGTGATTTATGTTGAATATGATGAAAAGTGAACTTTTGGAAGTTCATGTGTGTATATATGTATGCATGTATGTCAAAGTTGTTGTGTAATCATAAAAGTAAAAGATTTGAGTAAGAATGAACATGAATGATTGAAGGATTAAAGTGTTATGTATGATATTTGAAAGAATAAGATGTTAGTAAGTTTTGATGTATTGAAATCATATTAGATGATAAAGTTGTGATATGAACATATTAGATGCATATACTTAGACATGCATGATGATATATGATCTTAAAAAGATGATTTGAGTATGATTGAGTAAAAATAAGTTATGAGCAGATTATAAACACTAAAATGAAGTTATTTTAAAGTGTTTAGTGACTTATAACTTTGTCATAATGTTTGCTAGCTTTGCATGTTGCACGTGGTGCTTTAAAAGTTGTAAAATACGTGAAATCGCATGATTTATGTGACTTATACAAAAACTGCACTAATCTGATTATAACTATTATTTTAATCAGTAAATAACATGTATTGTGTTAAAATATCAAGTCGTTTCAAGTTGGGATGATTATAGTAACGTTTAACGCAAAACTATGCGTTAAAACGGTTAAAAATCGGCTTTTCAAGTGATTTTTATAAAACTGATTTAGAAAAGTAAGTAAACTGATATTTTTAGTTTAAAAATAAGTATTTTAACTAATTTTAAGTTTACTTGGTGTTTGGTTGGTCATACGTGACTTCCGACGCCCGAAAACGTTACCAAATCGCTAAAATACGCATTTTTCAATGTACACTAGTGTGGGTAAAATTTTGGGTAAACTTTATGAGGCAAAATGGGTTATGTTATTTTAACATAATAATATGAAAATATGTTAAGTTTTTAACATGATGTTATCAATCTAGCTTACGCATGTATGCATGTACGTTTTGTGCGGTAAAAACAGTGAAAATTGTGTTAGATGTGAAACTTGTTTGTCGAGCATGAAATTTGATACATATACGATATTTTATGTATATTTGCTTTAAAAATGACAAAATAGATAAGTTAACAATATTTCGCGTGTTTCGGTGTTAGATTATATGAACGTTTATGTGTGTATATATATATATATATATAGGGTAAGGTTCATGCGAGAACCACCTTTATTGCGAGAACCAATGGAAACACAACCTAAAATAACTAAAAAAACCTAACCCCCCCCACCCCAAAAAAAAAAAAAAAAAAACCTAAACCCCCCACCCCCAAAGCTAAAATGCTAAAAACTAAACCCACAAAAAACCTAAAAAAATCTAAATTTTTTTTAATATTTTTTATGTTAAAATCGCTACTTTTAGTAGCAAAAAAAAATTATTATTTTTTGGCTATTAAAGTATCGATTTTTTTATAAAAAATATTAAAAAAAATTGTGTGTGTTTTTAGCTATTTTTAGGCATTTTTGGTTGTGTTCACATTGGTTCTCGCGGTTCTCGCAATAAAGGGTGGTTCCTAATGGATCTGTCCTATATATATATATATATATATATATATATATATATGTATATATATTTACACATATAACGACGCGCAAATCGTAGATATATTGCGTATAAACGGGAAAGTCAACGGGTTTACACAATAATGGTCACCAATAAAATCGTTTAAGCCTCAAAATCATAAAAAAATATATATGGACTCATATATATATTAACGTGCCAACATAAAAAAAAATTACAACTTTTTGAGATAATCTCAAAGTTATGTGATAATTCTAAGAAACGGAGAAACTTAGGATTTTTGTGTTATGTATATTGATTTAGAATCGTTCCTATATTAGGACGTGAAGAAAATCAATCTATGGGATTGCGCTATTAAAATACGCACCCAAAGGTGAGTGTCACTAAACCCCTATTTTTAATGCTTTGTATATATTTTGGGGGTAGAACACGTCAATAAAAGGGTTTAATAATGTTTTTGAAATAAAACATACCTTTTAATATAAAATATATATTTTCGTTGAAAATATATGAAATTTGATAGGTCATACGTTTCGAAGTAAAAACGTTTTCGATGAATAAATGTTGGACATTGGGATGATACGGTATTTCCTAGGCGAAACAAGACCGTATAGTTGGGACAGATGCCGACCTGGGTCTCGAATGATGTAGATTCATGGGATTCGTACAACATCGTGTATTAAATTGTCATATTAGTAGGAGATATATATTGTATGTGAGGCAGACATCATATTGTCCTTCAAGAGGACCCTGCGCCCATGATGTCGTTTAATCATTTAAATATTGCTCGCGATGAATTGTTGGTAGATCTATCGGGTTGACAACCCCGTCGTGACCGGTCGCCCCGTGTCAAGTCAAACGACGAATTGATATTCTGTTTATTGTCTAGCTTTGATTATCCCTGCATGGTTAATATATAGTTCATATCGTCTAGCTAACATACGAGTCTGAAAGTTGACGCAATAATTTAATATACAAAACCTGAGCAATATTACTGTTGTCGGATTGATGAACCGACGGAAGGCCCATGGATTTTATTAAGGAAGTAAAATGGACTTTCTAAAATTTATATGGATGTTTTCAAATAAACACCTAATCGGAAAGTTTTCCTTGGAATAATATTATTTGTATGTGAATATGTGAACTCACCTTCCTTTGTGTTGACACTTGATTTTAACGTGTTCTACATGTACTTGAATTCGGCTTCGAGAAATCATGGTGTATCTTGTGTTTGATGATGCATGTTGTTTTGTTTAAATATGTTGGACAACTTTTAAACTATCTGGGACGTTTGTAATAAGATCCGCGAGGATCAAAACAACTTAACTTATGTGGTTGTGTCGTGACTTTAAAATGTAATGTTTAATACTTATGTTTTAAAATATGTCAAAATGTCCAACAAATGAGTGCATCGTCCGACAAGGTATAAATGGGCTCCAACTTTCGTCACCACTACGTTTTATATTCCGCTGCGACGTATTTTGGGGTGTGACAAGATAAATTTGTATTTTGCTCAGGTAAATACTTTTAACTTATTTTCCCTTATACGAGCTTGGGGTACGGTATTTAATAATATCGCTTGGTCGGGTATTGAATTTTTAATCGAATAATGATTAGATCATTGAAATAACCCGTTTAATTTGTTTTGTTTGATCTAAGCCTGGGGGGGGGGGGTTAATGACCGTGTCCTGGATATCCTTGGCTCATTCATTGAAATGGCCGCGACTTAAGGACGGGGTGTAGGCATACACCTGTCAGTGTGTATGTAAAAAGATATACCCACTTGTTGAGAATAACTCGTCGTGGGTTTATATTATGTGGTGGTCTATTAATCTTTAACCCGGTACTTCTAACCCGGGCTATTGAATGTATGACAAACATATAAATCTTTTACAAGATTATTTCTAAAATAATTATCCCAAGTTATAAAAGAATTTTATGCCTTGTGCATGTAAACCAATTTTATAAACACTTTTCAAAAGAGTCGGTTAATTGTATTTACTAGTGTAAACTGACGTATTTTCCAAAAAAGTAGTGCAGGTACTCTGCGTAATGGGCTGGCCACTCCTAGTATCATAGAAAGAGTCTTGCAAGCTTTTGATGCTTAAATATGTTGAACAATGTTTCTTTTGTTTTAGATCCGCCCGCGGATCCTTTTACAACTCGTTGTGTAATATTTTATTTTACTTCCGAATCGGTTTGTAATATTATTACTTTAGACCTCCGCTGTGCATTGAACTGTGATGATTTGACTATGACGATATCAACTACGTCACGATACTCCCCACCGGCCCACCGGTAATACGTGGAAATATCGAGGTGTAACAGGTTGGTATCAGAGCCAACATTGAGTGAATTAAACACTAGCCTTTTGTGTTTAAACTCAATGACACAGTTGCACATTCCTTGACCTCCGAGTCTAGGCAAAGGACTTAGGACTAATCCTAATATTAATTATTTTCCCTTTATTGTTTTCCATGTTGTTTCTTGTGTTTGTTTTGACAGGAACAAGAAATCATGCCACCACGTGTCAAAGGAAGAGGTAGAGGCGGTAAGGCTCCAGTGCTAACGAGGAATGATCACGAGGCTGGGCCCTCGCACCGTCGCACACCTTCTGCCTCCATTGGATCGAGTCCTCATGAAGACTGGAGGACTTACCTCGAGCCAGTGAGACGCTCTGTCTCGCTTAGCTCCTCACCTTCGTACCATGATTCATTCGGACTCCATCAAGACAACGAGTCTGATCATTCACGCCATTCCTACTTGCCGTTGCAGCGGTCATGTTCTCACCGTGCCTTTCAGGACCCGACCCCATACTTCCAGAGTCGGTTCAATCCAGTAAACCAGGTTCAAGAACAAGAGGGTCCAAACCCTCTGGGGCCAGCTGA
Source organism: Helianthus tuberosus (assembly GCA_030545235.1). NCBI lineage: Eukaryota > Viridiplantae > Streptophyta > Magnoliopsida > Asterales > Asteraceae > Helianthus > Helianthus tuberosus. The sequence goes on along the minus strand of CM060445.1, from coordinate 147,592,426 downwards.
TCACTATCCCGAGATGCTGGATATAGAGATGGATGATGACCCCGATCCTGCCGAGCCACCATCTGGCACAGCGGCGTATAACCCGTTCGAGCAACCTGCTTACCCGGTTTATAATTACTATGATGCCCCTAATGTTGACCCGTACCTCGAGGCGGCCAACTACAATGCTCTTCATCCTGAAGGGCCCTACGCAGTTTCCTACCAGACTGGGTACCCAACGTATGGGTATCAACACCTGCCACCTCTTCAACCTCAGACGCAGCAGCAGCTGCAGCCGCCACTGATCCCACCACCGCAGCAGCAGGAAATCCTTTAGAGGTTGAACCGGGTGGAACGGGATGTGCAAGAGGAGCGTAGAACCCGCCGGGGGATACTTAAGGGTTTGGCGGACTTAATAAAGGGGAAGAAGAAAAGGGATTATTGAAATTCCTTATTTATTTGTTTTGTAATTTTAAATTTCAATTAAGTCCCTGTTGTAGGATCGAAGTTTCGACTTAATGAGTCGATCAGAAGAGTTCTAATCCAAACCAGAGGCGGAATTCAATGATTTGGACATGTTTGCAGCTTGATTAACACTAAGAATCACTTTAAATGTCGTTTATATTGATTTAAAATTGATTACAGATCGTTCGACACTTCGGCAGCACCTCGACTCCGGAATCAAAATTGTTACAAATGAAGACCATGACTCTCCTATTTATAGAAGTTACCAGATCGCATGGACTAGCCTCACCAGGTCATGCGACCTGGTCAGTCCGTATGAACTGGATTAGCCAGTTCGTGCGACCTGGTCAATTAACCATAAAATCCTATTTTCTAGCCTACCGAGCTCTGGTCTATCCAATCTAGTTACATGACTCGATACAAGACATAAGACGAAGTCAACAGACATATGTACCAATAGACTCCCCCTTGGATGTTGACGAGTCTTCAGTGTATTAAGTCTTCAGTCTTGATCGGTCTTCTTGCTCTTTCTAAAATGTCTTTCTCTGTAAGCATCCTCATCAATCTCTATCTTCTTCTATCAGAAACTCAACCTGACTCTATCCTCTTTCTAATTCTCTTTATCAGATCTCTTGATTCCTTTTATCAGCATCAGCTGCTTCTATCTCAAGCTTTGTTTCAGAACCTGAATCTGGCTCTTTTGAACTTCAAACTCCCCTTTGCTAACAGACTCCCCCTTAAATTGTTCTGGGATCACAATCGGTCATAGCACTCGTTCTAAGATCATGTCCTGGCTCAAAATCTGCTCAGGCTTAGACATGGTAACCTGCACAATTCTCTATCCAAAAGCAAATTTCACAATAGTTTAAAATTTAACAAATTAAGAAACCATTTGTGTTGGTGCATACGTCTATTGACTTCGTCTTGTATCGAGTCTTATATTAGAAATGTTAGATCAGGGCACGTTGTACGAGAAAACAGGGTTGGGTGTGATTGAGCTATTTCGCACGAAATAGCAAAGTGCTATTTCGTACGAAATAACCATCAGCTATTTCGCACAAAATAGCAAGATGCTATTCCATGCGAAATACCCACCACTATATATACCCTTGTTTGCTGTTTCATTTGTAAGGTTCGTGATTCCGGTACAGAAGTGCTGCCGACGTGTCGTGTGATCTGTAAACTTGTTATATCAATAAATCAAGACAATTAAGAGTGAATCAAGTTGTTACACAGTCTAATCAATAAATTCCGCCTCTGATTAGACCGAGAACTCTTCTGATAGACTCGTTCGGGTCACAAACCGATCCTACAAGTGGTATCAGAGCTCAGGAGGGAGAGTTCTTACTAATTTCAGCTTGATTTCTTCAAAATTCTGACTTCTACACCTTCTTTTCAAAATTAAATAAAATTTAACGGTTAAAATGGCTTGATTTTCTCAAATTATATGCGAAACAATGTTTTTACAAAGCCTTGAAAGAATTAGACCCTAATTCAGCTTAAAACCTGTTCAATTTGTCAAAAATCAGATCGACATGATGATGTCAGTGGTATTTCGCACAGAATAGACAACTGATTTCGCTTGGATTCGTATTTTGCGTGAAGTTTGGCTGATTCCACACGAAATCATCATTTCGTGTGAGCTATTTCGTACGAAATCAGCTTATTTCGCACCAAAGTTGTCTATTTCGTTTGAAATTGTGATTGATTCCGCACGAAATCACCTATTTCAAACGAAACCACTTTATTTCGTATGAAATCAAACCTGTTTTCGCACCAAATTGTATTTCGTGTGATTTGATTTCGTTTGAAGTTGTTTTTGCAGGTCATTTCGCACCAAAAGCTGATTTCGCACCAAAGTGTTTTCGTTTGTATTTGTATTTCGTGTGAACTTGTGATTTTGTGAGAAAAATTTGCCGAAACATGGAAGAGGAATTTTACAATGCATTTGCTACACCAGTTGCTCCTGTTACAGCTGCCGAAACTCTTTACAGTGAGAATGAGATGAGAACTTACCAAAAACTGCCGAAGCTGATGTACATTGAGGATTTTAGAGGATGGAAAAATCGATTTGAAAACCGGGTGCAAGCTTACAAGTTTGATGCATGGTGTTCATTATAGGTAGATTATGAGAAACCGAAAAATGAACGTGGGCTTGAAAAAGCATTTAGTGACTATTCAGAGGGTGAAAAATTGAAATATACATGTGAAAAGATGATGATCAGTATTCTCCAACAAGTTGTTAAAGAAGATATCTTTGTTTTGCTTCAACATTCGGGTACTGCAAGGTCAATTTGGAATACGTTGATTCAAAAGTTCAAGGGAAGCGCTGATATGATAAAAAATAAAAAAGCGTTACTAAAGAAATCATTTGATATGTTTGTAGCTCTTGAAGGTGAAACAACAAAAATGACCATTGATAGATATTGTCATCTGGTTCTGGAAATGGGAAGATTGGAAATATAGAAAGACGACGATGAATGGGTGGATAAGTTAGCTGATGCGTTACCGCAGAATAAATGGGGAACATATTTGTTGATCTTAAAACATTTGAGAAAATCCGAAAGTATGAATTTGGCAAAGTTCATTCAGAAAATTGAAGAACATGAATTGGACATTCAGAAAACGGCCATCATGACTAATCCAAATGCTCAACAAGATGTCAGTTTGTATTACCGAGGAAATAAATTTGAAAATACTCTGAGTCCAAAGATCAAGACTGCTTTCAGTGCTGATGGTTCTTCTGGATCGAATGTTAGCACCACAACTCAGAGTGGTGGTTATTCATCATCATTTTCAAGTTTTGATCCAAATTGCACAACACCAAGTCCTCAACGACAAAATTCAACAAATCTGCAATGTAATGTTACATTGAACATTCAAAATGATCAAAATCTTTCTCCAGAAATAGCTAAACAACACATGGCATCACTGGTTGCTATGTTAGAGTCGTATGAAAGTTTAGTTGCTGGCAGAATTGGAAATCCGATGCTCACAAAAGAAGATTATGACCAAATAGATACTGAAGAACTTGAGTTGATGGATGTCAAATGGTGTTTGGCCAGTGCTGTCAGAAGAGCTGAAAAATTTCAACAAATCACCGGTAGAGATGAGTTTCGGGACATGGCTAATTCTCCGATAGGATTTGACAAATCAAAAGTTACTTGTTTTCGTTTTCAAAGGAAAGGGACATTTTAAACGGGAATGTAAAAATAAAGAAGCAACCGGAAGACAAGAAAAGAATGATTATTATCAGAAATCCATTTTTCATCAGATTGATCAACAACCATCATCATCTCATGTTGTTGAAGACGGAAAGAAGAAAGCTTTTCTTATTCATCAAGATGATGAAAAAGTGGCAGAAGGATTCAGTTGGGATAAATACATTCCACCTAATTCTGGACTTGTTGCTAGAATTCTGGAAGAAGAAAAAGTCAAATCTAGTTTGAAAAGAATACCGATTTTTCCAGATTTAGGAAGTGATATTGATACCGATGATGAAGAAGAATATATTAATAAAGCTAGAAAAGGTTTGGATCCTGATAGTTTTTATTTGTTCTTTGCAGATAAGGTTGAGATGCTGAATGAGAAGAAGGCTGCCAGGTTGACGAGAGAGTTGGAAGTAAAAAGAATAGCTGATGAAAAGACAAAAATGGAAGCTGAAGAAGTAAAAGTTGAAGAAAATTTGATGGAAAAGATCAAAGATGGTGAACCAGTGATTGAGAAAATAGTTGAAAAGATTGTCGAAGTTGAGAAAATCATCGAGGTAGAAAAAATTGTTGAAGTTGAAAAGGTTGTCGAGGTTGAAAAGATAGTTGAGATCATTAAACCTTGTCAGAAATGTTTAAAGTCTTGCAAAGATTGTGAAGAAAAAGATAAGAAGATTGCTGAATTAGAAAAGATGAAAGAAAATTTATTGTCTGATGTGAAGTATGTGAAGGAATCTTATGATGTACTGAACAAAACGGTGACTGGTCTGAAGAAGACAAATTCAGAAATTGAGGCTGTTATGACAAAGATGAGCTCAACATTAATGACAAAGCAAAAGCTCATCAATGAGTATATTGAAGATCTGCAAAATTGAAGCAAGACTTGGAACTTGAAAAGATAGAAAGTGAAAGAATTAAACGTTTGTTGTTGAGTTATACAACATGTGATTATTTGATTGACAGAGTTTATCCTACTGTTGCAGGTCTTGAAGCGTTTCAAGATAAAATGACAGAAGATACGGATGCTGGTAAGAAACAAAATGTTAAGTATAACAAGTGTCCGCCCCCGATCTATGAAAGTTATTCTCCCAGAAAACCAAATGAGGAGCGTCTAAAAAAGGCAGTGAACATAAAGTTAAAGTCTTAAACCATTGACGAGTTACCAGACAACATTGATGTCACATTCACAGCGTCTGACACTGATCATGAGTCTAAGTTAGTAAAGAAAGTTGTCGATCAGGTGTTGGATATGGATGAAGAGTCAAAGTCGGAGTCTAAATCTGAAAGTTTGAGTTCGTCAGAAAAGAGTCCGAGTTCTCCGGTCAAAAGGGTTTATAATAAAGAATTTCTGTTATCAAAAAATAATTTGAATGATGAACCAATCAAAGTGGCATATACTTTGAGTGATTCGGACAAATTATATTCCGATGATGAATTCCCAATAAGAAGTGTCAAAACTGTAATGATCAAACATGTTTTCAAATTGACAGAAATTAAAATTTTTGAAATAAAAGATGTAAATCTTTCTGATAAAACCTAAAAAGTACACTTCAAGAGTTCAACAGAGAGTTAACAAGAAAATGGGGTACGGTTGTGGTTATAGTTTTCAAAAGAAACCAAACCATAACAGTAATTTCAAAAAGAAAGGTTTAGGTTTTATTTCCCCAGAAAATTATAAAAATGAGAAAAATGTTAAACCAAAAACTAAATTTGTTTCAGGAGGAAGTTCTGAAGAAGAGTAGAAGAAACCATTCTGGAGACAGTCAAATCAGGAGTTTCTTGCTGAAAGGAAGAAAAACATGAAGAAGTTTGGTCCAAGAGTTGATCGAATAACCTGTTTCAAATGTCAGGAAATTGGACACATTGCTTGGAATTGCCCCAAGTTCAATTACATGAAACAAGGAGTTTCTTCTAACTCTGAATTGAGAAAGACATTTGTTGATAAAACAGAACAATCTTTGAAAAAGGTTAAAATGTTTGAAAATTCTACTTCTGAAGAAGGTGAAAGTTCGAAACGTTTTTACAAACGAAAAGTTGATTTGAACAAGCAAAAGTGGATTGTGAAATCAGAAAGTAGTTCTGACAATGAATTTGATTCCATAAAATCAGAGGAGTCATTTGTTGAGAAACATGTTGAGAATTCCGTTCCAGAGATGAACGAAGAAAACTTTCCGCCATTATCAAAGGAAAATTTGAAGTTGAAAGTTGGTAAGGGTGAAATTTCAGATCAATTCTTCCCAGGTAAAAGAGAATTTGATGCTGAAAAGGCTTTCAATGGGAAAGTTAAACATATTTTTGGGAAAATGGTGAATGGGAAAGTAAAGAGTGTGAAAGATTTTTATAAATCTAAAGGAGGATGGAATGATGATGATGTAAAATCACCCAAGGCTGGTCAGGCTTGGGTGGACGTATTTTTCAAATGAAAAACCTGACTTGCCGGAGCTTCCAGGTTGGTAAGTGTGGAGCAGGTATCGGCATCTTTCTTGAGAAATTCACGATTGTGATATTTCGATCAACAAGATTAATCAGGGACATTAAGTTGTACTTAATTTATCTTTCCTATATGTGTTTGTGTTGATAAAATCAGGAAATGTTAAATTTTTACAAGTAGTTAAAAATGAACAATGTGATGAGTTTATTCCCAAGCTTACAAGTGGTGTTCAACTAAACTAATTTTCTGGAAAAACCATTTTGATTGAAACAAACTTAAGTGTTTCGAAATCATAATGGGAAAATAGTTTGTTGTAAGGGGGAGTTCTGATTGTTTATGCCTAGTGGATGGCGAATTGAAGCAATTCGATATCGGTTATCACTTTACTTGTATAGTTTGTTTTCAAATTTCTTTAAATGATTTTGAATTTTAGGGGGAGTAGGAAATTTCAGAAAATCCAAAAACATTAGAAAATTTGAAAAATACAAAAACATGATAAAATCTATAAAAACCAAAAACATGAGAAAATGAAAAAGAGTTTTGTTGTATACAAGAGGAAATGATAGTACATCAGTGGACTATCACAGCACGCTAAAGAATTGGAAAGTCAAAATGTGATAAACGATCTCACTGTGGATGTGCCAGTAGGTTTTTGCACATTTAGTAGATTGTTTTCGAGATATAAACAAAAAAAGTCTATATTTACTTATCTCGTGGGGAACATCTCTCGGATATATGGGTAACCCCCGAAATCTTGTTTGAAGGGCTTTCTATTTCTGACATACTAGGTCTTTGTGCGTGGTGATATCTGGGGTATTATACCAAGACTTCTGATTTTGCGGGAGCAATAGCCTAGTCCTCGTATAATACTTTGCATTTGCTTTAAATCTTAAAGCCAGCCCTCAGTACAAAAAATGATAAAACATTGCAAAATGCTAATCATGTACTGTTGAAGAAAAGATCCCCAAACGGGAGACACCGAAAGTCGAGCCATCATCTCTTTGTCTAAACGGAAGTTCTAACCTGAGCTCTCATGGTTTTGCATTTACCCGATTACAGATATCATTAGTGTACACTCACCTGTAAGACTGCATATAGAAGTCTGGATACAGGAGTATATTCTGAGGTGGAACACGCGAATAAGTTCAAGTGCTTAAAACATTAATTTCGTATCTCGAAACAGTTGAACTTTGTGTGAAAATTTAACTGGACCAGATACTGATAATCTAAGTGAATCGTTTAGAACTTAAAATGTCTACAGATTAACGGTGCTAGTGATTTGTCTCATAAACTGATATGATCCTCTTACACAAACTCACAAAAATATTGTCTGTAAATATTTCTTTACTGCATTTTATTTCTTTGTTCTTACAAGTGGTAATTTTGAAAAATACAAAAAGATTTTCGACGACTGATATTGGAAAGCTGATTTTCAAAATCCCAAGTGCTATACATGATGAACAGGTTTGGGAAAAGAATGTTTTGAAAATGATATTCATTCAAGTGGTCATTAGAGATTAAAATTGTAAAATCATTCTTTTGTTTGAGTTTTTTTTTTTTTACAAGTGGTGAACAGAGTATAAATTTATAAAATTTTAAATTTGTGAAGCTTATGTTTTGGGTAGAGGATGTGCAGGTTAACTAGGATTCGATTCCTGAGGATTTTCAGCATAATCATATGTTGATTAGAGCCAGGTTCTCGATCCTAAACTTGTGAACCTATGGAAGGCCAGACTACGATCCCAGCACAGTTTAAGGGGGAGTCTGCAAGAGCTAGGTGTAAATCATGTAGATCATGCAAACTGATGAACTTAAAGAATCAAGATATCTGATCAAGAGAAGATAGAAGAAGAGAAAAAGTTTGAGGATGCTTACATTGTCAGATATTTTGAAGAAGCCCGAAGACTGTGAAGACTCGACACCGAAGACTTTGTCAACATCCGAGGGGGAGTCTGTTGGTGCATACGTCTATTGACTTCGTCTTGTATCGAGTCTTGTATTAGAAATGTTAGATCAGGGCACGTTGTACGAGAAAACAGGGTTTGGGTGTGATTGAGCTATTTCGCACGAAATAGCAAGATGCTATTCCATGCGAAATACCCACCACTATATATACCCTTGTTTGTTGTTTCATTTGTAAGGTTCGTGATTCCGGTACCGAAGTGCTGCCGACGTGTTGTGTGATCTGTAAACTTGTTATATCAATAAATCAAGACAATTAAGAGTGAATCAAGCTGTTACACAGTCTAATCAATGAATTCCACCTCTGATTAGACCGATAACTCTTTTGATAGACTCGTTTGGGTCACAAACCGATCCTACAACTTGTAGCTATCATTTAACATCAACAATAGTTGTATCAAGTTCAAATTAATGACCTTGGTTAACTAACACTGATTTTATTGTTAGTTTCTCAAAATTATCTCAAGCTTTAACTTCATTTTTCATTTCAAACACACTCTCCCAACCCTGTTGATCATCATGTTTAGCACTCGGAATTTTGAAAATCAGCTTTTCCACATCAGTTGTCGAAAATAAGATGAAATACAATCTTTTTGATTTTTCAAAATTTTATGCTAAAACACATTCTTTTTGATTTTTTTTCTTTAAAGAAAAGCAGTAAAGAAATATTTACAGACATATTTTTGTGAGTTTGTGTAAGAGGATCATATCAATTTTTGAGACAAATCACTAACACCGTTGAGCTTTAAACACTTTAAGTTCTAAACGATTCACTTAAATTGTCAGTAAATTGATCCACTTAAATTTTCACACAAAGTTCAACTGTTTCGAGATACGAGATTAGTGTTTTAAGAACTTAAACTTATTCGCGTGTCCCACCTCAGAATATACTCCCATATCTAGACTCCTATATTCAGTCTTACATGTGAATGTACACTAATGATATCTGTAAACAAGTAATGCGAGACCATGAGAGCTCAGGTTAGAACTTCCGTTCAGACAAAGAGATGATGGCTCGACTTTTAGGTGTGTCCCGTTTGGGGATATTTTCTTTAACAGTACTTGATTAGCATTTTTCAATGTTTCATCATTTTTTATGCTGAGGGTGAGCTTTATGATTAAAGCAGTGCAGAGTATTATATGAGGACTAGGCTATTGCTTCCGCAAAATCAAAAGTCCTGGTATAATACTCCAGATATCATCACGTACAAAGACCTAGTATGTCAGAAATAGAAAGCCCTTCAAACAAGATTTCAGGGGTTACCTATATATCCGAGAGATGTTCCCCACGAGATAAGTAAGAATTGATATTTAGGTTTATATCTAAAAAACAATCTACTGAATGCATAAAAGCCTACTGGCATATCATCAGTGAGACCGTTTATCACATTTGACTTTCCAATTCTTTAGCATGCTGTGATTGTCTACTGATGTACTATCATTTCCTCTTTTTCATAACAAAACTCATTTTGATTTTTCAATGTTTTTGGATTTTAGATTTTATCATGTTTTTAGATTTTTCAAATTTTCAAAATTTCTAAATTTTTTACTCCCCCTAAAATCAAAAATATGTTTCAATTTTTGATTTTCCGGGAAAATTTGAAAGTAACAGCAATAAACTGTACAAATAAAATGACAAACTTATGTGAATTGCTTCAATTCTCCATTCTTTTGGCTCAAACAATCAGAAATCCCCCTAACAACAAACTATTTTCCCATTATGATTTCAAAACACTTAAGTTTGTTTTAATCAAAATGGTTTTTCCGGAAAATTAGTTTTGTTAATTTTACACATTATGGGGTTTAATTCATCATTTTGTTCTTACACTAGTTTATGAATGAATCCCCTTTTTTCTTTCAACCACTTGTAAAGACTATCACTTGTAAATTTTTTCACAGAAACATTTTAAAGAATGATGCCGATTCATGCTCCACGATTACCAACTTGGGAGCTCCGGCAAGTCAGGATTTTACTTTTTAAAGAATCTCACCCATGCCTGATCAATCATGGGTGAACCATCATCATTTGGTTTAACAATTTTCGATTCATAAAATTCTTTCACTCCCTTCACCTTCCCATCAACCATCTTACCAAAAATATGTAGCACTTTACCATTAAATGCTTTTTCAGCATCAAATTCTTTCTTATCAGAGAAGAATTGATCTGAAATCTCAATCTTACCAATTTTTGATTTCAAGTTTTCGTTTGATAATGGTGGAAAATTTTCATCATCCATTGTTGGCACGAAATTCTCATCATTTAGCACAACAAATGGCTCCTCTGATTTTGACGAGTCAGATTCTTTGCCAGAATTAACTTCTGATTTCTTAATCACCCATTTTTGTTTGTTAAGATTTGCTCTTCTTTTGTAAAAATGTTTCGAACTTTCACCAACTTTGAAAGTTGAATTTTTGAACTCTTTAAATTTTTCTATAGGTTGTTCCTTTTTATCAACACATTTCTCTTTCAATTTAGAGTTAGAAGAAACTCCCTGTTTTGTGTTGGTGGGCTTTGAGCAATTCCAAGCAATATGTCCAACCTCTTGACATCTGAAACAGGTTCTTCTTTCAACTCTCAGTTCAGATTTCATCAACATATTCTTTTGCTTTTCGGCGAGAAACTCCTTGTTTGACTGTTTCCAGAAAGGTTTCTCCTTCTCCTCTTCAGAACTTGCTCCTGAAACAAATATAGTTTTTGGTTTAACTTCTTTATAATTTTTATGATTTTCTGGTGGAATAAAACTTAACCCTTTCTTTTTGAAATTACTGTTATGGTTTGGTTTCTTTCGATAACCCGAACCAGAACTGTAACCCTTTTTCTTGTTCAATCTTTGTTGAACTCTTGAAGTGTATTTTTTAGGTTTTTCACTAAAATTTACATCTTTTATTTCAGAAATATTAATTTCTGTTAATTTGAAAACCTTGTTAATCAATTCAGTTTTAACACATCTTATTGGAAATTTTTTATCAGAATATAATTTGTCAGATTCATTCAAAGTATATGCTACTTTGTATGTTCCGTCATTCAAATTATTTTGTGACATCAGAAAATCTTTATTGAAACCGTTTTGACCGGTGAACTCGAGCTTTTGTCTGATAAACTCGAATTTTCAGAGTTAGACTCTGACTCTTCATCTTTATCCAACACCTGATTGACCACTTTCTTAATTAACTCGGACTTATGATCAGCGTCAGAAGCTGTGAAGGTGACATCAATATCATCTGGTAATCCATTGATAGACTCGGATTTCAGATTCAGATTGAGTGCTTCAGCCACCTTTTCAAAGTGTCGGGGGGTATAGCCATCCCACATTGGAATTGGTACTCTGTTATAATTCAAACCAATTTTCTTACCAGAGTTTTTTTCATCATCTGCATTCTTATGAGCTGCCACGGTAGGATAGATGCGATCAATAACATAATCTGAACTTTGATAACTTCGAAGTAAAAAAATCACTCTTTCGGTCTCAATTGTCATTGCTGCCAATTCTTGTTTCATCCCAGCAATAATCTTGATATATCCATTGATTGCCATTTACTTTTGAAGAACTGTTGCTTTCAGAAGATTCTTCATCTGAATATCCTCATCACAAGCTCCTTTGTACAAGTTCACTTTGCTGCTTAGTAGATCATATGATTCTTTTATGCTTCTCACACTGTGCAATAAGTTCTCTTTGTGCTTCTCCAATTCAGCAATCTTTGTATCTTTTTCAGCACAATCTTTGCAAGATTCTAAACACTTAGCACAAGGTTTTTCAACCTCTATAATCTTTTCAACTTCGACAATTTTTTCAACTTCAACTATTTTTTCAATTATTTTCTCCACCACCTTTTCAATCACAACTGGTTCTTTCTCAACTTCTATCTTCACTTCATTCTCTTCAATCTCAACCTCCTTTGTCGGTTTTTCTTCAACTTTTGCCTTATCAGCTTGCATCTGAACTTCAGTCTTTTCTTCAGCAACCCTTCTTGCTTCCATTTCTCTCTTCAATCTAGCAGCCCTTTTCTCTTTCAATATCTCGATTTTATCTGCAAAAAACAAATTAAAACTATAAGGATCGAATTGTTTTCTAGCTTTATTGATATACTCTTCCTCATCATCAGTGTCTTGATCACTTCCTAAAGACTTAAAGATCGATTGTCTTCTAGGACTATTCTTAGATTTGACTGATTCTTCTCCCGAAGTTGAGTATTCAAAGATTCGAGCCACAAATGCTTTAGAAACTGAAGGTCTTGAAGGATCATAATCATCCCAATTGAAATCTCTTGGAATCTTTTCATCTTCTTGGTCTAACAAACCAAAACAAGCTTTACCCTTTGATTCTTCAATCGAAATATTACGTGAATGTGAAGATTGTTGTTGATATGGTTGTTGAGCAACCTGATGATAAATTGCTTTTCTATGATAATCGTTGTTTCCAAAAGGATCTTGTCTTCCAGTTGCTTCTCTGTTTGTACACTCTCGTTTAAAATGCCCTTTTTCTCGGCAACGAAAACAAGTAACCTTCGATTTATCAAAACCTAGCTGAGATGTTGCAGCTTCACGAAGATCATCTCTTCCGGTGATCTGTTTGAACTTTTCTGCTCTCCTCAAAACGCTAGCTAAACACCACTTGGTGTCCATCAACTCGAGTTCCTCAGAATCAATCTGGTCATAATCCTCTTTAGTGAGCATTGGATTTCCAATTCGACCAGCAACTAAGCTTTCATACGACTCTAACACAGTGACAAGAGATGCCATGTGTTGCTTTGAAATTTCTGGAGAAAAATTTTGACCATTTTGAATATGTAATGCAACATTGCATTGCAATACTTGACCGGTAAAATTTGTTGAACTTTGTTGTTGAGAACTCGGTGTTGAAAAATTTGGTTCAACATTTGAATAAGACAAAGAATATCCACTGTTCTGACTTGTATTGCTTGCATTTGTTCCAGAAGTACCATCAGCACTGAACGCAGTCTGAATCTTTGGACTTGAAGTGGTCTCAACTTTGCTTCCTCTATAGTATAGACTCACATCCTGCTGAGCACCCGGACTTCTCATTGTAGCAGTTTTTCGCATTGCTAGCTCATGTTCTTCCAACTTCTGGATAAACTTACTTAAATTCATATCTTTAAATTGTCGGTTATGCTTTAAAATCAACAGATATCTTCCCCATTCATTCTGTGGTAACGCATCAGCTAGCTTATCAACCCATTCTTCATCTTCTTTCTTGATGTCCAATCTTTTCATCTCCATGACAAGATGACAATATCTCTCAATAATCATTCTTGTAGTTTCACCTTCAAGAGCTGTAAACATATCAAAAGATTTTTTTAGTAATGCTCGTTTATTTTTTATCATATCAGCACTACCCTTAAACTTTTTAATCAACGCTTTCCAAATTGATCTAGCAGTTCCCTCATGTTGAAGCAAAACAAAGATATCTTCTTTTACCGCTTGTTGGAGAATGCTAATCATCATCTTTTCACTGGTGTATCTTAATTTTTCATCCGGTGAAAATTGACTTAATTGTTTTTCATTTCCACGGTCATCTTTCGGTAAAGTATAATCTTTCTCTAAAGAAACCCATGCATCAAACTTGTTCGCTTGCACCCAGTTTTCAAAACGATCTTGCCATCCTTTAAAGTCCTCAATGTACATAAGCTTTGGAGGCTTTTGAAAAGTTCCCGTTTCATTCTCAATACCGACAGTTTCGGCAACAGTAACTGGAGCAATTGGAGCAGTAGCAAAAGCGTTGTAAAACTCGTTATCCATGTTTCGGTATCAAAAGTTCACAAAAACACAATGTTCAAGCGAGCTGAAGGTTCAAACGAACTGAGTTCAAACGATCTGGAAATTCTCAAGCGACCTGATGATTTCACGCGACCTGGATCACAATCTCGTGCGATCTGAGATGATTTCACTCAACCCGTGCGACCTGATACAAACCAAGCGACCTGAGCTCAAACCGTGCGACCTGAGGGATATAATTTCACACGACCTGACTGATTTCAAACGATCTGAATACTTCGCATGATTTGGATAATCAATTTATACGACCTAAAGAATTTTTCAAACGAACTGACTGTTTTTCGAACGATCTGGTTCAAAAGTTCATCATTTTGACAAATTTGATCAGGTTTTAGGTTGAATTAGGTTCTGATTTGTTCAAGGATTGATTAAAACAGTGTTTTACGTGTTATATGTAAAAATCAGGTCACTTTAACCGTAAATTTGATCTGATTTTGAAGAAATTGTGTAGAAGAAAGTGTAGAAATGAGAAGAAATCAGTTTTTATCAATGACAACAAGCTGAAATGGTAAGAACTCCTCCTCCTGAGCTTTGATACCACTTGTAGGATCGAAGTTTCGACCAAATGAGTCGATCAAAAGAGTTCTAATCCAAACCAGAGGCGGAATTCAATGATTTGGACATGTTTGCAGCTTGATTAACACTAAGAATCACTTTAACTGTCGTTTATATTGATTTGAAATTAATTACAGATCGTTCGACACTTCGGCAGCACCTCGACTCCGGAATCAGAATTGTTACAAATGAAGACCATGACTCTCCTATTTATAGAAGTTGCCAGATCGCATGGACTAGCCTCACCAGGTCGTGCGACCTAGTCAGTCCGTACGAACTGGATTAGCCAGTTCGTGCGACCTGGTCAATTAACCATAAAATCCTATTTTCTAGCCTACCGAGCAATGGTCTATCCAATCTAGTTACATGACTCGATACAAGACAAAAGACAAAGTCAACAGACATATGTACCAACAGATTCCCCCTTGGATGTTGACGAGTCTTCAGTGTATTAAGTCTTCAGTCTTGATCGGTCTTCTTGCTCTTTCTAAAATGTCTTTCTCTGTAAACATCCTCATCAATCTCTATCTTCTTCTATCAGAAACTCAACCTGACTCTATCCTCTTTCTAATTCTCTTTATCAGATCTCTTGATTCCTTTTATCAGCATCAGCTGCTTCTATCTCGAGCTTTGTTTCAGAATCTGAATCTGGCTCTTTTGAACTTCAAACTCCCCTTTGCTAACAGACTCCCCCTTAAATTGCTCTGGGATCACAATCGGTCATAGCACTCGTTCTAAGATCGTGTCCTGGCTCAAACTCTGCTCAGGCTTAGGCATGGTAACTTGCACAATTCTCTATCCAAAAGTAAATTTCACAATAGTTTAAAATTTAACAAATTAAGAAACCACTTGTAGCTATCATTCAACATCAACAATAGTTGTATCAAGTTCAAATTAATGACCTTGATTAACTAAAACTGATTTTACTGTTAGTTTCTCAAAATTATCTCAAGCTTTAACTTCATTTTTCATTTCAAACACACTCTCCCAACCCTGTTGATCATCATGTTTAGCACTCGGAATTTTGAAAATCAGCTTTTCAACATCAGTTGTCGAAAATAAGATGAAATACAATCTTTTTGATTTTTCAAAATTTTATGCTAAAACACATTCTTTTTTATTTTTTTCTTTAAAGAAAAGCAGTAAAGAAATATTTACACACATATTTTTGTGAGTTTGTGTAAGAGGATCATATCAGTTTTTTGAGACAAATTTTATGCGACCTGGTCAATTAACCTTAAAATCCTATTTTCTAGCCTACCGAGCTCTGGTCTATCCAATCTAGTTACATGACTCGATACAAGACATAAGACGAAGTGAACATACATATGTACCAACACCTGTGTGGACATCTATTTATGTATTCAGTCCCTGTGAGGACTTGTATTTCCTTTTTAGTCTCTATGTGGACAATTTATTTGTTTAAAAGTCCCGTTTAGGGCACCTATGTACTTCTTCCAGTTTAAGGAATGTTTTATTTAAAAAATTCATTTATCATTACATATAAATATGAATATATTATATGAAATAAATCAAAAATATCATTCCTTTTTGTAATTGATCTGCCATTGAATATTGAAAGAACATCTTGAAGGCAAAACCTAACCCACATGTCATTTTAAGACAGGGCCATGATGGTAATTCCTTTTTAAGAAATAAATCCTTGTTAACATCTGAAAACATGTTAGCACTCCTGGCAAATGTGATTCAATAAAATCACACAAGTCATCCTTATATTGGATTCTTCCGATTCCTTTTCTTATTTAATTTAAACATCCATTACTGATGTAGTGCCTACGGGCCATAATAATTATCAATTAAGACGAAAGACAGTTGTAGTCTACGACTCCCTGTCAAGAAAAGGTGATGAACTATGTTCAAACCTAAGTGCCTTGATTCTATAAAATCATGGCTTATGAATTAAAAATTGTCCTTATGACTAGGCCTTTTGTATGCCACCCAATTATCCTTAATAGTTATAACTGGATAAAATATAATAAAAATTTAAATAAAATAAAATTAACCAAAATGGCTTAAAATTACCATGGTTAATGAATTTCCATAAATGACAATTCCATAATAGACTTTTGAATAAATCATTGTCAATATTTTATGTAGCACTCAAGCTACATGGCTGGATCAGATGAGGTTAACAGTCACCCGAGGGAGAATAATGATACTACCAGGGTTAATGTAGCTGGTGCGGAACTACAGGCATTGATAGACAATGCCGTTACTCGAGCTCTGGACAGACAATTTAATGAATCAAGTGGTTCCCGTAGCAGGACCCTATCTGTACAACATACAAACCCACCTTCCAAGTCGCACGCATCTCATAAGGATGATTCTCATTATTCATCAAATCAGAGGAGTGTTCCGTCTAAGAAGATTGTACCCAATCAGGAGCCTCGTACTAAAATCTGTTCGTATAAATATTTTGTCTCCTGCAAGCGTAGAGACTTCACAGGGGAGAAAGGAGCCATCGATTGCATGACTTGGCTCGATGAGATGGATACCGTGGTTGATATTAGTGGTTGTCCAGAACAGGACATTGTGAAATTTGTGTCGCAATCGTTTAAAGGTGAAGCGTTAGCTTGGTGGAGGTCCCTAATCCAAGCTACATGAAAAATCCCGTTGTATAACTTGACGTGGGATCAGTTTGTTACTCTAATCAAAGAAAATTTATGTCCTCAACATGAAGTTGAGAAAATTGAGACTGACTTCTTGACCTTGGTCATGAAGAACATAGACTGTCAGGCATACCTTACAAGTTTCAATACCATGTCTCGATTGGTTCCATACTTGGTTACACCGGAACTGAAACGTATAGCTCATTTTATTGGAGGTCTAGCTCCAGAAATTAAAGCAAGTATGAAAGCATCTAGACCTACCACCTTTAGGTCAGTGGCTGATCTGTCGTTATCTCTTACTCTTGATGCAGTTAGGCAGAGATCGCTCAAGAATTCTGAAGAAGGGAAAAGGAAACGTGAGGATGAGAACTCACGCCGTTCTGATAAGAAACATAAGGGGAACTCTGACCACAAGAAGGGTACAGGGTTTAAAAAGGATAATCAACAGTCGGGTAAGAAACCCAAATGCAAAATCTGCCATAAGCGCCATTTAGGGAAATGCAGGTTCGAATCAAAATCCCAATCGCAGCTTAGCACTTGTGGGATCTACAAATCAAGTGAGCATAAGACATTGGATTGCAAGAAGATAAAGGATGTGACCTGTTATAACTGTAACGAGAAGGGGCATATCAAGTCCAACTGCCCAAAGTATGCAAAGAAACTTGAAGAGGGTAAAAAGACCAATGCTCGGGTCTTTCAAATGAATGCACAGGAGGCCATCCAGAACGACAATGTGATAACAGGTACTTTTCTTATCAATGGTGTTTATGCTAGGGTATTGTTTGATTCTGGTGCAGACAAGTCGTTTGTGTAACACCGGTGCCTCCACGGCCATCAAACAAATACCGAACCAATGAAATATTATATTTCATACTTGGGATTTGTAAAAATTTGTGTATCGTTTGCACATATCAACTCTTGTTCGATTTCAAGCTCTAAATCGCTTTCTAGAAGGTTATACGCGCACTGATGCGTAGATATAACCAGTTTAATGCAACGAACACTCCGGAATAGTGAAATAGGCTTAACATACCTTAAATAACCTTTACATAACTTAGATATAAGTTTTGGAAGGTTTGGTGTGGTGAAATCAAGTTAATTCGCTTACAGGGACTAAACTTGAGAAACTGCGAAAGTATGTCAATTTGAACTGTAACAGACATTCCGGAACATGACCATAAGTTAAACACACCTTAAATATCCTTTATATAGCTTAGGAATAGGCTTTGAGGGGTTCGGTGTGCTAAAATAAACTTTTGGGTCATTCAGGGACTAAAAGTGTCAAAAAGTGCACAAGTTTGCATTTTCGCGCATATCTTACGTTCTGAATACATCCGGACATCCAAAAATTTATGTAAGCATGACTATATTATTTTTTAGTGTTCGCCATAAGAAAACTCCATTCGTCGCGTCATTTGGATCGTTTTTCGCGCTTATGCGCATTCCGTCGTAATTAACCGAACATCGCAACCGTACGGTTAAACGAACTGACATCCGAGATATTTTTGAGCATGTTTTAAGTTCCCTATACTTTAACTTCATTTTAGAGCTTTGAAATGGGGTTAACGGGCCTTAAACGTGTCGAAAATGGGCTGATTGCAATACAGGGACCAAAAGTGTAATTCTGCCAAACTTGAGCCTAGCGGTGCGCTACACTTTTGGTGTAGCGGTGCGCTAGGGGTCTGCAGAACAAGATCAGACTAACGACTCAGCAGATTCCAGCTGTTTGATCCATACCCACACATTTCCCACTTGCCTAATCAGCTGATAAACATCATTTTTAGGCACCACAACTTTCCGACACTTGTACGGTTTCGATTAAGGCACGATATTCGACAAACGATCTTAACGGTGGACCGAATACTATAAATACCCCACCCCCCCATTGCTTAAAAATCACTAGAATTCTGATTTGAGGAGCTCTAAGTTGAAACCATTGTTTCATACCTGAGATTCTTGAATCGGGATTAGCATTCGGGGACCCTGGGTAAGTATTCTTTCGTTCTTTTCCTTATTTTTACTGCTTTTCGAGTCAGAAAGTCAAACTTTGTTTGACTTTCAGCGTTGACCAGTAATGGTCAATGCGAAGTTCGTTTGAACTTCGCAACGTGAGTGTAATCACGTTGGTCATAGTCCCTTGGGACTATGCCCACTGATTACCACGTTGTCTAGGGTCGTAGGGTAAGCGATCTAATGAATCGCTTATACCTCGAACCCGACCCAGTTTGGTCGATCATTAGGATCCGACCAAATACATTAGGTGACCATAGTAGGTAGGGAATAACCTTCCGAGGTTATACCTTATGGTCACATCGTTTAAGTAGTTGTATGATAGGTAGTTTATATGCCTTAGGTAAATTACCAGAATACCCTTTTCATGTATAATTGGTAATTAAGCATATGTAACCTAAATCTTTGTCACATAACTGATTATGTAACATGTTTAGGCATATAACACTTGTCATAGGGCTAGTTAGGCGGTCCGAACGCGTTTCACGCGAACGACGCGTTAAAGTAGCATAAGCTACCTAAACGGGTCGTAATGGGTCGTAAGCAATTAGGTTAGGTTTCATTTAGTATGTAGGCTTTGTTAAACCATATGACACGAGTCTCTATACTCGTTTGGTTTACGAACCCTCATTCTATCTAAATCCTCCGATTTAGGTCCGGTTTATTAATGTAGTTACCTATATTAGGTGCCGTTTGATATTCCGAGATCTCTAGCATTACTTGGTGATTATCTTTAGACATCTGAGCAATCTCAGGCGAGTACATTATTCCCCTCTTTTACTGTTTCTAAACTGTTTTGGGGTGAAGCATGTGTACCTATCTGTTATTTTCATGTTTTCCAAAAGTATAATTGATTATACATGTTATTACTTATCTATTGACAAATTGAATGACTATCTATGATTTAAACATTGTTTTCTCAAAGAACATAAAATAAATTGTTGAATTGTACTTATTTTATGTTCACCAGACCGATTGTTAGTATGATATAGCGCTATAGGATTTGACACCCCATTCCTGTTGGCATGGAATGTCTGAAACCAATTTGTTGCTCCATCCAAATAGGAATTGCCTTTGTGGTATTTCTATAGTCTCAAAGGTGTATCTTGATGCACTAGGTCTGAATGAATTCTTAAATCACACTATTAAAGTATAGTTGAATATACTCTCATGTGTGGTATTGTACAAAACCAACATATATTTACAAAACCAAAAACATAGTTTAATATGTTATTTATCACATCTAAAGCATATTTTGATATGTTATTTATGAAACCAAAATATAGTTTAATATATTATTTATCACATCTAAAGCATATTTTGATATGTTATATATGAAACCAAAACATAGTTTAATATGTTACTTACAAATCCAAAGTATACTTTTAATATGCTACTATAAGGTTATTTGTTTAAATCTTACATTTATTTATACAAATCACATTGAATACATATTACATGATTTACATTAGACATAAACATTTTACATCTTGATGGTTTGATTTGAATAAGTGATTAAGTAACGATGCGTGTGTAATATGATACAAGCATGGTGGATACGCCGCTGGTACTTCCTATATATAAGTGTTTGTATGGTATTACATATATCGCAGCGTTATTTGAATCATTTTAGTTTGATACATATAAACATTTTATACAAATAACATACTTTTCACAAGACATTGTTTTAAAAACAACATATCTTATACAAACTCATTTTACATGGTTATTCATTTAATCATGCATTATTCTCTTATTTATACATATCATCTGAACTTATCATTGTTTTTCCAAATAATTTACTAAAACAAATGTTTTTGGGTTAAGAGTCATGGCTAAGAGGTTTTACAAATTATAACCCGCTTGATTTGAGTTGGTTAATTAAGTTGCAATATTATACTCTTTTCAAAACAAGGTTTTTAAATAAAGTATTGCAACGTCTAAACTAGCCATGATTTCGACACTCCTACAAAACCAATGTATTCGCCAGCATTTCTTTGCTGACCTCGTTTTTACACATGTTTCAGGTACTGCTTTGCAATGATTGTTGATACATGCTACATTTAGGATGGACTCGTGCCTTAGCGACTTAAAACGAGACAATAACTAGTTAACTTATGTTATGTACCCTTTGTTTCTTGTTTAAACAATGTAAACTCTCATAATTGATTATTAAAACGAAACTTTAATTGCCATGGATTTGAAACGATTAATTCTGTTACAACACTCCCCGATGTTTCCGCCACGTTTTGTATGTTCTACGTGGTCGGGGTGTGACAGAAAAGATGGTATCAGAGC
This sequence comes from Helianthus tuberosus, assembly GCA_030545235.1. Taxonomy (NCBI): domain Eukaryota; kingdom Viridiplantae; phylum Streptophyta; class Magnoliopsida; order Asterales; family Asteraceae; genus Helianthus; species Helianthus tuberosus. Next base: position 147,571,093 of record CM060445.1, on the reverse strand, counting down.
CAATGGTTATAGGGAATTAGGTTATTAGTAATGCTTTGACCTAGTCTATAACCTTCTTAGGACCATAACGTGAGTTTACTTGCGTTTAGTCATAAAAACAATACTGTCACCTATCCTTAGGCGACTACCACAATAAGAACATAAATTTCAAAACCGCTTTGAAAACTAATCATCTGTTCTAGGATGATTGATTACAAGGTTTTGAACCCTCTATTGTAAGGTTTTGAACTCTCTGTTATAAGGTTTTGAATCCCTTTGAGTTTTCAAAATCTTGTCAAGGTTCTGGGTTTTAAATAATGTGAACACGTGCAAACTGGAAGGGTGAATGCCTGTATTCTGGGTTTTCTGTCTAGGCAAGCACTTCGTATACATCTCATCAGACGCGAGACCAGTTGTGCTTACCTGGGAATTCTTGGGATGAGTGTTCACTTATAGGCGAGCATGTCTTCGCGATACATTATTTTTGACCTATTTACTTTGATTAGTCACCGTCTCATTTGTTTGCCTTAAGTAACAAACAAATGATCGCAATTTTATGCATTGTTATTCTGTTTTCATTTCCCTTGTTCCCTCCAATATCTCCTATGTTCTTCATGGTGTCTCTTCATCGCAACAAGACTCGAGTGTCCGGACCAGGTGCTACAACTGCCCAACAAATAGGCGTAGTACTCCAGAAGACCGTTGATTTAGCTATCACCATGAGTCAGCTCAGGAATGAAGCCGTGCAAGGGAACCACTCCTTGGAGAAATCAATGTAACCGTCATCATCCAAATCAAATACCCTGTTACAAATGTACCCACGGTGGACGATGGAGACATTTGGTTAACATGTGTCGCCTTGCTGTTCAAAGCAAAGCAGTTGAAAACCCTGTTGCTGCTTAACCTTCAAGTTCTGCTTCATATGTCGCCTTGGCATATCTAGCGTCTCAACCTCATGAATTTTCTACCTTGTGTATCGACTTAAACACGCCTAGTGCAAGGTGTCGAATCACCTCTCGTTACACAAATTCCAAAATCCATGAAGGATCTTTCTATCCTCATAATCAGATCCTTGTGGATGAATATCACTCAAATCGGAGCCCTTAATTGAATTATTCGTATGCCTTAATACGTACATTACGATTCAATAAGGACAAAGCCGAATTCTTATTAAGATCTTCCTATCTTCATAGTTAGATTCTAATGATTAAAGTACCGAATGAAATTCATGGATTGGATTTTTAGTGTGCTTTAATTATCCATCCTCAAAGATAACAAATTAAAGAATCAAACTAACTAATTATGTGTTTATGTGCTTATATGTTTTCATATATGTTTTGTGATCTATCCAACTCCTCATCGAATCTTTCATATCTCATACGAGAGATTCATAATAGGATATCCAAAGTTACTATCTTAAATCCTTAATGGACTTCTACGTTGTAGTAAAGTCCCTTGGATTTTAAAGTACTATTCTATAATTGGACCCTTGGGAGGTCTAGTTAAACAGATTGATTTTGAAAATCTGATTAGAAATATCATGTGATGATATAATTGAAAAGATCCCTTAAGTGGTCTATTTAAGGAGATCGTACGACGGTCTAGTTAAGAAGATTATATGTTGATCTAGTTAAAAAGATCGTTCGTTGATTTAGTTAAAAAGATCCTTTGGTGATCTAGTCAAGTCGCTTCATGTTTATTCAATTGATTTTTCCCCTATGCATTATGAAATGGACTGTGCGGACTGTGCAAAAGATTACGTAATTATGGAGGCCTACATAATTATGGAATTCAGTGCACAGAAACCACAAGAAGTTTTGTCATGTGTTAAGACCTAAAGTGACGAGAATAATGATACGGGAGAAGTCTCGGACTTTGACCGATGTCATTTATTCTCACACTTCCCAATTCTGATCTCAATCATACACACAGTTTCCTATGATGAGTCTTCATAAGAAACGTTCTTCTGTCCGTAGTTCAAAACTCCATGTTTTGTTACTACAATGACTTCACTTTGATGGTTGACATTTTCGCTAAGAATCCTAACATAGCCCAGAGTTCTACTTAGGGTTCAAGGGGTTCATTCAAAGCGAAAACATCACCGTCGTCTCCACAAGTTTCTCCTAAAATTAAATTTCGGGACGAAATTTCCTAAAGTTGGGGAGACTGTAACACCTGTGCCTCCACGGCCATCAAACAAATACCGAACCAATGAAATATTATATTTCATACTTGGGATTTGTAAAAATATGTGTATCGTTTGCACATATCAACTCTTGTTCGATTTCAAGCTCTAAATCGCTTTCTGGAAGGTTATACGCGCACTGATGCGTAGATATAACCAGTTTAATGCAACGAACACTCCGGAATAGTGAAATAGGCTTAACATACCTTAAATAACCTTTACATAACTTAGATATAAGTTTTGGAAGGTTTGGTGTGGTGAAATCAAGTTAATTCGCTTACAGGGACTAAACTTGAGAAACTGCGAAAGTATGTCAATTTGAACTGTAACAGACATTCTGGAACATGACCATAAGTTAAACACACCTTAAATATCCTTTATATAGCTTAGGAATAGGCTTTGAGGGGTTCGGTGTGCTAAAATAAACTTTTGGGTCATTCAGGGACTAAAAGTGTCAAAAAGTGCACAAGTTTGCATTTTCGCGCATATCTTACGTTCTGAATACATCCGGACATCCAAAAATTTATGTAAGCATGACTATATTATTTTTTAGTGTTCGCCATAAGAAAACTCCATTCGTCGCGTCATTTGGATCGTTTTTCGCGCTTATGCGCATTCCGTCGTAATTAACCGAACATCGCAACCGTACGGTTAAACGAACTGACATCCGAGATATTTTTGAGCATGTTTTAAGTTCCCTATACTTTAAATTCATTTTAGAGCTTTGAAATGGGGTTAACGGGCCTTAAACGTGTCGAAAATGGGCTGATTGCAATACAGGGACCAAAAGTGTAATTCTGCCAAACTTGAGCCTAGCGGTGCGCTACACTTTTGGTGTAGCGGTGCGCTAGGGGTCTGCAGAACAAGATCAAACTAACGACTCAGCAGATTCCAGCTGTTTGATCCATACCCACACATTTCCCACTTGCCTAATCAGCTGATAAACATCATTTTTAGGCACCACAACTTTCCGACACTTGTACGGTTTCGATTAAGGCACGATATTCGACAAACGATCTTAACGGTGGACCGAATACTATAAATACCCCACCCCCCCATTGCTTAAAAATCACTAGAATTCTGATTTGAGGAGCTCTAAGTTGAAACCATTGTTTCATACCTGAGATTCTTGAATCGGGATTAGCATTCGGGGACCCTGGGTAAGTATTCTTTCGTTCTTTTCCTTATTTTTACTGCTTTTCGAGTCAGAAAGTCAAACTTTGTTTGACTTTCAGCGTTGACCAGTAATGGTCAATGCGAAGTTCGTTTGAACTTCGCAACGTGAGTGTAATCACGTTGGTCATAGTCCCTTGGGACTATGCCCACTGATTACCACGTTGTCTAGGGTCGTAGGGTAAGCGATCTAATGAATCGCTTATACCTCGAACCCGACCCAGTTTGGTCGATCATTAGGATCCGACCAAATACATTAGGTGACCATAGTAGGTAGGGAATAACCTTCCGAGGTTATACCTTATGGTCACATCGTTTAAGTAGTTGTATGATAGGTAGTTTATATGCCTTAGGTAAATTACCAGAATACCCTTTTCATGTATAATTGGTAATTAAGCATATGTAACCTAAATCTTTGTCACATAACTGATTATGTAACATGTTTAGGCATATAACACTTGTCATAGGGCTAGTTAGGCGGTCCGAACGCGTTTCACGCGAACGACGCGTTAAAGTAGCATAAGCTACCTAAACGGGTCGTAATGGGTCGTAAGCAATTAGGTTAGGTTTCATTTAGTATGTAGGCTTTGTTAAACCATATGACACGAGTCTCTATACTCGTTTGGTTTACGAACCCTCATTCTATCTAAATCCTCCGATTTAGGTCCGGTTTATTAATGTAGTTACCTATATTAGGTGCCGTTTGATATTCCGAGATCTCTAGCATTACTTGGTGATTATCTTTAGACATCTGAGCAATCTCAGGCGAGTACATTATTCCCCTCTTTTACTGTTTCTAAACTGTTTTGGGGTGAAGCATGTGTACCTATCTGTTATTTTCATGTTTTCCAAAAGTATAATTGATTATACATGTTATTACTTATCTATTGACAAATTGAATGACTATCTATGATTTAAACATTGTTTTCTCAAAGAACATAAAATAAATTGTTGAATTGTACTTATTTTATGTTCACCAGACCGATTGTTAGTATGATATAGCGCTATAGGATTTGACACCCCATTCCTGTTGGCATGGAATGTCTGAAACCAATTTGTTGCTCCATCCAAATAGGAATTGCCTTTGTGGTATTTCTATAGTCTCAAAGGTGTATCTTGATGCACTAGGTCTGAATGAATTCTTAAATCACACTATTAAAGTATAGTTGAATATACTCTCATGTGTGGTATTGTACAAAACCAACATATATTTACAAAACCAAAAACATAGTTTAATATGTTATTTATCACATCTAAAGCATATTTTGATATGTTATTTATGAAACCAAAATATAGTTTAATATATTATTTATCACATCTAAAGCATATTTTGATATGTTATATATGAAACCAAAACATAGTTTAATATGTTACTTACAAATCCAAAGTATACTTTTAATATGCTACTATAAGGTTATTTGTTTAAATCTTACATTTATTTATACAAATCACATTGAATACATATTACATGATTTACATTAGACATAAACATTTTACATCTTGATGGTTTGATTTGAATAAGTGATTAAGTAACGATGCGTGTGTAATATGATACAAGCATGGTGGATACGCCGCTGGTACTTCCTATATATAAGTGTTTGTATGGTATTACATATATCGCAGCGTTATTTGAATCATTTTAGTTTGATACATATAAACATTTTATACAAATAACATACTTTTCACAAGACATTGTTTTAAAAACAACATATCTTATACAAACTCATTTTACATGGTTATTCATTTAATCATGCATTATTCTCTTATTTATACATATCATCTGAACTTATCATTGTTTTTCCAAATAATTTACTAAAACAAATGTTTTTGGGTTAAGAGTCATGGCTAAGAGGTTTTACAAATTATAACCCGCTTGATTTGAGTTGGTTAATTAAGTTGCAATATTATACTCTTTTCAAAACAAGGTTTTTAAATAAAGTATTGCAACGTCTAAACTAGCCATGATTTCGACACTCCTACAAAACCAATGTATTCGCCAGCATTTCTTTGCTGACCTCGTTTTTACACATGTTTCAGGTACTGCTTTGCAATGATTGTTGATACATGCTACATTTAGGATGGACTCGTGCCTTAGCGACTTAAAACGAGACAATAACTAGTTAACTTATGTTATGTACCCTTTGTTTCTTGTTTAAACAATGTAAACTCTCATAATTGATTATTAAAACGAAACTTTAATTGCCATGGATTTGAAACGATTAATTCTGTTACAACACTCCCCGATGTTTCCGCCACGTTTTGTATGTTCTACGTGGTCGGGGTGTGACAGTTTGTAGACAACAAATTTTGTAAATTGTTAAATCTGCCTGTTAAAACCCTAAGCATAAAATATGAAGTAGAACTGGCTGATGGAACCATAGAAACTGCTTCGACAATGTTAGATGGATGTTTTATATCCATTAGGAACCACTCTTTTCCACTGTCTTTGCTTCCGTTGAAACTAGCAGGATTCGACATAGCAATAGGCATGGACTGGTTGTCTCACAACCAAGCCAAATTGTTTGTGACAAAAAGCAAGTGGTTATCAAGACTCCTTATGGTGAGCCGCTTATAATACAAGGAGATACTCAGTATGGGTTGCCTAAACAAGTGTCTATGCTTAAGGCATCGAAGTGTTTAAAGTAGGGTTGTGTCATCTACATGGCACAAGTGACTATTGATGAACCAAAGCCAAAGATCGAAGACATCTCTGTTATTTCTGAATATCCAGATGTATTCCCTGAAGAGCTACCTGGTTTACCTCCAGAAAGGTAACTGGAGTTCAGAATCGATATTATTCCTGGAGCAGCACCTGTTGCAAGAGCAACTTAATGGTTGACCCAACTAAGATGAAAGAGTTAAGGACTCAGTTGGATGATTTGTTAGCAAAAGGTTTTATTCGACCTAGCTCGTCCCCTTGGGGAGCACCGATACTATTTGAGAAGAAAAAGGATGGATCAATGCGACTATGCATTGATTATTGGGAGCTTAACAAGGTTACTATCAAGAACAGATATCCATTGCCCAGGATCGACGATCTATTCAATCAACTGCAAGGGGCAAGCTATTTCTCCAAGATTGATTTAAGGTCAGGTTACCATCAACTAAAGGTCAGAGATGAAGATGTGCATAAGACTGCATTCAGGACTCGTTATGGTCACTACGAGTTATTGGTGATGCCTTTCGGGCTCACTAATGCACCAGCAGCATTCATGGACCTCATGAATCGCGTTTGCAAGCCATATTTGGACAAGTTTGTCATTGTTTTTATTGATGAAATACTTATATATTCGAAGAATCAAGTCGATCATGAGAAACATCTTCGATGTATTCTTGAACTTCTTCAACGAGAAAAGCTTTATGCTAAGTTCTCTAAATGTGAGTTTTGGCTTCGTGAAGTCCAATTTCTTGGACATGTGGTAAGCGAGCGTGGTATCCAGGTGGATCCCTCTAAGATTGAAGCCATTATGAATTGGCAAGAGCCGAAGACGTCCATAGAGATTCGCAGCTTCTTGGGTTTAGCAGGATACTACCGGCATTTCATTGAAAAATTTTCAAGGATTGCTGCACCCCTAACTTCATTGACTCGCAAGAATATAAAGTTCGATTAGGGTCCCAAGCAACAATAATCCTTTGAGATTCTCAAGAAAAAGCTAAGCAATGCACCAGTATTGATATTGCCAGAAGGGATTGAAGAATTTGTGGTTTATTGGGATGCATCGCACACAGGTATGGGATGCGTGCTTATGCAGAAGGGCAAAGTTATTGCCTATGCCTCACGTCAGCTTAAGGTGCACGAAAAGAGCTACACCACCCATGATTTAGAGTTGGGTGCCGTTGTATTTGCACTAAAGCTTTGGAGGCATTATCTTTATGGAACGAAGTGCATAATTTATTCTGATCATAAGAGCCTTCAACACTTGTTCAATCAGAAGGATCTTAACATGAGGCAGCATCGATGGATGGAGACTTTAAATGATTACGATTGTGAAATTCGCTATCATCCAGGAAAAGCGAATGTTGTTGCTGATGCTCTAAGCAGGAAGGAAACAGTTAAGCCTATCAGAATCAATTCCAAGAGCATTGAATTAAAGAACAGCTTGAATGAAAGATTGGTAGCTGCTCAAAAGGAAGCCATTTTAAAAGCTAACTATCCGAATGAGAAGTTAGGAGTCACTACAGAGCAATTGTCTTATGGCAAGGATGGGATCCTAAGATTAAATGGACGAATCTGGGTCCCTATCCATGGAGGGCTTAGAGAAGTGATTCTTCAGGAAGCTCACAGTTCGAAATACTTGGTCCATCCTGGCAGTGATAAGATGTACCAGGATTTAAAGGAAAATTATTGGTGGATAGGTTTGAAGAAATCTATAGCCAGTTATGTGGCTAAATGTCTTACATGTGCTCAAGTTAAAGCCGAACACCAGAAGGCGTCAGGTTTGCTGCAACAGCCTGAACTTCCCACTTGGAAGTGGGAAATGGTAACTATGGATTTTATCACCAAGTTACCAAGAACAAAGCATGGGAATGATACTATTTGGGTTATAGTAGATAGACTGACCAAGTCAGCCCACTTCTTACCCATTAAGGAAACACACAGGTACGTGGATGAGATAGTATCTCTCCACGGAGTGCCAGTGTCTATTATCTCCGATAGGGATACTAGATACACCTCTCACTTTTGGAAAAGCTTTCAGCAATCCTTAGGCACTCGTTTAAACTTCAGCACTGCCTATCATCCTCAGACGGATGGGCAAAGCGAGCGTATGATTCAAACGCTGGAGGATATGCTAAGGGCTTATGTTATTGATTTAGGTGGAAGTTGGGATGATCATCTTCTGTTAATTGAATTTTCATATAATAATAGTTATCATTCAAGTATCCAAGCAGCGCCTTTTGAGGCCTTATACGGAAGAAAGTGTCGAACGCCAGTTTGTTGGGGGAAGTTGGAGATGTCCAACTGTCAGGACCTGATATAGTCCTGGAGACGATAGATAAGATTGTACAGATATGCGATCGTCTGAAAGCTGCCAGGGATAGGCAGAAAAGCTACGCAGATAAAAGGCGTAAACCTCTGAAATTCGAGGTAGGGGATAAAGTGTTACTTAAGGTATCACCCTGGAAAGGGGTGATGCGTTTTGGTAAAAAGGGCAAGCTAAGCCCAAGATACATAGGACCATTCGAGATCGTCGAATGTGTCGGAACTGTAGCTTACAAGCTAAATCTGCCTGAAGAGCTCAGTGGAATTCATAATGTATTTCACATTTGCAACTTGAAGAAGTGTCTAGCCGATTAGTCGCTAGCAATGTCCCATAAGGACATGCAAATAGATGAGAGCTTAAAGTTCGTTGAAAAACCTTTGTCGATCAAGGATCGACAGGTTAAGAAGCTTCGAAGGAAGCATGTGCCAATCGTCAAAGTTAAATGGGATGCCCGTAGAGGCCCCGAATACACGTGGGAGATTGAATCCACAATGAAACAGAAATACCCTCATTTATTTCAGTAAATCTTGAGGTCGAGATTTATTTTAAGGGGGTGAGGATGTAACACCTCATAAAATCATGCCTAATAAAATAAAGACACGTGTCATGAAATTTAAAATGTGTTATAAACCCGGAACAAGTTAAAAGATATATGAAGGGATCAAAAGTGTCAACATGTTAATTATTACCTCTAAGTGACCTTTTAATGTTTTTCAAACTTCTGTAAAATATAATTACATTCCCATGAAAATCTGATTAGGATTTCATGAGTATCCGGTTAATCTTGTAATGAATAATTCAATATTCAAAGAAATGGGATCACATGTACATAAAACATCAAATCTACATTGAATGGCCTTTTCACAAGACTCCAAGGCAACACTAATGCATAGAATGCATTCTGAGTGATACAGACCTGATCTTGAGGGCCCTTTCCTACTGATAATGACCAGAGATTCGAGATATGATAGGTTGCATGGTCAAATGTTAAAAGTTCTCAAAGTTTTGTCTTCTGACTAAGGCTTACGGACAGCAAAGAGACCACCTTACGGACTGTAAGGTGGCTAATCTGGGCGAATAAAGTTTAAAAAGTGGATACGGACCGTAAGGCCTTAAGCTTACGGTCCGTAAGACCTGTAACTGGGCAGTAAAATGGACAGTTGCAGGTTACAGCCATTCCACCGCCTTAGTAACCTAGTTTTTCGATACCAGGGACTTTGCAACTGGTTTTAACAGTATAGGGACACCTGGTAACATCTGGGATCAATATAGGGACATGTGGATTGATCATATGAAGTGGGAATTGCTATATAAAGGACTTGTAGTTCACTTGTTCATTTGCACAATTCAAAATTTATTCACAACTCTCTCTCTAGAGTCCCTTGGAGCTCTAGGAAGCTTTCCACAGTTCCTAATTCGTGCTAAGAGTTCTTGTAAGCATTCTTAGCCTCTCTAGTTTAAGTTTTATTAGTTTAATGACCAAATGTCAAAGGTATCGTAATTAAGCTTTGACTTAGTGATTAATCACTAATGGTCCAACCATTATTCGTTTTAAAAATGGCTATGAGTTGGTAATTATGTAGGTAATAAACCCTTAAAAGGGCACCTACTGATTATCACTTTTACTTGGTCAATTGTCGGGTCAAACTTATTAATAAAAAGTCAACAGAATTACTTTTTGCAAATAAATTCATAACTAACAATGCAGAGGGTATGGAACATGTTTTAACATTAAAATAACTTGGTAAATAATATAAGAACACGTCTAAGCATGTTCAACCCGACAATTCTGAGTTTAGGCTCGGTTCGGAACAGAAAGTCGCAAAAGTAGACTTTTGCTTTGACTTTCAGTTCTGACCCGATTTAGCTTAGTTTAGATATGCCTTAGGGTTCCTTTAGGACCATATTGTGGGTTAGTATAACCCTCTGAGGTTATACAACCTGGTCCCATAGAAATCCTAGTTCATTGCATGTTTCTGTTAAAGGCTTAAAAGTTGACCATTATGCCCTTTTTATATTAAAACGAGATTTTTGAAAATGTGAGAGGAAAAACCTTTATTACTAATATTTAAGTATGTCCTAAAAATTTGACATAAGTTTATGGTCTAAAATAGGAGTTATGCCCAATATCGTAAATTGAAGCTTTTTTATTAATTAAATGGCATTTTTAGCATAAATCACATTTAAACCCAATTTTTGTCACCAAACTTTATACCTACTGATATAATATAATATTCAGGGAGTTTTGAAATTTTTTATTGAATTTTAAATAGATTAAACTATAGAGCTTTAATGTAAATTTGGTATTGACAAAATTGCCCTTTTCTTGGATAAAATGAGTTTTACATAACATTTTGATGTCAAACCTTTTCCTACTGGTTTCATATGTTAAATAAAATATTTTAAGCCTTATAGTCTGATCAAAATCTCAGTTTTCCTTATATAAACCAGAAATCGCCAAAATACCGACTTTTACGCTTTTTAAACGCATAGTATGGGTTAAAACTATTTTTGACACATAAAACTTATTACCTACTGATATTATAAGTAAATTTTTATACTGTAACAGTAAGTAAAAGTTTTGAACTCAGATTTCCAAATTTGGCCCTTTTAACAAATGTGAAATGACCAAAATGCCCCTACGGTGCATAGTTTGGTTATAAATGATAAAATTCACATATATAAGATATCTTACTGATATAACTCTTTAAAATAAATATTTTTACTAATCATTTTATACCAGAACCTCAGATTGTTATTTAACCTTTTTTATAAACTTAAAATGACCAAAATACCCTTTCGGGGCTTAAATTGATTTTAAATCCGTTTTGGGCATAATGGAAGGTATCCTACTGATATCACAACATATTTAAGGCATATTAACTTGTGAAACCTGTACATGACTCTTTTGGTTACCCGTTATGCATTATTCGCGTTCGGTGCAGTTTATGTAACTAGTTTGCATAAATTAATCGAAACGGGTCAAACCTTATCATTTTTGTTTCAAAATCCAGAATGTGTTTAGTTTACCCATATTATATAAGTCTTCATACTTGTCGGGTCTAAATCACATTCTAATCCGGTCTTCGCTTAACCATGCGATTGAAACCGTAAACCTTTCATTAAAACTAACCGGTCTAAGTACAAACTTAAGTAAGACCCGTTAGGAATCTAATAGGTTATTAAAACCTTTGTTCCAGATTTAGGAGCCCAGTAAAAGCTTTTTTCACTTGCTGATTGTTATACGGCTAAGATAAATGTGTATTTTGCTCTGGTAAATACTTTTAACTTATTTTCTCTTATACGGGCTTGGGGTACGGTATTTAATAATATCGCTTGGTCGGTTATTGAATTTTTAATCGAATAATGATTAGATCATTGAAATAACCCGTTTAATCTTTTTTGTTTGATCTAAGCCTTTGGGGGGTTAATGACCGTGTCCTGGATATCCTTGGCTCATTTATTGAAATGGCCGCGACTTAAGCACCGGGTGTAGGCATACACCTGTCAGTGCGTATGTAAAAAGATATACCCACTTGTTGAGAATAACTCGCCATGGGTTTATATTATGTGGTGGTCTATTAATCTTTAACCCGGTACTTCTAACCCGGGCTACTAAATGTATGACAAACATATAAATCTTTTACAAGATTATTTCTAAAATAATTATCCCAAGTTATAAAAGAATTTTATGCCTTGTGAATTTAAACCAATTTTATAAACACTTTTCAAAAGAGTTGGTTAATTGTATTTACCAGTGTAAACTGACGTATTTTCCAAAAAGGTTAAGTGCAGGTACTATGCATAATGGGCTGGCCACTCCAAGTATCATAGAAAGAGTCTTGCAAGCTTTTGATGCTTAAATCTGTTGAACAATGTTTCTTTTGTTTTAGATCCGCATGTGGATTCTTTTACAACCCGTTGTGTAATATTTTATTTTACTTCCGAATCGGTTTGTAATATTATTTCTTTAGACTTCCGCTGTGCATTGAACTGTGATGATTTGACTATGATGATATCAACTACGTCACGACACTCCCCACCGGTAATACGTGGAAATATCGGGGTGTGACAGAAACAGGATATGAAATGCTTATAAACTTAGTCTGTTGCTCGATGGAATTTGATAACAAATTCGAATGGCAGTCCCCACCAATTGAACATGTGTTAAGCTTGACATTTAATCTTTTAAATAATAAAATACTATTTTGTCAACTTGGTTATCATAAGAATTGAGTTTTGTAAAAAAAAAAAAATTATTATGCTTCCAGTTTACAAAGGTAGTTTTGGATGTTCTAACTTAAACTTAAAAAATATAGGTATGGTTAAAAAAATTATTTTTCGGGGTGTGTTATACAATGGGATGATATGTCCGGTGTCGATTTGTAAACCTTTTAGTTACGGATTCTATTTGAATGTCGAAGATGGAACTCTAGTTTTAGTGCCTATTAATAGAAACCTTGATGAGTTGAACCGATGAGTTTCAAGGGCTATAAAGGTTTACCATCCCATATTGAGTAGTCATTTGTTTTATATAACACTTAACCGTTTTATAAAACCAACCCTATTATTCTTTAAACGAATTATATATAATAATAATAATAACAGTTTTACTTTTATTAATTCTTTTCCTTTAATACACTTCTAAATCAATTTATTTAACTTTTAAATAGCGATGACGTTCACGTATTCCGTATTTAGGGTAATCACTCTCGTGCGTTCGATTTTCCCTATCTTTACTCGTGCAACACTTCAAGGAATCCTCATACGCAACCAATGTGAGCATACTCGACCCTTTTTATGCTTTAATGCATTTTTGGGTGCAATATGTATTAACTAACAAAATCCACTTTACACACAAACAAACATATTCAACCACTCAATCCATCAAACATGTTATTTGTTATGCTTAGGTCGTTTATGCATGTTAGTTTCAACTTGTATATCCATGCTATTTGTTATGCTTAGGTTGTTCATGTATGCTAGATTCAACTTGAATATAAATTGCCACGTAGGATTGAGATAAACTTTTATACTTATACTTATATTCAAACTTGTATGCTAGCCAGTACTTTTTGTAATGATCTATGCTTTTAATACATGTTGCAGGGTTTTGATGGTGCATGGAATCTAGTAGGATTGCCTAGAAACGCATTTAAACTTTAATACTTGTTGTATTGTAATTTATTTCCAAACATGGTGTAATTTGTTTCCAATCTTTGTATTAGACCATTAATCAATGAAATGGAACTTAATTACTTGAATACTTGTTGTATTTTATTTATTTCAAACCTGTGCTAGTTCAAACAACGTAAAAAGTAATTATTAAATACTCATCACAATTAGTGTTATGAAGTCTCTTGCAATCTCGTATTCGTCTCACTCTGATGTTTCCGCCATCGGTTGGGGTGTGACATCAGGGGCCAAACACTTTAGCAAAGGATCCAGGAAAGTTTTTCGATACAAAGCTCCATCTTGCATTTGATACAGCAACGAATTGACTTGGATCTTTAGAGCTTGGGCTTTATCGGTGGGCAAAACATCGTAAACCAAGTAAATAATGATTGGAGTCATCCAAGATTGGGTTTGAGTTTTGATCTGTAATACTTCTGAAGCGGCGATCGAGGGTGCGGTCAAAACCTCAACTCGTACATCCTTTGCTAAGTGGGTGAATGAAACCGAAGCCAACTTGCTTAGTGCGTCTGCCTTCTTGTTTTTGATTTAGGAAACATGTTCGATTTTACATGAGTCGAATGCCTCCATTGCTTGCTTGACTTGTTCTAGGTATTTTATCATGTTTGGATCTCTTGCTTTGTATTCTCCTTTTACTTGGATGGTTTTCACGAGTTTTCCTTGGCAAACTAATGGTGAAACCTCACCACTTTTGAGGTTCAAACAAAGATTTAAAACGTTGATTTTTATTCATGTTTTGCACTTACTATTCTATTTTTATTAAAAGTTCTTGGACAGTATGTTTTGATTTGAAACTTGGTGGAATATGGTACCCACGAAGCTCACAACCTGTGGATTTGCGTTAGGGTAAATTTCACCGAGAGAACAGACCCCTCGCACGAAGGAAGTCCCTTCGCGCGACTGACCCCATTCGCACGAATGGACTTTGTCACACGATTACATTTCTGATTTTTAACCTGTTTGATTCAAGTTCATCAGTACTCCAAATGTTGAAGTCATCCTAGATTCCCCATCTTCAATATGGATGAATCTAAGTTATGACAGAAGTGTGAACTGTGGGAGCCTTGGCTTTCCAAACTAATTCCACCACCTCATAAGTGTACCATACGAATGAACACCAAACAGTTTTCTAGAAACAAAGTAAGCTAACCCCGCCTCACCTCCAACATTTACCATGTTGGGTATGACACGCCCGGGGTGTTCTTATTTGACTGTTTGGATATTTTATCAACTATTTTACTTTCTACGACAACACCAGACAATTGTTATTACTGTATAACGTTAAATCAGTTTACGATTAAAATATCATGCACGGACATTCGCACGATTGGTCCAGTCGCACGAATGGACTTTCCATTCGCACGAGTGGGTATTCCATTCTCACGAAGAGACCTACAGTCTCACGAATGGTGCTGTGAACTTAGTTTATTTTCATGTGTTCATACTTTTTGAATTTAAACTCTGACCCGAACCCTTCATTAAATCAGAATACTCACACACCTCCGTTCACCCATTATAGGGTAACCTCGGTGTACCAACCTCCAACTCATCAACTCTCGGTTTAGTGGAAAGCTATGCAATACTGTGAGTATACTCGATCCTATTTTCAATTTTATACACTTTGGGTGCAATATGTACACATTATACAAAATCACGCAGTCACAATTAAACTTGTTACAATTACACTCTAACCACTTTAACATGAGACTTGTATTATTCTTGTTAATCTCACATGCTACGTATACTTGTGTCTATATGCTCATTAACTTTGCAAGCCTACCTTAACAATTATAGCGCTATAGGATTAACGCACTGCCCGTATTCTAGTGGTATTGTTAAGTAAACTATGTTAAACCATTGTCGTTTCGACGATATTTGGTAATCACGATTGCGTTAAACTCTGGTATGACATATAGCTTACACTTTTTTAGTATGTTAGTAACATTATATGCAATTTATCATGTTGGATATGAGCAAACTATTTTCACTATTATACTATGATATCAAACTTGTATAGTCGCCAACTTTTGTTGATCATTATTTTAATGCATGTTGCAGGTCGCTAGATGATGTGATGAAGAAACTTATTTAGAGTGGATAGATACACACCTAGAATTCAATTTCATGTATTTGGTTTATGTTTGCAACTTGATGTATTCTTTTTTCGAACAATGTATTTCATTTTAGCGTTTATGAAATTAAAATTAATTAATTATTGTCACATTTAGTGTTATGATATCTTGAGCAATCTTGTTTTCATCTCACTCCGATATTTTCGCCATCGGTTGGGGTGTGACAGATTGGTATTAGAGCCATAACTATAGGGAATTAGGAAAAATTGCTATGCTTTTGACCTAGTCTATAGTTTAGGAACCATACTTGAGTATTTTTGTTATTGCTTAAAACTACTTGAATTCTCCCAACTTGTTTCTTATCTATTTCTTTGGTCTCAAATATACATGCCTTTCCTAAGGCAACCACAATATACATGTGAAGGCTTGAAAACACTCTTATCCCACAATCGAAACGACTCACCAAAATAGGGGTGATTCCCACATATGGTGACGACTTTCAATCCGCCTTGCATGTTATTTTGCACGAAATTTCACCAACAAGTCAGGAGTGATATCCATATCTTGATGGAGAATTTCCATTTCATATTCTAGTGGACTCTTATCGACGATTCGAAATTTATTTTCTTGTTTCGTCTGATAAGTACCAACCACACTAGGGTACGATGTGTCACACCCCAACCGATGGCGGAATCATCAGGGCGCGACACTAGGCGAACCAGATTGCTCAAGAGAATCCATAACAACTATTAATGGCAATATTTAAAAGGTTAATTGTCCCATACCAATCAACAAACATTCCACAAACAATTATTACAGGTAGCGTGTTCTCAAAAGCAATGCAAGTCCGACGACCTAGATTTCTACTAGTGGAGTTTCTAGACTTCCTAACTTGATTCATCACAGCATAGCATCCTATCAACCTGTCTTGTTTATTTGCAAATCTTCCAGAGGCACATGCAAATTCTCTTCGGCTAGACACTTTTTGAGGTTCGAGACGTGGAAAGTCGGATGTACGTTGTTGAGTTCCTTCGGTAATTTGAGTTGGTAGGCCACTTTGCCAATTCTTTCCAGAATCTTAAAGGGTCCCACTTATCGTGGCGCTAGCTTTCCTTTCTTGCCGAATCGGATCACCCCTTTCCAAGGTGAAACCTTTAGGAGTACATGATCACCAACTTCGAACTCAAGGGGCTTGCAGTGTTTACTGGCGTAGCTCCTTTGACGACTCTGAGCTTTCAAAAAATTGTCTCGTATCTGGAGGATCTTGTCTGTCGTTTCTTGCAGTAACTCAGGACCGGTAATCTGTGCGTCTCCGATCTCATGCCATACAATAGGCGATTGACATTTTCTTCCATATAATGCCTCAAAGGGTGCCATTTGAATACTAGTATGATAACTGTTGTTGTACGAGAATTCAACTAAAGGTAAATGCGTATCCCAATTACCACCAAAATCTATAACGCACGAACGAAGCATGTCTTCAAGGGTGCGAATCATGCGTTCAGTCTGACCGTCGGTCTTGGGATGGAATGCGGTACTGAAATTAAGAGAAGTACCGAGAGCAGATTGAAAAGTCTCCGAGAGGCGGGAGGTAAAGCGACCATCGTGGTTAGAGATGATGTCACGAGGTGTCCCATGTCGACAAATAACTTCGTCGGTATAAATTCGTGGTAATCATTCTACCTTGAAGTCTTCTCGTATCAGCAGAAAATGGGCGAATTTCGTAAGACGATCCACGATAACCCAAATGCTATCATGACCAGACGGTGTGCGAGGGAGTTGTCACACCCCAACCGATGGCAGAATCATCGGGGCGCGGCACTGAGCGAAACAGATTGTCCAGAAGTCTCCATAACAATTATCATTACTATTCAATTTAAAGTAACATGTCCCATACCATGTCTCAAACAGTAAACAAATTATTACAGACAAAATCTAGTCAAATATTTCTGTTCCGACAACTCAGATTTAAATATAATTATTTATTTGCTTCTAGAGACTCTTGCTGCAAGATCTACAGACAACTATGCTCTAGACGCTTATTCTAGCCTCGCCTTCCTAGCAGATAAGCATCCTAATTGCCTGTCACATACGTTAAAATAAAAGTCAATACACATAGTGTAAATGTGAGCATACAAGTTTGATAATAGCATATAGAGTTCGAAATAGTTTACGCATAACCAGCACGTACACAGAGGAAAATGATGCATGTTAGTTATCGTCATGATTCTATCGATACCAATGACTGCGGGTTGACTGCCCGAGGCAGTTCGCAATACATGATTACCACCGTAATCCATGCAAGTAATTGTCCTTAATAACTCCCGTGTGAACGGGTGCTGAGTCCAAACTATAGTACTATCGTCGTTAAGGCAGGTAGACAACATTCCATGTGTAAACATAACAAACAAGCAATCATTAAGTCACGTAATACATGAACTAACGGTTAGCGTTTAAAGTATTGAGTAGTGTGTTCGATGTGATTTCGTATAAGTAACGTATGTAACACCCAAAAGTGCACAAAGTAAAAAGGGATCGAGTATACTCACAGCGGTTGAATGGATTGAAGGGAGCGCTTGAGAGTAGGGTTAGCCTGAATAGTTCGATAGCATAACGATAAGTGACGTTTTACGCGTCAAATGGTGAAAAGTGTAAATGGGTCGAACAGCTGGTCGATCGGTCGGCAGTCTGATCGGACTGTTGGTCGTGCGAGTGACTGGCCGTTCGGACGACTGTCTGTTCAGACGGTTGTCCGATCGGATAGTCGTTCGAGTGGATTGTTTCTTCCTTTGAGAAGGATGTGTTTGTGTATGATGGTTTGACTTTCGAAGTTTTCGTTGTAGCATTTGAAAACATTGAAGTATCTTTACCTTTCAGGTCGGTCGATCGGACGGTCGTTCGATCGGCTGGCAACCCGATCGGTTAGGTACTTCAGTAAGTTCTTCAGCAGAAGGCACTCCGATCGGACAGCAGTTCGATCAGTTGGCACTCCTAGTGCATTGAACTTGTTGAAAATTGATTAAGTGTTGAAGTCAAGTATCTCATGGTCCGAAGAGTAATCCAGTCGGACGGTAGTTCGATCGGACAACAGTTCGTTCAATACTCAAACTTCCAATATTATGAAAAAGTGATTAAGTGTGGGACCATGTGCTAGCCGATCGGCTGGCCAGTCGATCGGCTGACTGTCCGATCGGCTGGCTGTCCGTTCGGACAGCAGTCCGATCGGTCAGCACCCTGACCTGGTCGGCCTGTTCGTTTAACACTTGGTTGTTTTGATGTTTTGTCGTTTTATCGAGGTATTTTGACAACGAGTCAAACAACAGAAACCTCATCTTTACCTGGTTCTCCTGCTCGGACAGGAATCACCCAAACCCGGTCAGTGAACTTTTCGAGAAGGTGTTTAACGTTTAACCCGAAATCGGTGAACCTCGTGAATAGAATTCGGATCTTAGGCCACGCAACCACCGAAATGATTAGCAAGTTGGCACAAGCTCCGTTTCTTCCGGTTTTGAAGGCATTGAGTGTAAAAGGGTTGAAAGAAAGTTGGAAAAACCATCTTTCAATCCTTTTCACCGTGAATATGTTTAGATCTATCACGGATCTTTATTTAGTTTATGTGGAAATCGGTTAGATCTAAGTTATTCTTGGTGGATTGAGGCCAAAACATGAAGTTCTTCAAGAACACCATGATGACATCATCCTAGAATACTTGAATCTTGATGATTTCATGGTTAAAAGTTAAGATTTAAAAGATAGAAAGGTGTAGGAGTACGTGTAGATCAAGAAAGTACAAGATTTAGGACGAGATCTTACCTGGTTTGAGAGAAATTGAAGAAAAGGTGAAGAAAGTGTGCTGGTCGGACGTCACTTGCTAAAAGTAGTAAGTGTGACAATGACATGGGTATTTATAGAGTTCCAAAAGAGGAAAAGACTGGCCGGTCGGTCAGCAGCTTAATCGGACAGCCTGTCTGATCGGACAGCAGTCCGATCGGTCGGCTGGTCGCCTGATCGATCGGTCGACTGATTCGAGTGTTTGGCGCGACGATTTCGATTGTGAGAGTTGCGATGTGATAGGGTTTCCTAATCAAATTACCTTTAATCCCAACTACTATATCCAACATATAATCATCCTTATTTCGTATTCGATTTGCGATTTGATTTCGATTGAGATTGAGTTCGATTGCGTTTGAGTTTGATTTCGATTCGATTGAGTACCACCCATGACATAAATAAACATGCACACGTAACACATAAGGCACACACACACGTATAACAATCACCAAAATGCGTATCTCGAGTTGCGAGTTCTATTCGATGTCGATTTAATTAGCATAGTCTGATTATTATTGTATTGACTTTATCGCATTGTTACTTCCTATTATTCATAGTAGTAAAGCGATTCATAGCGATAAACATTCGATTACTTCGATCTTGATTAATTACCACATAATAATACAACTAAAATAAAGCGAAAAAGACTAAACATAAGTCAAAGAAGTCAAAACAGGAATTGAGCAGGGAGTGACAGATCGCAATTAGCAATCTTGTCTCCCTTTGACTTCAATCTTGACTTTGACTTTGACTTTTGAAAACACGGGGTGTTACAGCCTCCCCTTGTTTAGGGAATTTCGTCCTGAAATTAGGCCGGAAGCCGTACAACTCCGTGAATAACATTAGAGGACTTTCTCTCTCTAGACTTTCACTTAAACAACTGTGGGTACTTCGCCTTCATGTCACTTTTGAGTTCCCAAGTGAACTCTGCGCCTCGTTTGCCTTCCCATCGGACTTTCACAATAGGAATGCGTGAGCGTCTGAGTTGCTTGGTTTGGCGGTCCATGATTTCGACAGGCTTCTCCACGAAGTGTAGTGTTTCGTTTATTTGAAGGTCGTCGAGAGGTACAATCAAATCATGTTCATGTAACATCCCAGAAATATAAAGCTTTATATTAGGATTATAAAGTTTAAAATAAACAAGAATTTATTTAACTAGGAAAATTATAACCTAGTTAGCTACGAGCCTAGAAATAACAAGAATTAAGGTTAGAATAACCAAAACTAAATGTTAAACAAAGTGGAGGGACCAATGTTGTTAAACTTGAAACTATTATTATTATTTTTAATAATAAAACAAGACCAAACACCTCAATTGAGGTTCTGGTCGATCAACGGCAGGAAGGGGGCGACACCCACACTTCCAAAACCCTAACTTCCACTAAAACTCTCAATTGAAGGCCTAAATCAAGCTAAAATCGAAATCTGAACATGGAATCGTGATCACCTCGTCAAGAGGCTCATAAGGTATGTCAAATTAGGTTATTTGAGTTCAACCCAAATTCTTGCATGTTATTGAAATCGAGTGTTGAGCTTGATTATGTGTTGTAAACACGAAATTGGAAGTAATATAAGGTTTAGGGACGAACCCTAGACAAATTCTTGTCAAAATCTTGCATGATAATAGTGAGAGTCAAAATCACCATAGTGGGAGGTTAATAAGCTAGTAGAACTTGATAAACACTAGGATTAAGACTCTTGTTCTAGTGTAAACTGAAATTGTGAGATAATCTCTAAAATTATTGATGTTAAAATATGGGTATATTGTCTATTTGAAGTTAAATTGGGTGGTAATTTCAAGTTGTGAACTTGGTTTAGATCATGTAGAAATTTGGCCCGCAAGGTGTTCGATAAAACGCCTAAATGAGGGCTAAAATGTTATAAGTGGGATGAAAACGCAGATTTGACTATGTTAAGAAACAATGCGTTAAAGCTTATGAAAGAGTTCTAAAACTTGTTATGAATTGAACTCTATAGGCAAGAATCTGGAACGTCAAGCGGACACACCGGAGGGGATACGCGTGGAAAAGGAGTGCTTTAAAGGTACGTGGCTTAAGCCCCGTTAAATTATCTGTAAATGTTTAGTTTTGTTGTGTGAATGATGTTGTAGTGTAATGGATGCGTTTGATGCGTCGTTAAAGTGGCGAAGTACACTCGACCATCAAACGGGTCAAAGTAAAGACTCGGAACTTAGTTTGGCTAGTCAATGAAGTGATGGTTTTCACTAAATAGCCAAACGGGTCAAAATGATGCTTTTAAAAAGAATCACGAGAGTAGAGACTTGAAAGTCTCATACTTCATTAAATGATGGATTGTACCATACCAATGATTTGGTTATATTAATCTAAGTATAAGAACCCAGAATTTGGGTCAAACAATAGAAGTTAAATGAAAAAGGGTTGTTTGAAACGGAATGCTTGAATTCCGAAGAAACAAGTATTTAGCCCTAAGGGAATGCAAAGCCATAGAATGGCGCGAATGCACCAAATATATGAGCCCGGGAATTTGGGTAATTATGTCTAAAAGGTTTTAAGAATGGAAAAGAGGTGCTATGCACTTACACTAATGGGTTGGATAATTGAAATAAGGAAATTGTGAACCGATTATCGGTACCTCGGTTTCCGCGATGTGAAATTCACATGGTTGGATCCGTAATTTTATTACGGACTCATAGGAAAAAGAATCGGTCAAAACGGACTAACGAGTAAAAAGTTATGACAGTTTAAAGTTAGAATTTTTACAAATTTCGGAGCTGGGCAGATATACAGGAATTTAAACCTGCACCTGCTGGAAAACGTGTTCCCCCGCGCCACGCGGAAGGACACATGGGAACCCCCGCGACACGCGGAAGCCGTAGCGTGTCGCGACGGGTGTATGGTTTCCTGCCGCGACACGCGGAAGGAACAAAGTCAGAATTTTCTTTTTTTTTTTATAAATTTGAAAGTTGGAACTTGTTTGTACTCTCTATTCAAATGTCAAAACTAACATTTTGATGGTTTTGACTCTAGGTAATGATGGGGTCTATCCGGATGATGATCAAGTATGCTATCAAGAACCGAACACGTATTTTGAAGCTTCCGCGATAAAAATTAATCTTGCCTAGACAATGTTTATGCTTAAAATGAATTGTCATCCGTGTTTTGAATGTTTAAAACTAGTCGGTAAATGATTAGTAGATGTTTCTTTTAAACTTGTTAGTAAGTATTATGAACATGTTGGTTTGATAACTTAGAACATCTTTTGTAAACGAAATGTTGGTATAAATTATGTAAATTATTATTAAATTCAGTCCTTTAATAAGGGTGTTACAGTTCAGCCAGGCACTTTCGGAGGTTTGACACGTGGAAAGTCGGGTGGACGTTACTGAGCTCCTCCGGTAGTTTGAGTCTGTAGGCGACTATTCCGATCCTTTCCAGAATCTTAAAAGGTCCAACATATCGAGGCGCTAGTTTCCCTTTCTTGCCGAATCTAACCATACCCTTCCAAGGTGATACCTTTAGGAGTACGTAGTCACCAACGTCAAATTCAAGGGGCTTGCGTCGTCTATCGGCTTAACTTTTCTGTCTATCTCGAGCTTTCAACAAGTTGTCTCGAATTTGGAGGACTTTGTCAGTCGTTTCTTGTAACAGCCCGGGACCGGTTAATTGCGAGTGACCGATCTCGTGCCATACAATAGGCGATCGACATCTTCTTCTGTATAAAGCCTCGAATGGTGCCATCTGAATGCTGGTATGGTAACTGTTGTTGTACGAGAATTCGACTAACGGCAGGTATTTATCCCAATTACCACCGAAGTCTAAGACACACGAACGGAGTATGTCTTCAAGAGCACGGATCGTTCTCTCAGTCTGTCCGTCGGCTTGAGGATGAAATGCGGTACTTAAGTTAAGCGTCGTACCAAGAGCTGCTTGAAACGTTTCCCACAATCGCGAGGTAAACCGAGCATCACAGTCTGAGATGATGTCACGAGGCGTACCATGATTACAAATGATCTCGTCAGTGTAGATTCGGGCTAATCGTTCTACCTTGTAGTCTTCCCGTATTGGCAAAAAGTGGGCTGATTTGGTTAAACGATCAACGACAACCCAAATGCTGTCGTGACCTGATGACGTGGGCGGAAGCTTTGTTACGAAATCCATAGCTATACTCTCCCACTTCCACATCAGGATTGGTGGTTGTTCGAGTAAGCCAGAGGGTCTTTGATGTTCAGCTTTGACCCTTGCACAAGTCAGGCATTTTCCAACGTAGAGAGCGATATCCCTCTTCATGTCGGGCCACCAGTACTTGTAGCGGAAATCCTGGTACATTTATCGGCACCGGGATGAATTGAGTATCGAGATTTGTGGGCTTTGTCCATTATAATATTTCGCAGTTCGGTCCGTTTAGGGATCCAAATTTGGTCCAGATAATGGAATATCCCATTCGATTTGCTTACAAGCTGAGCTCCATTGTGATAGATTCTTTCCTTCTTCATGGTTCGTTCATTAAAACACGCATGCTGGGCTTCGCGGATGAGAGTTTCGAGGTCATGTTGGGCTTGGGTATTACGAATACTGAGCAAATAACTCCGTCTGCTGAGTGCATCGGCAACAACGTTTGCTTTTCCTGGGTGATAGCGAATCTCACAGTCGTAATCGTTGAGAAGTTCTACCTATCGGCGTTGACGCATATTAAGCTCTTTCTGATTAAAGATATGTTGGAGGCTCCTATGATCGGTGAAGATCGTACACTTGGTACCATAAAGGTAGTGTCGCCAGAAATTTAATGCAAAAACAACCGAGCCTAGCTCGAGATCATGGGTTGTATAGTTCTTCTCGTGGATTTTGAGTTGACGAGACGCATAAGCTATTACCTTGTCCCGCTGCATAAGAATACAACCGAGACCAAGGTTGGAAGCATCACAATAGACAATGAAACCGTCGTTCCCATCGGGCAATGTGAGAACAGGAGCATTGCAGAGCATGTGCTTGAGGGTTTGGAAGGCAGACTCTTGTTCCGTTTCCCAAACAAAAGACTTGTCTTTATGCGTAAGAGCGGTAAGCGGCACAGTGATTTTAGAGAATCCTTCGATAAATCGTCGATAATAGCCTGCTAATCCGAGAAAAGAACGGACTTCAGACGGGTTCTTAGGCGTAATCCAACTCTTAACTGCTTCAATCTTTGGGGGATCGACGCGAATACCTTGACTATTAACGATATGACCCAGAAACTGAACCTCCTCTAGCCAGAATTCACACTTGGAGAACTTGGCATAGAGTTGATTCCCCTGGAGTAGTTCGAGAACCAAACGTAGATGTTGCGCGTGTTCGGCTTTTGATTTGGAATAGATCAAGACATCGTCGATGAACACGATGACGAAACGGTCTAGAAACGGCTTACACACTCGATTCATCAGATCCATAAAAACTGCTGGTGCGTTGGTTAAACCAAAAGGCATAACAACGAATTCATAATGGCCATAGTGAGTGCAGAATGCGGTTTTGGGTATATCGTCCTCTTAAATGCGCAGTTGATGATAGCCTGAACGTAGATCGAACTTCGAGAAACACGTGGCACCTTGCAGTTGATCAAACAAATCATCAATACGAGGCAGGGGATAGCGGTTCTTGATGGTTAACTTATTCAACTCCCGATAGTCGATGCACATCCTGAACGACCCATCCTTCTTTTTAACAAAAAGGAATGGCGCGCCCCAAGGAGAGGTGCTTGGGCGAATGAAGCCTTTCTTAAGTAACTCCTGGAGTTGGTTGGAGAGTTCACGCATTTCGAACGACGCGAGTCGATAAGGAGCTTTGGCAACAAGGTTGGCTCCCGGAATGAGGTCAATACGAAAGTCGATATCACGACTCGGAGGCAAGCCTGGAAGATCATCGGGAAATACATTCGGAAATTCACGAACAACAGGAACGTCTTTTACTTCTGTCTTCCCTTTCTTTTTCTCCTCCGCTACTACGATGTTAGCCAAGAAAGCTCTGTATTCCTTGTGGAGATACTTGCTAGCTTGGACACACGACATGAGCTTGAGGCCTTTCGAATTAGTTTCACCATAGACACACAATAAATCACCATTCGCGAGCGAGAATCGAATCATTTTATCGAAGCACACAACTTCAGCATGGTTTTCGCGAAGAAAGTCCATGCCTACTATGATGTCAAAACTTCCTAGTTGCATCGGGATGAGGTCGATTGGGAAGATGTGATTGTTGAGTTCAAGAGTACAATCACGAAGAACAGAATTAACGGCGACAGTTCTTCCATTAGCGACTTCTACATCGAACATTGAGGAGAGTTGGGTGCGCTTACGACTAATGAGCTTCTTGAATTCAAACGATACGAAGCAGCTATCGGCTCCAGTATCAGACAAACACGATGTATAAATACCATTTATGAGGAACGTACCATTAACCACGTTGTTGTCAGCCTGGGCTTGACGCACGTTGATGTTGAGGGTTCTGGCACGTGCTGCTTGTTGCTGCTACTGAGGCTGCTGCTGTTGGTGTTGCTGCTGCTGAGGCTCTTGCTTCACAACCCTGTTTGGGCACATGTTCGCAAAGTGGTTGGGATCACCACAAGCGAAGCAGACTCGGGCGTTGATCGCGGGTGCCTGAGCCACGTGTTGGCCTTGTGGGGCGGGGAGTAGAGCTTGATGAGCAGTGGCAGGAGCTGCGGTGTTACGAGGACCAGTACGGTAGTTGACAGTGAAGTGGCCGTACATGTTGCAGTGAGCACAGAAACGACAGGCGTTACCCACCGGATGATGATATGAACATGTAGGGCAAAGCGGGTGGGGACCTGTGTATGCTGATGTGTGTAAAATGCAACATATAAATTACATAAAATGAGGCATAAAACTAACCCTTTTTTAGTACTAATGTTGGAAAAAGTGTGCTTTTGTCTTCCTTTTGTATTTTCAGGACCAAATGAGCTTAATTGAACAAAAGGAACAAATATACAGCCAAATCTTACATAAATACAAAGAAAGGGAATAAACGTGGCATGCCCAACCCCTCGACAACATCTCCCAAGGCAAAAAACAAGAAGAAAGCTGAGCATGGGGCTGTGCCCAGCTGAACACGGGGCGCGCCCAGTGGACACGGGGCCGTGCTCAGCGAGCACGGGGCCGTGTCCGGGGTGGTCAGCCCTGGCACAAAAGACAAACCGGTAGAAGCTTCTATTGCCCATCACGGGGCCATGCTCAGCGGACACGGGGCCGTGGTCAACTATAAGATTCGCACAATCTAGGCAAATCTTCATAGTACAAAGATTCTTCTGCACACAGGGTCGTGCTCAGCGGACATGGGGGCGTGGTCAACTAATAAAGACAAGCTGCATTAAATGAAGAAAGAGAGGATGTGGACACGGGGCCGTGCCCACTGGACACGGGGCCGTGCCCGAGCTTCTGTTCAGCCTATAAATAGGAGTGCTTTGCTCAAGCTCAAACAATCCCTTGGCACACCACCTCTCTCACACTTCACCCACCACCCACCACCCACCACCACCATAACACCATCATCCACCACCATCATCCATTGTCCATCATAGAGTGTGTATGTCGTCTCGAGATCCAAGATTGATCGTAAGAGTTCTTGACAATCAAGGCCATGTTTGCCTAAGTCTCTTACATCACTTGGTGAAGACAAGTGTCTAGTGTAATAGTTTTTATTTCTAATCTTTTCGCACTTTTTACTTGGTTTTGTATTAATGACTTTAATAACTAGTTTCTTATGTTGAAGGTGATCTTTCCTTATCGTTTGTCCGTGATGTCTTGACATTATTTTACTATCTATATAAAATAAAAGATTTTCACCATTCATATCTCCACGGTCTATATGGAGGTATGTTGGCTACCTGGTCGGGGGTTAAGGGAACGGTTTGGTAAAGGTCTTGCCATTGTTTAGCGTTTAGAGGTCCTGCAATGGACCTGGGTCAAATTTAGTAGGACCTCCTTCAATACTTAACGGTATTGGATGGCGGGGGTCCAAACTCTTTGATCCCCTCATAAGTTAACTACTATTAATACTATAACCCGTCTATTTAGGACTGTATCCCTGCTGACTCAGACTACTTAGTCGAGGGTAACGTCACCTCCAAAAGAGGGGCCTACCATAATTTGCATTAGTAACTTAAGTAATTATCTTTCAATAATCCGACCCTTTAGGATTGTATCCTTGCTGACTCAAACTACTGGGTTGAGGGTAACGTCACCTTCAAAAGAGGGGCCTACTACAATAACTAAGATAATCTCTTAAATAAGTGCAAAAGTGCGGAAATAATCAAAGGTTACACTATACACGAGTCGGAACCAAGTGATTCATCTTGTCTATCTGTTTTTTCTTTTATTTTTATTTTCAGCATTTTTAGTTAGTTTTTATTTTTCTTAGTTTAAAACATTTTTCTAAACTTTTTGATTTGATTAGACGTTGAGGATAAACCAGTACTAAAAGCTCTTGTGTCCTTGGACGACCTCGGTATCTTACCAACACTATACTACGCTCACGATGGGTGCACTTGCCCATATGTGTGTTTAGTGTTAGTAAATATCGTGTTTTATAAATTTAAAACTTGACTAAAAAAGTGTTAAAGGGGCTTAAAATATACACCTAATATATATAACGCTTCACACGCATCAAGTTTTTAGCGCCGTTGCCGGGGACACAAGGATTTTAAGAAAGCTTAAAATCGACGGCCTAATCAGTTTTTCAAAACCTTTTTAAAACGCGCGCACATTTTTCTGCATTTTAGTTTAGTTTTGCATTTACAGTAACCTGTACACGGGGCCTTGCTCACTGAACACGAGGTCGTGCTCACTGAACACGGGGCCGTGCTGCACATTTTCATAAAAAACACCCAGTAACAGTAGCTTGAACACGGGCCGTGCTCACTGAACACGCCCCGTGCTCAACTAGATCAGTAAATTTAATTAAAACACCCAGATACAGATTCTGTACACGGGGCCGTGTCCACTGAACACGTGGTCGTGTCCAGCCTCTGTTTCCTTTTTTATTTTTGTTTTCTGATCTCGAGACTTGGTTGTGGTCTCCTGAGTGATTCTTATGGATCAATACTCAGGAGGTTACAACTACACCTATGAGGAGGATGATTATAGGAGTAATTATTGCACTAATTGTAGTAACCCGCACTCGGTTCAATATAGTCACTCATATCAACCATCCACTTCATACACCTACTATAAGGAACCCTGGTACGAACCATCAACTTCATACACATCCTATGAAGACCAAAGGTATGAACCTCCTCCCTCATACTCATATTTTGATGAACCAAGGTATGAGCCTTCATACTCATACTTTGAGGAACCAAGATATGAGCCACCACCTTCGTATGCTTATTATGAGGAACCATGGAGTGAACAACCCACCTCATATGAGTATTATGAAGAACAAAATTACGACCCTTATCCATCATATGCTTACAATGAAGAACAATGGTGTGAACCATCTACTTCATATGGGTATTATGAGGAACAAAGGATCGAACAACCGGATTCAAGCATTGAAAATCCCGATTCTTTTTCTATAACCGAAGTGACCGATAGGATATTAGAACACCTTAAAGTTATCGATCGCTATATAAAAGAATCTCGCGCAAGGGAAGAGGAGTCCCGCGCAAGAGAAGAATTAAAAAAGGAAGAGATATCTGAAAGTGTAAAAATGGAAGAACAAATAAGTGAAAAACCGACACATGAGTTAAACAACGAAGAATGTGAGTCCGACAACGTTAAAATTCAAGAAGAGTCTAATTTTGAAGAAATTAATCTCTTGTCACCTTCTTTCGAAAATCATTGTTTAGTTCCCACTCATGCTAAGTTTTTAAAAGAGTTAAACACTAACACTAAAATTGGCGAAACGGTAAGTGTTAAGTTAACAAATGATCAAACCTCGCTAATAAAAGAAGACCCATTTGAAATTAACATTACACCGGTTCCATGTTTCTTTCAAAATTCGTTTATTAGTAATGTCACAATTGATAAAGATCTTTGTGTTAACATAATGCCTAACTACATTTTCGAAAAATTAAGTATTAGTGATTTTTCTCCACTTCAAATACCCATTTTTCTATCCAATCGGAAGGTAATAAAATCAATCGGTATAGTTGAGGATGTCTTGGTTCAAACAAATCAAATGGTAGTCCCCACCGACTTTGTCATCCTCGATGACGCTCCTCTAATGTTGGGACGACCATTTGTAAAAACTCACGAAGCTTTGAAAAACCGGAAGTTCAACAATCTACCTCTTCAATTAGGGGCATTTAAAAAGAGTGTCGATCTTGAGCGGTCAATGAAATATCCATTCGTCAATAATGACCCCCTAATTGAAGATGAGCCAAAACTACCCGATAAGGTGGGTCTAGCCAAGGACCCTTATAAACGTGGCGCACCATGGAGGCATTCCGCGGAACTATCCTTAGTTTAATTTAGATTAACTTTTATATTTTCTAGTTTAGTTTTAATTTCCAGGAATAAAACACACTCGGGATGGTGAAGGATACTAAGGGAAGCTTAAACCAACAACCCATGCACAAAAACAAAGCCTCCCGACAATTTTTCTTCATTACAGCAAGTTCAGAACGGGGCCGTGCTCACCCCAACACGCCCCGTGCCCGAGGTTCTGTAGAAAATGCCCAGTTCAGGTACCTGGACATGGGGCCGTGCTTACTGGACACGCCCCCGTGCCCAGCCTTCTGTTTACTTTTGGTACTGGCAGTCTGGACACTGGGTCGTGCTCAGCCAACACTACCCCGTGTTCAGCTACCCAGTAACATAAAATTTTGTTTTAAAACCACTTTTACACATTTTAATCAACCGAAAAACTTATTTTTGGGACACATTGAGGACAGTGTGTAGTTTAAGTGTGGGGGGGATGCTAAAACCTTGAATCTTGCAAGTCCTAAATAAAAGCCTTACACAAAACTCTATTGGAGCCGCTAATCACCTCAATTTTTTTTTTCAAAAATTTTCATTTTTTTACTTGTCTAGGTTTAACTTGGAAATTTCAAATTCTAAAAAGGGTATATTTTTACAAATTTACAACCGATAGCGTCGTGATAAAAAGAACCAACATAAGAAAATTATGAAAAGGCATGGCAAGCTTAGTTAAAATTTGATTATATATACTTGATCACATAAAAACCCATTTCCACAAAAGTGAGTTTTGAGCCTTTATTGAGCATACAAATACATATCATTAAACTAAATGCTCATTTTTCGTTTCTTGTGTGAATAGCTGCTTGGTTCTTACAACTCTAGAACTTGCCACGACGATACATTCCCGGTCCTTACCAACTTAAACCCGAGTAAGTAAATGATGGAGGCATTAGGACTAACCCTTTTTTTTTACACCATTATTTTTCTTTTTTTTTACCACCTACCCAAAATCCCCCTAGTTAACCCCTTTGAGCCTAAACCTTTTCATTTTAAAACCCAAAAACAAACACCCTTTCACCCACCAAAACTTTTTTTTTTATTTTTTTAACCCTTTGTTTTAGTAACAAGCTCGGTTTTTCTTATGACTTTCAAAAAAAAAAAATTTGATGATGATGAAGCAAAAGAAAAATAAACAAACAAGTTTATCAAAAATAACTTTGTTTGAATAATGGCTTTATCAAAATAAAAACCTAAAAAAAAATTCTTACGAAAACCGACGCTTTTTACGCCTTTCGCCCTTTTACTAACCACTAACCCAACCACCTACCTTTAACCCAAGCCAAACCCTTCACCCCAAAAGTCTTCTTGATATTTACAAAGGTGTATAGTTAAAAAGGAGGATGATTGATTGCTTGGCAAGCTTATGGTAGGAGTAAGTTCCATGCCGCTCTCGAGTGATCCACTAAAATACATCTTTGGCCGAGTGTTGAGTGATCCCCCGTGAGGTATGTAAACTTGTATATAAGTGGAATTTTAAAAAAGACATGTTATGCCCTAATAAGTAATTTATCTTATGAAATGTTTTAAATAAATCATGACGAATAGGATTGTAAATAAATAAAAATAAAACTTAATAAAGAATCTTGGAAGTCCCGACACTCTACGACAAGCCCAAAAACCTTCTCTTCTACCCATTCCATTTGGGCGTGTAAGCCATATTATAAAGAGTTTTGCTTGAGGACAAGCAAAGATTCAAGTGTGGGGGTATTTGATGTGTGTAAAATGCAACATATAAATTACATCAAATGAGGCATAAAACTAACCCTTTTTTAGTACTAATGTTGGAAAAAGTGTGCTTTTGTCTTCCTTTTGTATTTTCAGGACCAAATGAGCTTAATTGAACAAAAGGAACAAATATACAGCCAAATCTTACATAAATACAAAGAAAGGGAATAAACGTGGCATGCCCGACCCCTCGACAACATCTCCCAAGGCAAAAAACAAGAAGAAAGCTGAGCATGGGGCTGTGCCCAGCTGAACACGGGCTGTGCCCAGCTGAACACGGGGCGTGCCCAGTGGACACGGGGCCGTGTCCGGGGTGGTCAGCCCTGGCACAAAAGACAAACCGGTAGAAGCTTCTATTGCCCATCACGGGGCCGTGCTCAGCGGACACGGGGCCGTGGTCAACTATAAGATTCGCACAATCTAGGCAAATCTTCATAGTACAAAGATTCTTCTGCAAACGGGGTCGTGCTCAGCGGACACGGGGGCGTGGTCAACTAATAAAGACAAGCTGCATTAAATGAAGAAAGAGAGGATGTGGACACGGGGCCGTGCCCGAGCTTCTGTTCAGCCTATAAATAGGAGTGCTTGGCTCAAGCTCAAACCATCCCTTGGCACACCACCTCTCTCACACTTCACCCACCACCCACCACCACCATAACACCATCATCCACCACCATCATCCATTGTCCATCATAGAGTGTGTGAGTCATCTCGGGATCCAAGATTGATCGTAAGAGTTCTTGACAATCAAGGCCATGTTTGCCTAAGTCTCTTACATCACTTGGTGAAGACAAGTGTCTAGTGTAATACTTTTTATTTCTAATCTTTTCGCACTTTTTACTTGGTTTTGTATTAATGACTTTAATAACTAGTTTCTTATGTTTCAGGTGATCTTTCCTTATCGTTTGTCCGTGGTGTCTTGACATTATTTTACTGTCTATATAAAATAAAAGATTTTCACCATTCATATCTCCACGGTCTATATGGAGGTATGTTGGCTACCTGGTCGGGGGTTAAGGGAACGGTTTGGTAAAGGTCTTGCCATTGTTCAGCGTTTAGAGGTCCTGCAATGGACCTGGGTCAAATTTAGTAGGATCTCCTTCAATACTTAACGGTATTGGATGGCGGGGGTCCAAACTCTTTGATCCCCTTATAAGTTAACTACTATTAATACTATAACCCGGCTATTTAGGACTGTATCCCTGCTAACTCAGACTACTTAGTCGAGGGTAACGTCACCTCCAAAAGAGGGGCCTACCATAATTTGCATTAATAACTTAAGTAATTATCTTTCAATAATCCGACCCTTTAGGATTGTATCCTTGCTGACTCAAACTACTGGGTTGAGGGTAACGTCACCTTCAAAAGAGGGGCCTACTACAATAACTAAGATAATCTCTTAAATAAGTGCAAAAGTGCGGAAATAATCAAAGGTTACACTATACACGATTCAGAACCAAGTGATTCATCTTGTCTATCTGTTTTTTCTTTTATTTTTATTTTCAGCATTTTTAGTTAGTTTTTATTTTTCTTGGTTTAAAACATTTTTCTAAACTGTTTTATTTGATTAGACGTTGATGATAAACCGGTACTAAAAGCTCTTGTGTCCTTGGACGACCTCGGTATCTTACCAACACTATACTACGCTCACGATGGGTGCACTTGCCCATATGTGTGTTTAGTGTTAGTAAATATCGTGTTTTATAAATTTAAAACTTGACTAAAAAAGTGTTAAAGGGGCTTAAAATATACACCTAATATATATAACGCTTCACACACATCAATGCACGCTTTGCTGGCGGTGCGTAAGTAGTTGGAGCTGGACGGTGATGTTGCTGCTGCAAGGCCGGTACGGCCTGGAGAGGAGCAACAGTGGTAGTGACAGAACAATTCTTGTTGCTGGAGCTGCTGTTGTTGTTCTTCTTCTTGCGGCGTGATGACTTTGACGGTTGAGCAGTGGCAGTTTCAGCGGTTGGTGTAGTGATGGCTTGGTGCAGAGACTTGGAGGGCTTATCCCAGAAACCAGCTTTTACTCGCTTGTCATTGATTTCCGCGGCAAGCAAGTAGGTTTCTTCGATCGATGAGGTTTTCGCAGCATGAACAAAATTGGAAACACAGTCAGGTAGAGCTCGGATGTATTTCTTGATTGCCATATCTGGCGTCTTGACTTGATCGGGACAAATAATGCTGAGCTGCTTAAAGCGAGCAGTCAGGGCAGCGTTGTCTCCATCTTTCTGCTTAATGTTCCAAAACTCGTCCTCCAGCTTTTGGCGTTCATGGGGAGGGCAGAATTCGTCCATCATGTTGTCTTTCAGCTCTTCCCAAGTTAGCTCATAAGCTGCATCATTCCCGCGTTTGTTTCGTTCGGCCGTCCACCAGTCTAAAGCTCGGGACTGGAAGACACCGGTTGCGTTTAGGGTACGGAGATTTTCAGGACAGCCGCTTTGGCGCAGGGTGACTTCGACAGAATTGAACCATTGAAACATAGCCGTTGGGCCATCTTCTCCGGTAAATTCCTTTGGTCCGCATGCCTTGAACTGTTTGAAGCTGAAAACAGTCTTGGTAGCATCTTTAGGAGCTTCGGTCCTCGATTCCTCGGATGACTTGCTGACGTTCTCATAGATGCCACTCACAGCTTTGGCTACTTGTTTTGCGATGATGGCGGGAAGACGTTTGTCTCTCTTTTCCTAACGAGTATGTGGGTGTTGGTGTCCAGATGATGACATTGTCTGCAACAGACATCGTCGTAGATCTTAGACACATCACAATCGAATCTCACCTCACACGTCTAATACTTACTAAAGCTCAGGAACACAGTCACCCAATCATATCGACACATATCACAGATTCACATAATCACAGAAGCACATAAACATATAAGCACATAAGCACGTAATCACATAGCACAGAAGCATATAGAGCACAGAATCACGGAGGCACATACGCGTTTAATCTTATAGGTAGTCAGAATACAGAAACCTATCATTCAAAGTTCGCGCGTTCGAGTATAGCGATCGCGTTTAATCATAGCGAGTAGTATAGTATAAGCATATAGTATAGCGAAAATCATAGGGTACAGCGTTTCCTGATAGTAGCAGCGATTTGTTACCGTTTTGAGATAGAAGAGCAACGCGAGCCGTGTGTGTCGATTGTAGTGAAAGCAGAATCGAATATGTCTCCAAAATTTTAAACACATAAACAGGTAAATACATAAAAACACATAAAATCAACGAATCATCAGAGTCGGCAGTTGCGGGCTCAGAATCGAAACATGTAAAATCGAGTAATGGATTGTCTGCGGCTATTAGACATTGACTGACCAAAGCGGTTCGACTATTCTCAAGGACTTGTCATCACATTCCGACCTTTAGGATCGTGCTTCTGCCTCGATTATTGGGCATTTTGGCACGCACTCCCTTGGTCGTTTACGGATTTCAGGTCGTTGGAGTCCGTCGAGGCTTTGGTGAGAGTTTTTGTAAAGCGGAATAACTTGTCAAGGTTTGGGTTTCACCCCTGGCTTAGCAACTTCTTCCTTGTTTAAGCAAAATGGCGGCGTAAATTCGCGCTAAAGTATGGATTTCACTCCTGGTTCAACGAGAATCTTCGGGTTTTATAGATAGATATAGAACAAATAGGCAATTTAATCGAGAGTTTTGCGGTTTTCACACCTAATCTCGATCAAATTACTCGTTTGGTGTCGAATGATTGTGCGTTGGTAGTGTAGTGTAAGTGAGGATAACGAGATATTGTACATAAGCTCGGTCTGTTGGTTCCTAACTATAGTCTAGGTCTCTAAGACATCGACCCGGACTAGGTCATGTCTTGCCTATCTCGTGTTCACTGTGTTGTTTTATGTAGCATGTTTCCTATTTCAATAAACAGCTTTTTTGTTTTCCTTTCCACTAATAGTTGTATAAGTTGAAGTTGAGATTGCTTGCTTTAATCATTGGAAAATTATTTAAAGCTCTAAATCTGGTCCGTATGCTTAAGAAATCATGTAGATGAAATAATTTGTTTGCCCTTTTGTGGATTGTTGCATAGGAGTTGTATAAAAGAGAATGGTTTGATGTTTATTTAGTAACAAACTGTTAGCTTGGGCGTACTCAGATGATTGTTGAGTTATTGAATGATCTCACAAATGGGTCATGATATTTGATGGATAAATGTGTTCTTCTTTTTGTTGTCTGGTGTTTGTAATGATGATGCAAGTCACTGCTCCTTTGGTTGGTGTCTTAGAATTAATGATGCATGAGTGTCTAGGATTTTGATGTTTGGGTAGTAACGTATGTTTACTCACTTGTTTAAACAACTTATCTACTGGAAAAAGATTGAATAAGGAATTAGGAATATGTTAGTATAATTCCTGCTACATAAATGGGTGACCTTATGATAGGAATTGTCAATGATGATTTAGGATAAGATAATTTAATGTGAACCGTTTGATTTAAATCCGGGTCGTACACTCCCGTGCGGTACAACCCTTGGTTGCACATTGTATCACCAGACTAAGCTAAGCCGCACACACATATGAACCGCACAATTTACTCCAGTGTGGGTTGCGCACTGGTAAGTGGGCCGCACAGTTTCATTGGGCCAGACACAGTGATGGGCCGCACACCAGTAATTACCCTTGTTTTATTTGTTTAACCGCACACTCATACAATACATTTGGATTATAATTAACTGTGATAATGTGATTATTTTTTAATGTATATACATGTTAGTATAACGTACAATGGTTGATACTTGTACACTACTCGATGAATACGTGTTAGATACGTGTAGCTTATACGTGATTACTTATTTACCATCCTAACAAGGGGTAACCATAATAGGACATGGTTGATCAACTTAGGACGAACGCTTTATCTACCGAGCAAAGCAAAGGTGAGTTCACGCTTTCTACAAGGCATGGGATTCCCAGGGGTTGGGAATGGGTAAAGGACTTAATCTGAAACTGCGTGACCTCCTGGTTTGGAACACGTACCTCCATCCTCGTTGAGAAGGATGACAACATTAAACCTGCGTATTCTCCTTAAGTGGATTACGTACCTCCGTCCTCAGTCGAGAAGGACGACAACATATAACTTACTAGACAAAACTCTATCATGAAGTCCCTCATATTTTTATATCGACTTAATCGCCGGGCCAATGGCGAGCGGGTCATTAGTTAGATAGCGCTACTTAGGTTTGACAAGCCTCACACCGTGCCGTAGAGGATGAGAGTGAACTAATGGATCTGGGCACTTAGTTAATGATGATATACATTGACGTAGGGCACAACATGACTCAGTCAGTTGTCGATATGGTAACGGGTCTAGTGGTTAACATGGGGAAGCCCCCCACTGGTTTAGGAAATAAGGAATGGGATAACTCGTGGTTTTCGAAACAACTTGTGGTTTTTGGATTAACATTAAAACTGGACAACCAACTGTGAACTCGCTCAACTTTGTTGTTGACTCGTTGTTACATGCCTTGCAGGTCGTTAGGTACTGTTGGTGCATACATCTGTCGACTTCGTCTTATATCGAGTCTTGGGTTCGTTGCGGTTCAGATCAAGAATTATGTCATCATCCTTGATGATGACATCATCATGCTTACATCATTATTGCATCATGAAACTAGATGACAAAATAGAGTTACTTGAAATATGAAGTTAGGTGACCGTTTGAAGTTGTAAACTTTTGAATATGTCGTGACCATTTGAAAGTAGATGTCCGTTTAAAGCATGTCATGACCGTTTGAAGGGTGGCATGTCACCTTCAAACGGTCAGGAGTTCTCTCCTATAAATAGCATTCAAACTGTCATCATTTGTAACATTCTGATTTCCGACAGCGAAGCTCTGTCGAGGTGTCTCTGTACTGTAAAGTGTTCAAGATCAATAAACAAGACATTTAATAGTGAATCCAAGCTAAACGAAGACCGAATCAATGAATTCCGCCTCTGATTCAGTCTGAGCACTCTTCTGATCGACTCGTTAGGTCGTTTCACGATCCTACATGTGGTATCAGAGCTCAGGAGGAAGAGTTCTTACCGTTTAGCTCGTTTTCGCTAGCAAATTCTGATTTTCTACACCTTCTTTCACAAAATTGATACTTTTCACAGTTAAAATCGGCTATAACTTTCACAGAACGTGTAAAAGTGCATTTTAACAAACCCTTGAAAGTTTCAGCTCTAAATTCGAAGTAA
Organism: Helianthus tuberosus; assembly: GCA_030545235.1. Lineage (NCBI taxonomy): Eukaryota > Viridiplantae > Streptophyta > Magnoliopsida > Asterales > Asteraceae > Helianthus > Helianthus tuberosus. Next base: position 147,533,319 of record CM060445.1, on the reverse strand, counting down.
AACTGGTAAAAATGGCATAAAAATTGGTGACCATTTGAACGTAACCTGACCTTCCTGTTTGAAACTGGACGTGACCGTTTGAAAATGCACCTTACAGTTTGAAAATACACATGACCGTTTGAAAATACATCGTGACCGTTTGAAACTGCACCTGACCGTTTGAAACATGACATGACCGTTTGAAATATGGTTCCAGTTTGAAAGTGTTTCAGTCTTCACGTGATTGTACATTGAGTAGTGTGAACTGATTGAAAGTGCATCGAGTGTGTGAAACATTAAACAAGGTTGTAAGTGTGCATGTGAAGAGTTATTGTGTCTGTTTATTTCTGTCTAGAAAATCTCAGTGTTCACGTGATTATCATTGAACGGCACAATTGTGTTCAACAATTAAAAAAATTGTCGGCTTATAGCATGTGAATAGATAAAGGTCATTGGTAGTTGAAAAAGGTGCATGTGACTGTGTCCGAAAATGTCTGCTACTTTTATCATTGGTTTGTCAGTTCATTGAAGGAGTCATATATTGACATAAAGATAAGTTCAAGTATGTCACACCCCCAAAATCCACACGTGGAGTATCACCGCATGGAGGCGTGACTGACCAGGATCAAGCCACCAATCATATTGAACATAGTACGTAAATAAAAATAAAACCCAACACAATATAATTGGTGTCCAAAAATACCTTGTTTAAGTTATGAGCGGAAGCATAATGTTTAAAAACCAAAGTATAAGTTCAAATATATCAAATGTTTATCATGGCAAAAGACTATCCGTGTCCCACAACGACCACGCCTCCTCGTGCAAGCTCCATAAGTACCTAACGACCTGCAAGGCATGTAACAACGAGTCAACAACAAAGTTGAGCGAGTTCACAGTTGGTGTTCATTGTTAAGTTGTTTCAAAAACCAGGAATTCATTTGTAAGTTGTAAGTTAATCAGTTTACCCTGTTTCCCAAACATATCCATAGTTGGTGGGGGCTTCCCCATGTTAACCACTAGACCTGTTTACCATATCGACCACTGACTAAAGTAAGTTGGTGCCCTGACGTCAATGTCTATCATCATTGACTAGTGCCCAGATCCATTAGTTCACGCCCGTCCTCTGCAGCACGGTGTGAGGCTTGTCAAACCTAAATAGCGCTATCTAACTAATGACCCGCTCGTCATTGGCCCGGCGATTAAGTCGATATAAAAATGAGGGACTTCATGATAGAAAGTTTTGGTCTAGTATCCGTGTTGTCACCCTTCAATAAAGAGGGTGTGTACGTAATCCCCAAACCAGGAGATTACACAGGTTCCGATTGTATTCTTATCACGTGTTGTCACCCTTCAATTAAGAGGGTGTGTACGTGTCCCAAACCAGGAGATCACGCAGTTTCAGTTTAAATCCTTTACCCATTCCCAACCCTTGGGAATCCCATGCCTTGTGGAAAGTGTGAACTCACCTTGGTTTGCTCGGTATGCTAAACTATGTGCTCGCAAGTAATCAATCAAGTCCTATAGTTATGCACGTATTCACAATCAGTACATGTTCGTAAAGATTCACATGCAATCTATCAGTTATTAGTTTGTTAAGTTTAATACAAGCATTCCATATAACGAAATAATACACTTAATCTTATAGTGAGCATTGTAAATTTATATTGCAACCTTTCCATGATTAACAAACGAGACTATCGCCCTATGATTAAATCGGCCCATCTAACATTCATCTCCATACAACCCGAAATCATGATTTAAACTTCCTATATCACTTCCGGAGCATATAACTGGACTCACAAAAACAATCAAGATAGTAACCAATCATCATGCCATAACATCAGTGATTAAATAATCATCACATACTCAAAACCTTATGCAGCCTTAACCGAGTAACATGTGTGCGGCCCACTACTAGCAAAGATTAGTCCACAAACAGTTTTATAATCGTAACTATCATTCCAATCAAATCAACCAGTATCATATTCCCTTAATTCACTCAAACCCAAACTTAATATTAGTATCAGCCTACTTGATTTGAACGGCCCAATTATCATAAACCTACACTGACAACAGCCCACTTTCTAATTCTAAAATCATTTAAAGTGTAGGTCATGTGAATTGTATTGATGATGTCGACCCAGATTCAATAATTGTTATTGAAATTCGATCATTGGAGGTCCACTAAACAAATTACACCTTAAATTTTTATTTGATAAAAGTTAAACAATCTAATAGTATCACGTGATATTGTCTGAGTATACATAGACATTACTTGAAAACATTGAGCCATGCAATATTCAATTATAAATTACATATACTCAACTATTTAATCATACACGATCACAACAACAACATACCCATAACTGTATAACATCTTCACATATTATCACAAAACCATGCCAAAATCAAGGTATTATATCCACCATTACTAGTCTATCAATAACCGTCAAACCACACATTAAACATCATTCAGTAATCCTCATTCTTCAATCTATCTTATTCAAGTAACATGGTTATCACAAATCACGCCTAATCCCTACGTGTTAATCATACACACAAATACGATTATATATTAACAAGATTAACGAGTAATGGTTTGGCACAAACACGAATTACTAACCACGAGTTTTAATCAGGCAAGAGGCTGCTTCGAAGGGGTTCTCCTGTTTGCCGTACGTAGGGTATGAAGAGGAAAGTAGGGTTCGATATTTTGGTTTAGTGATATACGTAAAGCGATCTAAATAATAGAAACATTAAGGCAGTTGGGCCGATCTATATGCTGCCTTGGGCTATTTAACTTGGGCCGAAACCACAATACACACAATTAACTAGTTGGGTTCAATTGGTTCGTTTGGGCCAATATGGAATAGATTCGTTTGGGCCCATATGGTATAGTGTGTTATTTCACAATACAATTATAATACATAAAGATATACGCGACCCATCAATTTTAATAAGTTATTTAACTGAGTCGTCAAACGTCTAAGTTTAACGATGTTATAACTGAATAACGAGGAATTAAGATCGTAAGATGGAACGTTACTGACCTTGAAAGTTCAAGTTGTCACATTATCCCCAACTTGAAGGAAATTTCGTCCCGAAATTTAGCACGTGGTTACTGAGTAAGCTAGTTGTGTTGCGTTTGCGTTGTTTCCTGGTTTTCCTGGGGTGTCACATCATCCCCCCGTTGGTTTGGAATTTCGTCCCGAAATTCCGTGGTAGCTTCGGCCTCAGTAGTGGTTGCACTGTTTCCGAACAACTGGGGATACTTGAGTTTCATTTGATCTTCTCTTTCCCAGGTGAACTCTGGGCCACGACGGGAGTTCCAGCGAACTCGAACAAGAGGTATTCTGGTATGCTTGAGAATCTTAACATCTCGGTCTGTAATCTCTACAGGTTCCTCGACGAATCGAAACTGATCGTCGATAGTGAGTTCCTTGAGAGGAACTATGAGGGTCTCATCTGACAGACACTTCTTCAGATTCGACATGGGGAATACGCTGTGAACTCCGCTGAGTTCTTCAGGTATGTTCAGTTTAAAGTTGTTTTCAAAAACCATAAGTTCATTCGAAAACCAGTAGTTAGATAGTTCCTTGGGTCGTGCGAATGAATCCAACTTACGTCTGTGTAGTTGTGAGGTTCCAAAGGAAAAATGCGAAAACGTGTTCAAGGGAGTATGACCGTATCAACAATACACCGCCACCCTCAAGGTTTCGAGGAGTGATCACCAATGACCGAAAGTCGAGCCTTCCACTTTCTTTAAGCTAGAGCGTGTTCGTTTCAGTATCTCAGCATGGAGTAGTGAGAACGTAAGGTCACTGTGGTAAGAGAGCGATGGTTTGGTCTAAGCCAATGGTAGAAATTGGACATATCATTAATCAATATTCACGTGTTGGTGCAAGACCTAGTGCAAAGATTCTGCATATGAAAGAAAAACTATCATGACATTAGAGTACGTCTCTTGTAGTGTAAGGTGGGTCAGGTAAACGTATAAATTATCGTGTTTTCCGGTAAGTTGAGTGATCCACAACTCTGTCCCCAATTGTCCTGAAGACTATTTCACCAGTAATGGCTTCCATTCGCTAAGTTGGGTATACGTGAGGGCTAATCAAGTAGAATAAGAATAAGCCATCCAACAGGGTAATAAGGTAGTCTTGTGATCGTTGAAAATCATGGTATGGTTGTTGGCATTTCGTTAAATCAGTTGCCAATCGAAGAAACGGGGAATTAATGAGGTTCATACGAAGAATCGAGCGAAAACAGGGGTCCATCAATATCCGAAGGACTCGACCAGCTAATCTGTTGTCTAGAAGTAATTTCCAGTAGTGGTGCATGGCGGCATGGCACAAAAAGGGAAGTTCGTTGCATCGCGGTCGCGCGAGTGTATCATTTGTCCAAAATAGAGTTTGGTGGGTAAGGTTGCGAGTTGCAAAACGACGAAGGCGTGTAACTGTGGCTGCTTCGTTTCTGGTGACGATGACAGGCGAAGGTGATAAGGTTCGTCAACAGGGATGCGTAGGTATAGTTCTCCTAAATCCAAGTACGTTTGAGCCAGGTCTGGTCTTCGTGAATGTTGACGTACAATCCGAATGTACGGAGGGTCAGATGGCGACGTCATGTCTAGATAAGCGTATGACTAGCTAGAACACCTAAACAATGGTCGTAGTGCAGTGACAAGGGAACAGAAAAGAATTTGACCACCACTTGTCAAATTTCAAGTAAACATTCGGGTGTCATATATAACGCATCAGGGTTAATAGATAGCATGCTCCTACTCTGACTGGGCATACCATATGCAACACACAATGTAAATGTAAACTAGCAAGTAGGCAATACAAAAATAAATCATACCACCTAGAGTGTTGAGTCTTGCACGTAGAGCGAAGCGTCGTTGTGGATCGTCGAGCACTGAACAGGTTATAGTCTGGTTTTTAAAAAAAAAAATTTCCCCTTTTTTTTAAAACCAAGTTCACTATAACCAATGGCTCTGATACCAATCTGTCACACCCCCAAAATCCACACGTGGAGTATCACCGCATGGAGGCGTGACTGACCAGGATCAAGCCACCAATCATATTGAACATAGTACGTAAATAAAAATAAAACCCAACACAATATAATTGGTGTCCAAAAATACCTTGTTTAAGCTGTGAGCGGAAGCATAATGTTTAAAAACCAAAGTATAAGTTCAAATATACCAAATGTTTATCATGGCATAAGACTATCCGTGTCCCACAACGACCACGCCTCCTCGTGCAAGCTCCATAAGTACCTAACGACCTGCAAGGCATGTAACAACGAGTCAACAACAAAGTTGAGCGAGTTCATAGTTGGTGTTCATTGTTAAGTTGTTTCAAAAACCAGGAATTCATTTGTAAGTTGTAAGTTAATCAGTTTACCCTGTTTCCCAAACATATCCATAGTTGGTGGGGGCTTCCCCATGTTAACCACTAGACCTGTTTACCATATCGACCACTGACTAAAGTAAGTTGGTGCCCTGACGTCAATGTCTATCATCATTGACTAGTGCCCAGATCCATTAGTTCACGCCCGTCCTCTGCGGCACGGTGTGAGGCTTGTCAAACCTAAATAGCGCTATCTAACTAATGACCCGCTCGCCATTGGCCCGGCGATTAAGTCGATATAAAAATGAGGGACTTCATGATAGAAAGTTTTGGTCTAGTATCCGTGTTGTCACCCTTCAATAAAGAGGGTGTGTACGTAATCCCCAAACCAGGTGATTACGCAGGTTCCGATTGTATTCTTATCACGTGTTGTCACCCTTCAATTAAGAGGGTGTGTACGTGTCCCAAACCAGGAGATCACGCAGTTTCAGTTTAAATCCTTTACCCATTCCCAACCCTTGGGAATCCCATGCCTTGTGGAAAGTGTGAACTCACCTTGGTTTGCTCGGTATGCTAAACTATGTGCTCGCAAGTAATCAATCAAGTCCTATAGTTATGCACGTATTCACAATCAGTACATGTTCGTAAAGATTCACATGCAATCTATCAGTTATTAGTTTGTTAAGTTTAATACAAGCATTCCATATAACGAAATAATACACTTAATCTTATAGTGAGCATTGTAAATTTATATTGCAACCTTTCCATGATTAACAAACGAGACTATCGCCCTATGATTAAATCGGCCCATCTAACATTCATCTCCATACAACCCGAAATCATGATTTAAACTTCCTATATCACTTCCGGAGCATATAACTGGACTCACAAAAACAATCAAGATAGTAACCAATCATCATGCCATAACATCAGTGATTAAATAATCATCACATACTCAAAACCTTATGCAGCCTTAACCGAGTAACATGTGTGCGGCCCACTACTAGCAAAGATTAGTTCACAAGCAGTTTTATAATCGTAACTATCATTCCAATCAAATCAACCAGTATCATATTCCCTTAATTCACTCAAACCCAAACTTAATATTAGTTTTCAGCCTACTTGATTTGAACGGCCCAATTATCATAAACCTACACTGACAACAGCCCACTTTCTAATTCTAAAATCATTTAAAGTGTAGGTCATGTGAATTGTATTGATGATGTCGACCCAGATTCAATAATTGTTATTGAAATTCGATCATTGGAGGTCCACTAAACAAATTACACCTTAAATTTTTATTTGATAAAAGTTAAACAATCTAATAGTATCACGTGATATTGTCTGAGTATACATAGACATTACTTGAAAACATTGAGCCATGCAATATTCAATTATAAATTACATATACTCAACTATTTAATCATACACGATCACAACAACAACATACCCATAACTGTATAACATCTTCACATATTATCACAAAACCATGCCAAAATCAAGGTATTATATCCACCATTACTAGTCTATCAATAACTGTCAAACCACACATTAAACATCATTCAGTAATCCTCATTCTTCAATCTATCTTATTCAAGTAACATGGTTATCACAAATCACGCCTAATCCCTACGTGTTAATCATACACACAAATACGATTATATATTAACAAGATTAACGAGTAATGGTTTGGCACAAACACGAATTACTAACCACGAGTTTTAATCAGGCAAGAGGTTGCTTCGAAGGGGTTCTCCTGATTGCCGTACGTAGGGTATGAAGAGGAAAGTAGGGTTTGATATTTTGGTTTAGTGATATACGTAAAGCGATCTAAATAATAGAAACATTAAGGCAGTTGGGCCGATCTATATGCTGCCTTGGGCTATTTAACTTGGGCCGAAACCACAATACACACAATTAACTAGTTGGGTTCAATTGGTTCGTTTGGGCCAATATGGAATAGATTCGTTTGGGCCCATATGGTATAGTGTGTTATTTCACAATACAATTATAATACACAAAGATATACGCGACCCATCAATTTTAATAAGTTATTTAACTGAGTCGTCAAACGTCTAAGTTTAACGATGTTATAACTGAATAACGAGGAATTAAGATCGTAAGATGGAACGTTACTGACCTTGAAAGTTCAAGTTGTCACAAAGTAGATACATTTGCGGCCCAATCTTTATCCAACAACAAGAAGTCAGGCCCAGGTTTGCATGTGATTTTGGTTTTTGTCATCGGCCAAATCATAGTCTTGTGGCATTTATTGTTGTTGATTCAAATGGTGTCAGCCCACTACTTATTGTCGGCCCAATCAGAATAGTCTTGACTTGAAATTGTCGGCCATCAATTTGTAAGAAACATTGTGTATGCTTTGAAAAAGAGATTCTTTGCTACTTTTAATTGAGAGGTTCAAGAAAGTTATATTGATAAAGTGAAACTAAGGGTTGATTTTGAGATTGATCAGGTTGTTTGAAGGTTAACAAGTTGTTTGAAAGTGTTACTAGTTCGCACAAGGTGTTTGAATAGTTTGTTTAAAATGGCAGAAATGTTTGATGAAAAAGAAAACCATGATCTTGAAAGGATAAATGATTGGTATCGAGGGTATTTCAGTAGTCATTATCAAGGTTTGTCCAAGAATGTTTGGGTTAACCGGTTCGATTGTTTTCTGTGTAAGAAAGATGAAAAATTAGATGATCTGGAGAAGCGATTTGATCGTTTGATTGACCATTTGAAAGAAAACAAGATAATGATATCAGAAGCTGAAATAGTATCAAAGTTTGCTAATGGATTACCAGCTGAATGGGATGATTTTTTGGAAAATCTAAGAAAGAATTCTAGTTTTTCAAAATTATCTTTAAGTAAATTCATCACTAAACTTACAACACATAGATATGATAATGAAGAGAAAAAGAAAGAGTTGTTGAATAGGATAGAAAATAATTTGAAAAAATTAAGTTTAGATGTGGTTGTAGAACTGAACAAAAGAGTCTGTGTGTGTCTTAGTGCAAAAGATGTTATGAAATACGATATGAAGAGGGGTTGTTATATTGATGAGAATATGAATCCTCTTGACTTCGTTAAAATCTTTTGTGCAGGAACATACAAGATGGAGACAGAGCAAGTTCAAAAGAATGAAGAATCTATGAAGATTGAATCCTCAAGTTCTGACTCAGGTTGCTCGAAATGTGATAAACTTGAGGCTGACAATGGCAAACTATTGAAAGATGCGGAAAGTTTGACATTGGAAATCAAGAAGTCGAAAGATGAGAAGCAATTTGATGATAAACAGATTCTTGTTTTGCAGGAAAATTTTGAGAAGTTGAAATCTGAAAATGTCAAATTGTTGAGTGGTTTGGACAGTTTGACATTAGAAAACAAAATTTTGAAAGAAAACGAAACATATTTTGAAACTGAAAAAGTAAAAATTGAGAAAGATTTTCAAAGTCAAATAAAAATTTTAGAAGATGAGAGAGATATGTTTGGTAAAAACAATCTTGAAAAACAAATTGAAATCAATTCTCATCTTGAAAAGATTATTCGACTTGAAAAAGAGGCAGAATGTGCTCAAAAAAAAATCAAAGAATGGGAAGGAAAGTTGAAGGTTTTTGTGAATACTTCAACTATTCCCTGTTCAAAACCTATTAATTCAGTTCCAATAAGTGACAATGTCACAAACTTTGACAAAGTCAAAGTTGAAGATTGTGATGAGAAATCTGATGATGAAAATGAAAAAAATGAAGAAAAAGAATTTATTTTTGAAGTTAAAAGAAAAGTTTCAAGAAACTGTTCCACAATCAACTGAAAAGGGAGAATGCTCAAAGCAAAAACCTTTGAAGAAGAAAGTGGAACAGAAACAAAAAATTAAAAATTTGAAAAATGTTCAAAAAGATAATAACAGCTCATCAGATCGATCATCCAATCGCAATCAAAAACCACAAAAAGTAAAAAATGAAAACTCAAAAATTGTTGGTAATAAGTGGTGCAGGTCGGACCACAGTGCTTCAAAGCCAAATCCAGTTTACAAGAGGAGAGATGGATATCACCAAGCCAAACAGTGCTATGATCTGAATGTTTGGACTGAGAATGGTGATTGGTATGATAACAGAGTGTGTTACAGATGCGGTTATCAAGGACACATTGCTGTTAACTGCCAGAGTTGGAGGTTTGAATCAAGGAGATGCTTTAACTGCAACATCAGAGGTCACATTGCCAGAGATTGCTCAATGAGATCAATGAGAAGATCGAGAGCTGAATCTCAGAAGCAGGTGAAGAAACCAGTCAATGTCAAGCCCAAAGAACAGAAGGTTCAAGAACCTAAAGTTCAAGAAACGAAAGTGAAGCTTTCTCAGGGGCAGAAAGACAGACTGAGGAAGAAGAGAAAGAAGGCTAGAAAGTATCTAGAGAAGATCTTGTCCTCGGGTTCATCTGTTGGTAAAAATAAGAGTTCTGATGAATCGACTTCCTCGATGGCAAAGTCAAGCAAGACGAATTCATCGGATACAAATATGAGGACGAAAGAAGAAAAGAAGAAGAAGAAAATGGTCGGCGATGAATCTGATGTGTCAAAGTCAGACAAGCCACCATCAGGCGATGAATCTGACATGTCGAAGTCAGACAAGCCACCTTCAGGCGATGAATCTGGCTCATCAAAGTCAGACAAGCCACACTCAAGCAATGATTCTGGTTTGTCAAAGCCAGAGGAGCCATTGGTTGAGGTAAAATTGGAGAATTCAGGTTTAACAATGGATGATGAAAATTTTCCACCATTGTTGAACAAGAATTCAAAATCACCCAAGGACCGTCAGGCTTAGGTGAATTTGTTTAAATGAAAACCTGACTTGCCGGAGTTCCCAGGTTGGTAAGCGTGGAACATGAATCGGCACATTTCTTGAGAAATTTCACTTTGGTGATTTTTCGCCTTACTAGTGGTAAATCAGGGACATTAAGTTGTACTTGATTTTCTACAAGTGATGTTTGTGGATTGATCTTAAAAATGTTAGTTTTTACAAGTGATTGAAGAAAACAAAGTGATGAAAGATTCCCAAATTTGTGAAATGACACGCAAAACTAATTTTTCCGGAAAAACCATTTTGATTAAAACAAACTTAAGTGTTTTGAAATCACTATGGGAAAATAGTTTGTTGTGAGGGGGAGTTCTGATTATTCATGCCTAGTGGATGGAGAATTGAAGCAATTCTCATCATGTTGTCACATTTCTTGTACAGTTGGTTTTCAAATTTTCCCAGAAAATCAAAATTGAGACATATTTTGATTTTAGGGGGAGTAAAAATTTTAAAAAAAATTAGAAAATCTGAAAATTCCAAAAACATTGAAAAATTCAAAATGAGTTTTGTTGTGAAAAAGAGGAAATGATAGTAGATCAGTTGGACTGTCACAGCATGCTAAAGAAATGGAAAGATAAAATGTGATAAACGATCTTACTAAAGATGTGACGATAGGCTCAGCTAGACTAGTAGATTTGCGATAACGATACAAACATAAATGAAAAAGCCTAGTTCTAGTGGGAAACATGGTCAAAAGCATAGTACTTAGTTTTGTCCTTCTTGACTGTGTGCCTACTCGGTAATCGCTGATTGTCGAAAGACATAAAACTGGTTAAGTTTGTGAACTTTCACAACTTTGCTGAAAAGTCGCTGTGATTGTGCATTTTATTTTGCAAAGATTTAAACTTGTCTTATTTCTTTATTTTGTTTAAGCATCGGACATCCTCTGCGTATACGTGAGTATCGACCTGGATGTTGTTGCCTAAACGTTCTGCTTTATTTTCTTCGGTGTTTCGTTTAAGCTTTGGACCTCCTCTGCGTATACGAAAGTATCGACTTGGTGGTTAAAGCCTAAACAACTTCAACTTGTTTTATTTTTCTTATTTTGTTTAAACATTGGACTTTTTCTGCGTATACGAAAGTATCGACCTGATTGTTAATGTTTAAACATTCTGCTTTGTTTTCGCACAAATCACAGTTGATAAAAGTTTAAAGGCATTACTTGAGTCAGTGTATTGCATGATGAGGGGATATGCTGAGATTGTGGGGTCCATAAGAACTTAGTGCTATCTTAATATACCTTAACGTATCGGTAAGCATCTCGAAAGTTTTTAGATTGAGTTTATGTGGACAACAATATCGTCAATCAATGTGAATCGTTTAGAACTTAAAATGTTTAAAGCTTAACGGTGTTAGTGATTTGTCTCATAAACTGGTATGATCCTCTTGCACAAACTCACAAAAATAGTGTCTGTAAATATTACTTTATTGCATTTCTTTTCAGTCAAAAATCCAAAAAGATTTTAAGTGTGTTTTAGCATAATTTTTGAAAAATACAAAAAGATTTTCGACAACTGATGATGAAGAGCTGATTTTCAAAATTTCAAGTGCTGAACATGATGAACTAGTTTGGGAGTGTGCGTTTAAAAGAAGAAACTGATTTTTGAGAAAGAAAGTTAGATTAGTTAATCAAGGTCATTAATTTGAACTTGATGTAACTATTACTAGTAAGTTTTTCTTATTGATTTAAGTAAAAACTTATGTTGTGATGAGAAAATGTGTGCAGGAAATGAGTTGATCAGAGATAAAGCCAGGGATTGATCTCAAGGTGATAGCTAATTCCAGATAGCGAACCCATCATGATGAGAGGGGGAGTCTGACGAGGTTAGAGCCAAAGAGAAGATCCTGGTATATGCTAAGAAAGAAAAGAGACTGATAAAGACTGAAGATGCGAAGACTCAACACTTAAGACTCGTCAACATCTGAGGGGGAGTCTGTTGGTGCATACATCTGTCGACTTCGTTTTATATCGAGTCTCGGGTTCGTTACGGTTCAGATCAAGAATTATGTCATCATCCTTGATGATGACATCATCATGCTTACATCATTATTGCATCATGAAACTAGATGACAAAATAGAGTTACTTGAAATATGAAGTTAGGTGACCGTTTGAAGTTGTAAACTTTTGAATATGTCGTGACCATTTGAAAGTAGATGTCCGTTTGAAGCATGTCATGACCGTTTGAAGGGTGGCATGTCACCTTCAAACGGTCAGGAGTTCTCTCCTATAAATAGCATTCAAACTGTCATCATTTGTAACATTCTGATTTCCGACAGCGAAGCTCTGTCGAGGTGTCTCTGTACTGTAAAGTGTTCAAGATCAATAAACAAGACATTTAATAGTGAATCCAAGCTAAACGAAGACCGAATCAATGAATTCCGCCTCTGATTCAGTCTGAGCACTCTTCTGATCGACTCGTTAGGTCGTTTCACGATCCTACATGTCGTTAGGTCGTTTCACGATCCTACAGGTACTTAGCAGGAGCTTGCATGGGAGGTGTCATTGTGGAGCATGGACATTGAGTGTTCATGATGAACTTATGAACTTTTGAACTTATAATCTGGGTTTTGAACTATTTGCTTCCGCTGATAACATAGACTTGTTTAAATATTTTGACACCAATTATATTGTTTGGTTTGAATTTTTCTTATTTAATTATATTGTTCAATATGATTGGTGGCTGGATCCTGGTCAGTCACGCCTCCTGCGATGATACTCCGCTTGTGGATTTTGGGGGTGCGACATATACCTTTTATATTAATAAAAATCAAATAAATCAAAATCAGGGGTGCGCTCGTGGGGCGCAAAGCCCTTGTTTATCTTAGTCGCGGGCCGTGACAGCTCAACGTCAGGAGAACACCCGGTGCCGCCACGTGTCGATGACTCAGCAACCCTCAAACCGCCTACCATCCCTCGTGGGGCGCGAAGTCCCTCATATTTTTATATCGACTTAATCGCCGGGCCAATGGCGAGCGGGTCATTAGTTAGATAGCGCTATTTAGGTTTGACAAGCCTCACACCGTGCCGCAGAGGACGAGAGTGAACTAATGGATCTGGGCACTTAGTTAATGATGATAGACATTAACGTAGGGCACAACATGACTCAGTCAGTTGTCGATATGGTAACGGGTCTAGTGGTTAACATGGGGAAGCCCCCCACTGGTTTGGGAAATAAGGAATGGGATAACTCGTGGGTTTCGAAACAACTTGTGGTTTTTGGATTAACATTAAAACTGGACAACCAACTGTGAACTCGCTCAACTTTGTTGTTGACTCGTTGTTACATGCCTTGCAGGTCGTTAGGTACTTAGCAGGAGCTTGCATGGGAGGTGTCGTTGTGGAGCATGGACATTGAGTGTTCATGATGAACTTATGAACTTTTGAACTTATGATCTGGGTTTTGAACTATTTGCTTCTGCTGATAACATAGACTTGTTAAAATATTTTGACACCAATTATATTGTTTGGTTTGAATTTTTCTTATTTAATTATATTGTTCAATATGATTGGTGGCTGGATCCTGGTCAGTCACGCCTCCTGCGGTGATACTCCGCTTGTGGATTTTGGGGGTGCGACATATACCTTTTATATTAATAAAAATCAAATAAATCAAAATCAGGGGTGCGCTCGTGGGGCGCAAAGCCCTTGTTTATCTTAGTCGCGGGCCGTGACAGCTCAACGTAAGGAGAACACCCGGTGCCGCCACGTGTCGATGACTCAGCAACCCTCAAACCGCCTACCATCCCTCATGGGGCGCGAAGTCCCTCATATTTTTATATCGATTTAATCGCCGGGCCAATGGCGAGCGGGTCATTAGTTAGATAGCGCTATTTAGGTTTGACAAGCCTCACACCGTGCCGCAGAGGACGAGAGTGAACTAATGGATCTGGGCACTTAGTTAATGATGATAGACATTGACGTAGGGCACAACACGACTCAGTCAGTTGTCGATATGGTAATGGGTCTAGTGGTTAACATGGGGAAGCCCCCCACTGGTTTGGGAAATAAGGAATGGGATAACTCGTGGTTTTCGAAACAACTTGTGGTTTTTGGATTAACATTAAAACTGGACAACCAACTGTGAACTCGCTCAACTTTGTTGTTGACTCGTTGTTACATGCCTTGCAGGTCGTTAGGTACTTAGCAGGAGCTTGCATGGGAGGTGTCGTTGTGGAGCATGGACATTGAGTGTTCATGATGAACTTATGATCTGGGTTTTGAACTATTTGCTTCCGCTGATAACATAGACTTGTTTAAATATTTTGACACCAATTATATTGTTTGGTTTGAATTTTTCTTATTTAATTATATTGTTCAATATGATTGGTGGCTGGATCCTGGTCAGTCACGCCTCCTGCGGTGATACTCCGCTTGTGGATTTTGGGGGTGCGACATATACCTTTTATATTAATAAAAATCAAATAAATCAAAATCAGGGGTGCGCTCGTGGGGCGCAAAGCCCTTGTTTATCTTAGTCGCGGGCCGTGACATCTCAACGTCAGGAGAACACCCGGTGCCGCCACGTGTCGATGAGTCAGCAACCCTCAAACCGCCTACCATCCCTCGTGGGGCGCGAAGACCCCTTTGTATTCTTTCGCGGGGCACGACAAAGGGTCGATCAGACCTTATAAATAGATGGGATCGACTCATTTCTCTTTCTCTCTCTCACAATTCTGAAGAATAATAATTATACTCGGGTATAATACCCCTCTAATAAGCGAAGCTCTGCCTCGTTGTGAGTATTATAACCTCTGGTTAGGTATTAGATACGCTGCCCGGTTGATCTAGTGCTCCGTAACGGCTGTCGTGGTTCTGCCCGATGTAGTCGTTGGAGTTTTTGTCTCGGGGAGAGTATAACTAATGTAAATATGGGTTATTATACTAACGCGTGTGCATTGTTTATTTAAATAGATTATAACCAGGAAAACACAAAGGAAATCCTTAAAGTAGCAATGTGAGTAATCCTCCTTTTGTGTAATCCTCTTTGCAAACTGTTTTACAAAACCTTTATTTATTTTAAAAGTATAATTAGCAGTGATTGAGTCTTTGTAATTCTTCAATTACTACCGGTATGTTGGGGTTTTGTATACAAAATGTGAGACACGTTACCATTGGACGAAGAGTTAGCCAATGTGTAATATAACCCACCAGTCAGGATTGACAGTACTGAATGAGTAATTGTGTAGATGTAAACATTGTAATCGCTCTCTATACTGTGAAATAATAAAACTCTTCTTAATTAAGTTGGGATTCATTCGCCAGTATTTCCCGCTGACAAAATATTTTTAAACGCGTTTTAGGTAACAAAATGTGAAAGCCAAATAGAAGCCAACTGGAGAGCACCGAAGGCTTAGAAAAGTGGCTATAGAAGTTACCTGAATAAAAAGGAGATTTTGTTTTCAAGAACTAGGGTTTATCCCTATAAATGTATTGTAAAGAAAACTTGTGTTTTATCCCATTTATCTATTTTAAACATTTTGGTGTTTAACTCTGATAAAAATATTTCCTAACTACGGTTCTGATGAAAATTTCCGCTGCCAAATTGATAAACACCGATACCATCTGACTGGTTCGCGGCTCCCGCTCTCAGGATGGGGTCGGGGGCTGTGACAGAAGGTGGTATCAGAGCCACTGGTTTAAGCTATTTAGGTGTTCATTTAATACCTAAAACTTAAACATTATGTTAGGAAATTAATGTAATAATTTGTGTGTTATTCTGTGTAAATAAATCTTAATATTTAAATTATGATTTTTATGTTTTAAATTCACAATATAAGCAACCAATATAATTAAATGTACCCATAGGCTACCTAGGCAGATGTATTATATTACACTCTTATACAATTAGTAACTTAGGGCACCACCTTGAATTACATCTCTTCATAAATAAACAAATAAATATACCATTTACAAAAGATAGTTATGAATTGAGATAAATTAATTATATATAATAATAGTTTACAACAATAAATAAACATATATATTCTTACGTATGTACGTAATTATGATATGTATAGTTATGAGCTTAATGCTATGTTTATATCTATAGCTCTAATTATGTGTATATATTTATATTTAATCCACAACTAAACATATATGTTTGCATTTATTAAATTAGCCGACTAAAGTGAAATGGGTAAATTATCAATACATTGAGTATATAAAATTTATGTATTATATATGTAAGTTGAAGTTAGCTACCATTAAGGTGAAATAGTATATATACTATATATATATACATTAATTTAGGGAATACATACATGTATATTTATCACAATATATATGAAGTGCAAAATGGTTTTAAAAACTTTTAAGTAAACATTCGAAAAATGGTGTTGCATAAGGTACCTCCATTGTTTCTATTTTTACTATTTGTACTTCCCCCCTCAAAGATAAAGATAATAATAGTAATAATAATAATAGTAATAATAGTAATAGTAATAGAAATACTAATACTAATACTAATACTAATACTAATACTAATAATAATAATAATAATAATAATAATAATAATAATAATAATGTTCGAAGATACTATTAATTATTTTATATCGATTAAAAACTATACAAACGAATATAGTTAATGTTATAACATTTTGTATAAAAAGAACCAATTAAAAAGGTTTTTCAATATATTTGAGTAGAATCAAATTGAAACTTTCCCTGTACTCCTTTAAGTTCTTTCTTTATTTAGTAATTTTGAATACAAAATTTTCTTTTACGGTGGTATAGTTGTAACACCCTAGAAAAAAAAAATTTATATTTACAAGAAGTGATAATTTTTATTTTATGATATATTATAAAAGAAAAGAAAAGATGGGTCTGATGATTCGTACAATCGGTATATATATATATATATATATATATATATAGGGGATCGATAATGAGAAAACTAGTTTAAATGAGAAAACCAAAAAACTAACAAAAAAAGCCTAAAATAAACCTAAAAACATACCAAATTTTTTTTTTTTTTTTTTACAATTTTTTTAAAAAAAATCGCTACTTTTTATGTATGGAAAAAAATTTAAAAAAAAAAAAATTTTTTTTTTTTGGTTGTACTGTACATGTGCACTAATACATAAAGCTTAAACCACTTAACCCACCCCCCACCGACACCCCCCAAAAACCTACACCCCCCACCCCCACCCCCCAAAAACCTAAACCCCCCCCCCCCACCCTCCCGAAAACCTAAAACTAAACCCTAAACATAAACCCGAAAAAAACCTAAACCCCCCACCCCCACCCCTCAAAAACCTAAACCCCCCACCCCCACCCCCCAAAAACCTAAATTCACCCTCCCATCAAAAGCCTAACCCCCCCACCCCCCAAAAACCTAAACCCTCCCATCCCCACCCTCCCGAAAACCTAAAACTAAACCCTAAACATAAACCTGAAAAAAACCTAAACCCCCCCACCCCCACCCCCCAAAAACCTAAACCCCCCCTCCCCCCCACACCCAAAAACCTAATCCTAATCCTAAATCTCCTAAAAAACTAACCCTAAAATCTAAACTAGACTCAAAAAGCTAATTTTAAGCATGTAATGCAATTATAGTACATGTTATATTGCACATGTGCACTACTATAATAATAGTATTGAAAACAAGACGACACCATAAATCTTTTTTTATGTGATAAAAAATATGCTCGAATATACTTGAATGAAAGATACAAAAATTTGTGATCTTATGGTGCCATTTTTGTTTTAAAATGATAACGTATGGAGAAATGGGAAATGTTTGAAAAGTTATATATTTTTTTTCCAATTTTACCCCTCCTTCATTAAAAGTCCCCCCTCCTTCATTAAAAGTCTCCCCCCTCCTTTTTAGTGCTTTTTTGGTTAGTTTTTTGGTTTTCTCATTTATATCTAGTTTTCTCATGATCCTCTCCCTATATATATATATATATAAGAACACGATCTAATAGATCGTTGTATCGAGTAGTTGGATCGTAGTCTCTTACCATAAAAATGGCTGCATGCGCAGCAGCACCAACTATGAGAAATCCACCAATCCACATATGATGTGTGAACAATGATAGTTGTGTACCATAGTCAGTAGCTAGATATGGATAAGGGGGCATGGCATACATATGGTGAGCTACAACAATGGTTAAAGAGCCTAACATAGCTAGGTTAAGAGATAATTGAGCATGCCACGACGTTGTTAGGATCTCATATAGGCCTTTATGGCCCTGGCCCGTAAATGGACCTTTATGAGCTTCTAAAATATCTTTTAGACCATGACCAATGCCCCAGTAGGTCCTATACATGTGACCCGCTATAAGAAAAAGAATTGCAATAGCTAAATGATGGTGTGCAGTATCGGTCATATATATATATATATATATATATATATATATATATAAGAGAGTAAATAATTGATTTTTACAAGTAAAAGATATTACAAAATGAAAACCCCTTTTCTTACTCGATTTAAACTAATAATTTAGTATTCTATTTATTTACTTATATAATTATTTTACCTGGCACGTTAAAATTTCCCTGAACGTTTGAGTTATTATTTCAATTTCAAACTAAAATTAAAATGGATGCCTCACATAAAAATAATTGACTCAAATGTGTGTTTAATACGCTTGTCTTTTATATAGCTTTATAAAAAAAATCAAATTACAATTTTGTAGGACCGGTTTTGACTCCGAAACGATTGCGAAACGAACGTGAAACGTGCGGAATCCGTACACGAACGCGACCTAATACACACGACGTAATATAAACGTGATTCTCTATAAGATTTGATAAAGTACAGCACCTTGAATCACTTTCTCTCTCTAGATTCTCTCTCTAGATCTAGAAAGCTCCAAAACACAAAAATGAGCAAAAGTCCTAATTCTTAACTCTAAGGCTCTATTTATAGGCACAAGGCTTTTAATGAGATTTCTCATTATTACAGAAATACCACCTTGCCTTTTTGTCTAGCTATCTCTAATATTACAATATAAAGTCTAGTACTCTTCATTTTCTGCTACGATTCTGATTGACGTAGGCGATAGACACATACTGCACTAACAGACTCCCCCTTGGATATTGCCGCAGTCAATCTCGATCATTGAGTCAAACTCGTAGCGTCTTCTTTTTCTCTCTCTTTTTGAATCTTCTCGAACATAATCCCCTTTGATATGTCTTTAGCTTCAGTTTCTCTCCCTCTCCGTAGTCTCTTTCTTCAGGCTCCCCCTTTCGTCAAGCTTCTGTGCTTTTAGGGATCGACACCTAGCTTTCCAGCTACAAACTCCTCCTAACTTTCAGCTTGTCTTCAGACTCCCCCTTAGACTCTGCTCTCGGGATCGTAGTCTGGACTTTTCCTGCAATCACTCATACAACTATAAGTAACAACATTTTAAACTTCCAGATATCGTAATCTGACAATTCAAACCTTCTAAACCACTTCTCATGAATTTGGCAGTTTCATCGAATCGTATCGGAAACAAGCTCTATAACAATATAAGCATCCATATCCCCCACAGTTAATCATCCAAGTCCAAATTAATGACCTTGGAGATATCACAAACTGTTTTTGATTTTTGATTTTAAAACTTCAAGTTTCAAATTAATGGACTTGTTTTATTTTTCAGAAACACAATCAGCTTACTTAGATTTTGAAACTCAGCACTCAGACATCAGTTGTCGAAAATAAATCAGAATCAAAATCTTTTTGTATTTTCTGAAAATATAAAGCAATAAAGAAATATGTACAAACATATTTACAGACAATATTTTTGTTTGAGTATGCGTCAGAGGATCATATCAGTCTTTGACAAGTCACAAGTACCGTTGAGCTTAATTTCACTTTAAGAATTAAACAATTCACTTAGATTGTCGATATACTGATCCACTTAAATTTTCATACAAATTTCAACTGATTCAGGATACGAATTAAGTATTTTAAGAACTTAAACCCATTCATGTGTCCCACCTCTTGAATATACTCCCGTATCCAGATCCCAATATTCAGTCTTACAGGCAATTATAACACAAATGATATCTGTAAGGGGTTAATAAATTATGAAGAATCATGAGAGCTCAGGTCAGAACCATCGTTCAGCAGAGAGATCATGACTCAACTTTTGGGTGTGTCCCCTTTAGAGGATCCTTTTTACAACAGCATTGCTAAGCAATTTTATTGTCCTATCATATATGCTGAGGGTGATGCTGTGTTTCAAGCATTTGCAGAAAGTATTATTCGAGGACTAGGTCAGAACTACCGTTCAGCAGAAGTCCCGGAATAATACCCCAGATATCACTGAGTATAAAAACCTAGTATATCAGAATACAAGACCTTTCAAACAAGATTTCAGGGGTTACCTATATATCCAAGTAGTGTTCCCCACGAAATAAGCAAGTTTGAATTTATGTTTATATCCCGAAAAAGTTTACTAAATGTATAAAAATCTATCGGCATATCATCAGTGAGACTGTTTAACACATTTAAACTTTCCATTTCTTTAGCGTACTGTAACTGTCTACTGATGTACTATCATTTCCTCTTTTTACACAAAAACTCAATTTTTGAATTTTATCATGTTTTTGTCATTTTCAAATGTTTTTGGATTTTCTAACAATATTTCTCCCCCTAAAATGCAAAACCATTTAAAGAAAATTTGACAACCAACACTGATAGCTTTGTCTCGCCATCCATTTTCTGCTTCTCATGCTCTGATTTGTAGAAAATATAACATACCCCCATGATTTACAACCCATTGATCTTAACAGTTTGAAAACCGTTTTTCAATCTAATGAAAGTAATCATGTTTGTTCAGCCGTGAGGGTTTCGGCGTATTCAATCAACATACATACAAAACAATATTAAAGACAACATATTTTTGGTTTTTCAAATTTTAACAAACTAAAAACATATTTTTGGTTTTTAATTTTTCAATTTTTTGGATTTTGAAAATATTGTTTATTTATGTACAGAAAACAATCACACTAAACTCCCTGTTCAACCAAACCAGGGTCCTGCAACCTCTTCCTGTGCCAGGCTGCTCCAACTACCATTCTCACAATCTTCAGCTTCGTTGAGCACCTGCACATTCAAACTTTATCAATCATTTGAACAATTTAGCCCAGGTCTGTTGGACCTTAGGCATTTCAACACAATAATGTTCATTCAATTTTGGAAACTCTTTGTCACTTAAAACGTTTTCAATTTTGATTTCAACTTTCTCATCTTTTACCGACATCACTTGTTTCTTAGCACTCCACATTTGACCTTCCGGAGTACCTCTTTTGTAAAAGTTTGTCTCTTTTTGAACCTTTTGAATTTGAATAACATTTTTAGGTTTCCAAAACTCTTGAGGTTTTGTAATATCAACAGATGTTCTCCAACTCTGTGTTGTTCTGAATCTGGGTGTGTGAGACTTCCAGGTCTGTCTTGAATTGAACATGTTCGGGTTTGATTTCCAATTTTGATTTGAAGCAAACTTGTTTGTATTGTACCTCCAAGTTTGTTTCGAATCAAATCTGGTTGACCTTGATTTCACATCCGCAGATTTCTGTTTTTCAACATCAACAGGCTTTGGATTTGGACACTTTCGTGCAACATGTCCAATTTGATCACATTTAAAACACACTTTCTTTGAAACATCCTTGGCCTGTTGTTGTTTCTTTTTCATAACATCAAACTCTTCATTAGACTGTTGTCCAAATTTGAGTTTTTCCTCTTCTTTCAAGCTTTTCCCTTGAACAAAACTTGTTTTAACCTGAACATTTTTCTTCCAATTTTGTTTCTTTTTATAACCCAAACCAGCCTTCATGTTTTTCTTCTTAAAACCCGGTTTGTTATAAAAAGATTTATGACCTTTACCAGCAAACTTTGGAATCTCAGACTTCTCAATCTCAACCATTTTGAAAACTTTATCGACCTTCTCTGAAATCACATTCTGAATTGGGAATACAACATCTAAGAATAATTTGCCCGATCCAATCATGGTATAAACCAATCCTTTTGAATCATCATTCAAATTTTTCTCGGATTTTGTGTTTTTCAGATAACCATCATAAAGATTTCCTTCGTCTTCATCCTGTGATTCAGACTTACCTTTTGTTGACTCATCTTTCAAAACGCTTTCAACAACCTTACTTACCACCTCTGAATCATTAGCATCATCAGATTTGGAGTAAGTCACATCGATACTTTCAGGTAACTGGTTAGCTATGTTCAAACCCTTTGCCACCTTTTCCTCATCATAAAAAGTATAATTGTTTCTCAATGGTGGTGGTACCTGATGAAATTCTGAACCAATACCCTTTTTGCAATTTTCAGTATCTTTGTCATCTGGTGTGATGTTGAAAATGCGTTCAAGAATGTACGAAGAGTTATGATAACTTTGAAGTTTTGTAACAACCTTTTCTTTTTCAGCCAAGACTTGTTTAATATTAGCAATTTCATCAACACATTTGTTCAATTCAATTTGCTTTTCTTTAAACTTTCTTTCATACATTTCTTTAGTGACTAAAGTTTCTGACAATCTTTGATCAAAACTTTTGACTTGGCTCTTCAAAGTATCATTAGCTTCTTGTACTCTCTGACTCGACCACTTTAAAGAATCATACTGTTTTTGTAAATCTTGAAATTTAGATTCTTTTTCAACACAATCAACACATTTTGCTGAACACAGTTGTCTATAAACATCATTATCCTTTTCAAGATCTTGACATTTCTGTGTCAATTTTTCAACTTTTAGTTTCAAAATTTCTTTTTTTTCAATCATTTCTTTACATTTTATTTTGAAAACATTTTCAAGTTTATTTGTTTCAATATCTTTTGTTTTTATCATTTCATCCTTTTCGGTACAGGCTTTGCACATTTCTATGCAATTCCTGCACTTGTTTTCATTTTTATCATCAGACTGTTCAATGCTTTTGTCTGTGTCAAACAATTCAGAAGATTCAGTTTGAATTTTTTCTGTTATCACACCTTCTTCTTCTGTCTTTTTCTGACCTTCATCTTTCGTCTGTTCTTCTTTATCAGTTTTCTCTGCCGCTTTCTTTACTTCCTCTATCAGCTTTTCCAGCTCTTGTTCTTTCCTCTTTTTCATTTCTACCACCTTTGGTAGACTCCCTTCACAAACTTCTCTAATTTTCTTCTCCAAATCAGGCAAATATGTTTTATCAGATAACCTTCGTGTGTTGAAAGTCGCCTGCCTTGGAACCAAATTTGTTACAGCTTCGAAATCCACTTTTGATGGGTCAACAACTGGATTACCCCATGGATCCATGTAACATTCCAACTCTTCATTCCATCTTTTTGCTCTCTGGCTTCTTTGAATGGTTCATTTAATTTTCCGATTTCCCATCTTGCATAATCTGCTTTCCAATATCTATCAGGATCAGCAACTTCTTTACTGCTGCTTGACATCTTCAAATACCTTGAATCAAAACAATCAAACGATCAGTTTAAAAATGAACTAACTATGTAAAAGTGTGAGAGTGGAATTGATCTAGGACTCGTATCGAAGACTCGCGAACTCGTTTCAATATATTCCGGTATAATTTCTGAATGAATAGACCAGAACAAATGAACCACGAGATATGGGCTTAGACTGATGTAATTCACTTTTGGGCCGCAAAAATCAATGACCCGTTTTTAATATGTAAACTCTGATTGGGCCGATGAGTCTTGAAGGGTCAACAATCACATGGGCTGTTCAATATCTTGTGCCGACAACAATTGATATCAAAACAATTCTTTGATTTGGCCGCAACATTTCAGTTTTTTAATCCAAATCTTGGGCCGGCAGATCCACTGATGTAATATATCTTGGAATCACGTGAACTGATATTACTTTTAAACCTTCAATTTTAATTGGACCTTTCCTATTTTGTTTCACACGCCAACATTGTTAAACTCAAAAGTTTTTACATCCAACACATGAACCGAGAACTTTCACAATCCCCACTAACAGACAACTTCGATTAATGTCTATCATATACAAACTGACAATCTCTATTTAATGATCACATGCACCACTGAATTAAGATGTATCTCATTGGGCCTTTTGTTTAAAGTGGATCTTGGGCCAAGAACACTACTGACAACTCTTTAATTCACGTGATGGACTTATCAATTTCAGATTATCACCCAACAATTTTCATGTGTTCTAAATTCTAATTGACCGTTGATATTATAGATGTCTGACACAACACATAGGTCTGATTATTTTGATTCATGAGAACACTTTTCATTTGACCAACAATTTGTTATGTTCACGTTCAATCAGTTCAAGCGAAATCCTCAGAATATTCAAGCGAAATCACGACTGTTATCTTTCAAGCGTAAACAATGATGAGTTTCAAGCGAAATCTCTGAGTTCCAAGTGATTTTCAAGCGGAAACTGATTATATGTGCCTTTTCAAGCGAAACTAAACTGATATCTCAAGCGAAATCTCACTTATAAGGATTTCGCTTGTATTTTTCAAGCGAAATCTTGCTGTTTCCAACGAAATCGGACACAAAAAATCGAATTTCTCCTAAACGGCTAGGAGTTTGAATCTGAAACTTGGTAGGATTGTAGATCAACTGTTTTCGCACAATATACTAAAAAATCAGCCGATTCGGACCGTAAAATCCCGTTCAATTTGTTGAAAAACCGTAGAAAACGTGAAAAGTGAGTAGAATATGAAGAAAAAGATGATATTCAGATCTGAAATCGATGTAATTCTGTGCTAAATCGTGTGATAGATCAGTGCAATCGAGCTCCTGCTCTGATACCACTTGTAGGACCGGTTTTGACTCCGAAACGATTGCGAAACGAACGTAAAACGTGCGGAATCCGTACATGAACGCGACCTAATACACACGACGTAATATAAACGTGATTCTCTATAAGATTTGATAAAGTACAGCACCTTGAATCACTTTCTCTCTCTAGATCTAGAAAGCTCCAAAACACAAAAATGAGCAAAAGTCCTAATTCTTAACTCTAAGGCTCTATTTATAGGCACAAGGCTTTTAATGAGATTTCTCATTATTACAGAAATACCACCTTGCCTTTTTGTCTAGCTATCTCTAATATTACAATATAAAGTCTAGTTACTCTTCATTTTCTGTTACGATTCTGATTGACGTAGGCGATAGACACATACTGCACTAACAAATTTTAATATTGTAATATCTTTAAACAAATTACTATTACTATTGTTTAAAAGATATACATACATATTCTAAATACACGTATATTACTTAATTACCTAATATATGTAGAATCGATTTTAGAAATGTCAAACTTTGTATTACTCACTATAATATTTCTTTAAATAAATAATATAATATAAAATAAATTAAGAGTTACGTTTTAATATTTTAAATCAATAGGGTTCAACCCACTAGTTAAAAATGAAATTGTTCCCATGAGTCCAGAAAGTTTATATTTTGAGTAATTTATTTCCTTAAACTTTTATTTATCCATCCTTTAATTCCGAAATATTATATTCAAGAGTTAATTGCCATTTTAGTCCCTGAGTTTTGTTCAAATTTGCCATTTTAGTCCAAATAGTTTTTTTTTTCGCCTCTGGGTCCCTGACTTTTCTCTTTTATTGCCATTTTGATCACATACCCTAACTCAATAAAAAAACCCCATTTTTAACCAGCGGTATTTTGGGGATTTTCATTTTAAATCTTTTCAATTGCCATTTTGATCCAATTCTAAAAAATAAAAAAAAATTCTAAAAAATCAAAAAAATAAAAAAAAATTCTAAAAATAAAAAAAAATCTAAAGAAAAATTATAAAAATCAAAAAATCAAAAAAATTCTAAAAAATAAAAAAATCATAAAAATCAAAAAAATCTAAAAATAAAAAAAAATCTAAAAAATAAAAAATTTCTAAATATCAAAAAAATTCTAAAAAATAAAAAAAATCTAAAAAATAAAAAAAATCATAAAAAATCTAAAAAATAAAAAATCTAAAAAAATAAAAAAAATCTAAAAACTCAAACAAACATATTTTAAAGTTTCAAATTTAAAAAATGACGATATATTCGTCGTCCAGACAAATATATTTTCAAGTTCTATCTATTTTGTTGAGTGAATGAGTGGTCATGATGAGATAGAACCACTAACTAACGAACATGCTTGTTATATTTTAGTAAAATGACAATTAACTCTTTGTAAAATTTCATTTTAAGTTGACCTCTTTCACAAACGTTTTTACATTTTCACATTAATTATCACCCTTTTGGCCTTTTTATATATGTTTTCGTCGCAAAACTATTTATTACAATAATATTTTCATCTTTAATTTTGTATCAATTAATATAATTTACTAAATATAAATATCATGAAATATAAGTTTTATAAACTAAAACATAACATGCATGTTCGTTAGTTAGTAGTTCTATCTCATCATTACCACTCATTCACTCAACAAAATAGATAAAACTTGAAAATATATTCGTCTAGACGAGGAATATATCGTCATTTTTTGAATTTAAACTTTAAAATATGTTTGTTTTAGTTTTTAGCGTTTTTTTTTTTTTTTTTTTTTTTTTTAGATTTTTTTTATTTTTTAATTTTTTTTGATTTTTTTGATTTTTGAGAATTTTTATGATTTTTTAGAGTTTTTTATTTTTTAGAATTTTTTTGATTTTTTTTTATTTCATAGAATTTTTATGAATTTTTGGATTTTTTAGAATTTTTTTTAATTTTTTAGAATTTTTTTATTTTTAGAATTTTTTATTTTTTAGTATTCTTTATTTTTAGATTTTTTTTTATTTTTTTAGAATTTTTTTGATTTTTTAGAATTTTTTGGATTTATTAGATTTTTTTTATTTTTATGATTTTTTTTTTACAATTTTTTTTTTAGATTTTTTTTTGATTTTTTAGAATTGGATCAAAATGGCAATTGAAAAGATTTAAAATGAAAATCCCCAAAATACCCCTGGTTAAAAATGAGGTTTTTGGATGTAGTTAGGGTATGTGATCAAAATGGCAACAAAAGGGAAAAGTCAGGGACACAGAGGCGAAAAAAATTTTATTTGGACTAAAATGGCAAATTTGGACAAAACTCAGGGACTAAAATGGCAATTAACTCTCTATATTCAATAAATTTAACAGAAGTTTATTTCAATATACTATTTTTATAAAAGGATCAATAAAGTTAGGAGAATAAGCTTGATAATTGGTACAGTCGGATATATAGTAATCTAGTATATATATATATATATATATATATATATATATATATATATATATATATATATATATATATATATATATATATATATATGCGTGTGTCTATGTGTGTGTATATTACGTAAGAAATTTGAAATTTTATGTTTCTAAATAATAAATATACACTATACAGGGGAAGGTTCATTTGAGAAGAAAATTTTATTAAGAATAAAAAAAACAAAAGGGTACAATTGTAAAACATTAAATAGTTTTTTTTTCATCTCATTTATTATTATGTTTGACTAATTAATTAGTCATTAAGACTATTTATCATCCACACTAAAAAAAATTTGCCTACACACATCAAAAGTTATCCTACACATTTCGAAATTTATCCTACACATATTGAAATTTATCCTACACAACTCGTAATTTATCCTACACGCCTCGTATTTATCCTACACTATAAATGAATTTTTATTTTTATTTTTTGAGAAAAATATATATCTTAAAAATAAGTTACAAATTTAATATAGTTAGTTATTAAAGATGAAACTACCAATTAATGATGTATGTAAGTTTACCAATATACCCTTATAGTTAATTAAGTACAAATATTAAATGAAGTCTAATGAAGCATTACTATTGGTTGAAATTTCTTCTTTTTTTTTCTTCTTACAAAGAATTTCTTCTCATTTGAACTCTCCACTATACACATATATGTATATACATGATAGAATTTCTTGATGATATACACGATATAATAATCAAATATCTTCTGTGGATAAACATAAGAGAAAATATCGCTGGTGATTCATACGAAAACATGAAGTCATTATAAGAATAACTCATGAAACCTATTATGTTTTAAAATGCCATCGGTCTCAATAAAATATTCCTTGCAACGGAATTTAATAATAAATAAGCATAAATAAAGTTAGCTATAAGCATACTCATCACATTGAACCTAGCCATAGTATTAATGGAGACAATGATATTTTTGTCAAAAACTCCATTTTTCAAACAACAGAAAGTTACAACCATAATGATACCTATGCTTAAACAAAAAAGCTAGGATATTGATATGTACTAGTAACACCCAGGATAGTATTTAGACATGAACCTAAGAAAAATGCCTTAGTATAAGCTTCGATATAAGCTAATTACTTGTATAGATAAAGTATGATGGATATTGGTATGCCGTGAGGATGATGACTAGAACAGTGCCAGTATGATAAATAAGCAATAACACTTGGCCACTGTTATTTCTTGTTTATTAGTACTACTCGGTTCTAGAATATGATCCATCATGAGAATACTAATTTCCTTGTTTCTTGATATAAGCCATAATGAATGATGCACTTTTAAAATCATAATTTGAGAAAAATTCTATTTATGGGAAATACAATGATAATTACCTCTCCGGCAAGACTGGGTATGGTGTAGTAGACTCTCCAGCTTGTCCGGGTAAGATGGGGGTACCTCTCCAGCGAGACCGGGTAAGATGGGGTATATGTTATGTTAATGGAATCCCCTAAATAGTACCATGACCTGATATCTAACCTGTTTTTGGAAATATGAATCTGTTAAATACATTTGACCTTATGAATGGTGTGTATATTACTGTATGTAAAATATATGATTATATAGATATGTATATCTATGAGGAAATCCAAAGACCATAATGATTGAAAACTAGGGATAAATCACGCACAGGTGTATTAATGATAATTTTAGATTTAATTATCAGGGATCTCTCGTATACATCTATAATTCCAAATATCAAACATTATTTCGTTTGATCATCCGTCTCGTAACTCGGGTGTGACACCTGTGTCACTGCGACCAGCAAACAAATACCAAATCAATGAAATATTGTGTTTCATACTTTGGACTTGTATAAATATGTGTATCTTTTGCACATATCAATTCTTGTTCGATTTCAAGCTCTAAATCGCTTTCTGGAAGGTTATACGCGCACTGACTCGTAAATATAACCAGTTTAATGCAACAAACACTCTGGAATAGTGAAATAGGCTTAACATACCTTAAATAACCTTTACACAACTTAGAAATAAGTTTTAGGCTTCAGTATGGCAAAATCAAGTTAAATCGCTTACAGGGACTAAAGTTGACAAACTGCGAAAGTATGCCAATTTGAACTGTAACAGACATTCCAGAACATGGCCATAAGTTAAACATACCATAAATATCCTTTATATAGCTTAGAAATAGGCTTTGAGGGGTTCGGTGTGCTAAAATAAACTTTTGGGTCATTTAGGGACTAAAAGTGTCAAAAAGTGCACAAATTTGCATTTTCGCGCATAACTTACGTTCTGAATACATCCGGACATCCAAAAATTTATGTAAGCACTAAAATATTTTATTTTAGTGTTTGGCATAAGAAAAATCCATTCGTCGCGCAATTTGGATCGTTTTTCGCGCTTATGCGTATTCCGTCGTAATTAAGCGAACATCGCGATCGTGCGACCAAACGAACCAACATCCGGCATATTTTTTAGCATGTTTTATGTCCACAATGTTTAGGCATCATTTTAGGGCCTTAAAGTTGGCTTTACGGGCCTTAGAAGTGTCGGGAATGGCCTTAAACACAAACAGGGACCAAAACTGTCATTTATGAAACTTGTTTCTGATCAGACATGGCCAGGCGGCCCGCGTAAGTATGGTGTGTATTCTTACGCGGCCCGCGTCAGTCCCCAGATAGCATAAACATTGCAGGAACATTGGATCTGGTCCATTTCAATGGTGCACATGGTATTTTTCAATACTATGGGCTGGTTTGAGGTGCACATGGTATTACAATACCATGGGTGCAAGTGTATGGCCAAGATCAAAGCACGTTTTCCAAGAAACAATCTTAACGGTTCTCCGAACACTATAAATACCCACCCCCATCACTTGCAAAAACCCACCAAATCTGATTGTAATGCTCTAAGTTGAGGCCTTTGCTTCATACCTGAGCTATTCGATCACGATTTGCTTGCGGGGACCCTTTGTAAGTATTCATTCGTTCTTGTATTGCTTTTCGAGTTTGAAAGTCAAACTATGTCTGACTTTCGGCGTTGACCAGTCAATGGTCAACACGAAGTTCGTTTGAACTTTGCAACGTGATTGTAATCACGATGGTTATAGTCCCTTGTGACTATGCCTACTGATTACCACGTTGTCTAGGGTCGTAAGGGTAAGCGATCTAATAAATCGCTTATACCTTCGAACCCGACCCAGTTTGGTCGATCATTAGGATCCGACCAAATACATTAGGTGACCATGGTGTATAGGGAATAACCTTCCGAGGTTATACCTTATGGTCACGACGTTTAAGTAGTTGTATGATAGGTAGTTTATATGCCTTAGGTAAATTACCAGAATACCATTTTCATGTATAATTGGTAATTAAGCATATGTAACCTAAACTTTTGTCACATAACTGATTATGTAACATGTTTAGGTTTCATTTAGTATGTAGGCTTTGTTAAAACCATATTAAACGAGTCTCCATACTCGTTTGGTTTACGAACCCTCATTCTATCCGATCCTCCGATTTAGGTCCGGTTTATTAACATAGTTACCTATACTTGGTGCCGTTTGATTCCGTGATCTCTAGAATTGCTTGGTGGTTATCTTAGGACTTCTGAGCAATCTCAAGTGAGTACATAGACCCCTCTTTTACTGTTTTCTAAACTGTTTTGGGGTGAAACACATGTTCCTACTTGTTACTTTCATGCTTTCCGTGTTTTCACATCATATACCTGTTATGTTCGTTAGTACATTATAGTACATGATTTCATTTCATGCTATGTATGCCCATTGTGTGCATACTTAGTACATTGTTTTACATTACACTTATGCTATGTATGTCCATTACGTGCATACTTAGTACATTGTTTTACATTGCATTTCTGTTGCATATGCTCATCCAGCATATGAACACATTATACTACATTTTGAACCGTTGTAACCATTTGACTATGTGAACCGTCGTAACCCTTTGATTATATGAACCGTTTGTAACTATTGAACCGTGTGAGCCATTTGTATCTGTTGACATGATTTACATTTGACAATAGACATTTGACTATACATAAACATTTCTACAATTGTTAAACATTACATCTTGGTGGTTTGGTTTGAGTAAGTGATTTAAGTAACGAGGCGTGCGTAATATGATACAAGCATGGTGGATACGCCGCTGGTACTTCCTATATATAAGTGTTTGTATGGTATTACATATCGTAGCGTTATTTGAACCATTTCAATTTGAGACATATAACATTTTATACAAATAACATACTTTTCACAAAGACATTGATTTACAAACAACTTATCTTATACAAACTCATTTTTCATGGTTATTCATTTAACCATACATTATTCTCTTATTTATACATATCATCTGATCTTATCGTTTTTCAAATGATTTACAAGACAAAGCAAATTACAAGGTTCATGACTAAACATTTTCTCAAACATAAGTCATGAATTCTGTTTTCACAAAACCTATGTATCTCACTGGCATTTTTATGCTGACGTACCTACTTTCACATGTGTTTTCAGGAGATGATGCATAGGACTTATCAAGACATACTTAGGCGGACCTGTGCCTTAGTGACTTAAAACGAGACAAGAACTAGTTAATTTATGTTATGTACTCTTTGGTTCTTGGTTAAAACAATGTAAACCTTTATGTTTGATTAATAAAACGAAACTTCAATTGCCATGGATTTGAAACAATTAATTCTGTTACAACACTCCCCGACGTTTCCGCCACGTTTTGTATGTTCTACGTGGTCGGGGTGTGACAGAAAAGATGGTATCAGAGCCAATGGTTATAGGGAATTAGGTTATTAGTAATGCTTTGACCTAGTCTATAACCTTCTTAGGACCCTAACGCGAGTTTACTTGCGTTTAGTCATAAAACAATACCGTCACCTATCCTTAGGCGACGACCACAACAAGAACATAAATTTCAAAACCGCTTTGAAAACTAATCATCTGTTCTAGGATGATTGATTACTAGGTTTTGAACCCTCTATTGTAAGGTTTTGAACCCTATGTTATAAGGTTTTGAACCCCTTTGAATTTTCAAAACTCTCGTCAAAGTTTTGGGTCCTAAATAGTGTGAACACATGCAAACTAGAAGTGTGGGTGCCTGTACTTTTCTGTCTAAGGCTAGAATGTTCGTACAAATCCACATAATCGGACCAGTCACTCTTACCTGGGAACTCTTAGGGTGAGTGTCCACTTATAGGCGAGCATGTCTTCGCGATACATTATTTTTGACCTATTTACTTTGATTAATCACCAGGGCCGTTTGTTGCTTTGTAGTAACAAACAAATGACCACTATTCTTGCTTTCATCAGATTTGTTTCATCTCATTCTTTTCGTCTAATTCTCTCACTCGTTTCCTTTCATGTTTCCTCTTTTAGAATGCCTCCTCGACGCGAAAACCAGATAGCGACTGCCGAACTGGCAGAAATCATTGCGCAGCAAATGGCTGCTCAATTCCCAAACCTCTTTGCTCAATGGAACCAAGCCAACAACAACAACAATGGTCCATGCAATTTCAAGAGTTTTAACTCGGCTAAACCACTCAAGTTTAGTGGTTTTGAGGGAGCAACTGGGCTTCTTCAATGGTTCGAGAGCATTGAGAATACTTTCCGTCATGTTCAGTGTCCTGATAATCGCAAGGTCGAGTTTTCTTCAAGTGTGTTTCAGAAGAGGGCTCTTACGTGGTGGAACGGGGTTATGAGAGACCGTGGTGCTGAGGTTGCCTTAGCCCAGACTTGGGCCGAACTTAGGGCTCTCATGATGAAGGAGTTTTGTCCTCGTCACGAGATCAGGGCCTTGGAAAGGGAATTCGACAATTTGAAGCAAGATAGCGGTGAGCATCGAGCCTACACGGACCGTTATAAGGAGTTAAGTCTGTTATGCCCAAACATGGTCACGCCTTTGGATAAGGCAATCGAAAAGTACATTGATGGCCTCCCTGACTCAATACAAGACATCGTGACTGGTAGCAACCCTACTACAGTTAGACAGGCCATTGAGCTATCTGCAACCTTGACTGAATTAAAGATCAGGAAAGGTAAACTTTTCCTAAAAGGTGACAAGAAACCGGTCGAGGAATCGAACCCAACCGAGGAATCAAAGACCATGGATGAACAGACTGGATCCCCTAAGAGGTCAAAGAAGCGAAAGGCTTCTCAGAACTTCGCCATGGTTACTCACAATGATCAAGCCGTCCCCAACCAACCAGCTCAACCCCCTGCCAGGAAACCCTACAACGGAACTGCACCCTTGTGCAACCAATGTGGCCTACATCATCATGCTGGTGTGAAGTGCCGCACATGCCAAGTTTGCGAACTTATAGGTCATACAGCGAGGGTTTGCCCAACCGCAGCTGCACCAAATCAAGTTGGCAACAATCCTGCTCAAGCTCGTTTTCCACCGGGGGTCTTGCTACAACTGTGGCGAGATGGGCCATTTTCGTAGGAATTGCCCAAGGCTTGCTAATGCAAATCCAGCGCAGAGATGAGTATCTGACCGACAGGAGACAACGTTGTTTAGAAAATAATCAAGCCTTGTGTATTATTTTCTTTTGTTGTCACGATCCATGAAACAGTTGTTATCGTTGTTTATAAATAAATCTTTTACTTACATTTCAATATGTTTATGTGATTGCATGTATAAACATATCCTCTACAGTACCAACAATCAAGGAACCGTATTCCTTGAAGAACAGACTACCCCCAAATTTCTTCCATTGTATGATCTCTTGCGTTTTCCACGAAAATCCTAAGTACCCGTTTCTTCCAAGAGAAACGAAGCACGAGGCGCCAAGTTAATAACAATCAATTACAAGATAATAATAATTAAACAATTATGTGGTTATGTGCTTATGTGTTCCCTTTTATGTGTCGTGTGATCCAGATTATGTTATCCAAATCCTCGTAGAATCTTACATATCCTTGTACAAGAGATTCATAGTAGGATACCCAAAAGGAACTATCTAAAATCCTTAATGGACTTCTACGTTGTAGATAAGTCCCTTGGATTATAAAGTACTGCTTCATAATTAGACCCCTTGAGTGGTCTAGTTAAACTGGATGATATAGCTGAAAGGACTTCTTGGTGGCCTAATTAAGAAGATCCTCTGTTGATCTAATTAAAAGGACCCTATGTTAGTCTAGTCACCGTCATCACAAGTTTGATATCCTTCCCCACAACATTACAAAACGAACTGTGCGGACTGTGCAAGGAATTACGTAATTATGGATGCATACATAATTATGGGATTTAGTGCACAGAAATCACAGCAGTTCTATTATGTATCTAGAGTTAACCCTATTCATTTCCAATTCTGATGAAGCATCCGTTGAGGAAAAATGAACTAGCTATTCATTTTTCACTTCTGAGGAATATCCGTTGAGGAAATGAATATCCGTTTATCCTTCATTTCCAATTCTGAAGAATAGCCGTTGAGGAAAATGACTCCGTTAATTCATTTTCGTTTCTGAAGATTATCCGTTGAGGAAATGAATATCCGTTGTTAAATCCTTCATTTCCGTTTCTGAGGAAGCAACCGTTGAAAATGACTCCGTTAGTTCATTTTCGTTTATGAAGATTATCCGTTGAGGAAATGAATATCTGTTGTTAAATCCTTAATTTCCGTACCTGAGGAAGCAACCGTTGAAAATGACTCCGTTTGTTCATTTTCGTTTCTGAAGATTTGTCCGTTGAGGAAATGAATATCCGTTTGTTTCTCCTTCTCATTTCCATTTCTGATGAAGCACCCGTTGAAAATGACTCTGTAAGTACATTTTACATTTCTGAAGAATGACCGTTAAGGAAATGACAGGATTGTGCCTTACATATCTCTGGTGGTTATTTAACACAAAGTCACAGACAGACTCCTACGAATTAATTTCGGGACGAAATTTCCTAAAGTAGGGGAGACTGTGACACCTGTGTCACTGCGACCAGCAAACAAATACCAAATCAATGAAATATTGTGTTTCATACTTTGGACTTGTATAAATATGTGTATCTTTTGCACATATCAATTCTTGTTCGATTTCAAGCTCTAAATCGCTTTCTGGAAGGTTATACGCGCACTGACACGTAAATATAACCAGTTTAATGCAAAAAACACTCTGTAATAGTGAAATAGGCTTAACATACCTTAAATAACCTTTACACAACTTAGAAATAAGTTTTGAAGGCTTTGGTATGGCAAAATCAAGTTAAATCGCTTACAGGGACTAAAGTTGACAAACTGCGAAAGTATGCCAATTTGAACTGTAACAGACATTCCGGAACATGGCCATAAGTTAAACATACCATAAATATCCTTTATATAGCTTAGAAATAGGCTTTGAGGGGTTCGGTGTGCTAAAATAAACTTTTGGGTCATTCAGGGACTAAAAGTGTCAAAAAGTGCACAAGTTTGCATTTTCGCGCATAACTTACGTTCTGAATACATCTGGACATCCAAAAATTTATGTAAGCACTAAAATATTTTATTTTAGTGTTTGGTATAAGAAAAATCCATTCGTCGCGCAATTTGGATCGTTTTTCACGCTTATGCGCATTCCGTCGTAATTAAGCGAACATCGCGATCGTGCGACCAAACGAACCAACATCCGGCATATTTTTGAGCATGTTTTATGTCCACAATGTTTAGGCATCATTTTAGGGCCTTAAATTTGGCTTTACGGGCCTTAGAAGTGTCGGGAATGGCCTTAAACACCAACAGGGACCAAATCTGACATTTACGAAACTTGTTTCTGATTAGACATGGCCAGGCGGCCCGCATAAGTATGGTGTGTATTCTTACGCAGCCCGTGTCAGTCCCCATACAGCAGAAACATTGCAGAACATTGGATCTGGTCCATTTCAATGGTGCACATGGTATTTTTCAATACTATGGGCTGGTTTGAGGTGCACATGGTATTACAATACCATGGATGCAAGTGTATGGCCAAGATCAAAGCACGTTTTCCAAGAAACGATCTTAATGGTTCTCCGAACACTATAAATACCCACCCCTATCACTTGCAAAAACCCACCAAATCTGATTGTAATGCTCTAAGTTGAGGCCTTTGCTTCATACCTGAGCTATTCGATCATGATTTGCTTGCGGGGACCCTTTGTAAGTATTCCTTCGTTCTTTTATTGGTTTTCGAGTCCGAAAGTCAAACTATGTTTGACTTTCGGCGTTGACCAGTCAATGGTCAACATGAAGTTCGTTTGAACTTCGCAACGTGATTGTAATCACGATGGTTATAGTCCCTTGTGACTATGCCTACTGATTACCACGTTGTCTAGGGTCGTAAGGGTAAGCGATCTAATAAATCGCTTATACCTTCGAACCCGACCCAGTTTGGTCGATCATTAGGATCCGACCAAATACATTAGGTGACCATGGTGTATAGGGAATAACCTTCCGAGGTTATACCTTATGGTCACGACGTTTAAGTAGTTGTATGATAGGTAGTTTATATGCCTTAGGTAAATTACCAGAATACCCTTTTCATGTATAATTGGTAATTAAGCATATGTAACCTAAACTTTTGTCACATAACTGATTATGTAACATGTTTAGGTTTCATTTAGTATGTAGGCTTTGTTAAAACCATATTAAACGAGTCTCCATACTCGTTTGGTTTACGAACCCTCATTCTATCTGATCCTCCGATTTAGGTCCGGTTTATTAACATAGTTACCTATATTAGTTGCCGTTTGATTCCGTGATCTCTAGCATTGCTTGGTGGTTATCTTAGGACTTCTGAGCAATCTCAAGTGAGTACATAGACCCCTCTTTTACTGTTTTCTAAACTGTTTTGGGGTGAAACACATGTTCCTACTTGTTACTTTCATGCTTTCCGTGTTTTCACATCATATATCTGTTATGTTCGTTAGTACATTATAGTACATGATTTCATTTCATGCTATGTATGCCCATTGTGTGCATACTTAGTACATTGTTTTACATTACACTTATGCTATGTATGTCCATTACGTGCATACTTAGTACATTGTTTTACATTGTATTTCTGTTGCATATGCTCATCCAGCATATGAACACATTATACTACATTTTGAACCGTTGTAACCATTTGACTATGTGAACCGTCGTAACCCTTTGATTATATGAACCGTTTGTAACTATTGAACCGTGTGAGCCATTTGTATCTGTTGACATGATTTACATTTGACAATAGACATTTGACTATACATAAACATTTCTACAATTGTTAAACATTACATCTTGGTGGTTTGGTTTGAGTAAGTGATTTAAGTAACGAGGCGTGCGTAATATGATACAAGCATGGTGGATACGCCGCTGGTACTTCCTATATATAAGTGTTTGTATGGTATTAGATATCGTAGCGTTATTTGAACCATTTCAATTTGAGACATATAACATTTTATACAAATAACATACTTTCACAAAGACATTGATTTACAAACAACTTATCTTATACAAACTCATTTTTCATGGTTATTCATTTAACCATACATTATTCTCTTATTTATACATATCATCTGATCTTATCGTTTTTCAAATGATTTACAAGACAAAGCAAATTACAAGGTTCATAACTAAACATTTTCTCAAACATCAGTCATGAATTCTGTTTTCACAAAACCTATGTATCTCACTGGCATTTTTATGCTGACGTACCTACTTTCACATGTGTTTTCAGGAGATGGTGCATAGGACTTATCAAGACATACTTAGGCGGACCTGTGCCTTAGTGACTTAAAACAAGACAAGAACTAGTTAATTTATGTTATGTACTCTTTGGTTCTTGGTTAAAACAATGTAAACCTTTATGTTTGATTAATAAAACGAAACTTCAATTGCCATGGATTTGAAACAATTAATTCTGTTACAACACTCCCCGACGTTTCCGCCACGTTTTGTATGTTCTACGTGGTCGGGGTGTGACAGAAAAGATGGTATCAGAGCCAATGGTTATAGGGAATTAGGTTATTAGTAATGCTTTGACCTAGTCTATAACCTTCTTAGGACCCCAACGCGAGTTTACTTGCGTTTAGTCATAAAACAATACCGTCACCTATCCTTAGGCGACGACCACAACAAGAACATAAATTTCAAAACCGCTTTGAAAACTAATCATCTGTTCTAGGATGATTGATTACTAGGTTTTGAACCCTCTATTGTAAGGTTTTGAACCCTATGTTATAAGGTTTTGAACCCCTTTGAATTTTCAAAACTCTCGTCAAAGTTTTGGGTCCTAAATAGTGTGAACACGTGCAAACTGGAAGAGTGGGTGCCTGTACCCTGAGTTTTCTGTCTAAGGCTAGAATGTTCGTACAAATCCACATAATCGGACCAGTCACTCTTACCTGGGAACTCTTGGGGTGAGTGTCCACTTATAGGCGAGCATGTCTTCGCGATACATTATTTTTGACCTATTTACTTTGATTAATCACCGGGGCCGTTTGTTGCTTTGTAGTAACAAACAAATGACCACTTTTCTTGCTTTCATCAGATTTGTTTCATCTCATTCTTTTCGTCTAATTCTCTCACTCGTTTCCTTTCATGTTTCCTCTTTTAGAATGCCTCCTCGACGCGAAAACCAGATAGCGACTGACGAACTGGCAGAAATCATTGCGCAACAAATGGCTGCTCAATTCCCAAACCTCTTTGCTCAATGGAACCAAGCCAACAACAACAACAATGGTCCATGCAATTTCAAGAGTTTTAACTCGGCTAAACCACTCAAGTTTAGTGGTTTTGAGGGAGCAACTGGGCTTCTTCAATGGTTCGAGAGCATTGAGAATACTTTCCGTCATGTTCAGTGTCCTGATAATCGCAAGGTCGAGTTTTCTTCAAGTGTGTTTCAGAAGAGGGCTCTTACGTGGTGGAACGGGGTTATGAGAGACCGTGGTGCTGAGGTTGCCTTAGCCCAGACTTGGGCCGAACTTAGGGCTCTCATGATGAAGGAGTTTTGTCCTCGTCACGAGATCAGGGCCTTGGAAAGGGAATTCGACAATTTGAAGCAAGATAGCAGTGAGCATCGAGCCTACACGGACCGTTATGAGGAGTTAAGTCTGTTATGCCCAAACATGGTCACGCCTTTGGATAAGGCAATCGAAAAGTACATTGATGGCCTCCCTGACTCAATACAAGACATTGTGACTGGTAGCAACCCTACTACAGTTAGACAGGCCATTGAGCTATCTGCAACCTTGACTGAATTAAAGATCAGGAAAGGTAAACTTTTCCTAAAAGGTGACAAGAAACCGGTCGAGGAATCGAACCCAACCGAGGAATCAAAGACCATGGATGAACAGACTGGATCCCCTAAGAGGTTAAAGAAGCGGAAGGCTTCTCAGAACTTCGCCATGGTTACTCACAATGATCAAGCCGTCCCCAACCAACCAGCTCAACCCCCTGCCAGGAAACCCTACAACGGAACTGCACCCTTGTGCAACCAATGTGGCCTACATCATCATGCTGGTGTGAAGTGCCGCACATGCCAAGTTTGCGGACTTATAGGTCATACAGCGAGGGTTTGCCCAACCGCAGCTGCACCAAATTAAGCTGGCAACAATCCTGCTCAAGCTCGTTTTCCACCGGGGTCTTGCTACAACTGTGGCGAGATGGGCCATTTTCGTAGGAATTGCCCAAGGCTTGCTAATGCAAATCCAGCGCAGAGATGAGTATCTGACCGACAGGAGACAACGTTGTTTAGAAAATAATCAAGCCTTGTGTATTATTTTCTTTTGTTGTCACGATCCATGAAACAGTTGTTATCGTTGTTTATAAATAAATCTTTTACTTACATTTCAATATGTTTATGTGATTGCATGTATAAACATATCCTCTACAGTACCAACAATCAAGGAACCGTATTCCTTGAAGAACAGACTACCCCCAAATTTCTTCAATTGTATGATCTCTTGCGTTTTCCACGAAAATCCTAAGTACCCGTTTCTTCCAAGAGAAACGAAGCACGAGGCGCCAAGTTAATAGCAATCAATAACAAGATAATAACAATTAAACAATTATGTGGTTATGTGCTTATGTGTTCCCTTTTATGTGTCGTGTGATCCAAATTATGTTATCCAAATCCTCGTGGAATCTTACATATCCTTGTACAAGAGATTCATAGTAGGATACCCAAAAGGAACTATCTAAAATCCTTAATGGACTTCTAGGTTGTAGATAAGTCCCTTGGATTATAAAGTACTGCTTCATAATTTGACCCCTTGAGTGGTCTAGTTAAACTGGATGATATAGCTGAAAGGACTTCTTGGTGGCCTAATTAAGAAGATCCTCTGTTGATCTAATTAAAAGGACCCTATGTTAGTCTAGTCACCGTCATCACAAGTTTGATATCCTTCCCCACAACATTACAAAACGAACAGTGCGGACTGTGCAAGGAATTACGTAATTATGGATGCATACATAATTATGGGATTTAGTGCACAGAAATCACAGCAAGTTCTATTATGTATCTAGAGTTAACCCTATTCATTTCCAATTCTGATGAAGCATCCGTTGAGGAAAAATGAACTAGCTATTCATTTTTCACTTCTGAGGAATATTCGTTGAGGAAATGAATATCCGTTTATCCTTCATTTCCAATTCTGAAGAATAGCCGTTGAGGAAAATGACTCCGTTAATTCATTTTCGTTTCTGAAGATTATCCGTTGAGGAAATGAATATCCGTTGTTAAATCCTTCATTTCCGTTTCTGAGGAAGCAACCGTTGAAAATGACTCCGTTAGTTCATTTTCGTTTCTGAAGATTATCCGTTGAGGAAATGAATATCCGTTGTTAAATCCTTAATTTCCGTACCTGAGGAAGCAACCGTTGAAAATGACTCCGTTTGTTCATTTTCGTTTCTGAAGATTTGTCCGTTGAGGAAATGAATATCCGTTTGTTTCTCCTTCTCATTTCCATTTCTGATGAAGCACCCGTTGAAAATGACTCTGTAAGTACATTTTACATTTCTAAAGAATGACCGTTAAGGAAATGACAGGATTGTGCCTTACATATCTCTGGTGGTTATTTAACACAAAGTCACAGACAGACTCCTACGAATTAATTTCGGGACGAAATTTCCTAAAGTAGGGGAGACTGTGACACCTGTGTCACTGCGACCAGCAAACAAATACCAAATCAATGAAATATTGTGTTTCATACTTTGGACTTGTATAAATATGTGTATCTTTTGCACATATCAATTCTTGTTCGATTTCAAGCTCTAAATCGCTTTCTGGAAGGTTATACGCGCACTGACGCGTAAATATAACCATTTTAATGCAACAAACACTCCGGAATAGTGAAATAGGCTTAACATACCTTAAATAACCTTTACACAACTTAGAAATAAGTTTTGAAGGCTTTGGTATGGCAAAATCAAGTTAAATCGCTTACAGGGACTAAAGTTGACAAACTGCGAAAGTATGCCAATTTGAACTGTAACAGACATTCTGGAACATGGCCATAAGTTAAACATACCATAAATATCCTTTATATAGCTTAGAAATAGGCTTTGAGGGGTTCGGTGTGCTAAAATAAACTTTTGGGTCATTCAGGGACTAAAAGTGTCAAAAAGTGCACAAGTTTGCATTTTCGCGCATAACTTACGTTCTGAATACATCCGGACATCCAAAAATTTATGTAAGCACTAAAATATTTTATTTTAGTGTTTGGCATAAGAAAAATCCATTCGTCGCGCAATTTGGATCGTTTTTCGCGCTTATGCGCATTCCGTCGTAATTAAGCGAACATCGCGATCGTGCGACCAAACGAACCAACATCCGGCATATTTTTGAGCATGTTTTATGTCCACAATGTTTAGGCATCATTTTAGGGCCTTAAAGTTGGCTTTACGGGCCTTAGAAGTGTCGGGAATGGCCTTAAACACCAACAGGGACCAAAACTGTCATTTATGAAACTTGTTTCTGATTAGACATGGCCAGGCGGCCCGCATAAGTATGGTGTGTATTCTTACGCGGCCCGCGTCAGTCCCCAGACAGCAGAAACATTGCAGGAACATTGGATCTGGTCCATTTCAATGGTGCACATGGTATTTTTCAATACTATGGGCTGGTTTGAGGTGCACATGGTATTACAATACCATGGATGCAAGTGTATGGCCAAGATCAAAGCACGTTTTCCAAGAAACGATCTTAATGGTTCTCCAAACACTATAAATACCCACCCCCATCACTTGCAAAAACCCACCAAATCTGATTGTAATGCTCTAAGTTGAGGCCTTTGCTTCATACCTGAGCTATTCGATCACGATTTGCTTGCGGGGACCCTTTGTAAGTATTCCTTCGTTCTTTCATTGCTTTTCGAGTCTGAAAGTCAAACTATGTTTGACTTTTGGCGTTGACCAGTCAATGGTCAACACGAAGTTCGTTTGAACTTCGCAACGTGATTGTAATCACGATGGTTATAGTCCCTTGTGACTATGCCTACTGATTACCACGTTGTCTAGGGTCGTAAGGGTAAGCGATCTAATAAATCGCTTATACTTTCGAACCCGACCCAGTTTGGTCGATCATTAGGATCCGACCAAATACATTTGGTGACCATGGTGTATAGGGAATAACCTTCCGAGGTTATACCTTATGGTCACGACGTTTAAGTAGTTGTATGATAGGTAGTTTATATGCCTTAGGTAAATTACCAGAATACCCTTTTCATGTATAATTGGTAATTAAGCATATGTAACCTAAACTTTTGTCACATAACTGATTATCTAACATGTTTAGGCATATAACACTTGTCATAGGACTAGTTAGGCGGTCCGAACGCGTTTCACGCGAACGACGCGTTAAAGTAGCATAAGCTACCTAAACGGGTCGTAATGGGTCGAAAGCACTTATGTTAGGTTTCATTTAGTATGTAGGCTTTGTTAAAACCATATTAAACGAGTCTCCATACTCGTTTGGTTTACGAACCCTCATTCTATCCGATCCTCCGATTTAGGTCCGGTTTATTAACATAGTTACCTATATTAGGTGCCGTTTGATTCCGTGATCTCTAGCATTGCTTGGTGGTTATCTTAGGACTTCTGAGCAATCTCAAGTGAGTATATAGACCCCTCTTTTACTGTTTTCTAAACTGTTTTGGGGTGAAACACATGTGCCTACTTGTTACTTTCTTGCTTTCCGTGTTTTCACATCATATACCTGTTATGTTCGTTAGTACATTATAGTACATGATTTCATTTCATGCTATGTATGCCCTTTGTGTGCATACTTAGTACATTGTTTTACATTACACTTATGCTGTGTATGTCCATTACGTGCATACTTAGTACATTGTTTTACATTGCATTTCTGTTGCATATGCTCATCCAGCATATGAACACATTATACTACATTTTGAACCGTTGTAACCATTTGACTATGTGAACCGTCATAACCCTTTGATTATATGAACCATTTGTAACTATTGAACCGTGTGAGCCATTTGTATCTGTTGACATGATTTACATTTGACAATAGACATTTGACTATACATAAACATTTCTACAATTGTTAAACATTACATCTTGGTGGTTTGGTTTGAGTAAGTGATTTAAGTAACGAGGCGTGCGTAATATGATACAAGCATGGTGGATACGCCGCTGGTACTTCCTATATATAAGTGTTTGTATGGTATTACATATCGTAGCGTTATTTGAACCATTTCAATTTGAGACATATAACATTTTATACAAATAACATACTTTTCACAAAGACATTGATTTACAAACAACTTATCTTATACAAACTCATTTTTCATGGTTATTCATTTAACCATACATTATTCTCTTATTTATACATATCATCTGATCTTATCGTTTTTCAAATGATTTACAAGACAAAGCAAATTACAAGGTTCATGACTAAACATTTTCTCAAACATAAGTCA
The DNA here is from genome assembly GCA_030545235.1 of Helianthus tuberosus. Lineage (NCBI taxonomy): Eukaryota > Viridiplantae > Streptophyta > Magnoliopsida > Asterales > Asteraceae > Helianthus > Helianthus tuberosus. The sequence goes on along the minus strand of CM060445.1, from coordinate 147,489,076 downwards.
TGAATTCTGTTTTCACAAAACCTATGTATCTCACTGGCATTTTTATGCTGACGTACCTACTTTCACATGTGTTTTCAGGAGATGATGCATAGGACTTATCAAGACATACTTAGGCGGACCTGTGCCTTAGTGACTTAAAACGAGACAAGAACTAGTTAATTTATGTTATGTACTCTTTGGTTCTTGGTTAAAACAATGTAAATCTTTATGTTTGATTAATAAAACGAAACTTCAATTGCCATGGATTTGAAACAATTAATTCTGTTACAACACTCCCCGACGTTTCCGCCACGTTTTGTATGTTCTACGTGGTCGGGGTGTGACATCGGGCGACAAGATGAACGATGAGAATCCCTTAAATTGAGACGCCATCGAAACTATAAGAGATCCCTTTGCGTTACCTTAGATTATCGACGCATTAGGAAACCTGTAACTAAAAGCTGTGCTAAAACATAAAACATCTAAAAACATACGCTAATGATAGTAACTTTACCCCCATTAAAAAAAACTATTGAAAAGATAAGAATCTCATAGAGAATAGTTCAGGTCAAAGTAAAGTGGAATTCAAAACAAGGACCAGAATATACCTAGGAACTAGACTAACTAAAAGTATTCATCCATATTTCAGGGAATCTCGAGGACGAGATTTAAAACAAGGTGGGGAGGATGTAACATTCCCAAAATTTTATTTATAAACTTAAAATATATAAAAACTTATGATAGATCATGGGTAAGTTGACCGACAGAAATATAAGGTATTTTGGTAAAACGTGGGAACCGTTTAATAATTATAATAATAAAAATATGTTATAATTAACATTACCCTGTTTTAATGAAACTTAAGCCAAAATGTAGATAAAAATATTCTCGTTCTAATGGCATATTCATCATTTTATAAAAACGCCATATTTTAGAAGTTATAAGCGCCAAATGAGTGAAGCAGTTAAATTAATTATAATATATAAATTAATAAAATAATAATAATAAAAAAATATATCACTTAAATAAAGTGGTCGTAATTTTTGAATAAAATAATAATACTAACATTTGAAAGTTGTTTCTTTTGAATGCATGTATGCATTAACTTTAGTATATACGTGTCTTTAAGAAATTAAAATCTAAACAAACAAATTAATACATGGATGCATGACAAACGAAGCTTTGCCTCCAAGCAATTGAGAAAGGACTATAAATAGAAGAATCACATTCAAACTTTCGTTGTTCATTTCCTTTGTATCTATCTCAATCTCTCTCTACCTCTCGCAATCTCTAAATATCAGAGTTCTATTTTCTTTAGTATATCACCTATAGTAATAAAGCCCTGACCCGTTTTAAGTGTTGCAACCCCTGATCACTGATACCCTGTCCGATTGATCTAGGGACCCGTAACAAATGTCAAGGCTCTGCCTGACTAAGTTTGTTGGGGTTTTGTCTCGTGACGTAGGGATAAAGTTGAATTAGGTTACTATACTTAATGCGAGTACATTTTATTAAATAATTCAGGGATTATACCCAAGATATAACAACCCTCGAAAACGACAGTTTCCTTGATAGTTGCGGGTTTAGCTGCTTGCACAAAATCAACTACACAATCGGGTAAGGCTCGAATATACTTCTTGATTGTCATTTCAGGCGTTGCCACCTGACTAAGACAGATAATACGGAGCTGTTTGAAGCGAGCGGTGAGACCAGCGTTGTCACCTCCTTCTTGCTTGATACCCCAAAACTCGTTCTCCAGCTTATGGATCTCATCTGGGGGACATAATTCTTTCATCATGACTTCCTTCAATTCCTCCCAGGAGAGTCCACAGGCTTCATCATTACCGCGCCTGTTGTGCTCAGCAATCCACCAATCCAGTGCCCTAGACTGGAAGACTCCTGTAGCGTTCACAGTGCGGAGGTCATCTGGGCATCCTGATTGACGAAGAGTGACTTCGATAGAGTCAAATCACTGAAACATAGCACTAGGTCCATCTTCACCAGTGAAGTCTTTAGGACCACAGGCCTTGAATTGTTTGAAGCTAAAAGTAGCTTTCGGAGTGTCACTCTTTGACTCAACAGAGGATTTGCTGCTGACCTCGTTGATCTCGTTGATGATCTGAGGTATGACTTTAGCCATTTCCTTGGCTACTAGTGAAGCGATACGCTTGTCAGCGTGATTTCGGCGAACGTTACGTTGAGTATGCGATCCAAATGACATCTGTCATTGGATGAGATTCGATTATGTCGGGTCGTAGGTAATATTTTAGCGTTTCACACCACATATTTACTATTATTTTTATTATTATACACATAAGGCACACATTCACGTAAGCACATAAGCAAGTAAGCACATAATCACCTAAGCACATAAGCACGTAAGCACACAAACACATGTTAGCCCATACTAACACGTGGTCCATGTAAGCACATATTTTGCACGTATTCATCTACGTATTTTGCACGTATTCACCTACAAATTTTGCACGTATTCACCTATAGTTCAAAGCGTAAGCGTTTTCGAGGTTCTCGTAGCGCGTTCGAGAGTTGCGAATGATATCGAGTAGCATAACGTACATCAACAAGTACTGTAGCGTATGAGAGCTTGTGATTAGGAGAGGTGCACGTTTTAGTTGCGTTCGCGATTAGTTAACATTTTAGATTACAACAGCTGTGCGAGTTGTGCGCGTTTGGCGGAAAGCGAGAAATCGAAACCATAAAACATAAATTTAAAACATATAAACACAACAAGCACAATAAACTTCGATGACACGTAAAATCGACGATTGCGGGCTTGAAATTAAGAGATTGGCTTGGGTGTGAAGCGTCGACTATCCAAAGTGATTCAACTATTCCCAACGAGTTTGAGTACATGCTTTGGCCTATAGACTATGCTCTCTCACCGTAACACGGTGAATGTCATTCATCCTTCAAGTTACTATGTTTCTCAAATCGTTGGAACAGTCGTGACTTTGGTGAGAGTTTTGTAAAAGCATTTTAGAGAGTGGAACGCATCATTAAGATGCGGGTTTCACCCCTAACTTAACAACTCTGCTCCTGCTGTGGTAGAAACTTTCATAAGATAGAAATGGAGATTTCCATTGAGATATGGATATCACTCCTAGCTCAACGAAAGATTCTCGTGCTGAGAGTAAAAATACGCGAGGTGAGTGGTCTTATCGAGAGTTCTGGGTTTTCACACCTAATCTCGATGCAATCACTCGAGTATCCAACGTGTGTATTGTGTTAGCCTTAGGAAATACAATACATATCTGCCTTAGGAAAGGCATTTAAGCGTTTTAGTATGAGCTGGCATACTTCGTATGAAGTGTACAACTCAGACAAGGTATCCTACTTCCTACGAGATGTTTCACTCGAGTGAAGTAACTCACTTTGTGCGAGTTGTCCCAATTTATACGGGTATCCCTAGTTTTGCGATAGAGAGATAGAGTTCGCACAAAAAGGGTTTCTGATGTGGTACATAGGCTATAGACTAGGTCAACTCTACACGACTCAACCTAATTCCCTATAGTTATGGCTCTGATACCAATCTGTCACACCCCAACCGATAGCGAAATCATTGGGGCGTCACTAGGCGAACCAGATTGCTCAAGAGAATCCGTAACAACTATTAATGGCAATATTTAAAAGGTTAATTGTCCCATACCAATCAACAAACATTCCACAAACAATTATCACAGACAGTGTGTTCTCAAAAGCAATGCAAGTCCGACAACCTAGATTTCTATTGGTGGAGTTTCTCGACTTCCTAACTTGATTCATCACAGCATGACATCCTATCAACCTGTCACATACGTTAAAATAAAGTCAATACATAAAATGTAAAGGTGAGTACACAAGTTTGCATAGGTATAGTATAGAAAGCGTTTACGCATAACCTGCATGTAACACGTAGAGTTGTGAATCAAGTAAGCTATCGACAATGATACCAACAATACCAATGACTGTGAGTTGTAGAATGCGTGACACATATTCACCACTGTGAACATGTGAAGTAATAATCTTAACAACCCCTGAATAAACAGGTGCTGAGTCCAAACTATAGTACTATCGTTGCTAAGGGTGGCAAGTAGTAATCACTGTGTAAACATAACATACAAGCATTCATCGAATCGCGTATAACATGTGAGAGCGGTTAGCATTTGTAAATTGTTTAGTATAGTGTGCGTTGTGTTTTGATATAGATAACGTATGTAACACCCAAAAGTGCGTTAAGCGAAAAAGGATTCGAGTATACTCACAGTGCATGTTTAACAGATAAACACAGTCGGTTGGATTGAAGGGAGCGCGTTGACTTAGCCTGAGCACGTAAACAGAAGCGTAAGCGTTGAACGGTGCGTAAAACGAGATGTCGAATGGCTGAGTGTTCGGATGGTGATCCGAACAGATTAGTTCCCATTCGAGCGGATGGTCATCCGAGAGGATGACCATTCGAACGGATGTCCATTCGAATGAGGTGTGTTTGTTTGTAAAATCGTTGAAAATCCAAAGTTTCGTTACAACTTCTAAGTATTGAAAGTTTGTAAAGGGGACAGGTCATCCGGTCGGATGGTTATCCGAACGGATGGCCATTCGATCAAATGGTCAATTCGTTTGAAGTTTGGTAAAATTTTCTAAGTAACAAGTTTTGCGTTAACGGAGACTGTGTGACGACGTGTTAAACAACGGGGATACACCAAGCCTAGCTCATTCGATCGGATGGGTACCACCCCATTCGATCAGACTCGCTGTTCCTGATGAAGATCCATGTTCAACCCGTTAATCGGTCCATTTCTCCGGTGGGAATCCATTCTCAAGCCGGCTCTTAACTAAGGAATGAGTGGAGAGCCTGAATGAGTCCAGATTCCATCGGTTTTGTGTAGAAAAGTTGAAGAAAATTTGAAAATAGATGAAGAGTGTTGAAATCTTGCATAACTTAGTTGAAAAAGGTGTGAAATCCTTTAGATCTGGAACCATTCTTGATTAAATGATGTTCCTCAATAGATTGCATAAGCAACACGAGTGAAGAGCACCTTCAAGGGGTCTAAATCAGTGATTTCAGTGAAGAAGTTAGTGATTTTGATGAAGAAGATGATGTAGAAGTGTTGAGTGATGAAGATTGTACAAGATTTGAGGAGAAAAGCTTACCGAAAAGCCTTGAATCATGAGTAAGAGTGATGGAGAGCGACTGATGTGCGTGTGGTCAGATGGAGGTGTCAAATCAGTGAAAGGGAGGTGTACGGTGGTATTTATAGAGTGAGGGTGAGAGTTAAGTCGGTGGAAAGTGGTACTCGGTCGGATGGCTCGCCTGGTCGAATGGCCATTCGATCCGTCGAGTCGCGTTTTGTTAGTTTCCGACTTTCGTTTCGCGTGTTAAGTGTTGCGTTGCGTTTAGTCGAGTTGCGAGTGAGCGTTTGAGTGTTGCGTTGACAACCACATAATATTTAAACAACTAATCACACTATAATAACATCAAGGCATAAAAGTAAATCTGCGTTTCGAGTCTGCGTTGTGTTTGCATTGAGTTTGCATTATGTTAGTGTTTGCGAGTAACGATACACATAATAAACACACACAAGTAATCAAGTAACCAAGTAATCTCACAAATAACTAAATAAACAAATAACCAATCCACGTTTTGAGTTTGCGTTGTGATGAGTGTTGTGATAACCAACATTTAATGCGATAAGTAGCGTTAAATAAGCGATGTAGTATACGTGATAATATGTGTTTAGAATGCAGTTTAAAAACATAGTTTAACCCATTGCGTTAATCGAATCTCGGAGTACAAGCGATTACCACAGGATAACCGAGATTAGGAACAATCCGAAAATCGGGTTGTTACACGATGTTACCAAGTTAGGGGTGAAACCCGTATCTTGATAACTAATATCACTCTTCGATTTCAATCTTGCCAAAGTCTTGAGTACTCGATTAACTAGGGACATGAAGTAACTGGAAGGGTGAATACCGTTAACTGCTTCTCGGTGAGAGTATTCTACCTATTAGGCCAAAGCATGTTTCCCTAACTCAAAAAGATCTCGATCACTTTGGAAAAGTCTTAGTTTCATTCCGAGACATTCCACGTTTTACATTGAATCTCTTTTATGTCACATCAATTTTAATGTGTATTACATTTGACACGCTTTTCATTTCAACGTTGAAGACACAAATCACACTTTGCTCGCAATCTCAAACATAATAATTCTTTGTGAACAAACTAAATTTACCACTCTTTATCATTATTTGTAGGGCTGTAAACGAACCGAACGAACACGAACAAGGCCTTGTTCGTGTTCATTTTTTAAGGAAATAAATGTGTTCACGAACGGTTCATGAACACTTACCGAGCGAGATTTTCTGTTCGTGTTCGTTCATTAAGGAAATTTTTGTGTTCGCGAATGGTTCACGAACACAAACGAACACAAATAAATTTGGTGAACGCGACGAAGGATAAAGACAGATGGCCCAGAGAGTAGCACTCGAACTTGAATCCCTTATTGTGGAATGGAGGTCGATCGTATTCGCCGATGTAAATAATGAGAAATGAAAGGGAAATGATGCATAAACAAGGTGAGAGTGGGTTTCCTAATTTAATTGTTAGGGTAATAAAATAAATAAAATTTTAATAATATAAAAAGTACAAATAAAATATAAGAAAGTACAAAGATCTTCAATGAAAACACAAACATATGAACATAAATGACGCAAATCAACGAATGTTCACAAACACTTTCACGAACACCTTACGGAACGTTCACGAACACAATCGAATGAATGAGACCTTTGTTCATGTTCGTTCATTTAACTAATCGAACGAAATTTCTTGTTCATATTCGTTCGTTTATTAAACGAACGAACATAGACGAACTTCCCACCGAACGGTTCACGAACTGTTCGCTGAACGTTCGGTTCGTTTACAACCCTAATTATTTGTGATTATACATTGTGAATTCTTGTTATGCTTATGTGAACTAAGTGAAGCTTACGTGTTACGTGCAATATTGTAGAAGGCGCTAGGCGCTAGTCGGACGGTGAGGTACCGCCTAGGGATTAATCGGGATTAATAGGGATTAATCGGGATTAATCAGATTGGACTTTTTAAGTATAATTTTACAAATTTATATATATATATAGATAACTTTATACTTTTTATTAATAAATATACAAGTTTAGGAGATAACTTTATATTTTTTATTAATAAATTTAAAAGTTTAGGAACCATATGTAAACTATTGGAAGGTAGAGGGGGTTAAATGTTAAAATACCTAAACTTAAGTGTTAAAATAGGTTTATAACTAAGATTTGGACTTTAAACCAATGGGCCAGATTAAAAAATGGGTCAAATTTTGTGTTTAATGGGCTGTAAAACATGGACCGATTAGTCCGATTTTGACCGCCTAGGATCGATTTTGACCGCCTAAGACCGATTTTGACCATATCTGCCTAATTGGACCGACTAGCTAAAAATTAGTCAGTAACTCACCGCCTAGCGCCGATTAATCGGCCGCCTAGGCCGATTTCTGCAACATTGTTTACGTGACATATTACATGATGCAAACTAACTTTTCAAAAACATTATGATCAAGTCTCATCCTTTCCCCTGTTTTGAACTTCTAGATGTCTTCCAGCCGTTTCTCCAACCCCAAGAGAAGTTCTAACTCAAGCTCCAACAAGAAGATGCTCGCATTCATGGCCAAGCAGATGGCTCAAGTGATACCTGACATCGTGAGCAAGGTTACCTCAGCCAATACCCCCAACTCCTCTTTCGATTCCAATGTCGACCAACCTAAGCCAGTCATGTTCAACTACAAGCACTTCGCTGCTTGCAACCCACAACCATTCACTAGCAATGATGGTGTTACTAAGATGCTCGAGTGGTTCGATAGCATCGATGTGACATTCATCAATAGTGAATGTCCTGAGCACCTGAAAACCAGAAGCGCAACTGGCGTCTTCTAGGAGAGAGCTCTCGACTGGTGGATGAACGAGCGTAACATCCGATCCAATGAAGACGCCTACACCCTCCCTTGGGCCGAGGTTAAGCAGCTGATGATGACTGAATTCTGCCCTCCCCACGAGCATCAGAAACTTGAGGAAGAATTCTGGAATCTCAAGCAGGTGGGCGATGATAACCTTGGTTACACCACTCTCTTCAAGCAGTTGAGCATCATTGTACCTCACCTGGCTTCAACGCATGAGTGTGCAATTAGGAAATACTTGCAAGGCCTTCCCTCTACCATTCGCGACACCATTGAAGCTACAAGACCCAGCACCATAGAGTTAGTCTATCATCTAGCTACCAGCCTCAACAACAATCGTGTGAGAGATAATCAAACCACAACCCCCATTACCACCAAATACATGAACCAAGCTACCACAGAACCTAAAGAACCCAAAACTCAGCCGCGTAACAACAATGGCAAGAAACACAAGTTTCAAAGCCAGAGTTGCCATGCGATCACACCTGTTGCTAGCCTAAATCCCCTGCAAGAACCCACCAGAAAGCTATACACTAGGACTCATCCCAAGTTTAACACCTGCCATTACCATCACCCTACCAACCTCGCATGCCACCATTGCACCAATTGCAACCGGTTTGGGCATGTAGCCGCCATATGCCGAAGTGGTCCTACGCCACAAGGTAACCAAGCTCAGCAACCTCCACAAAACCAAAACCGTCAAACCCCTGCCAATAATGTTCGAGCCTGCTACAAGTGTGGAGACACTACTCACCTTCGAACCCAATGCCCACAACTCAATCAGGAGCAACAACAGCAACAAGCACCACGTGGTCGTGCATTCAACTTCAACGCGAATCAAGCTCAGAACGACAATGAAGTCATGAACAGTACATTCCTTGTAAATGACTTATATGCTTCTTTACTATTTGATACTGGTGCGGATAAAAGTTTCGTGTCTGTTGAATTCAAATCATTATCAAAATGTACACACTCTAAACTTCCCAAATCATTCACCGTCGAAGTTTCCAATGGCAAGTCTATCACCATTGATTCCGTTCTTCGCGATTGTTTCCTCACTCCTAACGATCATGTATTTCCTATCAACCTCATACCCATGCAATTGGGTAGTTTTGATATCATAGTAGGCATGGATTGGCTTCGTAAGAACCATGCTGAAATCGCTTGTCATGAGAAATTTGTTCGATTGCCTATTCCGTCTGGTGACACTTTACACGTCTATGGTGACCGACCTTCAAAGGGTCTCAAACTCATGTCATGCACACAAGCGAACAAGTACTTACATAAGCAGTACTTTGCCTTTTTAGCCCACATTGTGGAAGAAAAAAAGGGCAAGGGAAAAGACGTAAGTGATGTTCCAGTGGTGCGTGATTTTCCTGACGTTTTTCCCGAAGACCTACCGGGTCCTCCTCCTTCTCGTTCTGTTGATATCCGTATTGACTTCATCCGTGGTGCTATGCCCGTTGCCAAAGCTCCTTATCATCTTTCACCTTCGGAGATGCAAGAGCTATCCAGCCAACTTCAAGAGTTGCTTGATAAAGGTTTCATACGCCCTAGTACTTCTCCTTGGAGCGCTCCTGTTCTTTTCGTCAAGAAGAAATATGGTTCGTTTCGAATGTGTATCGATTATCGTGAGCTTAACAAACTCACCGTAAAAAACCGTTACCCTCTTCCCTGCATCGACAACCTTTTTTATCAACTCCAAGGCGCAACGTGCTTCTCAAAAATTGATCTTCGTTCTGGCTATCATCAACTTCGAGTTCTCGAAGAGGACATTCCTAAAACTGTGTTTCGTACTAGATATGGTCACTACGAGTTTATGGTCATGCCTTTCGGTTTGACCAATACACCAACGGTTTTCATGGATTTGATTAACTATGTGTGTAAACCCTACTTGGACCGCTTTGTGATCGTATTCATAAACGACATCCTGATCTATTCCAAAACCCAAGCCGAACACGAGTGTCATTTGCATCTAATCCTCGAACTTCTACGTGTCGAACACATATACGCCAAATTCTCCAAGTGTGAATTTTGGATAAAGGAAGTTCAATTCCTTGGACACGTCGTGGGTGAAAAAGGTATTCATGTTGACCCCTCAAAGATCAAAGTTATCAAGAATTGGATCGCACCGAAATCTCCATCTGAAATTCATTCATTTCTCGGATTGGCGGGTTACTACCGTTGATTTATCTCAAACGTTTTGAAAATCACCATTCCCCTCACTTTGCTAATCCAAAAAGATAAACCTTTTGTTTAGGGTCCCGAACAAGAGGAGTCTTTTCAAACGCTTAAGGACTTGCTTTGCAATGCTCCTATTCTCGCCCTTCCTGATGGTAACGATGATTTCATGGTGTATTGCGATACATCTAATCGAGGTCTTGGTTGTGTTCTCATGCAACGAGACATGGTTATCGCGTATGCTTATAGACAACTCAAAATACATGAGAAAAACTACACTACTCACGATCTGGAACTTAGCATAGTTGTTTTTGCGTTAAAGATATGGCGACACTACCTATATGGTACCAAGTGTGCGGTCTTCACCGACCATAAGAGCCTACAACACATCTTTACCCAAAAATAGCTAAACATGTGTCAACGTCGATGGGTAGAATTGCTGAACGACTACGACTACGAGATTCAGTCGAAAGACTCACGCCAATAGTATTCATTGTTCCTAAATCTTAAGTGATCTTCGAAACCGCATTCGTGAAGAACAATATTCGTCCGTCAACGAGGAGAACATGTACAACGAGATGAAGCATGGTGCTGAAAACCAACTCGTGACTAAATCCGAAGGAATCCTCTACTATCTCGATCGCGTTTGGGTACCAAACCGTGATGAACTTCGCGAGCTCATAATGAAGGAGGCACACAAATCACGATACTTACCACGATCTTCGTGCGTCCTATTGGTGGCATGGTATGAAGAAGGATATCGCCACCTTCGTTTCGAAGTGTTTCATGTGCTTAAAAGTGAAATTTGAACATCAACGCCCCTCTAGACTACTCAAATAACCAGAAATCCCAGTTTGGAAATGGGAGAGCATTGCCATGGATTTCATAACCAATCCCTCAAACTCCTTCTGGTCACGATAGCATTTGAATGATCATCGACCGTTTGACCAAATCCGCTCACTTCCTCCCCATTCGTGAAGATTACAAAGTTGAGAAGTTAGCCCGTATCTAAACGGATGAAGTCATTTGTCGTCATGGTGTACCTATTGACATCATTTCGGACTGCGATGGTCGTTTCACTTCTCGTCTTTGGCAAAAGTTTCAAACCGCGATGGGTACTCACCTTAATCTTAGTACGGCCTTTCATACTCAAACGGATGGTCAGACCAAATGTACTATCAAAACCTACGATGGGTACTCACCTTAATCTCGTACAACAACTACAACTCAAACATTCAAATGGCTCCTTTTGAAGCATTATATGGTCGCAAGTGTCATTCGCCTATTTGTTGGCACGAAATTGGAGACACATAATTCACTGGCCCTAAGCTTATATAAGAAACAATAGACAAGATTCTACAAATCCGCGACAATCTCCTCAAGGCTAGAAATAGACAAAAGAGCTACGCTGATAAACGTCACAAACCGTTGAAGTTTAATGTTGGTGATCATGTACTACTCAAGGTATCCCCTTGGAAGGGAGTTATTTACTTTGGTAAGAAAGGAAAGCTTGCTCCACGCTTTGTAGGTCCTTTCAAGATACTTGAGATGATTGGCAAAGTGGCATACCAACTAGACTTACCTCAAGAACTCAACAACGTTCATCCAACGTTTCATGTTTCAAACCTCAAGAAGTGTCTAGCTGATGAAGGACTTCAAGTTCCACTCGACGATCTCCAAATCAACAAGACTTTGCATTTCATGGAAAAACCAGTTGAAATCACGGACCGAGGAACCAAACAACTTAGGCGCATTCGAATTCCCATAGTCAAAGTTCGATGGGAAGGAAAACGTGGCGCTGAATTCACTTGAGAACTCCGGAGTGAAATGAAGACCAAACATCCACATCTTTTCATTAAGTCTTCCTCTTAAATGAATTTCGGGATGCAATTTTCCTAAAATAGGGGAGACTGTAACGCTTCGCATTCTCTTACTTTCCTTATTTTTAAAGTATTGTTGTAATTCTATTTTTGGTAACTTGTAATTGTATTATACCATACTTCTTTACAACTTTGTAATCCGAGACTATTGATCATAATGAAACTCGACTATTTTACACATATTTATATTACACATTTTATACTTTTTTACATGTCCATACTCAAAAATCTATGTTTTAAACACCATTATACATGTGTTATACCTGTACATTACACGTTTATGCTCGTTACACCTAAAACCGGCTAAAATATGCAAACTTAACCGAACTTAACCCTTCGCGCGAGTGAACAAGCCCCTTCGCACGAAGAGACCTTTCTCTTCGTGCGAAAGGCCCAGTTGAACCAAACCCACGTGCATAAATCACCCACTGGTACCAAAACACTCCTCAGCCTATAAATACGTGCCTACCCCCGCTCATTTCACTTTCCAGTCGCACAAATTCTCCCAAAACACTCTAAAACTTGCATTGCGAGCAGAGAGTTGCAACAACATCCTAAGTGAGTTTTGACTCACACTCCTTACTTGTTTCTTGTATTTTCATTCATTTCTTCAAACCATCTTGTTTGACAACACTTCTTGGATGGTTTTCACTAGTTTGCCTTGGCAAACTAATGGTGAAACCTCACCACTTTTGAGGTCCAAACAAAGATTTAAAACGTTGATTTTTATTCATGTTTTGCACTTACTATTCTGTTTTTATTAAAAATTCTTGGACAATATGTTTTGATTTGAAACTTGGTGGAATCTGGTACCCACCGAGCTCACAACCCACTTCATAGTTGTGGATTCACATTAGGGTAATTTTCATCGAGAACAGACCCCTTCGTACGAAGGAAGTCCCTTCGCGCGACTGACCCCATTCGCACGAATTGACTTTGTCACACGATTACGTTTCTGATTTTTAACCTGTTCGATTCAAGGTCATCAGTACTCCAAATGTTAAACTCATCTCAGATTCCCCATCTTCAATATGGATGAATCTGAGTTATGATAGAAGTGTGAACTGTGGGAGCCTTGGCTTTCCAAACTAGTTCCACCACCTCATTTGTGTAGCATACGAATGAACACCAAACAGTTTTCTAGAAACAAGGTAAGCTAACCCCGCCTCGCTTTCAACATTTGCCATGTTGGGTATAACACGCCCATGTTGTTCTTATTTGACTCTTTGGATATTTTGTTAACTGTTTTACTTTCAATGACAATACCAGAAAATTATTATTACTGTATAACGTTAAATTAGTTTACGATTAAAATATCACACACGGACATTCGCACGATTGGTCCAGTCGCATGAATGGACTTTCCATTCGCACGAAGAGACCTCCAGTCGCATGAATGGTGCTGTGAACTTAGTTTATTTTCATGTGTTTATACTTTTCACATTTAAACTCTGACCCGAACCCTTCATCAAATCAGAATACTCACACACCTTCATTCACCCATTGTAGGGTAACCTCGGTGTACCAACCTCCAGCTCATCAACTCTCGGTTTAGTGGAAAGCTACGCAAAACCGTGAGTATACTCGATCCCATTTTTTATTTTATACACTTTGGGTGCAATATGTACACAATATACAAAATCACGCAATCAAAATTAAACTTGTTAAAATCACACTTTATCCACTTTAACATGAGACTTGTATTATTCCTGTTAATCTCGCATGCTATGTATACTTGTGTCAATATGCTCATTAATTTTACAAGCCTACCTTAACAATTATAGCGCTATAGGATTAGTGCACCGCCCGTATTCTAGTGGTATTGTTAAGTAAACTATGTTACACCATTGTCGTTTTGACGATATTTGGTAATCACGATTGCGTTAAACTCTGGTTTGACATATAGCTTACACTTGTTTAGTATGTTAGTAACATTATATGCCATTTATCATGTTGGATATGAGCAAACTCTTTTCATTATTATACTATGATATCAAACTTGTATACTCACTAACTTTTGTTGATTATTATTTTAATACATGTTGCAGGTCGCTAGTTGATGTGATGAAGAAACTTATTTAGGGTGGCTAGATACACACCTAGAATTTAATTTCATGTATTTGGTTTATGTTTGCAACTTGATGTATTATCTTTTCGAACAATGTATTTCATTTTAGTGATTATGAAATTCTAGTTAATAAATTATTGTCACATTTAGTGTTTTGATGTCTTGAGCAATCTTGTTTTCGTCTCACTCCGATGTTTCCGTCATCGGTTGGGGTGTGACATAAGGCCAATGCTAGTTTTTTCTAAACTTAGATACCTCGTTTCATAATCTTTCAAGTTTGGGCTAACGTAGTAAATCAAGATCTGGGAATTGGTTCGGTGTGCAACCAAAACAGCGCTGATCGCACCTTATGATGCGACAAGATAAACTGTTAGGACCTCCCCTTCTTTCAGGACCGTGAGTTCTGGCAGAGTGCTTAAGCAATTTTTCAGCTCTTTAAAGGCTCGTGCTGCCTCATTTGACCATTTAAATTCCGATTTGAAGCTTTTTCGGAGGACGTCCATGAATGGCAGAGATTTGTCTATTGCTTTGGATAGTAAACGGTGAAGTGCTGCGAGACGCCCATTTAAAGACTGAATTTCTTTCACAGAAGCTGGTGGCTTCATGGCTAGTACCACGTCTATCTTATCTGGGTTGGCTCACAGGTCGTTCGACCCGACCATGACTCCCAAGAATTTTCCTTCCTCGACGTCGAACGTACATTTCTTGGGGTTCAGCTTCATGTTTATGCTTCGGAGACTGGTGAAAGTTTCGAGGATATCCATAAGCATGATATCTTCGTCGCCGCTTTTAATTACAACATCATCGATGTATACTTCTAAATTCTGCCCGATCTAATCTTTAAAGGCTTTGTTCGTTGGGCGTTGGTACGTGGCTCTAGCATTTTTCAACCCGAAGGGTGATGTGTGGTAAAATACACATATTTATCTCGTGTAAAGTGTATAATTATTGTATAGTTTTTATTTCGTTTTTAGTGTTTTATTATATTATTTTGTGTTTTGCCAGGTCCTAGTGCAAATGGAGCGAAAACGAGTAATAAGGAAATAATCAGCCAATTGAGCAGAGTAGGACGCCAGTGGCCGAATTAAATTCTCTATTTTTCTCGAGTGAGCCGAGCCCACTATATATATATATATATAGACACACACACACACACAAAGGGGGTCCATTATTTTATATATATCACACCAAAAACCCTACTGAGGAGGAGCAGAGATACTAAATTCGAGAAAGAGCCTTCAACTTGAGAAAAAGAAAAGAACTATTATTCTTTGGACGACTGCGGCAATTAATAAGAAGAAGCGATTGGTTCGAGGGTTTAAGCCGCGATCAAGATTCAATTCCGGGTTTGCAAATAATTAATTTATTGGTTTGATATACTATATGTTATTCAAACTCATAACTATGTATTACTTATTATTTGAGACTTGCGTTGTGTTCTTGATTATGTTTATTGGCTAAAACCCCTTTTCTGCCTAGATGATGGCTTATTAAAGTTTTGATCTTTATTATGTTTAATTATTTATTTATAGATTTTTTATAAAAGTAGTCGGTTTGATTTATTGGTTTAATGTATATGCATGCTTTAAGTTGTTTTATTGTCTCTTGTTACTTCGTATGAATTTGGTGAGTGTCTATATCACGGAATAGATTCATGCTAGGTTATAAATTAATTTTATAATGTTTAGGGTTAATTGCGTAATACACCTTAGAAGTAATAATTGGTAATTTAATAAATTAAAGTGTTCTACTAATTTCAATAGCTGTGAGATGCGAAAATATTGTTAGGTCTTCGTCATTAAATTGCTAGGTGGGATATCTGTGAGGAGTCTTCCTTAGTGATAGTTTTCTAACAAGTTAAACTGAAATTCCAAACTTATCCTAGGTTTATAACCCATGAGGGAGTGAATCGTATTAGGGTACTTTTGTAAACCTAGATAACCTGTGAAGGAGTCTAGTAACCGGTAATCATAACAGCCTATTTAGAGTTCGACAAGTGTCTCCTTGAGAAGGGTCGAGGGTCTTGTTCGGTGTCTCGATAGGTTTAGAATATAAAGATCCCGGTTCCATGATAATTAATAAACATAATAAAGTCATTACTAAAATAATCCAGGATTCGAGTCTAGGCAGTCGTTTCCATAAACTGAGTTAAAATCCAAGCGAAATTGTGCTTTAGTTAATTTAGTTAATTAATTTAATTAAATCGCAATTTTAGGATATTTAGAAACCCCCCATCAAATATAAAAACAGTTAGAGTAGTGTTAGAGTTAGAGTTAGGTTAGATAAGTTAGTCGAGTCTAGTATTCGTAGTCAGTAGAGTATCGAATACTGCACTGATCGGTACACTTGTTGGTTGTGTGGTCTAGGTTTAGAGAGTCTTAGTTATAAATTTAAAACTTAGAGAGTCTAGTTCAGGGTTTGGTTTTAGTTAATTTAATTAGACCACTTTTAGCACATCAAAGGGCATTTTGGTGAAACAGTAAATTCCATCGTTCGTAACAAAGGCTGTTTTGTCTTCTTCTTCGACGACTATCCAAATTTGATGGTATCCTTTATATGCATCCAAGAAACATTTTAAACGAAACGTGGCGACAGAGTCGATTTTTTCATCGATTTCAGGGAGTGGGAAGCAATCTTTCGGACAGGCGTTGTTCAGATCGGTGTAGTCGATGCACATCCTCCATGAATTGTCCTTCTTTTGCACCATGTCTAGGTTAGAGACCCAAGTCTGATATCGGACTTCGCGAATAATCCCCGCATCCAAGAGGATTTTTACAACCTTCGCGATAGATTTAGCTCGATCCGGAGCCTTATGCCTTTTCATTTGTGTTATTGGTTTATCGATTCTTTAACATTCAAACGGTGTTGTGCCATCGATCTAGGGACGCCCTGCATATCAAAATGTTGCCACACGAACACATCGACGGAACTAGTAAGCAAATTCCATAGGAGTTTATTGGTGCCTTCAGGTAGCTGGGCTCCAATTGCTATTTGCTGCTCCGGGAATTCTGTATTAATCTACCACAATTCCGTAAGTGCTTTCGATACTTTTGAACTTGTCGCTGTAGCCTGTCTTACTTCAGCTACACGCAAGGTTGATCCGGAGTGAATTGTGGCGATGCCTGATTCGGTGGGTAATTTTATAGCTCTGTGGAACATGGAGCTGACAGCACCGAGGGCACGCATTCCTCATTGCCCAAGTATTACATTATGAATGGACTTGGAGCCCGCAAACAAGAATGTGAGTTGTACGGTACAGGATTTGCTATCTTCTTTGAGTGTCACCAGAGGGTAATTTGTCCGACTGGTTGGACTATTTCTCCTGTAAAACTTACCAAAGGGGTGGAAACTTCTAAGAGCTTTTGCTTTGTTTGTGCGGCGAGTTGCTGGAAACACTCCATGTACATGATTTCGAACGCGCTCCCACTGTCAATGTATACTCGTCGAACAAGGTATCCGACAATTATCGAGGAAATGATGATAGGTCCGTCCCAAGCGTCATTGGGGTCGATTGTCGGGAAGTAAGTTGGTTGATGCATCCAGGCGACCATGTGCTGGTTTGATTGTTTGGTTCCTCGAGGCTGACCTGCTCAGATCATGTTGATACCAGCCTCATTGTTTGGATTATCAGCAACTATTTTTGGCTTCTTACCATCCTTGACTTCCGTTACGAGGTGTGAAAGCTTGCCGGATCGAACGGCCTTCGCGATTTCTAGCTTCAATTCCCAGCATTCGGCAGTAGTGTGACCCTTGTTTTGGTGCTTCTCGCAGTATTTCTTGGAATTCTTGTCAGAAGATGGCCATTGCTTCAAAGGAATAGGAAACCGAGTGCTTTCGGTGCTCAAAATCTCGCTCGGGGATATTGACAGCTCGAAGAAAATATTAAAACGTACATGGCTGGTTCAAAGATTTACTTCGATCTGGTTTGTGGTACGGGTTTCGGTTTCAGTTTCTGTTCCAGTTGTTACCTCGATCCTTTGGTGGAGATGCGTTCCTTCGGCTGCCCATAAGCACGTTTGCCTCAAACGAAGGATCAAACTCGTTCCATGAGGACTTCCATGATCTTGGGTAAATATTTGTGGAGCTTTTCCACTAACTAGTTGTTACGGACTCCATGACAGAATCCGGAGACCCGTAACTGATCAACTGCTCCACTGATCTGCATGCTTTCTTTGTTGAAACGATCAAGGAAATCTTCCACTGATTCTCCAACTCGCCGTTTAATATGGTTGACCTCCGTGATATCTTTGGAACAGCGTCGCTGTTGACAAAAATTCTGGAGGAACAAACGCCAGAAATTTTCCAAGCGTCGCTGTAGATCGTCGAACCATACTCTAGCCAAACCAGTAAGCGTTTGTGCGAACATATGGCACCAGGCTGGCATGGGCCATTGTTCAACTTTGGCGGCTCCTACGAATGAGAACATGTGATCATTCAGATTAGATGTGCCACTGTAATATTTCAACGAAGGAGGCATCTTCAGCTTTGAAGGAAGTGGAGCATTTGCAATCCTTAGAGTGAACTTTGACTGAGAAGTCATGAAAATTGGCCGATACGGTACAATCAGCTCATCATCATGAGGATGTAGTCCCAGAGATCTGTGGCGAAACAAGTCATGTAGGTTGTTACTAATGGTTACATACGAGGGAGTAAGACCCTGTGAAATCTGTAACAGCATGGGGGTGGTGATAGTGGAACTTACCAATGGTCCGGAGGAAAAAGTTCCCATAGAAGCAGAACTAGATCCTGGGTAGGAGCCTCCGAATAAGTTCGTACATAGATTCTGCAGCATTTCATGAAGTTGCTGCTGCTGCTTGAGTTGTCGTAGGAGATCCGCGTTTCGCTGTAAGAAAGCATCGTCGAACTCAGACATGGCTGAGGAAATGGGAGCAACGACTGTAGCAGAGGCTACTGAACTTATAGTCGGGGGAGCGACCTGTGTGCCATTAAAGACAGTGGAGCCTATGGAGACTACAGAAGAATTTGTTGCAGTAATGGTATTTCCTGCCACTATGTCATTAAAAAATGGAAAGGATGAAGCCATGGTTTGTAGAAAATGAGCTGGAGGATTGTGTTTGGTGAATTCGAGAGGATGACGCCATTGAAGACTCAAATATCAGTTGCTCGAGCTAAATGGAAACAGAGTCTCAGAGTGATGAGCAGCAACCTGTAAAGATCACAATAGATAGAAACATCGTGAGCCTGGTCACAGGGAGGAGGGCCTCCCTGTGACCAAGCTTGGGTGTGAGGATAAGTACATGAAGTACAGAGAAATGGAAAGTGAGAGAGTTGGAGATAATAGAGAGAGAAAGTACAAATTACCCGTCTTTGGAGCTTTAACTGAGGTATTTATACTTATGGATAAGCTGACGTGGTGTGGGGTGTTATGGCCGGACTAGTCACTATCAGGCGGTTAGGATTGTGGGCCCCCAGTTAGTTAGGGAAGATTCTTTAAGCCGAACGCCTTTTATGAGTCGAAATCTCTTGGTTCCGACTCGAAATCTATTTGGTTCCGACACAAAATTTGATAGCACACAACAAAGGACTTGAAACCTGTCTGGTTGCGAGTCGAGACCTGTCCGGTTCTAACTCAAAGCTTGAATCGAAACCTTGAGGTTTCGACTGATTTTTAGTAAATCGAAATCTCTTGATTTCGACTCGAGACCTCCAGATTGCGAGTCAGGATCTCTTGGTTTCGACTGATGTCCCACTCGCAACGTACATTCACTGGGCCATACACTAGTTACTGTACACACTTTGGGCTTTTTGTTAAAAGTCTAAATATGGCTCAAATGTTCTACGTGTTATGTGATAGTTTAACTTACATGCTCTACGTGTTACGTGATGGATTAAATAGCATGCTACTTACTGATAGGTGTAAGATATACGTGGATTATTTGTACACAACCCTAATAATGATGGTAACCATAATAGGATGTGGTTGACCATACTAGCTCCAGTAATTTAATCTGCCGAGCTAAGCTAAGGTGAGTTCACACATTTTACTAAAAGCATGTATTCCCGATGGTTGGGAACGGACAACACTTTCCCTGGTTTGGGATTGCCTAGTATTCCTGGTTTGGAATACTGTTAATTTACTATTTATACTGCATGTCTTTAGCGGACTAAACGGAACTCTATCTGAAAGTCCCCACACATTTTATACCGATTAATCGCCGGGGCCTGCCGAACGGGATATTAGTTAGTAGCGCTATTAGGTCTGACAAACCTCGCACCATGCCGCAGAGGACGGGAGTGAACTATTATGCCTGGGTAACTAGTCAATGATGATAAACATTGACTTGGGGCACCAACAACGCTTACAGTTAGTTTCGGTATGGCACATTTTAGTAGCTTAAAGATGGGGTAGCTCCCCATGACATGTTTTATAAAACAGAGTAACTTAACAACCTACATTTTATAAACAACCTTGATAAACTATGAACTAGCCAACTTTATGTTGACACACTACTGCATGCTTTGCAGGTCTTGCACAGAGGAGTGTCGTTATGGCGCAGAACCATTGTTGGGTTCTTCTTAAACAATTATGAACTTTAAACTTTATGCTTCTGCTGTTAACTTAGACTTTGTTTTGGACATTTGAACACTTAGTCACTAATCGTATTGATGGTGATGGGTTTTTACTTATTTTAAATTAATTGTTCAATATGATTGGTGGCATAATCCTGGTCAATCACACGCCCCGCGGTAATACTCCACATGTGGAATTTGAGGGTGTGATAGTTTTGACTCGTTTACAACGAGGTCGTTACATATCCATTTCTAGTTCTTGTTATTCATTCGTTTTGACCCGTTCGTGATGGGTCATCATACGTACTTCATAATTCTTCAATATTCAATACATCACATTTACATACTTTGAAGCTATGATTTATAAACTAGTAACAAAACATGTAACTTATGCCTTAATCTACATTATTATAAAGTGAAGTTCACATGAATTTACCGTGATCTTGCGTAGCTTGCGCCTTGGAATGACTTGAGCTTTCTTCTTCTTCTTCTTAGCACCTATACGTTACACATTTCACTTTTAGCCTTCATAATAAACCATTTTTGTTTCATACACACACTTCACTTATTTACTATGGTGCTAACTTAACTACATACACTTCCGTTTTTCATTTTATCACATTGACTTAACTATTATCATATCAAAACACAATTCAATAATTCTAGGCATTTCATCGAACACATTGTGTGCGTACCATCTACAAAGCATAATGTACAAGTACTTTAAGCACCTTTTTCCAATTTCATATTTGATTGTCATAACAATCAAAATGCTCAATTTATCATCATCCTATATGCATTTCATTCAACAATTTACACTCTACATGTAGTTCTCAAGCATTAACATTACAAATACACAAAACTTTCACTAAACTCCATCATTCTACAATTTCCATGTGGGTTTTACTTCATATCACCAATTCAGTCGAAATTAAACATAATACAACTTCTATTTGTTGATATCATCTAGCATTCATGTTCAATTTCATACATATTCACGGATTACACATAACCCGCTTCATCAAATATTACTAAAACATGA
Organism: Helianthus tuberosus; assembly: GCA_030545235.1. NCBI lineage: Eukaryota > Viridiplantae > Streptophyta > Magnoliopsida > Asterales > Asteraceae > Helianthus > Helianthus tuberosus. The sequence continues at coordinate 147,467,413 of CM060445.1, read as the reverse complement.
AATTTAACTTACTTGATGTCAAGAAGACTTAGGTGATCATAACTCCTAACTAATGTACAACAATCCAGCCTTAATCTTCTTCAATTTGTTGGATTTTGCAAGATTTTAAGGAGAAGGGTTTCTCCTCTTGGTCTCTCTCTCGATCACACACATACACACACACACATCACTGACCATTCTTTTTTATCAAATGTTTTATTTCATGTTTTCACTTCAAGTCCTCATTCTTTTAAAGCATGTCATTTTCTTCTTCCACATACTAACTTAATTATCTTTCCTTTGGTTAACTTCATTTATAAAAAAGATTTAAACTTACTATTGTTTATAACTTTCAAAATGGTAAAAATCTATATTTACCATTTTCTTATTATTAAAGCATCACAAATATAATATTATATTATTACATACGAAATTTGGGGTGTTACAAGTCTACCCCCTTAAAGAAGGTTTCGTCCCCGAAACCTGAATACGTACCAAATAATTCCAGATAGTGCTCCCGCATATCATCCTCTGCTTCCCATGTCAGATCAGCCCCTTTCCGATGTTGCCATTGGACTAATACTTGTCTATTGGCTTTATTGCGGAGATGTTTTATTTTGTAATATTTTATTGCCACGGGCCTTTCAACATAATTTAATCTCTCATCTACTTCAATGTAATCCAAAGGCACGTATGCCATTTCGTCTGCAAGGCATTTTCGTAACTGCGACACATGAAAGGTGTTGTGAATTCCATCCAACGCAGGTGGTAATTCTAACTAATATGCCACCGTTCCGATTTGAGCTAGTATTTTGAAAGGTCCGATACAACGGGAACCTAGTTTCCCGCGCTTACCAAACCAAATTATTTCTTTCCATGGGGAGACCTTCAGCAACACATAGTCTCCCACTTGGAATTCGATTGGACGTCTTCGCCGATCCGCATAAGATTTCTGTCTATCTTGTGTTGCCTTTATTCTCGATCTAACAATATCAATCTTTTTGTTCGTTTCAGCTACAACATCCTTTGACGTGAGTTCGCGCTGTCCCACTTCTCCCCAACAAACCGGGGTTCTACACTTCCTTCCATAAAGCATTTCGTAAGGGGCCATCTTTATACTGTTATGATAACTATTATTATACAAAAATTATACCAAAGGTAGATGATCATCCCAATTTCCTCCAAAACCCAAAATACACGCCCTTAACATATCGATTAGTGTTTGGATGGTTCGTTCCAATTGGCCATCGGTTTAAGGATGGTAGGCGGTACTTATATGCAACTGGGTTCCCATTTCTTCATGAAACTTCTTCCAATATCGAGAGGTGAACCGGGTATCCCGGTCGGACACTGTAGACACTGGGACCCATGCCGAGATATAATTTCATTAATATAAACCTCCGCCATTCTTTTCGAATTATAAGTTTCCCGAATAGGTAAGAAATGGGCACTTTTGGTGAGGCGGTCCACGACCACCCAAATAGCATCGTGCCCCTTCCTTGTCTTAGGAAGCTTAGTCACCAGATCCATCATTTCCACACCGGAATTTCCAAGGGTTGCAATTTCCCATACGGATTTTGGTATTCTACCTTCACTTGAGAACATGTCAAGCACTTTGCAAGATATTTGACAATGTCTTGTTTCATCCCCGGCCACCAATAGTTCTTTCGCAAGTCTCGGTACATTTTTGTAGCTCCCGGATGAACTGAATACCGAGACTTGTGAGCCTCATTCAAAAGTAGATCTTTCACATCACATCCCCAAGGTATCCAAACTCGACCATACCTTGTTTTCATACCATTCGCATTTTCTTCTAACTTATGCTATCCAAACTTGACCATACCTTGTTTTCATACCATTCGCATTTTCTTCTAACTTATGCATGAATCCTTTTGTTTTTTCTTTCTTTGGGTCATTAGCATTTAATGACTTAAATTGAGCTTCTCGTAAATTGTCAAGTCGTTAGTTTTGACTAATTCAAGTTTTTTTTACGCCCTGATCAACTGTAAAATTTAACGCCAGTGCGTAAAAAAACTTGTATCACTCAAAACTAACGAATCGACAATTTTTTTTTTACTTTTTTACAGATGTGTTTATAATGTTTTCATCTACATTTGTGCAAAAAAATTTTGGCCCAACTCGCGTCAGATCAAAAAGTTCTCACGGTTCTCGCAACTCGTAGTGGTTTTCATTTGGACTGAATCATATATATATAGGGAAATGGTAAAATGAGAACCACCTTTAGTTGTGAGAACCATGAGAACTAAGCCTTCCAAAAGGTTTTTCCAAAAACAATTCTCAAAAATCTTTAAAAAAATCACTTGTTTCAGCAAAAATAAAATAAATAAAAAAAACCTCGCATGCAAAAATTTACATCAGGAGTAAAAAAAATCTGTTGCCGTAACAAAATTACATCAGCACGTAAACAAATCTTACTTGAGGCGTAACTACCGACTCGACAATTTTTTTTTGTTTTTTTACAGATGTATTTATAATGTTTTCATTTACGTTTGGGCAAAAAATTGTGGCCCAACTCGTGTGGAAAATAGGAGTTCTCATGGTTCACACAACTCGTGGTGGTTCTAAATTGAAACGAAGACTATATATATAAATTCAAAATCACTCTTTGACTCTTCACACCCCTCTTTTTCTCTAGTTGTTTTCCACCGCCACCACCATCACCACCGTCAAAAATCTTTCAATTAATATGCCCCAAAATGGGTCCTAATAGGTATCACCTAACCACATTATCGAACACACCCCAAACATGAATACAAAACACCTCAAAAGCAATTTCCAGTTACCCCTTCCGATGAGCTGCCATACCCTGCCAACAGAAATTTCCAGACATTGTTGCAACCGGCCAACCAACATAATAGAAACCTGGCCTCAATTTGAAAGCTTGTCAGATTAAAGTGGTGAAAGATCAAAGTGTCAAGAACAGATCTTCAACAAAGAAAATTTGAAAAGCATCAATCTAGTGGGAGATTGTTGGTTTTGAGTTGAGACTAATGCTTACTAGAGTGAAGATCACAATATACAAAGTTGACGGTTCTGTAGATTATGCAAGAGTTTGATAACATTAGGGGGGATTGTTGGGTCTAATTGGGTAGTCTAATGTTATCAACAAGTTAAGTTAAGTCAACATCACCAAGAAGATGTCGCCACGTGAATCGACAAGATGAGATGGTTGAAGAATTGGCTAATGAAAGCTAAGATGTGTTCGACTATGTTATTCGAGTTAAATAAATATATTTTGTTTAGACAAAATGTATTTATAGTTAGTTAATTAATTTTAATATTTAGTGAAAGTCTTAGTACATTAAATATCTAAGGGCCTAATGTAATTAGCCTAAGGGTGTTTAGGTTATAAATCGTTAGAGATTAAGGGTTTAGGGTAATACACATTCTAGAGTGTTTTGGGGGCTAATTGTCTTTATCTTTTGCAAATTAATCTAGTGGGGTTTCATTGAATATTTTGTGTGTGTTAATCTTAATCTTCACATTGTTATTAAACAAGATCATATTTTAGCTCGATTCAATCATACAATAGGTTTTCACAACTTAATTATATTTTTATAAGTTAAAAACTTAATTTCTTATAAGTTTATATAAAAATAAATATATATTATTAAAGTGTAATATCTATAACTAAATACATTTTATGAAAAATAAACAAATTAAATAATTCCTTATTAATTTTTGGCATTTCTTTGTGTATATATATAATTAAATTATTATATGGAAGGTATTTGTTTATAAAAGGAATTTTAAGATTAGTTACATGATTGTATGTATATAAATTCACTTGTGTATACGTGGGTGTATGCATGTATACAATCACATAGATACAACACTAAATAAGTGAAATGGAAAGTGGTAAAATAATTGAGGATTGTTTTATCAATAGAAATTGAGGTATAAATACAATGGAAAATAAAAACCGATGGATAACATAGTTAGGGTATCATAGTTGTCACATCTAGATCTTTGGGTGGTGGGTTACGGTGAGACCGGGAGGTGATCCGGTCCTAGCACATCTTTAGATTCTTTGCAATTATGATTCATAAACCTGATGGTTAGACCACTCCTTGCATCCTTTACACTTTTGGATGTATTGTTTCTAGTGGGACAAGAAGGCTATCCAAATTTCGAGTAGTTAGCATTCCTAATTTAGTGATCTAAACCCATACACCGATGAGTTTCACACGTCCTTTAGGGTTCATTGAGTCATGTTAGTTGAAACAGGGGGAGATCTAGCATCGCATAGTGTTCCTTGAGTCTGTCATACCTTTAGAATCCGGTAGCCGGACAGTTATTCAATTTATGAGTGTTGTGAGTTTATCGATATGAATCTTTATGTAGGTAATCGCCTTCCCACATCTGCTTTTAGTTGTGTCCAAGTTTTCATCATCGTGGTTATTTCTTTTGCTTTCTTCTTTAATTCTTTCGTGGTTGTTAGATAAAACCAAACCATTTTTATTAAATACAGGCTAAGAGTCGATAGCGGTCGAGGAGGAGAACGAAGCATTCCTTATAAGGGGGTGGAAACCTTCTCTATCAAGACGTGTTTTGCCTGGGCGAGCAACTCGTCGGGTGGAAACAAAACCGTGAGTTCCTAGATGGGCAACCCATCGAGGACAAAGCGAACAATATTTTGGCACGGTTTACTTGGGCTGCTACAGTCTTAAATATCAAAAACGTTAATTATAATTATTCTATCTAATAACAAAAGGAATTGAGAACAGTAGTACAATACTATATATTATTTGTTTTTTTGGCTTTAATAGTTTAATAATTAACAATTATAAGATAATATAATTTTTTTTTAAAATTAATTTACGTTTCTAACCCTAAAATTTAATAGATTTATCATATGACCCCTGAACTCTAATAGTCTTTTTTATAAATGATCTACATATAACTTTGAACCTTAATAGATTTATCACACCAAAGTTTAATAACAATTCTTTTTTCTTAATAAATAATTCACGTTTTGACCCCCGAACTTTAATAGAATTATTATAGGAATATTGGATTTTAATAATCCCAATTATTCGCCGTTTGCTGGCAACAGTCCCAACTTTATAAATAACCACTCCCAACTTTATAAATAACCACTGGCAGGCTTAACTTTTAACATATTGGCCTCCAATAGACCCTATAGACCCTGATTAACAGAACCCTAACGTCGTTAGTCTCTGATCGCCCGAAAAACGTTTTTTGGCCGGAAAACTCATTTTTGACCGAAAACTCATTCTTGACCGAAAAACTCAACATTTTTATCCCGAACCTCTTTATAACCTTATTATTCACCTTTAGGAACCTTTTTCTAGTGAAAAAGCCCCAATTATTAAACTCGCCGAAAGACTCCTTTTTCGCCGGAAAACTCAACTTTTTTGCTGAAAAACTCAACATTTTCGTCCTAAACCTCTTTGTAACCTTAGATCGGACCTTTAGAAACCTTTTTCCTGGACAAAAACGGTTTTCTGGCGACCGGAGACTAACGACGTTAGGGTTCTGTTAGTCAGGGTCCATTGGTGGCCAACACGTCAATAGTTGGGACTACCGGTGGGTATTTTTGAAGTTGGGACTGTTGGCGGCCAATGACGAATAGTTGGGATTATTAAAATCCAATATTGCATTATTATACGACCCTTGAAGTTTAATAAAGGTAGTTTTTTTTCTTTTTTTAACAAATATTTGTTCTTTTATATGTTTTATTTTACTTATTATTAATTTAAACTTAGGGTTATTAGATTTTAATAATCCTAAGTTTCACCTGTTGGCCGATAATAATCCCAACTTTAAAAATTCCCTCCAATAATCCCAACTTTTAAAAGTTTGGCTGCCATTGATCCTTTTCAAACATATAAAAATTTGGTCTCCTCAATAGATTCAATTACACATAAAGACTCCTTAATTGATTTAAGTGCACCTATGTTTGAAAAGGATCAATGGCGGCCAAACTTTTACAAGTTGGGATTATTGGAGGGAATTTTTAAAGTTGGGATTATTATCGGCCAACATGTGAAACTTGGGATTATTAAAATCCAATAACCCTTTAACTTATTATAATTAAAAATAAATTTAAACTCTAAATATATTTACTTAATCATGTTACTTGTTTATTTTTACCGTGGTTTAGATTAAAGCTTACATGATCTATATTAACCCTTTAATACACCAGGTAACAAATATAATCTTTTTTTATTTACCTTATTATAGTTAAAGCTAACTTTTAACTCTGGACATGTTCAATTAACCGTGTTGATTACTTATTTTTACCATCTCTGCATCATATATGATAACTCATGGATATATCATGAAACAAGTATATCCTCGCCAGCAACCTCCAACAACCCTGCCGTGAAGCGCGGGAGCTAATTCTAGTTAAAATACAATATGTAAAAATTTAGACACGTTTATTACATTAAGAATCTTGAAAGTCTCAAAAACTATACATATAGGATATACCACTCCTACCATAATCAAAATTGCTAAAAAACTTGGGTGGCCAGATTTTCGGTTAAATGTCATCATCTCCCAAAAGTAGAAATTAGGAAATTGATATCTAGTTTCAAATTCTTAGTTTTCAATTTTCCTGACTAGTGCAATAGATTTTTATATCTAATATTCTATATATTTTTGTATTTAGTTTACATATAATGTATTTAATTTTATATTTTTATGTAGTTTTTTTTTTTGAAAAAACAAACAAAATATTATTTTCTAACTACAACAACAGTTAGTGTCGACGGGAATAGTGATTCCCATTGATTGGAGGAAAGGGGCGGCAAGGGAACAGTGCCAGGTAGGTGCCTGTCACTTTCCTATTGGCCCAACAAATTTACGCTTTTACCTCGCTTTAAAATTACGATTTTGCCATCAGTTTAAAATCATGTTTTATCCCTACTTAAAAATAAATTTACGTTTTTGCTCCCAAATAAAAATTTAAATTTTCCACTCGGTTCAAAATTACGATTTTGCCCCGTTTAAATTTACACTTTTCCAATTAGTTTTTCCCTTAAATTTACGATTTTTCCATCAGATCAAATTTATGTTTTTACCCGACTTAAAAATAAATGAACGCTTTTGCTCCCAGCTAAAAATTCCAAATTTGCCCTCGGATCAAAATTATGAATTTGCCCCGTTTAAATTTACAGATTTGCCATTAGGTTTTTTTCTCACAGTCACGTTACGATTTTGCCCTCAACTTAAATTTACATTTTCTCCATCGTTTTTGTTTGTTTTCCTGGTTAAATTACAAGTTTGCCCCTAGTGTAAAATTACAGTCATGCCGGCAGCTGCCTGGCACTCCCCCATTAGTCCATTTAGTTTATGATTTTATCCCCCAAATAAAATTATGATTTCGCCTTCAGTTAAAAATTACAAAATTACGGTTTTCCCATCATTTTAGTCTTTTTAGCAAAACTATAAAAGTTTTTTGTTTTAATTGGTTAACTCCATTTAATTTTTTCCCGTGTCAAGGAGCTGCCTAACACTCGCTCATTAGTCCTGAAAAATTACAGCTTTGCCCTGAGCTGAAAATTACGGTCTTATCATCATTTTATCTAGCAAAATTATAGTAATGTTTTTTTAATTGACTGAGAATTATTCGGCCATCGCCCCGCAATACGGGTGGGGCAACTACTAGTTATATTACAAATTAAACATGTTAACTTAAAAAAGTTATTTTACTTCATTTATCATATTAAATATATTTTCAGGCTTACAAATGTGAGATTAATTTGCAAAAACATAAGATACATAGCAAAAGTTGTCACACCCCGACCACGTAGAACATACAAAACGTGGCAGAAAACGTCGGTGAGTGTTGTAACAGAATTAATTGTTTCAAATCCATGGCAATTGAAGTTTCGTTTTATTAATCCATCATGAAAGTTTACATTGTTTTAAACAAGAACCAAAGAGTTCATAACATAAATTAACTAGTTCTTGTCTCGTTTTAGGTCACTAAGGCACAGGTCCGCCTAAGTATGTCTCGATAAATCCTATGCATCATCTCCTGAAAACACATGTGAAAATAGGTACGTCAGCATAAAAATGCCTGTGAGATACATAGGTTTGTGAAAATAGGTTTCATGACTTGTAAGTTTAGAAAGAGTTGTTTAATAAAGTTTAGTCATGAACCTTGTAAATTGATTTGTTTTGTAAATCATTTGAAAAACAATAAGATCAGCGGATATGTATAAATAAGAGAATAATGCATGGTTAAATGAATAACCATATATAAATGAGTTAGTATAAGATAAGTTGTTTGTAAAACAATGTCTTGTGAAAAGTATGTTATTTGTATAAAATGTTATATGTTTCAAATTGAAATGATTCAAATAACGCTACGATATGTAATACCATACAAACACTTATATATAGGAAGTACCAGCGGCGTATCCACCATGCTTGTATCATATTACACACGTCTCGTTACTTAATCACTTACTCAAACCAAACTACCAAAGTAAAATGTTCATGTCTAATGTAAATCATGTAATGTGTATCCAAAATGTAAGCATGTGATGAAATAAACAATGTACTAGGTATGCAACAAAAGACATACATAGCATAAAGTGTAATGTATAACAATGTACTAAGTACGCACACAATGGGCATGCATAGCATAAAATGTAATGTATAACAATGTACTAAGTACGCACACAATGGGCATACATAGCATGTAGTGTAAAACAATGTACTAAGTACGCACACAATGGGCATACATAGCATAGAATGTAATGTAAAACAAAGTACTAAGTACGCACACAATGGGCATACATAGCATAAAATGTAATGTATAACAATGTACTAAGTACGCACACAATGGGCATACATAGCATGTAGTGTAAAACAATGTACTAAGTACGCACACAATGGGCATACATAGCATAAAATGTATTGTAAAGTGATGTACTAAGTATGCACACAATGGGCATACATAGCATGAACACAATGAAATCATGTACTATATATGTACTAATGAACATAGCAAGTATATGATGTGAAAGCAGGAAAGCATGAAAGTAACAAGTAGGCACATGTGTTCCACCCCAAAACGTTTGGAAAATAGTAAAAGAGGGGTCTATGTACTCACTTGAGATTGCTCAGAAGTCCTAAGATAACCACCAAGCAATGCTAGAGATCACGGAATATCAAACGGCACCTAATATAGGTAACTACATTAATAAACCGGACCTAAATCGGAAGATCGGATAGAATGAGGCTCGTAAACCAAATGAGTATGGGAACTCATGTAGTATGGTTTAACAAAGCCTACATACTAAATGAAACCTAACCTAAGTGCTTACGACCCATTACGACCCGTTTAGGTAGCTTATGTTACTTCAAAGCGTCGTTCGCGTGAAACGCGTTCGGAACGCCTAACTAGTCCTATGATAAGTAAAATATGCCTTAACATGTCTAATATTGTTACTAAATCAGTTTAGATACCAAAAGTTATGTTACATATGCTTAAAATAAATTTTGGCGTTAAAAGGGCATTTTGGTAATTTACCTAAGGCATATATACTACCTATCATACAACTACTCAAACGATGTGACCATAAGGTATAACCTCGGAAGGTTATTCCCTATATACTATGGTCACCTAATGTGTTTGGTCGGATCCTAATGATCGACCAAACGGGTCGGGTTCGAAAGTATAAGCGATTGTTTAGATCGCTTACCTTACGACCCTATATAAGCACTAAACTAAAAGTGACGAGCTAAGCATGTTAAACATGCTTAACTAAGTTTAGAAAACAGGTTTGGTATCACAACAAACGGTTGTGATACCTAAGAGTAGTTTGGTTACAAAATACGCAAGAATACGTATTCTGGCCGAAACTACGGCTCGTCACTGAGCCTAGATAACGTGGTAATCAGTAGGTATAGTCACTAGGGACTATAACCATCGTGATTACGCTCACGTTATGAAGTTCAAACGAACTTCGCATCGACCATAAACTGGTCAATGCAGAAAGTCAAACAAATTTTGACTTTCGGACTCGAAAAGCGATAAAAGAACGAAGGAACACTTACGAAGGGTCCCCGAATGCTAATCTAGATCAAAATAGCTCAGGTATGAAACAAAGGTTTCAACTTAGAGCACATTAGATCAGATTCTAGTGAGTTTGAAGCAAATGGGGGTGGGGTATTTATAGGATTTCCCGAACCGTTAGGATCGTTTCTTGGAAAATGTGATCGAATCTCGTGCGTACACTTGTTGGAAAGTTATGGTAACTAAAAATGGCCTCTCATGATCTGAAAGGGCAAGTGTGAGTGTGTGGTTGTGAGTTAATCAGCTGAAATCTGCTGACAAATTGATCTTATCTGATCTGGAACACTGACGCGGGCCGCGTAAGGATACACACAAACCTTACGTGGGCCGCGTGGCCTGTCTGGTCAGAAACAAACTTTGATAAATGACAGTTTTGGTCCCTGTTACGCATTTAAGCCATTTCCGACATGTTTAAGGCCCGTTAAGCCAACGTTAAGGCCCTAAAATGATGCCTAAACATTGTGGACATGAAACATGCTCAAAAATATGCCGGATGTTGGTTCGTTTGGTCGTACGAACGCGATGTTCGCTTAATTACGACGGAATGCGCATAAGCGCGAAAAACGATCCAAATGGCGCGACGAATGGATTTTTCTTATGCCAAACACTAAAATAAAATATTTTAGTGCTTACATAAATTTTTGGATGTCCGGATGTATTCAGAACGTAAGTTATGCGCGAAAATGCAAACTTGTGCACTTTTTGACGCTTTTAGTCCCTGAATGACCCAAAAGTTTATTTTAGCACACCGAACCCCTCAAAGCCTATTTCTAAGCTATATAAAGGATATTTAAGGTGTGTTTAACTCATGGTCATGTTTCGGAATGTTTGTTACAGTTCAAATTGGCATACTTTCGCAGTTTGTCAAGTTTAGTCCCTGTAAGCGATTTAACTTGTTTTTGCCATACCAAAGCCTTCAAAACTTATTTCTAAGTTATGTAAAGGTTATTTAAGGTATGTTAAGTATATTTCACTATTCCAGAGTGTTCGTTGCATTAAACTGGTTATATCTACACATCAGTGCGCGTATAACCTTCCAGAAAGCGATCTAGAGCTTGAAATCGAACAAGAGTTGATATTTGCAAACGATACACATATTTTTACAAATCCCAAGTATGAAATACAATATTTCATTGGTTTGACATTTGTTTGATGGTTGAAGTGACACAGGTGTCACAAAAGTGATGTATGTTTTCAAGTTTAACACTTCTTGTAACGACGTGTTGCACCATCACATGTTCCTAAATAAAAAAAAATTCCTTTTTTACAAGAGTTGTTATACGTTTTATCATTGAAAAAACTAAACTCATTCCTCTTCAATTCACGCGTCCTTGCTTCTGTCACTTTCACCATCTCTCTTCTTCAATTAATATTTTTATCATATTATCAAAATCATATTTGTAATATATATTTATCTCAAACAAATAACTTACTCTATAACCATATATATACAAGTATTTATTATAGATTCACTATATGTTTGTGTGTTACAAGCATGGGTGTAAATGAGTCGAGCAGAGCCCGAATAGGCTCGAGCTCGGCTCGTAATGCTTTTATGAATCTTGAGCTCGAGCTCAGCTCGGCTCGAACCTCCTATTTTGAGATCGAGCTCGGCTCCAAAGTAAAACCCATGGGCTTGAATTCAAATGAGCTCGCGCCGAGGTAATGGGATTGAACATATATACATATTTCACATCTCAAGTATGTACTTATATTTATAAAATAATCAAGTTAATGAAGAGTAAATTACAAAAATTATTCTTTATGTTTATATTAAATTTCAAAGATTGTCATTTTTCTTTAAGATTGATGGGATTCATAATTTATGTTTACAAATCTTGCACATTACGTCCTTTGACCCTAACTAAGTTAAGTTCTTGCACATTACGTCCTTTGACCCAATAAATACAGATGTATTTATAATATTTTCATTTACGTTTGGGCAAAAAAATTGTGACCCAACTCGTGCGAGAAATAGAAATTCATGGTTCTCACAACTCGTGGTGGTTCTTAATTGAACCGAAGCCTATATATATAAATACAAAATCACTCTTTGACTCTTCACAACCCTCTTTTCCTCTAGTTGTTTTCCACCACCTTCCACCACCTTCCACCTTCCACCACCACCACCACCACCACCACCACCCACAAAAATCCTTGGATTAATATGCCCCAAAATGGGTCCTAATAGGCATCACCTAACCCATTATCGAACACATCCCAAACATGAATTAAAAACACCTCAAAAGCAATTTCCAATTACCCCTTCCAATGAGCTGCCATACCCTGCCAAAAGAAATTTCCAAGACATTGTAGCAACCAGCCAACCAACACAATAGAAACCTGGCCTCAATTCGACTACCACAACCATTCCATCAACATCACGATCTCGAACGACCCAGATCTGTGATTTCACAGATCTGGGTTCTTGACGCCCCCATCAAGATCACCTCCTGCACCATCTGACAACCAGCTCCTTATATTGCAACCAACCACCACTCCACCGCCGTAATCGAACAAAAAAAGGAAAGGTAAAAGAGAGAATGTTCAGGCGTTGATGGTGCTTACGACGGCGGTTTTAAAATCGCACAGCTGCCACTTCACGCTGCAATTCAAACTGACAGATTGTTTTTTCCACACGTTTCAGAATCTCTTATCCTACTCTTTTCTTTTGTAAAATAGTTTCTTGCCAATTCGCGTACGAAACCGAATTTTCATCGTAAGAATTGGAAACAAAACCTAAGTTTTAAGGTACATACACAAAGTTTGTTACAAACTGAAGAAGTTTTACTAGAGTCTAGATTGAAATTGGATATGAATAAGGGGTTGTGGTGACCTAATCTATGGAATTTGAAAAGGGTAATGTTTAGAAATATGATGTTGGGGGTAATAAAAGAGGGATAGGGTGGGGGTGGTGGCAAGTATGGGCAATCTACCGGTGGTGGTGAGGAGTAACTAAGATACTTTATTTATTACATTAACTACATGTAGTAGAAGTAAATCAATTTTTTTTGCACTTGTAGCATTGACACATTTTCTTTTTCACCCTAGATCCCTTACAATCTCCATATATGGATCCTTTTTTTCAAATAACGCTCGAGACAATCCAGCGCAGACTCACAAGAAGGATCTTCAATCAAATACCTGCAAACCTGGTTCTACCTCTTGCATCATCCTCTCTTCTGCAACTATTAATTTTATATATTTAGTATTATCAAAATTGACAATCTAGTCTCACATGTTTTTAAATGGTCGTTTGAAGGTTAAGGCTTCCGTGATAGCCTTCCTACTTTTAAACGACTCTTTGAAGGTTAGGACTGTGTGATAGATCTTACCTTTAGACGATCGTTTAAGTTAAGAGGTGGGGTATTTGAGTTTGAGGGTAGCGTATTTTAGTACGGCCCTTAATCCCTTACTAAGACCATAACAAATAATTGTTTTCCTTATATTTTAGATGATCATTAATAGATTAATATATCAAAGCTTTTAATACAACAAAATCATGTCTATAAATAATGCTTTTTGTGTGTAAATATCTAATAAAGAATATCAAATCATAGTAAGATTTTAGGTATAAAGATTCAGTTATGTAAAACTATAATCTTACAAAACAAATTACCCTTTTTTCATTTGCTCTACACACAAGGGTTAGAACCAAAAAAAAAAAAATAGTAATAATATTGAATAAGATTGTCACCAATCGGTCTATAAGTATGTTTGTTTACACTTGGACATTCTTGTTCATAAAAAAAAATACTTACAGACCCTTCCCTTCCTTGAGATCTCATTGATCTGCCTCAAAAATTATATTTGTGTACACTTTAAACTTGTTGTATTTAACTTACAAAGCATACGTGAAGCGAACAGAACCAGCATTAACATAATCATGAACAAACTTTTTCCCATCTCAAACTTGATAACGAATTTATAAGTAATCAATACAAATGGAAATAGGCGACTTATATAATGTAAAAATATAGGTGGATGTCTTTATATGTTATATAAAGAAGAGTTTAACAAAATTTGTTCTAGCTAGTTACCTAAATTATTGACTAAATTATAGAAGACGTCCTTTATGTTTATACCAAATGTGCCCTTTAGTTGACTAAATTTTAGAGTTAATTACTGTTTTCGTCCTTGTGGTTTGTGAAAAATCACTATTTCAGTCCATTAGTTTAAAAATTGCGATTTCAGTCCATTAGTTTAACAAACATACTTATAGACCGATTGGTGACAATCTTATTCAATATTATTACTATTTTTTTTGGTTCTAACCCTTGTGTGTAGAGCAAATGAAAAAAGGGTAATTTGTTTTGTAAGATTATAGTTTTACATAACTTAATCTTTATACCCAAAATCTTACTATGATTTGATATTCTTTATTAGATATTTACACACAAAAAGCATTATATATAGACATGATTTTGTTGTATTAAAAGCGTTGATATATTAATTTATTAATGATCATCTAAAATATAAGGAAAACAATTATTTGTTATGGTATTAGTAAGGGATTAAGGGCCATACTAAAATACGCTACCCTCAAACTCAAATACCCCACCTCTTAACTTAAACGATCGTCTAAAGGTAAGAACTATCACACAATCCTAACCTTCAAAGAGTCGTTTAAAAGTAGGAAGGCTACCACGGAAGCCTTAACCTTCAAACGACCGTTTAAAAACATGTGACACTAGATTGTCAATTTTGATAATACTAAATATATAAAATTAATAGTTGCAGAATAGACGATGATGCAAGAGGTAGAACCAGGTTGCAGGTATTTGATTGAAGATCCTTCTTGTGAGTCTGCGCTGGATTGTCTCGAGCGTTGTTTGAAAAAAGGATCCATATATGGAGATTGTAAGGGATCTAGGGTGAAAAAGAAAATGTGTCAATGCTACAAGTGCAAAAAAAAATTGATTTAATTTTACTACATGTAGTTAATGTAACAAATTAAGTATCTTAGTTACTCCTCACCACCACCGGTAGATTACCCATACTTGCCACCACCCCCACCCTATCCCTCTTTTATTACCTCCAACATCATATTTCTAAACATTACCCTTTTCAAATTCCATAGATTAGGTCACCACAACCCCTTATTCATATCCAATTTCAATCTAGACTCTAGTAAAACTTCTTTAGTTTGTAACAAACTTTGTGTATGTACCTTAAAACTTAGGTTTTGTTTCCAATTCTTACGATGAAAAATCGGTTTCGTATGCGAATTGGCAAGAAACTATTTTACAAAAGAAAAAGAGTAGGATAAGAGATTCTGAAACGTGTGGAAAAAACAATCTGTCAGTTTGAATTGCAGCGTGAAGTGGCAGCTGTGCAATTTTAAAACCACCGTCGTAAGCATCATCACCGCCTGAACATTGTCGCTTTTTACCTTTCCTTTTTTGTTCGATTACGGCGGTGGAGTGGTGGTTGGTTTTAATATAAGGAGCTGGTTGTTAGATGGTGCTGGAGGTGATCTTGATGGGGGCGTCAAGAACCCAGATCTGTAAAATCGCAGATCTGGGTCGTTGGAGATCGTGATGTTGATGGAATGGTTGTGGTAGTCGTATTGAGGCCAGGTTTCTATTGTGTTGGTTGGCTGGTTGCTACAATGTCTTGGAAATTTATTTTGGCAGGGTATGGCAGCTCATCGGAAGGGGTTTTTGGAAATTGCTTTTGAGGTGTTTTTTATTCATGTTTGGGGTGTGTTCGATAATGGGTTAGGTGATGCCTATTATAGGACCCATTTTAGGGCATATTAATTGAAGGATTTTTGAGGGTGTGGCGGTGGTGGCGGTGGCGGTCGAAGGTGGTGGAAAACAACTAGAGGAAAAGAGGGTTGTGAAGAGTCAAAGAGTGATTTTGTATTTATATATACAGGCTTTGGTTCAATTAACAACTACCACGAGTTGTGAGAACCATGAGAACTTCTATTTCTCGCACGAGTTGGGTCACAATTTTTTGCTCAAACATAAATGAAAATATTATAAATACATCTGTATAGTATTTATAGGGTCAAAGGACGTAATGTGCAAGATTTGTAAACATAAAGTATGAATCTCATCAATCTTAAAAAAAGGACAATCTTTGAAATTTGGTATAAACATAAAGAATATTTTTTTTTATTTACTCTTTATTAACTTGATTATATTATAAATATAGGTACATACTTGACATGTGAAAATATGTATATATGTTCAATCCCATTACCTCGGCACAAGCTCATTTGAACTCAAGCCCATGGGTTTTACTTGGAGCCGAGCTCGATCTCAAAATAATAGGTTCGAACCGAGCTGAGCTCGAGCTCAAGTTTCATAAAAGCATTACGAGCCGAGCTCGAGCCTAGTCGGGCTCGGCTCGAAACACACAAACATATAGTGAATCCATAACAAATACTTGTATATATATGGTTATACAGTAAGTTATTTGTTTGAGATAAATATATGGTACAAATATGATTTTGATAATATGATAAAAATATTAATTGAAGAGGAGAGATGGTGAAACTAACAGAAGCAAGGACGTGTGAGTTGAAGAGGAATGAGTTCAGTTTTTTCAATGATAAAACGTATAACAAGTCTTGTAAAAAAGGAATGTTTTTTTCAGGAACATGTGATGGTGCAACACGTCGTTGCACCTGCTACAAGAAGTGTTAAACTTGAAAACATACATCACTTTTGCTATGTATCTTATGTTTTTGCAAATTAGTCTCACATTTGTAAGACTGAAAGTATATTTAATATGATAAATGAAGTGAAATCACTTTTTTAAGTTAACATGTTTAATTTGTAATATAATAATATTTTGTTTGTTTTTTCAAAAAACTACATAAAAATATAAAATTAAATACACTATATGAAAACTAAATACAAAAATATATAGAATGTTAGATATAAAAATCTTTTGCACTAGTCAGGAAATTTGAAAACTAAGAATTTGAAACTAGATATCAATTTCCTAATTTCTACTTTTGGGAGATGATGATATTTAACCGAAAATCTGGCCACCTAACTTTGTTAGCAATTTTGATTACAGTAGGAGTGGTATATCCTATATGTATAGTTTTTGTGACTTTCAAGATTCTTAATGTAATAAAACGTGCCTAAATTTTTACATGTATTTTAACTAGAATTGGCGTCAGCGCTTTGTGGCAGGGTTGTTGGAGGTTGCTCGCAAGTATGTACTTGTTCCATGATATATCGATGAGTTATTATATATGATGCAGAGATGGTAAAAGTAAGTAATAAACATGGTTAATTGAACATGTTCAGTGTTAACAGTTAGCTTTAACTATAATAAGGTAAATAAAAAAAAGATTATATTTGTTACCTGGTGTATTAAAGGGTTAATATAAACCATGTAAGCTTTAATCTAAACCACGGTAAAAAAAAGCAAGTAACATGTTTAAGTAAATATATATTGAGTTAAAAGTTAAAAGTTAATTTTAATTATAATAAGTTAAATTAATAATAAGTAAAATAAAACATATAAAAGAACAAATATTTGTTAAAAAATGAAAAAAAAAACTAACTTTATTAAACTTCAAGGGTCGTATGATAATTCTATTAAAGTTCGGGGGTCAAAACGTAAATTATTTATTGAAAAAAGAATTGTTATTAAACTTTCGTGTGACAAATATATTAAGGTTTCAAAGGTATATGTAAATCGTCTATAAAAAACTATTAGAGTTCAGGGGGTCAGGGGTCATATGATAAATCTATTAAATTTTAGGGTTAGAAACGTAAATTAATTATAAAAAAACTATTAGAGTTCAGGGGAGAACTCGGCCTTCCCGTGCGAGTTTCGACCGCAATTTTTTACACCCCTAGTTTAAGATGTTCTAAAGTCGGCTCTAAATAAATAAATAAAATTTTTAAGTGGTGTTTTCGGCCCCATACAACAGCTGTCAAAAAACTGATGACATAAGCATAAAATCACTTTTTTACAACGTTTACGGCTGCTGTAAATTAAAAAAAAAATGATTTTTAGTTAGGAAAAGTTTATTTTTGATAGGATTGTTAGGTAAAAAATTTCTTGAAAAAACCTTTGGTAAGGACGAGCTCTCTAAGTTCTCACAACTGGTATGAGTTTTTATTTCACCGTAACCCTATATATATATATATATAGGCTAAGGATAGTGTAAAAAGGGCCTAAAGTGTGAGAAGTGTGAGCAGTGTATTATAACACTATATATAATACTATATAACACCATATAAACACCGTATAACAATATAACAATATGTAACACCATATAATGCCATATAACACTATGTAACACTATATATCATTATATAACAAATTAATATAACACTATACATCTATCATAGACATGCTATCAGACAACCTATAGTGTTATATTTGTTATATAATGATATATAGTGTTACATAGTGTTATATGGTATTATATAGTGTTACATATTGTTATACGGTGTTTATATGGTGTTATATAGTATTATATATAGTGTTATAATACACTTCTCACACTTTGAACACTTTTTACAGGATTCTCTACCTATATATATATATAGGGTTAGGTTAACGTACAAGAGCCCTTATCCTACATTTCGTACGCGATCATCTCAGCCGTCAGATCTTCATCCCACATTGAATTCGCATGTTGGTTTTTTGTAACAATTTCACATGTTGGTTTTTTAACATGCGATTTCATCAAAATTACCAAATGCGAAATTATTACAAAAAACCAACATGCGATTTCATCAGAATTATCACATGCAAAATTGTTAATAAAAACCAACATGCGATTTTATCAAAATTATCACATGCGATTTCATCCATGCTATTTTATAACATGCGATTTTACTATATCGTACGTATTGTACGTTAAGGGATATTGTATTTTACACTTTCACTATATATAAATATATATATATATATATATATATATATATATATATATATATATATATATATATATATATATATATATATATATATATATATATATATATAGGGAAAGGATCATTAGAACACTCTTTTTTTATCTAAAAACTCTATCAACTGAGATTTGTGCTAAAGTTTTTTAGGAGTTTAGTTTTTAGGGTTTAATTTTTAGAGGTTAGGGGTTAGCTTTTGGGGTTTATAGCTTTAACATTTACTTTTTAGGTTTTAGGCTCTAACCTTTAGGGTTTAGCTTTTAGTGTTTATGGTTTAACTTTTAGAGTATAGTATTTTGGGGGTTTAGGGTTTATTTATTAGGGTTTAGGGATTATGGTTTAGAGTTTAGAGTTTAGTAATGGTTAGATAGAATTTTCTCGAGTTTTCTCATAAAGAAGAGTTTTCTTATGATCCCTCCTCATATGTGTGTGTATAACACATAAAAACCAAAACTATGCGCTTAGACTATACTTTATGCCGATGACGTGTCAATAGTATAATGTTTCTATGCCCTAGATACACCATTACCTTACCTTCTCATTAATTCATTACACCCTGCCAAACCAACTCCCCATTCTCTCCTACCGCCCTTTCCAACCACCACCGTTCCCCACCATGTTCCCCCACCATTGTGAGCTCCAACGCCACCATGAGATACCAAGGCCACCACCGTCGTGACCGCCTTCCCACCGCCGTAAAGTACGATTTTTAAAACTTATATAATGTCGATTTATCCTCAATTTTTTATATTGAATTAAAACTATAGGTTTAATTAAGTTTATTTATGAAGAAAAGATTTTATAAAACTTGTCCGGAGGACATCTTGCGTCTATAATCAAGTATTTAAAGAAATTTGAAGATATTCTATATATGTATGTATATGAAAATGTATATAGATTTGTGTCTATGTATGTGTGTATATGTATTTTATAACTTTGTATCTATATGTATGTTTATGTTTATGTTTGTATGTATGTATGTACAGATTTACATGTATGTAGGCAACCTGAACCCAAACCAGAGCCTTTCATTTGGGATAGAAAATCGTTCTATTTTCTAATCTATAGAGTGAAATGTTAAAATGGTCTCTAAGTTTAGGTCATTTTTGTCACTTCAATCCAAAAATGAAACCTTTTGTATTTGGTTCCCCAAGGTTTGATTTTTGTTGCCATTTCCATCGAAATGGCAAACCGGATTAGAAATTTCTGTTAACCTTTCCCTTTTTATCGTTTTCCTCATTTAAATGAAGGGTACATTAGTTATTTTAACTCAAATTTTATTTTAACTAAAAAACCTAAAAAACAAAGTAACCCCCCCCCCCCTCTCATTTCAATCCCATTACCTCGGCACGAGCTCATTTGAACTCAAGCCCATGGGTTTTACTTTGGAGTCGAGCTCGATCTCAAAATAGTAGGTTCGAGTCGAGCTGAGCTGAGCTCGAGCTCAAGATTCATAAAAGCATTACGAGCAGAGCTCGAGCTTATTCGGGCTCTCGGCTCGACTCATTTACACCCATGCTTGTAACACACAAACATATAGTGAATCCATAATAAATACTTGTATATATATGGTTATAGAGTAAGTTATTTGTTTGAGATAAATATATGGTACAAATATGATTTTGATAATATGATAAAAATATTAATTGAAGAAGAGAGATGGTGAAAGTGACAAAAGCAAGGACGTGTTAATTGAATGAGTTCAGTTTTTTTTTTTCAATGATAAAACGTATAACAAATCTTTTAAAAAAGGAATGTTTTTTTTTTATTTAGGAACATGTGATGGTGTGCAACACATCATTGCACCTGCTACAAGAAGTGTTAAACTTGAAAACATACATCACTTTTGCTATGTATCTTATGTTTTTGCAAATTAGTCTCACATTTGTAAGCCTGAAAGTATATTTAATATGATAAATGAAGTAAAATCACCTTTTTAGTTAACATGTTTAATTTGTAATATAATAATATTTTGTTTGTTTTTTTCAAAAAGCTACATAAAAATATATGAAAACATTATATACAAAGATATATGAAAACATTATAAATACATTATATGAAAACTAAATACAAAAATATATTAAATGTTAGATATAAAAATCAATTACACTAGTCAGGAAAATTGAAAACTAAGAATTTGAAACTAGATATCAATTTCCTAATTTCTACTTTTGTGAGATGATGATATTTAACCGAAAATTTGGCCATCTAAGTTTGTTAGCAATTTTGATTACGATAGGAGTGGTATATCCTATATGTATAGTTTTTGAGACTTTCAAGATTCTTAATGTAATAAACGTGCCTAAATTTTTACATGTTGTATTTTAACTAGAATTGTTGTCCGCGCTTCGTGGCAGGGGTGTTGGAGGTTGCTGGCGAGTATGTACTTGTTTCATGATATATCGATGAGTTATTATATATGATGCAAAGATGGTAAAAGTAAGTAATAAACACGGTTAATTGAACATGTCCAGAGTTAAAATTAGTTTGAACTATAATAAGTTAAATAAAAAAAGATTATATTTGTTACCAGGTGTATTAAAGGGTTAATATAGACCATGTGTCCATGGCTTTATAGCCTAGTGGCCTCTTGGAGGTGAGATAAGGCTTAGGACCAATAGGTCTTGGGTTCGATTCTCACAAGGGGGGTTTTCCCATATTTATTGGGTTTCCTCTTGAATTGGTGTATAGGCAATATGCCTAGCGGAGATAGATATGATTGGGTGGTTCCACTGGTGGCACGATGATACTCCAGTGGTCCGTCAGTGATCCAAATTTGCCGTTCAAAAAAAATATAGACCATGTAAGCTTTAATCTAAACCACGGTAAAAATAAGCAAGTAACATGATTAAGTAATATATCTAGAGTTAAAAGTTAATTTTAATTATAATAAGTAAAATTAATAATAAGTAAAATAAAACATATAAAAGAACAAATATTTGTTAAAAAATGAAAAAAAAAACTAACTTTATTAAACTTCAAGGGTCGTATGATAATTCTATTAAAGTTCGGGGGTCAAAACGTAAATTATTTATTGAAAAAAGAATTGTTATTAAACTTTCGTGTGACAAATATATTAAGTTTCAAAGGTATATGTAAATTGTTTATAAAAAACCATTAGAGTTCAGGGGTCTGGGGTCATATGATAAGTCTATTAAATTCTAGGGTTAGAAACGTAAATTAATTATAAAAAATATATTATAATATTATAATTGATAATTATTAAGAGTAAAGTTTCCATACAAATAACTTTAACGTACTAAACGTACGAATAGCATGAAAAAGGCAACAAAAAAAAAAAAACGCGGTGACATTTTCGTAACTATTTGCTCGTAGGGTAATTATCAAAATTACTCTACAAATGATCCTGTAGAGTAATTTTGTAAAATGTTATTGTAGAGTAATTTTGATCAAAAAACTATACCTCACCAAAAAAACCCCAAAAACCTAACCCCCACCCCCCAAAAACCTAATAAAACCTAACCTCCCCCCCCCCCCCAACCCAAACTAAATGCTAAAAACTAAACCATAAAGCCAAACCCCATAACTAAATGCTAAATAAATTTACAAAATTATTCTACAATATCAAAATTACTCTACATGAACATGTTACAAAAATTCACGCAATCACTTATACTTTATGCAAACAAACAATCCCATCATGCATGCTTAAATACGTTATACTTGATTTGTACTCTCTGGGGCTTTCTTATGTAATTTGCTTATCATTAACTTCGTACGAGCCTCCCCTTAACATGTATAACACTATTGGAGTAATGCACCACCCGTAGTCTTGTGGTCTTGTTAAGTCTTTAAAACATAAAAGTCCTATTGTTGCTACAATAGGATTACGCTAGCGGTAATCAGAGGATTGACTTGTATAGTTGCATGCCATGTTTACGTTTATCTAGGTAACTATTTTGCCATGTGGATTTGTTTAAGATATTTTTATATTTACGCTATTATCAAACTTGTATGCTTGCCAATACATTGTGTATTGAACTATACTTTAAAACATGTTGCAGGTTGATGACGTTGATCACGGAATCTGGTAGGGATGATTTAGAAACACACTTAGTATACTAGATCATGTTGTTGTATTTTGTTGTAATGTTTCTTGAACAATGTTGTACCTTGATTTTGTATGTTGTATGTTGTATTTGACAATTATTATCATGAAATGAAATCAGTTTTGATTAAATAATGTCGCAAATAGTGTTATGAAGTCTCGGTCAATCTCGTCCTTGTCCCGCCCCGATGTTTCCGCCATCGGTTGGGGTGTGACAAAAAGTTAGAGAGAGACAGAGAGAGAGAGGATTTAGAGAGAGTGGGGTTTTTTTTAGTGAATAGGGTAAATGACCAAAATACCCTTATGTAGGGCCCACTTGGTTAGATTTATCCATAAAAACTAACTGAGTTATGGCTAAAGGACATAACATGCAAAGGTTTACAAAAATCGAGTACGTTTTTGTACTTTTTGAAGACAAATGACACATTTTGCAATCTAGTGTTGATGTGTGTCGGTGTGAATATAATTTTAGTTATATTTTAAGCCCTTTTTAACACTTTAGTCAAGTTTTAAATTTATAAAACACGATATTTTACTAACACTAAACACACATATGGGCAAGTGCACCCATCGTGAGCGTAGTATAGCGTTGGTAAGATACCAAGGTCGTCCAAGGACACAAGAGCTTTTAATACCTGTTTATCCTCAACGTCTAATCAAATCAAAAGGTTAGAAAAGGTTTTAAATGTGAAAATTAAAAAACTAAAATTCTGAAAAAATAAAATAAAAATAAAAACAGATAGACAAGATGAATCACTTGGATCCGACTTGCCTTTAGTGTAACATTTGATGATTTCCGCACTTTTGCACTTTTTAAGAGATTATATTAGTTATAGTAGTAGGCCCCTCTTTTGAAGGTGACGTTACCCTCAACCCAGTAGTTTGAGTCAGCAAGGATACAATCCTAAAGGGTCGGAATATTGAAAGATAATTAATTAAGTTATTAATGCGTAATGTGGTAGGCCCCTCTTTTGAAGGTGACGTTACCCTCGGCTAAGTGGTTTGAGTCAGCAGGGATACAATCTCAAGTAGCCAGGTTAATGTATTAATAGTAGTTTACATATGAGGGGATCAAGCCATTCGCACCCCCGCTATCCAATACCAGTGGGTATTGAAGGAGGTCCTAATAAGCTTGACCCAGGTCCTTGCAGGATCTATACACTGAACAAGGCAAGAACCTAACCAAACCATTCCCTTAACCCCCGACCAGGTAGCCAACATATCTCTATATAGACCGTAGAGTTATGAATGGTATAAATCTTTTATTTTATATAGACAGTAAAATAATGCCAAGACACCATGGACAAGTGATAAGGAAGTTTCACCTTCAACATAAGAAACTAGTTATTAAAGTCATTAATACAAAACCAAATAAAAAGTGCGAAAAGATTAAAAATCAAAAGTATTACACTAAATTCTTGTCTTCACCAAGTGATGTAAGAGACTTAGGCAAACATAGCCTTTGATTATCAAGAACTCTTACTATCAATCTTGGATCCCGAGACTACTACACACACTCTATGATGGATGATGGATGATGGTGGTGGATGTGGGTTGTAGTGGTGGTGGAGTGTGGGTGAAGTGGGAGATAGGTGGTTTGCCATGGGATACCTATGAAGTGAATAAAGCACCTCTATTTATAGCCTGCACAGAAGCCCGGACACAGCCCCGTGTCCATTGGGCACGGCCTCGTGTCCATTGGGCACGGCCCCGTGTCCATTGGGCACGGCCCCGTGTCCATCCACTTTCTCTTTCTTCATTAATTGCACTTTGTCTGCATTAGCTCCACATGCCTCCGTGTCCGCTGGACATGGCCCCGTGTGCAGAAGCGTATCTGTACTATCAAGATTTGCTTGGATTCTGCGAATCTTAGTGTTGACCACGACCCGTGTCGAGCTGGGCACGCCCCCGTGTCGGGAATAGAAGCTTCTATAGCTTTGTCCTTTCTGCAGACAACTGGCCACGCCCCCGTGTCCGCTGGGCACTGGGCCGTGGTCAGCCTTTTGTTTTCTTGTTTTTTCTTGGGAAGATGCTGTCGAGGGGTCGGGCATGCCACGTTTATTCCTTTTCTTGTATTTATGTTAGATTTGGCTGCATATTTGTTCCTTTTGTTCAATTAAGCTCATTTGGTCCTGAAAATACAAAAGGAAGACAAAAGCACACTTTTTCCAACATTAGTATTAAAAAAGGGTTAGTTTTATGTCTCAATTGATGTAATTTATATGTTGCATTTTACACACATCAGTGTCAACATAAAGGATGATTTTTGTAATTTACTCATTTGATTATTGTTGTAATGTGATACTTATAATTATGGGCTATTTGTTTACCTCTTAATGAGGCTCTTAATGGTTTAGACTTCTTACTAGTCCAACACTTAATGGTTCAGACTTTTTGTTCCGCAAGTAAATGTTTGTAAATTATGGGCTATTTGTTTACCTCTTAATGTAGAACTTTTATAAACATCTTTTGAATGTTTTTAAACTTGTGTAAATATAGTTTGAATGTTTCGAACTCTAAGTAAACGTCGTTACACCGATGTTTTTGAAAAACAACAAATTTTGATATATAAATGCACAATATATTATAAGAAGTATTCAATGTTTTCTAAGGGTCTTACATATTGTCTTTATCTTTTACAAATTAATCTAGTGGGGTTTCATTGAATATTTTTTGTGTGTTAAACTTGATCTTCATCTTGTTCTTAAACAAAATCATATTTTAGCTCGATTCAATCATATAATAGGTTTTCACAACTTAATTATATTTTTATAAGTTAAAAACTTATTTTCTTATAACTTTATATAAAAATAAATATATTATTAAAGTTTGATATCTATAACTAAATACATTTTATAAAAAAAAAATAAACAAATTAAATAATTCCTTATTAAATTTTGGCATTCTTTGTGTATATATATAAATAAATTATTATATGGAAGGTATTTGTTTATACAAGGAATTTTAAGATTAGTTACATGATTGTATCTATATAAATTCACTTGTATATACGTGGGTGTATGTATGTATACAATCACATACATACAACACTAAATAAGTGAAATGGAAAGTGGTAAAATAATTGAGGATTGTTTTATCCGATAGAAATTGAGGTACAAATACAAACGTGGGTGTATGTATGTATACAATCACATAGATACAACACTAAATAAGTGAAATGGAAAGTGGTAAAATAATTGAGGATTGTTTTATCCGATAGAAATTGAGGTACAAATACAATGAAAAATAAAAATAGGTGGATAACATAGTTACTGTATCATAGTTGTCACATCTAGATCTTTAGGTGGTGGGTTATGGTGAGACCGGGAGGTGATCCAGTCCTAGCACATCTTTAGATTCTTTGCAAGTATGAGTAATAAACCTGATGGTTAGACCACTCCTTGCATCCTTTACACTTTTAGATGTATTGTTTCTAGTGGGACAAGAAGGCTATCCAAATTTCGAGTACTTAGCATTCCTAGTTTAGTGATCTAAACCCATACACCGGTGAGTTTCACACGTCCTTTAGGGTTCATTGAGTCATGTTAGTTGAAACATGGGGAGATCTAGCATCGCATAGTGTTCCTTGAGCCTGTCATACCTTAAGAATATGGTAGCTGGACAATTATTCAATTAATGAGAGTTGTGAGTTTATCGATATGAATCTTCAAGAACTCTTCCTATCAATCTTGGATCCCGAGACTACTACACAACTCTATGATGGATGATGGTGGTGGATGTGGGTTGTAGTGGTGGTGGAGTGTGGGTGAAGTGGGAGAGAGGTGGTTTGCCAAGGGATGCCTTTGAAGTGAACCAAGCACCTCTATTTATAGCCTGCACAGAAGCCCGGACACGGCCCTGTGTCCATTGGGCACGGCCCCGTGTCCATCCCCTTTCTCTTTCTTCATTAATTGCACTTTGTCTGCATTAGCTCCACACGCCCCTGTGTCCGCTGGACACGGCCCCGTGTGCAGAAGCGTATCTGTACTATCAAGATTTGCTTGGATTATGAGAATCTTAGCGTTGACCATGACCCGTGTCGAGCTGAGCACACCCCCGTGTCGGGAATAGAAGCTTCTATAGCTTTGTCCTTTCTGCAGACAACTGGCCACGCCCCCATGTCCGCTGGGCACGGGGCCATGGTCAGCCTTCTGTTTTCTTGTTTTTGCTTGGGAAGATGCTGTCGAGGGGTCGGGCATGCCACGTTTATTCCTTTTCTTGTTAGATTTGGCTGCATATTTGTTCCTTTTGTTCAATTAAACTCATTTGGTCCTGAAAATACAAAAGGAAGACAAAAGCACACTTTTTCCAACATTAGCACTAAAAAAGAGTTAGTTTTATGCCTCAATTGATGTAATTCATATGTTGCATTTTACACACATCAAATACCCCCACACTTGAATCTTTGCTTGTCCTCAAGCAAAACTCTTTATAATGTGGCTTACACTCCCAAATGGAATGGGTAGAAGAGAAGTTTTGGGCCTGTCTTGAGTGTCGGGAATCCAAGATCTTTGTTAGGCTTTATTTTTATGTTATTTACAATCCTATTCGTTATGATTTATTTAGAACGTTTCATAAGAGAAATTACTTATTTGGGCATAACATGCCTCTTTAAAATTCCATTTATATACAAGTTCACATACCTCACAGGAGATCACTCAACACTCGGCCGAAGATGTATTTTTGTGAAACACTCGAGACCGGCATGGAACTTACTTCTACCATATGCTTGCTAAGAAATCAATCCTCCTCCTTTTTAACTATACACTTTTGTAAATATCAAGAGGACTTGGGGAAGGGTTAGGCTTGGGTTAAAGGTAGGTGGTTTTGGGTTAGTGGTTAGTAAAAAAGGGCGAAAAGCATAAAAAGCGTCGGTCGTCATAAAACTTTTTGTTTTTGTGACTTTTATTCAAACGAAACATTTTCAAACAAAGTTTCTTTGAAGAACTTGTTTGTTTATTGCTAGACTTCATTTTTTTTTTTTTGGAATGTCACATGAAGACCAAGCTTTTTACTAAAATATAGGGTTAAAAATAAAAAGGGTTTTGGTGGGTAAAGGGTGTTTGTTTTGTGGGTTTAGAAACGAAAAGGTTTAGGCTCAAAGGGGTTAACTAGGGGGATTTTGGGTAGGTGGTAAAAAAGTGAAAAATAATGGTGTTGAAAAGAAAAAGGGTTAGTCCTAATGCCTCCATCATTTACTTACTTGGGTTTAAGTTGGTAAGGACCGGGAATGTATCGTCATGACAAGTTCTAGAGTCGTAAGAAACCAAGCGGCTATTCACACAAGAAACGAAAAATGAGCATTTAATTTAAAGATGTATGCTTTTATGCTCAATAAAGGCTCAAAACTCACTTTTTGTGGGAATGAGTTTTTAATGTGATCAAGTATATATAATCAAATTTTAACTAGATTTGTCATGCCGTTTCATAATTTTCTTATGTTGGTTCTTTTTATCACGACGCTATCGGTTGTAAATTTGTAAAAATATAACCTTTTTAGAACTTGTTATTCCCAAATTAAACCGAGACAAGTAAAAAAAATGAAAAGTTTTTGAAAAAAAATTGAGGTGATTAGCGGTTCCAATAGAGTTTTGTGTAAGGCTTGTTATTAGGACTTGAAAAATTCAAGGTTTTAGCATCCCCCCACACTTAAATTACACATTGTCCTCAATGTGTCCCAAAAATAACTTTTTAGGTTGATTGAATGTGTAAAGATGTGTTAAAAACAAAATTTTATGTTACTGCGCGTCTGGACACGTGTAACACCTCGTAAAATCACGACCAACATTATAAAGACACGTGTCATGGACTTTAAACGTGTAAGAGTTTGATTAAGAGGGACTAAAGTTGTCAAACAATGTAAATATGTTAATAATGTAACACCTCGTAAAATCACATCCAATGATGTATTGACACGTGTAATAAACCCTAATAAAGTCAAACGTTGAATTTAAGGGACTAATTTTTCAAAAAATCAAAAACTTTGATTATGGAAGGACGGGAAGTGTTAACATACTTAAAATAAGTCTCTGAATAACCTTTTAGGGTATTTATATTCACAAATGAGCCACTTGTTGATCAAGTGTAGCCGTTTGCGTAATTAATTGAAAGTTTGCGCAATGAAGGGTTAAAAGCGTCAACATGTTAATTCTTATCTATGAGTGACCTTTTAACAAACCAGGAACTTCATGATACTTGATTATACTCCCGGGAATGCCAATTATTAGCCGTCTAAGGTTTTTATGCCTTTAAGTGACGTTACGCGCAACTTTGCAAGTTTAAGGGGTTAAAAGCGTCAATATGTTTAATTATACCTCTGAATTACCTTTTAACAAACCCGAAGCATCGTGATGTTTAATAATACTCTCAAGAATCCCTAACATGGATTAGATAAGGCTTCGATGCTATTAAACGATGATATGCGCAAGTTTGCGCATTAGAGGGACCAAAAGCGTCAACTTTTGAATCTACGCCTTTTGGTGACCATTTAAGAAAACGAGAGCGTATTAAAATTTAAACACATGCTTGGGAATACCCATTATGTGCCATGGAAGGCTTGGATATCATTAAACGACATTTCGCGCTACTTTGTGCGATTAAAGGACTATTTGCGTCAAACTGCAAAAGTATACCTATTAGTAGGGTATCGAACCTTCCAGAATATGACCATGAGTTAAACATGCCCTAAATATCCTTTACATAGCTTAGAGGTGTTTGGTGCGCAAAAATAAACTTTTAAGTCAAGCAGGGACTAAAAGTGTCAAAAAAATGCACAAGTTTGCATTTTCGCGCATATCTTACGTTCTGAATATATCCGGACATCCAAAAATTTATGTAATCATTAAAATATTTTATTTTAGTGATTGGATTGATAAAATTCCATTCATCGCGTAATTTGGATCGTTTTTCGCGTCCGTTCGTGTTTCGTCGTAATTAGCCGAACAACGTAATCGTACGACCAAACGAACCGACATTCGGCATATTTTCAAGCATATTTCAAGTCTCCTATGCTTTAACATCCTTATAGAGTCTAAAAAATTGGTTAAACGGGCGTTAGAAGTGAAAAACGCAAGTTTGGATGTCAATGGGGCCAAAGTTGCATCAAATGAAAACTTGTGAGTGTGACCAGTCTGGCCTAACCGTGGCTTACGGTTTGCAGAATGGGGCTTACGGTTTGTCCTGCCAGCATTGCATTTTTTGCTTGATTGCCACTCCAAGCTTCCAAAACCCATCAATTGCAATACCATGAGCTGGTTTTGGACACCCATAGCATTGTAAAACAATGGGTAACACATGGAGGGTCTAGATTAAAGCTCAATTATCGAGGAACATTCCTAACGGTACTTGAAATCCTATATAAACCCACTTGTTCTTGCTCTCATTTCACACTTGATCTGAATTGTTCTAATTTGGAGCTTTTGTGCTTCATACCTGAGCATTCTAGATCAATTCCATCCTTGCTTGGACCCTTTGAAAGTGTCCTTTCGTGCTTAGTTCAATTGTTTGGCTCTTAAAGCCGAAAAGTCAAGCGTTTACGATAAACGCTTTGACTTTTAAACGGTTGAGCCATTGTTCGCAACGAACATGGCTACGTGACTGTAACTAGGTAGGTGTTAAACCCTCAAAAGGGCACCTCCTAGTTACCACGTTTACTCAATCAATTGTCGGGTCAAACTTCTTAATAAAAAGTCAAACGAGTCAGTTTTTACTAATAAATTCATAACTAATAATACAGAAGTTATGAAACATATTTTAACACTTAAATAACTTAGTAATTAATGTAAGAACATGTCTAAGCATGTTCAACCCGACAATTCTGAGTTTAGGCTCGGTTCGCAACCGAAAGTCGCAAAAGTTGACTTTTGCTTTGACTTTCAGTTCTGACCCGATTTAGCTTGGTTTAGATTTGCCTTAGGATTCCTTTAGGACCATGTTATAGGTTAGTATAACCCTCTGAGGTTATACAACTTGGTTCCATAGTAATTCTAGTTCATTGCATGTTTCCATTATATGCTTAAAGTTGACTATTATGCTCTTTTAATATTAAAACAAGATTTTTGAAAATGTGAGATGACAAAAACCTTTGCTTCTGATTTATAAACATGTCCTTAAAATTTCACATCAGTTCGTGGTTTAATATGGGAGTTATGCTCAATATCATAAATTAAAGCCTTTTTTATTAATTAAACGGCATTTTCAGCATAAAACCTATTTAAACTCAAATTTTGACACCAAACCTTTTACCCACTGATGTAATATAATATTATGGGATTTTTGAAGATTTTATTTATTTTTAAACAGATCATAACATAGGGTTCTCGTATAGACTCGGTAATTGACGATAATGCCCTTTTCACTAATAAAATGAGTTTTACACATCCTTTACATACCAAACCTTTTTCTACTAATTTTATATATTAAACAATTTATTTTAAATAGTAAAGGTTGATCAAAATCTCAGATTTCCTTAATCAACCTGAATATCGTCAAATACCGACTTTTATGCGATTTAG
Organism: Helianthus tuberosus; assembly: GCA_030545235.1. Taxonomy (NCBI): domain Eukaryota; kingdom Viridiplantae; phylum Streptophyta; class Magnoliopsida; order Asterales; family Asteraceae; genus Helianthus; species Helianthus tuberosus. The sequence goes on along the minus strand of CM060445.1, from coordinate 147,435,880 downwards.
GCGCATATTATGGTTTAAAACCATATTAGGCACCTAAAGCTTGATACCTACTGATGTTATGAATAAATTTTTATACTTCAACAGTAAATAAAAGTTTTGAACTCAGATTTCCAAAATTAACCCTTAAAGCATATGTGAAATGACCAAAATGCCCCTACGGTGCATAGTTTGGCCATAAATGATAAATTTCACATATCTGAGATATCTTACTAATATAACTTGATAAAATAAATATTTTTACTGATTATTTTAGACCAGAACCTCAGATTAATATTTAACCTCTTTTATAACCTTTAAAATGACCAAAATACCCCTACGGGGCTTAGATTGATTTTAAACACGTTTTGGGCATAATGGATGGTATCCTACTGATATCACAACATATTTAAGGCATATTAACTTGTGAAACATGTTTATGACTCATTTGGTTACCCGTTATGCATTTTACACGTTCGGTACGGTTTATGTAACTAGTTTACATAAATTAACCGAAACGGGTCAAACCTTATCATTTTCACTTCAGAATTCAAAATCTGTTTAGTTTACCCATATTATACAAGTCTCCAAACTTGTCGGGTCTAAATCACATTCTAATCCGGTCTTCGCTTAATCTTGCATTTTGAACCGTAAACCTTTCCTTGAAACTAACCGGTCTAAGTTACAACTTAAATAAGACCTATTTGGAATCTAATAGGTTAATAAAACCTTCGTTCCAGATTGAGAGCCCCAGTAGAGGTACTTGTGCTTACTAATTTGAATATACGGCTGAGAATAAAATTACATTTTAGCTCAGGTAAATACTTTTAACTAATTTTCCCTATACGGGCTTGGGATACGGTACTATAATAATACCGCTTGGTCGGGTGTTGAATGTTTAATTGGATTGTGATTAAATTATTGAGGTAACCCGTTTTAATCTGTCTTGTTTGAAATAAAAGCCTTTGGGGGTTAATGACCATGTCCCGGATATCCTTGGCATCATTATTAAGAAATGGCCACGTCTTAAGCACGGGGTGTAGGCATACACCTGACAGTTGCATAAGGGAAATGGTATCTCACTCTCTTGTGTTCCTATACTTGTGGTGTGTCTGTTAATCTTGGCTCGGTTTCTAACATCGAGCCCTGAATGTATAACAAACATATAAATCTGTATACAATATTATTTTTATATAATTGTCCCAAGTTATAAAAGAATATTTGTGCCTTGTGCATTTAAATCAATTTTCATAAATGTTTTCAAAAGAGTCAGTTAATTGTATTTACCAGTGTAAACTGACGTATTTTCCAAAAAGATTAAGTGACAGGTACTGTACGTAATTGGCTGGGAGCTCAGGGCGTTAATAGGGAATCTTGCAAGTTCTAGACGTCTAAAGTCTGTTGAAAGTGTTTATCTTTCTGTTTTATGATCCGCATGTGGATCCTTTTACATTCCGTTGTAATACTGATGGTACAGTTGAATCGGTTTGTAATATATTTACTTTAGACTTCCGTTGTGCATTGAACTGTGATTATTTGACTATGATGATATCAACTACGTCACGATACTCCCCACCGGGCCCACCGGTAATACGTGGAAATATCAGGGTGTGACAGGTTGGTATCAGAGCCAACATTGAGTGAATTAAACACTAGCCTTTTTGTGTTTAATCTCAATGACACAGTAGCACATTCCTTTACCTTCTGAGTCTAGACTTAACATAGGAATACTCTCGTCCCTATTCTGTAAAATATTGTATTCGATTTTATGTATTTTGAATATGTCGCCAAGCAAAGAAGCCGTAATGGAAAATTCTCCACATCCGAAGCCTAGAAATGCCGAGCTTCGTACCACGGCTAGGATAAACGTGCAACCAAGAAGAAAACATTCAGAAATAAAGTGAAGAAGAAACTCCTTTTGCTGAAGTTCGTTTCCTTAGTAGTCCTTATAAGGACATATTTATCTTTCAGTCCCTTCGTGGACAACATTATTTCTTTCAAGTCCCGTTTAGGGCAATTATGTACTCCTTTTAAAATTATTGGAGTGTTTTATCTAAATTTCATTTTATCATTATATATGAATATAATATATGAAGTAAATCAAAATATCATTCCTTTTTGTAATTGATCTGCCAGTATATATTAAAACGAATCTTAAAGGGGTATAACCTAGCTTGTATGTCATTAAAGACCTAACTATGATGGTAAAACTTGTTTAAAAGAGATTCAGATCCTTGTTAACACCTAAGAACGTGTTAACACTCTTGACAAATGTGGTTCGAGAAAATCACAACAGTCATCCTTATATTGGATCCTTCCAATTTCCTTATTTAGCCTAGTGATTTAGAAATCATGGCTCAAATCATCAAATAAAGATGATCATATTATAAACATCCATTAGTGAAGAAGTGCCTACGGGCTAAATTTGTTGTCCGAAAAGACAACGACAGAGGTGGTCTTTGACCCCCTGTCTAAAGATGTTGGACTACGTCCAAGCATAATAGTCTGTATGATCAATACGATCTTGACTAATATCATCTGATAAGATGATCATATCATAAACATCCCTTAGTGATGAAATACCTACGGGCTATATCTATTGTCCTAAAAGACAAAGGACAGTTGTAGTCTTTGACTCTCTGTCAAGAAAGGTAATGAACTGTGTTCAACCCTTAATGCCTCGATCCTATAAGGTCATGGCTTATAAATTCAAAACTGTCCTCGTGACCAGGCCTTTTGTGCCATCTCAATATCCTAAATAGTTTATAACTGGGATAAAATATAATAAAAATTTAAATAAATTAAATTAACCAATATGGCTCAAGTTACCATGGTTGATGAATTGCCATAAAAGACAATTCCATAATAAACTCCTGAATAAATTATTGTTAATATTTTATGTAGCAATTAAGCTACATGGCTGGATCAGATGAAGTTAACAGCCACCCGAGGGAGAATAATGATACTACCAGAGTTGAGAAAACCGGTGCAGAACTGCAGGCATTAATAGACAATGCCGTTACTGGAGCTCTGGATAGACGAGACAATGAATCAAGTGGTACCCGTAGCAGGACCCTATTTGTACAACATATAAAACCACCTTCCAAGTCGCATGCATCTCATAAGGATGATTCTCATCATTCATCGAATCAGAGGAATGTTCCGTCTAGACAGGTTGTGCTCAATCAAGAGCCACATGTTGAAACCTGTTCATATAAATATTTTGTCTCCTACAAGCCCAGAGACTTCACAGGAGAAAAAGGAGCCATCGATTGCATGACTTGGCTCGATGAGATGGATGCAGTGGTTGATATAAGTGGTTGTGCAGAACAGGACATTGTGAAATTTGTGTCACAATCGTTTAAAGGTGAAGCGTTAGCTTGGTGGAAATCCCTAATCCAAGCTACAGGGAAGATTCCGTTGTATAATCTGACGTGGGATCAGTTAGTTGCTCTCATCAAAGAAAATTAATGTCCTCAACATGAAGTTCAGAAAATTGAGACTGACTTCTTGACCTTGGTTATGAAGAACTTAGTCTGTCAGGCATACCTTACAAATTTCAATACCATGTCACGATTGGTTCCATACTTAGTTACACCAGAATTGAAACGTATAGCTTGTTTTATTGGAGGTTTAGCTCCGGAAATCAAAGCCAGTGTGAAAGCATCAAGACCTACCACCTATAGGTCAGCAGCTGATCTGTCGTTATCTCTTACCCTGGATGCGGTTAGGCAGAGATCGCTCAAGAATTCTGAAGAAGGGAAAAGGAAACGTGAGGATGAGAACTCGCGCCGTAATGATAAGAAACATAAGGGGAACTCTGAGAATAAGAAGAATTCCAGGTTTAAAAAGGATAACTAGCACTCGGGTGAAAAGACCAGGTGCAAAACCTGTAGGAAATACCACCTCGGGAAATGCAGATTTGAATCTCAGCCTCTACCTTGTGGGATCTGCAAGTCCAAGGAGCATAAAACCTTGGATTGCAAGAAGTTGAAAGATGCAACCTGTTATGGTTGCAACGAGAAGGGGCATATCAAGACTAACTGCCCTAAGAACCAGAAGAAGCCTGAGGAGGCCAAGAAAACAAATGCATGAGTCTTCCAGATGAACACCCAGGAGGCAGTACAGAAAGATAACATCATAACAGGTACCATTCCTTATCAATGAAGTTTATGCGGGAACTTGTTTGATTCTAGCGCAGATAAGTCCAATATGGACAATAAATGTTGTAAACTATTGCACCCGCTTGTTAGGACTCTAGACATATAACGCGAGGTAAAATTTTTTGCCGATGATACTTTAGAGTCTGCTTCAACAAATTTAGATAGATGCTTTATATGCATTAGGAATCACTCTTTTACAATACCCTTATGGCAAGCTTTCAAGCTATCCAAAATCATCAATATAATCAAGACAGATGTGACATTTTGATCCCCTGTCAAAAAGGTGATGGACTAGGTCCAAACCTTAAATGCCATTGATGGTCTTTTTATGACCTAGGCTAAATATAATTGATATATATATATATTTAAATAACATTCATTAAGAATGTTCGTACTGTATTAGCCTGCATGGTTCAATGATACCACGGTTAGTATATATTAAATCGTCAAGATGATGAATAGCTGTTGTAGTGCAACTAAGTAATTGTTCCATTTGGTGTTAGGGACCAAATCTCGAGTATGACAAACTCGGATAAGACAGCCGTCGATCGTGTCATGGATGATGCGACACCTGCTAACGATGCTACAATTGTGAACCTCAGAATTAACAAAGAGGTTCTCCAAGCAATGATTGACGCAGCTGTTGGAAAAGCTGTGAGAAAGGTCGTGAAAAGGTTCAAGGAGCCCAATGCTGCTTGCTCCAAACCTCATCTAAGACCACACTTCCGTACTCATGAGAAGGATCTCGTTCATGCCGCAAATGCAAAGGATGAACTAAAAAGGAAAAGGGAGGAAGATAACTCCCATACTTCTAAGAAAAAGGGTAAGCTTGAGCTTAAGGAGAACAAACAAAAGCCCAACAAGAAACCTGTATGCAAGACCTGCAAGAAGCGCCATTATGGGAAGTGCAGGTTCAAATCAAAATCCGAATAGCAGCCTAGGGCTTGTGGGATCTACAAATCTAGTGAGCATAGAACATTAGAATGCCAGAAGATAGGAGATGCGACTTGTTACAACTGTAACGAGAAAGGGCATATCAAGTTAAATTGCCCAAAATATGCAAAGAAACTTGAAGAAGTTAAGAAGACCAACGCTAAGGTCTTTCAGACGGGTGCAAAAGAGGCCATACAAGACGACAAGGTTATAACCGGTACGTCCTTATCAATATTGTATATGTAAGGGTATTGTTTGATTCGGGTGAAGATAAGTTGCATGTGGATAATAAATTTTGTAAGTTATTAAATCTGCCTGTTAGAACCCTAAGCATAAAATATGAAGTAGAATAAATGCTAAGAGTTCTGTTTTGAATAAAATACCAATAAATCCTTCATAGATATAGCAAACTATTAAAATCTTCCATAGAAACCCTAGAGATTAAGTGTAAGGTAAAACTTACAGATGAGATTGTAGGAACCATTTCTTCTGTTCCTGCCAGAAATCTTCATTCGTAAAGTTCTAGAGAACTCTCTTTCCAGATGGAGTACGTCGGTATATGTTAGTATTGTTATCCCATTGATTTCTATCATCTGCGAATATCAGATTGTATGATAAAAGCGCCATATGAGGATTAGTGTATCTTAATACGTTCCATAGATTGCTTCCATGCCCGATCAGTATGGAGGTTTAATGCATGGAACCATTGAGATATCCCAATGGTCATATTGTACTAAATTCAGCTAATGGTATTCAAAGAAGATATCCAGAATCGAATTGTCCAAGCAAGTATCTCTGATTAAGGCATCCTTGGATTCGTAAAGAAAATGTGTCATTTATGTGACACAGGCAATGATAAATGAACTAGAGCCTGAGATTTGGAAAATCTCTGTAACCTCCTTTTGTCTTGATTATCTTCTCCAAGGACTACCCTGTTTACCTCCTGAGACGAGTTAAGATATACATCCCACTTAGGGCTGAATTATTGTGAAATCTCCATGACGATTATTACCATCATTATTGGAAGAATTGAAACCCTGATTAAGTGAATTTTAAGATAAAGGTTCATAAAGCCTAATTCAATATTCGGAGAATTCGGTATTATTAATTAAGAAAGACGGTTCATTTTGCTTATGCATCGATTACCGCAACCCTATTTAGGCAACAATTAAGAATCGCCATCAGCTGCCCAGGATCGTCGATTTGTTCGACTAACTGTAAGGATTAGCTATTCCTTAATATTGGTTTTAGGCAGCAGTTGGAATGACCATCTCACCTTAAATAAGCTATTTTATAACTAATAGTTAGTGTGTGAGTATCAAGGCTGCTCCTTTGGAGACCTTGTATAGATGACATGTCAAACGTCCGTTGGTGGACAGGACTTGGGAAAGTCCAATTATCAGGATCTGAAAGTTTTCTTGGAAACAACAAATAAGATCATACAAATTCGTAATCGTCTGAAAGTTGCCAGCAATCGGTGGAAAATCAAGGATTGATGAAAGTCACGAACCTCTTAAGTCCTTAATAAGGAATAAGGTTCAATTAAAGGTATCACCCTAAGAAGGGTGTGCTGAATTTTAAATTTATCGGGGTAGTTAAGCTCTGATATATGGAATCATTCTAGGAAATCGAATATATCAAGATTTGTAACCTATAAGCTAAGACTTACCTGAGGAACTTGATGGAAATCAATGAGTCCCACACTAGTGATTCAAAGATGTGTTTCGCCGTTAAATCGAGAGCATTGTCGCATAATGATATGTAGACTAATGAAAATTTATGGTGTATTGAGAAACCTGTATTGATTAAGGATCGACAGATTAAGAAGCTCCGAAAGAAAGTATGTACCTATTATAGGTCAACTGAGAGGCCCTTAGAGACCAAATATGCTATAGAGGTTAAGTCCATGATACATCAGAAAGTACTTCAATTACTTTAGCAAATCTCAAGGTCGAGATTTCTTTTAAGGGGGTGAGGATGTAACACCTCGTAAAATCACGTCCAATGATGTATTGACACGTGTAATAAACCCTAATAAAGTCAAACGTTGAATTTAAGGGACTAATTTTTTGAAAAATCAAAAAATTTGATTATGGAAGGACTGGAAGCGTTAACATACTTAAAATAAGTCTCTGAATAACCTTTTACGGTATTTATATTCACAAATGAGCCACTTGTTGATCAAGTGTAGCCGTTTGCGTAATTAATTGAAAGTTTGCACAATGAAGGGTTAAAAGCGTCAACATGTTAATTCTTACCTCTGAGTGACCTTTTAACAAACCGGGAACTTCATGATACTTGATTATACTCCCGGGAATGCCAATTATTAGCCGTCTAAGGTTTTTATGCCTTTAAGTGACGTTACGCGCAACTTTGCAAGTTTAAGGGGTTAAAAGCGTCAATATGTTTAATTATACCTCTGAATGACCTTTTAACAAACCCGAAGCATTGTGATGTTTAATAATACTCTCAAGAATGCCTAACATGGATTAGATAAGGCTTCGATGCTATTAAACGATGATATGCGCAAGTTTGCTCATTAGAGGGACCAAAAGCGTCAACTTTTGAATCTACGCCTTTTGGTGACCATTTAAGCGAACGAGAGCGTATTAAAATTTAAACACATGCTTGGGAATACCCATTATGTGCCATGGAAGGCTTGGATATCATTAAACGACATTTCGCGCTACTTTGTGCGATTAAAGGACTATTTGCGTCAAACTGCAAAAGTATACCTATTCGTAGGGTATCGAACCTTCCAGAATATGACCATGAGTTAAAAATGCCCTAAATATCCTTTACATAGCTTAGATATAGGCTTAGAGGTGTTTGGTGCGCAAAAATAAACTTTTAAGTCAAGCAGGGACTAAAAGTGTCAAAAAATGCACAAGTTTGCATTTTCGCGCATATCTTACGTTCTGACTATATCCGGACATCCAAAAATTTACGTAATCATTAAAATATTTTATTTTAGTGATTGGAATGATAAAATTCCATTCATCGCATAATTTGGATCGTTTTTCGTGTCCGTTCGTGTTTCGTCGTAATTAGCCGAACAACGTAATCGTACGACCAAACGAACCGACATCCGGCATATTTTCAAGCATATTTCAAGTCTCCTATGCTTTAACATCCTTATAGAGTCTAAAAATTTGGTTAAACGGGTGTTAGAAGTGAAAAACGCAAGTTTGGATGTCAAAGGGGCCAAATTTGCATCAAATGAAAACTTGTGAGTGTGACCAGTCTGGCCCAACCGTGGCTTACAGTTTGCAGAATGGGGCTTACGGTTTGGTCTGCCAGCATTGCATTTTTTGCTTGATTGCCACTCCAAGCTTCCAAAACCCATCAATTGGAATACCAAGAGCTGGTTTTGGACACCCATAGCATTGTAAAACAATGGGTAACACATGGAGGGTCTAGATTAAAGCTCAATTATCGAGGAACGATCCTAACGGTTCTTGAAATCCTATATAAACCCACTTGTTCTTACTCTCATTTCACACTTGATCTGAATTGTTCTAAGTTGGAGCTTTTGTGCTTCATACCTGAGCATTCTAGATCAATTCCATCCTTGCTTGGACCCTTTGTAAGGGTCCTTTCGTGCTTAGTTCAATTGTTTGGCTCTTAAAGCCGAAAAGTCAAGCGTTTACGATAAACGCTTTGACTTTTAAACGATTTAGCCATTGTTCGCAAAGAACATGGCTACGTGACTGTAACTAGGTAGGTGTTAAACCCTCAAAAGGGCACCTCCTAATTACCACATTTACTCAATCAATTGTCGGGTCAAACTTCTTAATAAAAAGTCAAACGAGTCAGTTTTTACTAATAAATTCATAACTAATAATACAGAAGTTATGAAACATATTTTAACACTTAAATAACTTGGTAATTAATGTAAGAACATGTTTAAGCATGTTCAACCCGACAATTCTGAGTTTAGGCTCGGTTCGCAACCGAAAGTCGCAAAAGTTGACTTTTGCTTTGACTTTCAGTTCTGACCCGATTTAGCTTGGTTTAGATATGCCTTAGGATCCCTTTAGGACCATGTTATAGGTTAGTATAACCCTCTGAGGTTATACAACTTGGTTCCATAGTAATCCTAGTTCATTGCATGTTTCCGTTATATGCTTAAAGTTAACTATTATGCTCTTTTAATATTAAAACAAGATTTTTGAAAATGTGAGAGGACAAAATCCTTTGCTACTGATTTATAAACATGTCCTAAAAATTTCACATCAGTTCGTGGTCTAAAATGGGAGTTATGCTCAATATCGTAAATTAAAGCCTTTTTATTAATTAAACGGCATTTTCAGCATAAAACCTATTTAAACTCAAATTTTGACACCAAACCTTTTACCCACTGATGTAATATAATATTATGGGATTTTTGAAGATTTTTATTTATTTTTAAACAGATCATAACATAGGGTTCTCCTATAGACTCGGTAATTGACGATAATGCCCTTTTCACTAATAAAATGAGTTTTACACATCCTTTACGTACCAAACATTTTTCTACTGATTTTATATATTAAATAAGTTATTTTAAATAGTAAAGGCTGATCAAAATCTCAGATTTCCTTAATCAACCTGAATATCGTCAAATACCGACTTTTATGCGATTTAGGCGCATATTATGGTTTAAAACCATATTAGGCACCTAAATATTGATACCTACTGATGTTATGAATAAATTTTTATACTTTAACAGTAAATAAAAGTTTTGAACTCTGATTTCCAAAATTAACCCTTAAAGCATATGTGAAATGACCAAAATGCCTCTACGGTGCATAGTTTGGCCATAAATGATAAATTTCACGTATGTGAGATATCTTACTGATATAACTTGATAAAATAAATCTTTTTGCTGATTATTTTAGACCAAAACCTCAGATTAATATTTAACCTCTTTTATAACCTTTAAAATGACCAAAATACCCCTACGGGGCTTAAATTGATTTTAAACACGTTTTGGGCATAATGGAAGGTATCGTACTGATATCACAACATATTTAAGGCATATTAACTTGTGAAACATGTTTATGACTCATTTGGTTACCCATTATGCATTTTACGCGTTTGGTACGGTTTATGTAACTAGCTTACATAAATTAACCGAAACGGGTCAAACCTTATCATTTTCACTTCAAAATTCAGAATGTGTTTAGTTTACCCATATTATACAAGTCTCCATACTTTTTGGGTCTAAATCACATTCTAATCCGGTCTTCGCTTAATCTTACGTTTTGAACCGTAAACCTTTCCTTGAAACCAACCGGTCTAAGTTACAACTTAAATAAGACCCGTTAGGAATCTAATAGGTTAATAAAACCTTCGTTCCAGATTGAGAGCCCCAGTAGAGGTACTTGTGCTTGCTGATTTGAATATACGGCTGAGAATAAAATTACATTTTAGCTCAGGTAAATACTTTTAACTTATTTTCCCTATACGGGCTTGGGATACGGTACTATAATAATACCGCTTGGTCGGGTGTTGAATGTTTAATTGGATTGTGATTAAATTATTGAGGTAATCCGTTTTAATCTGTCTTGTTTGAAATAAAAGCCTTTGGGGGTTAATGACCATGTCCCGGATATCCTTGGCATCATTATTAAGAAATGGCCACGTCTTAAGAAATGGCATACACCTAACAGTTGCATAAGGGAAATGGTATCTCACTCTCTTGTGGGCCTATACTTGTGGTGTGTCTGTTAATCTTGACTCGGTTTCTAACATCGAGCCCTGAATGTATAACAAACATATAAATCTGTATACAAGATTATTTTTATATAATTGTCCCAAGTTATAAAAGAATATTTATGCCTTGTGCATTTAAATCAATTTTCATAAATGTTTTCAAAAGAGTCAATTAATTGTATTTACCAGTGTAAACTAACGTATTTTCCAAAAAGATTAAGTGACAGGTACTGTACGTAATTGGCTGGGAGCTCGGGGGGTTAATAGGGAATCTTGCAAGTTCTAGACGCCTAAAGTCTGTTGAACAGTGTTTATCTTTCTGTTTTATGATCCGCCTGTGGATCCTTTTACATTCTGTTGTAATACTGATGTTACAGTTGAATCGGTTTGTAATATATTTACTTTAGACATCCGATGTGCATTGAACTGTGATTATTTGACTATGATGATATCAACTATGTCACGATACTCCCCACCGGGCCCACCTGTAATACGTGGAAATATCGGGGTGTGACAATAAAGGGATCCGAAGTGTCAACATGCCACTCTTATGCCTCTGATTGACCTCACACGACGTTCGTATTCTTTAAAGAATAATTTATCGAACTTGAAAAGTCGTTTGTGCCTAAAATAAGGATCTTGTGAAACATAGGGGTTAAAAGTGTCAACATGTTGAAAGTAACCTCTGAGTGACCTTTTAACGATCCCAAAAACATTGTAACAATTGTATTTTGCCCGCAAGAATATTGGATATTAATTCATGGAGTTTCGACGAACATAAATAATTAAAGTGTTAGTTCCAAGAAATAAGGGTTAAAAGCGTCAACGTTGAAATTCAGGGCTTTTCGGATGATCGTATAACTAACTGGGAGCTTAACGGAGTTTGTTTATGACTTAGAGCCCTTAAAAGTCAAGTTTGGGGGTTAAAATGCAATAAAAACAAGTTAAAAACAAGTTTAGAAGGACCAGGGACCAAAATTGCAATTTCTGAAACTTGGTGACCGGATCAGACCCTCAGGCGGGCCGCGTAGACCCTCGGCCCAACTTTACGCGGGCCGCGTAAAAATGCCCAGATGCTGAATTTTGGACAGTAGCCTGTTCCAGCCAGTTCCACCGCCTTAGATGCATGGTTTTCGAATTCAGGGGCTGCACCAGTGGTATTTCATGCATAGGGGACACCTGGGATGATCAGATTTCATGTGTAGACTTGTGTAGAGCAATCTTGTGAGTTTAAATTTTCTATATATTGAACTCTTGTTGCAACACTTCACTTGCTCACTTCAAAAATAATTCAAAACACACTCTCTGGAACTCTCTAGACTTCAAGCAAGATTCCCTTAGCTTCATTTTCGTGCTAAGTGCTTTTGTAAGTAATCTTAGCCTCTCTAATTCAAGTTTTAGTAGTTTAATGACCAAAAGTCAAACTTATCGTAATTAAGCTTTGACTTAGTGATTAATCACTAATGGTCCAGTCATTAGCCAAATTGAAAGTGGCTATAACTTGGTAATTATGTAGGTAACAAACCCCTAAGAGGGCACCTACTGATTATCACCCTAACTTGGTCAAATGTCGGGTCAAACTTAATATTAAAAAGTCAACAGAAAGCTATTTTGCAAGTAAATTCATAATTAGCAATGTAGAAGCTATGGAACCTGTTTTAACACTAAAATAACTTGATAATTAATGTAAGAACATGTCTAAGCATGTTCAACCCGACAATTCTAAGTTTAGGCTCGGATCGGAACCGAAAGTCGCAAAAGTAGACTTTTGCTTTGACTTTCAGTTCTGACCCGATTTAGCTTATTTTAGAAATGCCTTAGGGTTCCATTAGGACCATATTTCATGTTAGTATAACCCCCTGAGTTTATACATTGTGGTTCCTTAGTAATCCTAGTTCATTGCATGTTTCCGTTAAATGCCTAAAAATTGACCATTATGCCCTTTTGATAATAAAACGAGATTTTTACAAATGTGAGTGGACAAAAACCTTTGTTACTGGTTTATAAACTTGTCCTAAAAATTTGACGTCAGTTTGCGGTCTAAATTAGGAGTTATGCTCAATATCGTAATTTGAAAGCTTTTTATTAATTAAACAGCATATTTAGCATAAAGCCTATTTAGACCCGAATTTTGACACCAAACTTTCTACCCACTGATGTAATATAATATTTTGGGATTTTTGAAGATTTTAATTTATTTTTAAACTGATCATAACATAGGGTTATTGCTTGGATTCGGTAATTGACAATTAAACCCTTTTTGATGATAAAAGGAGTTTTACACAACATTTTGATACCAAACCTTTTACTACTGATTTTATATGATAAATAAAATATTTTAAGCCTTGTGGACTGATAAAAATCTCAGCTTTCCTTATATAACCCGAAAATCGCCTAAAACCGACTTTTTAAGCGTTTTAAACGCATAGTATGGATCAAAACTATATTTGACATATAAGACTTAATACCTACTGATGTTTAAATAATTTTTTATATTTTAACAGTAGGCAAAAGTTTTGAACTCAGATTTCCGAATTTGACCTTTATAAGCTTATGTGAAATTACCAAAATGCCCCTACGGTGCATAGTTTGGTTATAAATGATAAATTTCACATACATGCAATACCCTATGGTTATGACTTATAAAAGTAAATATTTTTACTGATCATTTCAGATCAGAACCTCAGATTATAATTTTAATCTCCTTTATAACCTTTAAAATGACCAAAATACCCCTACGGGGCTTAATTTGAGTTTAAATCCGTTTTGGGAATAATGGAAGGTATCCTACTGATATCACAACATATTTAAGGCATATTAACTTAGGAAACCTGTTCATGACTCAGTTGTTTACCCGTTATCCATTTTTCGCATTCGGTACAGTTTATGTGACTAGTTTGCATAAATTGACCGAAACGGGTCAAACCTTATTATTTTTACCTCAAAATCCAGAATGTGTTTAGTTTACCCATATTATACAAGTCTTCAAATTTGTCGGGTCTAAATCACATTCTAATCTGGTCTTCGCTTAATCTTGCGTTTTGAACCGTAAACCCTTCTTTAAAACTAACCGGTCTAAGTTTAAACTTAAGTAAGACCCGTTAGGAATCTAATAGGTTATAAAAACCTTCATTCCAGATTTAGGAGCCCAGTAGAAGATATTTTCACTTGCTGATTGTATACGGCTGGGATAAATTGTATAATTTGCTCTGGTAAATACTTTTAACTTATTTTCCCTTATACAGGCTTGGGGTACGGTATATAAAATACTGCTTGGTCGGGTATTGAATTTTTAATCATATGAAGGTTAATTCATTGAGGTAACCCATTTAAACTGTTTTGTTTGTTCTAAGCCTTTGGGGGTTAATGACCATGTCCTGGATATCCTCGGCTTATTCATTGAAATGGCCACGACTTAAGCACGGGGTGTAGGCATACACCTGCCGGTGAGTATGTAAAATTAATAAATCCACCTGTTCGAGAATAACTCGCCGTGGATTATATTATGTAGTGTGTCAATTAATCTTTAACCTGGTATTCAGCCCAGGCTACTGAACGTATAACAAACATATGATTCTTTTACAAGTTTATTTTAAATAACTGTCCCAAGTTATAAAAGATTACTTGTGCCTTGTGCATCCAAATCAATTTTATAAATACTTTTCAAAAGAGTCAGTTAATTGTTTTTACCAGTGTAAACTGACGTATTTTCCAAAAGGTTAAGTGCAGGTACTAAATGGAATAGGCTGATTACTCCTGAGTGACTTAAATAAAGACTTATGCAAGCTTTATCACTTGAAAATCTGTTGAACAATGTTATCTTCTATTTGATCCGCCTGTGGATCATTTTACATTCCGTTGTAATACTTTATGTTACTTTCATTCGGTTTGTAATATATTTTACTTTAGACTTCCGCTGTGCATTGAACTGTGATATATTGACTATGATGATATCAACTACGTCACGATACTCCCCACCGGGCCCACCAGTAATACGTGGAAATATCGGGGTTGGTATCATGGCCAACATTGAGTGAATTAAGCCCTAGCCTTTTGTGTTTAATCTCAATGACATAGTTGCACATTCCTTGACTTCCGAGTCTAGGCAAAGGACTTAGGACTAATCCTAATATTTTATTTTGTCCTTTATTGTTTTCTTTGTTGTTTCCTTTGTTTGTTGACAGGAACTGAAGATGCCTCCGCGTATTAGAGGAAGAGGAAGAGGAAGAGGCAATAAAGCCCCAATCTTCACAAGTCATGACCATGAGGCCGGGCCATCACACTGGCGAACTCCTTCCGTAACCATGAGCATAAGTCCTCAAGAAGACTGGAGGACGTATTTGGAACCCGCGAGACGATCTGTCTCGCTTAGCTCTTCGCCCTTGTATCACCACTCCTTTGGGCCACAATTGGAGAACGAGCCCCACTACTCACATCACTCCTTCATCCCTCTCCAACGCTCAAACTCACACCACTCTTTCAATGACCCAACACCCTATTTTCAGAGCCGGTTCAACCCAGCAAACCTAATTGAAGAACCAGTGGGTTTTAACCCATTGGGACCCGAAGACCATTTCTCTGGTGATCAAAACATGGACATGGATGAAGACACAGATCCTGCCAAGCCACCATCTGGGACACCGACTCACCCCATCGAGATTTCGTATGGGTCGTCTTTTCATGGATCACCTTATCGTGGTCCAGACAGCTATGAGGCAAGGTTTGCCCAATACGACTGGGTGTTTACTCCCTCTTACAACCCGTCGCAGCAGCAGCAGGATCCCTCGGAGGATTCACGTTTTGTAGCGGTCACTCCGCCACCGCCACCGCCGCCAGAGCAGCAACCACCTCCGGAGCCACTGAGGCGGAGAAGAAATGCACGGATGTCCGTGCGAGGGGGAATTCGTTTCAGCAGCCCCCAACCCTCCAGTGGCAGTCATTACCCACCACTGTATGAAAACCCACAGATGGGTGGGCCTTCAAACCCAGTATCTGAGGTGGACTCTGCGCCAGTCGCACCACCGTCACCACCACATATGGGTTTTAATAACCCAATACCTTCTTACGCCGGTTCAGGGGCGTATAACCCCTTTGAACAACCTGCTTACCCAGGTTATAATTACTATAATGCCCCTGCCATCGACCCTTACATTGAGGCGGCCAACCACAACGCCCTTCACCCCGAAGGACCTTTTGGGACTTCGTACCAGTCGGGGTACCTACCGCACGGGTATCAATACCCGATACCTCCTCAACCTCTGCAGCCGCAGCAGCCGTAATCACCGCAGATCCAGCCACCACAGCAGGAGGAGATTCTACAGAGGTTGAACCGGGTGGAACGGGAGGTTCAAGAAGAGCGTAGGAACCACCGGGGATTTTTGAAGGGTTTGGCAAATTTAATCAAGGGGAAGAACAAAATGGATCATTAAAATTCCTTATTTGTTTATTTTGTATTTCTTTAATTTTAAATTTAATAAAGTCCCTGCGTGGACATCTATTTATGTACCTAGTCCCTGCGAGGACTTGTGTTTTCAGTATTAGCCCCTGCGTGGGCAAGTTATTTCTGTAAAAGTCCCGTTTAGGGCAATTATGTACTCTTTAATTTTAGTGGAATGTTGAATTTAAAATTTCATTTTTGTCATTATGTGCATGGATATAAAATATGAAATAAATTAAAAATATCATTCCTTTTATAAGATCTGCCATTATATTAAAAACAAAATCTTAAAAGCAAAACCTAGCCCATGTGTCATTTTAAGACAGGGCCATGATGCTAATTCCTTATTAAGATTCTGACCCTTGTTAACATCTGAAAACATGTTAACATTCCTGGCAAATGTGATTCGATAAAATCACATAAGTCAACCTTATATTGGATTATTTCAAATCCTTTCCTTATTTATTAATTAAACATCCATTAGTGAAGTAATGCCTACGGGCCATAATCATTGTCATATAAGACAAAAGATAGTTGTAGTCTACGACTCCCTGACAAGAAAAGGTGATGAACTACGTTCAAACCTAAATGCCTTGATTCTATAAAATCATGGCTTATGAATTTAAGATTGTCCTTGTGACTAGGCCTTTTGTATGCCACTCAATTATCCTTAATAATTTATAACTAGGATAAAATATAATAAAATAAATTTAAATAAATTAAATTAACCAATATGGTTTATAGTTACCATGGTTAATGAATTGCCATAAGAAGACAATTCCATGATAAACTCCTGAATAAATCATTATCATTATTTTATGTAGCAATCAAGCTACATGGCAGAGTCTGAAGAAGTCAACAGTCACCCTCGGGAAAATCATGATACTACCAGGATCAACGTGACCGGTGCAGAACTTCAAGCATTAATTGATAATGTTGTCACCAAAGCCATGGATAGGCATTTTAATGAATCAAGCGGGACTCAAAGCAAGACCCTATCTGCACCTCATTCCAAATCTCACCCTAAGACTCACTCTGTGGCTCATAGCAAGCCACCATCTAAAACTCATGAGTCAAAGAAGGATGATGACCGACACTCCTCAAATCAGCATAGTATTCCATCTAAGAAGATTGTATTTGATAGGGAGCCACGAGCAAAAACCTGTTCTTATAAGTATTTTATCTCCTATAAGCCCAGTGATTTCACTGGGGAAAAAGGAGCCATCGATTGCATGACGTGGCTAGACGAGATGGATACGGTAGTTGATATTAGTGGATGCACAGAGCGAGATATTGTGAAGTATGTGTCACAATCTTTCAAAGGTGAAGCTCTAGCTTGGTGGATGTCTTTGATCCAAGCTACTGGAAAGATCCCGTTGTACAATCTGACGTGGGATCAGTTTGTCGCTCTTATTAGGGAGAATTACTGTCCTTAACATGAAGTTGAGAAGATCGAGACTGACTTTCTGACATTGGTTATGAAAAATTTAGACTGTCAGGCATACCTCACGAGTTTTAACATGATGTCTCGATTGGTTCCATACTTGGTGACATCGGAACCAAAACGTATAGCCCGTTTCATTGGGGGTTTAGCCCCGGAGATCAAAGCAAGTGTGAAAGCGTCTCGTCCTACTACTTTCAGGTCTGTAGCTGATTTGTCATTATCTCTTACCCTTGATGCGGTCAGGCAGAGATCGCTTAGTAATTCTAAAGAAGGGAAGAGAAAACATGAGAATGATAACTCACACCATTCAGATAAGAAGCGTAAAGGGAACTCGGATCACAAGAAGAGTTCGGGATTTAAGAAAGATGACCAACAGTATGGTGAAAAACCCAAATGCAAGACCTGTAAGAAGCGTCATCTGGGAAAGTGAAGGTATGAATCCAAATCCCAATCGCAGCCTAGGGCTTGTGGAATTTGTAAGTCTAGTGAGCATAAGACATTGGACTGTAAGAAGATAAAAGATGCAACTTGTTACAACTGTAACAAGAAGGGGCATATCAAGTCTAATTGCCCATACTATGCCAAGAAACCTGAAGAAGCTAAGAAGATAAATGCTAGGGTCTTCCAAATGAATGCACAGGAAGCCATCCAGGATGACAACGTTATAACAGGTACCTTCCTTATCAATGATGTTTATGCAAGGGTATTATTTGATTCAGGTGCAGATAAGTCGTTTGTTGATAATAAGTTTTGTAAGTTGCTAAATCTACTTGTTAAAACCTTAAGCACAAAATATGAAGTAGAACTGGCCGACGGTACCATAGAAACTGCTTCAACTGTGTTAGATGGATGTTTTATATCCATTAGGAACCACTCTTTTCCATTATCTTTGATTCCCTTGAAATTAGCTGGTTTCGACATAGTGATAGGCATGGATTAGTTATCTCATAACCAAGCCCAGATTGTTTGTGACAAGAAACAAGTGGTTATTAAGACTCCGTATGGTGAGCCGCTTACCATACAAGGAGATACTCAGTATGGGCTGCCTAAGAAAGTGTCTATGCTTAAGGCGTCAAGGTGTATGAAGAAGGGTTGTGTCATCTACATGGCACAAGTAACTATTGATGAACCAAAGCCAAATATTGAAGACATCCCTATTATTTCTGAATACCCAGAAGTATTCCCTGAAGAACTACCTGGTTTACCACCAGATAGGCAAGTGGAGTTCAGAATCGACATTATTCCTGGAGCAGCACCTGTTGCAAGAGCACCTTACAAGTTAGCACCGACTGAGATGAAAGAGTTAAGGACTCAACTGGATGATTTGTTGGCCAAAGGTTTTATTTGACCTAGTTCATCCCCCTGGGGAGCACCGATTCTGTTTGTAAAGAAGAAGGATGGATCTATGCGTCTATGCATCGATTATCGAGAGCTAAACAAGGTTACTATCAAGAATAGATATCCATTGCCCAGGATCAACGATCTGTTCGATCAACTGCAAGGGGCAAGTTACTTCTCCAAGATTGATTTGAGGTCTGGTTACCATCAGCTGAAGGTTAGAGATGAAGATGTGCATAGGACTGCATTCAGAACTCGCTATGGTCACTACGAGTTCTTAGTGATGCCTTTTGGGCTCACTAATGCACCAGCAGTGTTCATGGATCTCATGAATCGCGTTTGCAAGCCATACTTGGACAAGTTTGTCATTGTCTTCATTGATGACATTCTTATTTATTCAAAGAACCAGACTGATCATGAAAAGCACCTTCGTTGTATTCTTAAACTCCTTCAGTAAGAGAAGCTCTACGCCAAGTTTTCAAAATGTGAATTTTGGCTTCGTGAAGTCCAATTTCTTGGACACGTGGTTAGCGAGCGTGGTATCCAAGTGGATCCCGCTAAAATTAAAGCCATCATGAATTGGCGAGAGCCGAAGACGCCCACAGAAATTCGTAGCTTTTTGGGTCTGGCAGGATATTATAGACGTTTTATTGAAAACTTCTCTAGGATTGTTGCACCCCTAACTTCATTGACTCACAAGAATATCAAGTTTGATTGGGGTCCTAAGCAGCAAGAATCTTTCGATATTCTTAAACAGAAATTGTGCAATGCACCTGTGTTGACATTGCCTGAAGGAATTGAAGAATTTGTGGTTTACTGCGATGCATCGCACACTGGTATGGGATGTGTGCTTATGCAGAAGGGCAAAGTCATCGCTTATGCCTCGCGATAATTAAAGGTCCACGAAAAGAATTACACCACCCATGACTTGGAATTGGATGCCGTTGTATTTGCACTAAAGCTTTGGAGGCATTATTTGTATGGTACCTAGTGTGTGATCTATTTTGATCACAAGAGCCTTCAACATCTGTTTAACCAGAAGGATCTGAACATGAGACAGCGTTGATGGATGGAGACACTGAATGATTATGATTGTGAAATTCGATACCATCCAGGTAAGGTGAATGTAGACGCCGATCCTTTAAGCAGAAAAGAAAGGGTTAAGCCCATTAGATTCAATGCCAAGAGCATTGAATTGAAGAACAGCTTGAACGAAAGATTGTTAGCCGCTCAAAAGGAAGCTGTATTAGAGGCTAACTATCCTAATGAAAAGTTGGGAGTCACTGCTGAACAGTTAGCTTATGGCAAGGATGGAATTCTAAGATTGAATGGAAGAATTTGGGTTCCAATCTATGAAGGACTTTGGGATGTGATCCTTCAAGAAGCCCACAACTCCAAATACTCAGTTCATCCTGGAAGTGACAAGATGTACCAGGATTTAAAGGCAAATTACTGGTGGATAGGTTTAAAGAAATCTATAGCCACTTATGTGGCCAAATGTCTGACGTGTGCTCAAGTTAAGGCAGAACACCAGAAGCCATCAGGTTTGCTACAACAGCCTGAACTTCCCACTTGGAAGTGGGAAATGGTAACTATGGATTTTATCACTAAGTTACCAAAGACAAAGCGAGGAAATGATACTATTTGGGTTATAGTAGATAGACTGACTAAGTCAGCCCACTTCCTACCTATTAAGGAAACACACAACTCAGATAAGTTAGCTCAACTATACGTGGACGAGATTGTATCTCTTCACGGAGTGCCAGTGTCTATCATCTCTGATAGGGATACGAGATATACATCGCATTTTTGGAAAAGCTTTCAGCAATCCCTAGGCACTCGATTAAACTTCAGCACTGCATATCATCCTCAGACAGATGGTCAGAGTGAGCGTACGATTCAAACGCTCGAGGATATGCTACGAGCTTGTGTTATTGATTTAGGTGGAAGTTGGGACGATCATCTTCCATTGATTGAATTCTCATATAATAATAGCTATCATTCCAGCATGCAAGCTGCACCTTTTGAAGCTTTATATGGAAGAAAGTGCAGGACGCCCGTTTGTTGGGCAGAAGTTGGAGATGTCCAACTAACAGGACCTGATATAGTCCTGGAGACGATAGATAAGATTGTGTAGATACGCGATCGTCTCAAAGCTGCCAGGGATAGGCAGAAAAGTTAGGCAGATAAAAGGCGTGAACCTCTAAAATTCGAGGTAGGTGACAAAGTGTTACTTTAGGTAGCACCTTGGAAAGGGGTGATGCGATTTGGCAAGAAAGGCAAGCTAAGCCCCAGATATATACAACCATTCGAGATCATTGAATGTGTTGGAACAGTGGCTTACAAATTAAATTTGCCTGATGAGCTCACTGGAATCCATAATGTATTTCACATCTGCAATCTGAAGAAGTGTCTAGCTGATGAATCGCTAGTCATGTCACATAAAGATGTGCATATTGATGAGAGCTTAAAATTTGTTGAAAAACCTTTGTCGATCGAGGATCGACAGGTTAAGAAGCTTCGAAAGAAGCATGTACCGATTGTAAAGGTTAAATGGGATGCCCGTAGAGGTCCCGAGTACACGTGGGAGGTTGAGTCCACAATGAAACAAAAGTACCCTCATTTATTTCAGTAAATCTCGAGGTCGAGATTTCTTTTAAGGGGGTGAGGATGTAACACCTCGTAAAATCACGACCAATATTATAAAGACACGTGTCATGGACTTTAAACGTGTAAGAGTTTGATTAAGAGGGACTAAAGTTGTCAAACAATGTAAATATGTTAATAAAGGGATCCAGAGTGTCAACATGCCACTCTTATGCCTCTGATTGACCTCACACGACGTTCGTATTCTTTAAAGAATAATTTATCGAACTTGAAAAGTCGTTTGTGCTTAAAATAAGGATCTTGTGAAACATAGGGGTTAAAAGTGTCAACATCTTGAAAGTAACCTCTGAGTGACCTTTTAATGATCCCAAAAACATTGTAACAATTGTATTTTGCCCGCAAGAATATTGGATATTAATTCATGGAGTTTCGACGAACATAAATAATTAAAGTGTTAGTTCCAAGAAATAAGGGTTAAAAGCGTCAACGTTGAAATTCAGGGCTTTTTGGATGATCGTATAACTAACCGGGAGCTTAACGGAGTTTGTTTATGACTTAGAGCCCTTAAAAGTATAGTTTGGGGGTTAAAAATGCAATAAAAACAAGTTAAAAACAAGTTTAGAAGGAACAGGGACCAAAATTGCAATTTCTGAAACTTGGTGACCGGATCAGACCCTCAGGCGGGCCGCGTAGACCCTCGGCCCAACTTTACGCAAGCCGCGTAAAAACACCCAGATGCTGAATTTTGGACAGTTTCCAGTTCCAGCCAGTTCCACCGCCTTAGATGCATGGTTTTCGAATTCAGAGGCTGCACCAGTGGTATTTCATGCATAGGGGACACCTGGGATGATCAGATTTCATGTGTAGACTTGTGTGGAGCAATCTTGTGAGTTTAAATTTCCTATATATTGAACTCTTGTTGCAACACTTCACTTGCTCACTTCAAAAATCATTCAAAACACACTCTCTGGAGCTCTCTGGACTTCAAGCAAGATTCCCTAAGCTTCATTTTCGTGCTAAGTGCTTTTGTAAGTAATCTTAGCCTCTCTAATTCAAGTTTTAGTAGTTTAGTGACCAAAAGTCAAACTTATCGTAATTAAGCTTTGACTTAGTGATTAATCACTAATGGCCCAGTCATTAGTCAAATTGAAAGTGGCTATAAGTTGGTAATTATGTACGTAATAAACCCCTAAGAGGGCACCTACTGATTATCACCCTAACTTGGTAAAATGTCGGGTCAAACTTAATATTAAAAAGTCAACAGAAAGCTATTTTGCAAATAAATTCATAATTAGCAATGTAGAAGCTATGGAACCTGTTTTAACACTAAAATAACTTGGTAATTAATGTAAGAACATGTCTAAGCATGTTCAACCCGACAATTCTAAGTTTAGGCACGGTTCGGAACCGAAAGTCGCAAAAGTAGACTTTTTCTTTGACTTTCAGTTCTGACCCGATTTAGCTTATTTTAGAAATGCCTTAGGGTTCCATTAGGACCATATTTCATGTTAGTATCACCCTCTGAGTTTATACAATGTGGTTCCTTTGTAATCCTAGTTCATTGCATGTTTCCGTTAAATGCCTAAAAATTGACCATTATGCCCTTTTGATAATAAAATGAGATTTTTACAAATGTGAGTGGACAAAAACTTTTGTTACTGGTTTATAAACTTGTCCTAAAAATTTGACATCAGTTTGAGGTCTAAATTAGGAGTTAAGCTCAATATCGTAATTTGAAAACTTTTTATTAATTAAACAACATATTTAGCATAAAGCCTATTTAGACCCGAATTTTGACACCAAATTTCTATCCACTGATATAATATAATATTTTGGGATTTTTGAAGATTTTTATTTATTTTAAACTGATCATAACATAGGGTTATTGCTTGGATTCGGTAATTGACAATTAAACCCTTTTTGATGATAAAATGAGTTTTACACAACATTTTGATACCAAAGCGTTTACTACTAATTTTATATGATAAAAAAATATTTTAAGCCTTCTGGACTGATAAAAATCTCAACTTTCTTTATATAACCCGTAAATCGCCTAAAACCGACTTTTTAAGCGTTTTAAACGCATAGTTTGGATCAAAACTATATTTGACATATAAGACTTAATACCTACTGATGTTTTAAGTAAATTTTTATATTTTAATAGAAGGTAAAAGTTTTGAACTCAGATTTCCGAATTTGACCTTTATAAGCTTATGTGAAATTACCAAAATGCCCCTACGGTGCATAGTTTGGTTATAAATGATAAATTTCACATACATGCAATACCCTACGGTTATGACTTATAAAAATAAATATTTTCACTGATTATTTCAGACCAGAACCTCAGATTAATATTTTAATCTCCTTTATAACCTTTAAAATGACCAAAATACCCCTACGGGGCTTAATTTGAGTTTAAATCCGTTTTGGGCATAATGGAAGGTATCCTACTAATATCACAACATATTTAAGGCATATTAACTTAGGAAACCTGTTCATGACTCATTTGTTTACCCGTTATGCATTTTTCGCGTTCGGTACAGTTTTTGTGACTAGTTTGCATAAATTGACCGAAACGGGTCAAACCTTATCATTTTTACCTCAAAATCCAGAATGTGTTTAGTTTACCCATATTATACAAGTCTTCAAACTTGTCGGGTCTAAATCACATTCTAATATGGCTTCGCTTAATTTTGCGTTTTGAACCGTAAATCCTTCTTTAAAACTAACCGGTCTAATTTTAAACTTAAGTAAGACCCGTTAGGAATCTAATAGGTTATAAAAACCTTGGTTCCAGATTTAGGAGCCCAGTAAAAGATATTTGCACTTGCTGATTGTATACGGCTGGGAAAAATTGTATGATTTGCTCAGGTAAATACTTTTAACTTATTTTCCCTTATACGGGCTTGGGGTACGGTATATAAAATACCGCTTGGTCGGGTATTGAATTTTTAATCATATGAAGGTTAATTCATTAAGGTAACCCGTTTAAACTGTTTGTTTGTTCTAAGCCTTTGGGGGGTTAATGACCATGTCCTGGATATCCTCGTCTCATTCATTGAAATGGCTACGACTTAAGCATGGGGTGTAGGCATACACCTGCTGGTGCGTATGTAAAATTAATAAATCCACCTGTTCGAGAATAACTCGCCATGGATTATATTATGTGGTGTGTCAATTAATCTTTAACCCGGTATTCAGTCTGGGCTACTGAACGTATAACAAACATATGATTCTTTTACAAGTTTATTTTAAATAATTATCCCAAGTTATAAATAATTACTTGTGCCTTGTGCATCCAAATCAATTTTATAAATACTTTTCAAAAGAGTCAGTTAATTGTATTTACCGGTGTAAACTGACGTATTTTCCAAAAGGTTAAGTGTAGGTACTAAACGGAATAGGCTGATTACTCCTGAGTAACTTAAATAAAGACTTATGCAAGCTTTATCACTTGAAAATCTGTTGAACAATGTTATCTTCTATTTGATCCGCATGTGGATCATTTTACATTCTGTTGTAATACTTTATGTTACTTTCATTCGGTTTGTAATATATTTTACTTTAGACTTCCGCTGTGCATTAAACTATAATATATTGACTACGATGATATCAACTACATCACGATACTCCCTACCGGGCCCACCGGTAATACGTGGAAATATCGGGGTGTGACAATACGGGCCCGTGTTAATCCGGGCATGACCCCGTGTTCAGATTGCCAGTATCATAATTAACATAAGGCTGGGCACGGTGGCGTGTTCAGTGAACACGACCCCGTGTCCAGTTACCTGAACTGGGCATTTTCTGCAGATCATTGGGCACGGGGCGTGTTGGGCTGAGCACGGCCCCGTGCTGAACTTGCTGTAATGAAGAAAAATTGTCGGGTGGCTTTGTTTTTTGTGCATGGGGTGTGGGTTCAAGTTTCCCTTAGTATCCTTCACCATTCCGAGTGAGTTTTATCCATTACAACATCATCCAAACACCATTTAATACTTAAAAACTATCATTCATTAAATAGGGAATTACATTAGTTCCTAGAAAACAAAAGCATAAACTAAATTTAGATAAGTGGGTCATGAAACACGAGAAATCTAAAAACACAACGAAGTCCTAGCCTATAGTTTATTTTAAGAGCAAAATTTTCGAAAAAGATAATTTTCTCAGTTGAATGTGGCTTGAAGAACTTCTTCTCCGGGAATAGCCCCTCATACATCGTTGAGCCATTCTTCTATCTCCTGTGGGAGAAGAAAGGCGGGCTCATTGGCGTCCTCGTTTTGAGGGGGTGTGACTTCCACCGGAACCTCTTGTAAGTTGTTAAGAGGAGGTTCCGCGGGGATGTCATCCCACACGGTGGGGTTAATGACTCCTTGAGCTAAGTTCCAATCTTCTTGGGGAAGGATTGGTTCCATGGGAGGAGTTACAAGAATGTTTAACCTTTGGTGCAAGAGGTTGATTTCTTGGAAACTGTTTTCTAGCCCCACCGTGAGATAATTAATACGGTCGATTAGGACTTCTTCTATGGATGTCATTTCGTCGAGAGCTTCCCGTAGTGCCATCACATAGCGCACAAGAGTTGCTTCGATTGAAGGCCTTCATTCCCTACGGCTGTTCCTTGAATGTACTGAAGAGGTTCCACTATTCTGGCTCGACATTCTACGAAAAACAAGTCGAAAAGAGTTCAATTTAATGAAATAGTACCTCGGACACGGTCCCGTGCTCGCTGAGAACAGACCCGTGTCCACCTCTTTGCAGGTTTTTGAAACAA
This sequence comes from Helianthus tuberosus, assembly GCA_030545235.1. Taxonomy (NCBI): domain Eukaryota; kingdom Viridiplantae; phylum Streptophyta; class Magnoliopsida; order Asterales; family Asteraceae; genus Helianthus; species Helianthus tuberosus. Next base: position 147,409,517 of record CM060445.1, on the reverse strand, counting down.
GGAATCTTGGAGCTTTAAATTATTTTTCTGATTTTTGAAGCATTTTTAAGCAGAAATAACTTAAAACAGTGTTGTAAAACTTATTTTTATCAAGATTCCTTGAACAAAAACCAAACAAATATCACAATAAAGCTTGAAAACATGGAGATTTCAAACTTTAATGGAGGTTTTGAGGAGAAAATGAAGAAGAAGGCAATGGACAAAAGTAGAAAAGACAAGATGGTTGTTGAGAACCTTCTTTAGAATATACCTAGTATACAGACTTTAGAGATAAAGCTTATCAAAAACAGTAATTACAAACAGTAACTGAAAACGAATAATACTTTATTATAATAATATCCCGCCCAAACCACGCGCCTAAGACATCCTATAAAATGAAACCTCTCAGCAACTTCCATTTCATCACACAAGAAAAAAAACAAACGCCAAATGTTCCTAAATACCCATCACTGTAAAACGCAAAAAAAAAAAATATTAAAAAATCAAAGATGGCTAACATGCTTTCTTGGATATTCAGTATTGTCCGGCCTGCGTGGAGTTTTACTGAATGGATTGTTAGGTGAGGAGAGTAACTCAGTAAGGTTTTGCTGCATGAGATGGACACATCTTCAAGAAAAAGAGACTGACGACTGTCATATGTCATTTTGTGTTCTTTGTTCTTGAAGAAGGCTTGGATGAGGAGAAGAGATCGATTACACGGAAGAGTGAGATGATTATAAAAGATGAAGATAAAGATGACGAGCAAAGCGAAAAACCCACTCACACGACATCGATCTATGTCACCAACATCCACAAAAAGCCACTTCAAGAAATGAACAAAAATAAATCAGATCGATGGGTATGTTAAGTTTTACATAAAACGCCATATATTTGGTGACAGTTCTTATAGTATTAAAGAAGAGAGAGACTAATGACAGTGAAGATTGTGAAGAGAGATCCGATTAGGATTTTTAATTTATTTTTTTCGCTTCTATTTTTTCCCCTGTGGTTGTAATATAATTTTCCACTTGTAAAACTCCAAGACACCACAAACGCCAAAATGTATATAAAAAATAATAGAAAAATGGGTCATATTGTCTAAAACGACATTGAATCTAAACGCCGTTGAATCTAATCCCGTACCTGTATATATATGGGGTAAGGTTCATGCGAAAAGCACCTTTATTGCGATAATCAATGTAAACACAACCAAAAATACCTAAAAAACCTAAAGAAACTTAAACACCACCCCCCCAAGCTAAATGCTAAAAACTAACCCCCCCCCCCCAAAAAAAAATAAATAAATAAAAAACCTAAACCCCCCTCCCTCACCCCCCCACCCAAGCTAAAATGCTAAAAAACTAAACCCTCAAAAAAACCTAAAAATATAAAAAAAACACAAATTTTTTTTATATTTTTTACATTAAAATCGCTACTTTTAGTAGCCGAATTTCTTTTTTTTAATTAATTTTTTTTGTAACGAAATCCAGCGATTTTTTTTATAAAAAATAAATTTTTTTTTGTGTGTTTTAGCTATTTTTGGTTGTGTTCACATTGGTTCTCGCGGTTCTCGCAATAAAGGGTGCTTCCTAACGGATCCTTCTCCTATATATATATATATAGGGTAGGGATCCTAAGAGAAGTCCACCCTATTTGAGAAACTTGAGAAGCAATCTGGACTACACATTTTCCCTAAGCAAAAAATGCAAAAAATGTTGAAAAAATGCAAATTTTTTTTTTTTTTTTTTTTTTGGAAAAATCGCAGCTTTTTTTTAAGGATTAATTTTTTTATTATTTTAAAAAAAAAAAAAAAATTTTTGGATTTATACACATGTGTATATTGTTAATTTTTTAACTATACATATATGTATATTGTCAATTATACATATATGTATATACATGTTTAAAATTGAAAAAATATGTGTTATAAATCCTAAACCTTATACCATAAAAACTAAAGCTAAACCTTAATTCTAAACCCTAAACCCTAAAGCTAAACCCTAAAGCTAAACCCTAATTCTAAACCCTAATGCTAAACCCTAAAGCTAAACCCTAATTCTAAACCCTAATGCTAAACCCTAAAGCTAAACCCTTAATGCTAAACCCTAATGTAAACCCTAAAGATAAAGCTAAACCCAAAAGTTAAAGTTAAAGCTAAACCCTAATGCTAAATCCAAAAGCTAAACGCTAATGCTAAACCCTAATGCTAAACCCTAAATACTATTACTAAACGCTCATGCTAAACCCTAATGCTAAACCCTAAAGCTAAACCCTAAACCATAAAGCTAAACCCTAAACTCTAATGCTAAACCCTAAATACTAATGCTAAACCCTAAATAACACTTATTTTTCAACTTTAAACATGTATATACATATATGTATAATTGACAATATACATATATGTATAGTTAGAAGATTAACAATATACACATATGTATAAATCCAAAAAAAAAAATTTTAAAAATAAAAAATTAAATCTTTAAAGAAAAAGCTGCGATTTTTCCAAAAAAAAAAATTTTGCATTTTTTTTATATTTTTTTTTTTTTGCATTTTTTTGCTTAGGGAAAATGAGTGGTCCAGAATGCTTCTCAAGTTTCTCAAATAGCCTACTACTTCTCACATGATCCTTATCCTATATATATATATATATATATATATATAGGATTAGATTCAAGAATGAAAAACTTCTTGAGAGTGAACTGAGGGAACTAATCTTAACTATTGATCTATTTATTAGATTAAAGGGGTAAGATTGACATTAATCAAGTATTTTTAATTACAATACCTTAATTTTCTCCTCTCTTAACCCCCCCTCCCTATCTCTCTCATTTTTGGTTATTTCTCCATATTTTTTATACATAGATTTTGGTTTAATTTTGACTTTAATATATTTTTCTTTTATTATCGGTATATATAGATATCATAATATATTGTTTTTCACTTTTTATAATTTTCAATAAATATTGAAAAATTTCTCTGAGATTGAAATTGTAATTATTTTTGGGCATTAACCTTTTTTTTGAATATGTGATGAAGTTATTTATTTTTGCATACATGTGATATGTTTCGTTTTCATTAATTTCATATTTTTATATGAATGTACTCGTGTGCATGCATAATATACTATATGTTGTTAATATACACATATGTAACAATTTCTAAATATAATACACAGATGTATAAAAGACTATACACATGTGTATAAACTACCAGTTGTGTATCTTGTATAAACTGATAGTTAGCGAGACTATACACATGTGTATACACTAACGTCTATGTATCTTGTATAAACTGATACTAGCGAGACTTTACACATGTGTATACACTATCAGCTGCGTATCTTATATGTACGGAAACTAGCGAGATTTTAGGGATTTTGATTTTATTGTTTAATAAATGCAATTTACAAAAGACATGCAAATACCCTTTTATCAATTATTTACAGGGAAGTTACAAAATTATAATTACAATCTTGCCATTATATAAAAATCTCTTGATGGTGTAATCCAATGGCTTAGATTAGTTTACACAGTTTACTCTCAACCTAGTGTTCACTCTAGAACCCTACCACATATATATATATATATATATATATATATATATATATATATATAGGGGACCGCTAAAATGAGAACCACCTCGAGTTGTAAGAACTGTGAGAACTACACCGTACGGGGCGAGGTGGACCAAAAATTTTTTTCATAAACGTAGATGCGTGTATTATAAACACATTTAAAAAAAAAATCAAAAAAAAAAATGGCGTGTGTGTAGTTTTGAGCACCACAAGTTTGTGTTTACGGGTACCGTAAATCCTACCGGAAAATTTACGGCACCCGAAAACACAAACTTGTGGTGCTCAAAACTACACACACGACATTTTTTTTTGAATTTTTTTTACAAATGTGTTTATAATACACGCATCTACGTTTGTGAAAAAAATTTTGGTCCACCTCGCCCCGGATTAAAAAGTTCTCACGGTTCTTACAACTCGAGGTGGTTCTCATTTTAGCGTGATTCTATATATATATATATATATATATATATATAGGGTGGGGTTATAGAGTGAACACTAATGTATTTGCGAACTCAGTGAACAAATCTTGACCATTGATTTACACACGTGGATGGCTAGGATTTCATCATCAAATGGTAAAATACACTAGTGTATTTAATCATCAAATCCTGGCCATTGATCTACACACATGTATGGCCAGGATTAATTCGCTCAGTTCGCAAACTACACTAGTGTTCACTCTTAAATCCAATCCTATATATGTGTGTGTGTAAAAACATCAATCAAACGAATTGGTTAATATATTTTTTAGGTTTGTGTAATATAACGGACACATATGTGTTATACGTATAAGCGAACAATTTAACCAATTTTTCATTTTATTTTATTTCATGAGATATGGTTAAGAAAACAATACCATTTTCTTTTTCTTAAATCGAAGAAATCATCATCATTATACTCAATAGAACCCACCAATAGCAAAGCTAAGTTAGTGTCTGAGAATGGTAAGATGTAGAGAGCCTTACTTCTACCCATAGGAATAGAGAAGTTGTTTCCAGTGAGACCTCCGGCCAGGGGCGTGGCTTTGTGGGGGCCGCATGCGCGCAGGGGGGTCCCTGAACTTTTTGCTCAGTAGTGTCCGGTATGTAGTTTTCATATAGATTTTTTTAGGTATATACTTTTTCGACCCCCTTCTTTTATAATTATTCTAGGTATATACGTTTTCAACCCCCCGATCGGAAATCTTACGCTTCGCCACTGCCCCCGGCTCGATAGTAGTTTTGTATCAAACTTTGGACATAAGGCACATAACACTCAACAATTGGGACAAGACGATTTGTGCATGTACCCCCTTCTCTTTTGGCTATCAATACCACCACATGATGCATGATTAACTGACCCTCGCTTTTTAACATTATTTTCACGAAATTAAGAAAATAACGTTAAAATTAGTGCACTTTCACTTTTGTCTTCCGAAGGCCCACACATGTATACATTATGTGCAGATACCGTAAACGAGTCGTTTTTAACAAAGAAATTAATAGTTAGTTTGCTTTTGTATATCCTCGCAATATATTTGTTTACTAATAAAATATTTACGTGAATGTTCAGGAGGCCACATTAACCCTGTCGTGACTTTCGGTTTACTTCTGGCTCGTAAAGTGTCACTGCCTAGAGCTATCATGTTCATGGTGGCTCAGTGTTTAGGAGCCATTTATGGTGTGGCCTTAGTCAAGGCTTTTCACAAGACTTATTATGACACCTACGGTGGCGGTGCCAACGAGCTAGCCCATGGCTACAATACAGGCACTGGGTTGGGTGCGGAGATCCTCGGCACTTTTGTTCTTGTCTACACCGTTTTCGCCGCCATTGATCCCAAGAGGAACGCTAGAGATTCCCATGTTCCTGTATGTACCCGATTGCTCCCTCATAGTGTGCAATTTTCAAATCCATTTAATATACACTTTTAACCTATTATCAAAGCCGTTTAGGGGGGGTGTTTGGGATTGCTTATTTTAGTGACTTGTTAGCTTATTGATTTTTTGAAAAGTTAAAAAGTGTTCGGGTGAAACTATTTTGTGAGAGAAAAAGTCAACAAGTCACTCCATTGTAACTTATTAAGTTTTTCAAAAAGTTATAAGTTGTTTTAAAAAGTTAAGCCAAACATGGCCTTAATATAGTGATTTAACCTATTATATATTGAGATAAAGTTTGTTTATTTGCACAAAATGAGAAGTTTTAAATATATAGGTCCACGTTCTAATTAGATAAATGAAACATGTATGTTTACATTAGAGCTGGCAAAATGAATGGGTTGGGTCGGGTGGATAGACGGGCTAAGATGGGTTTAGGTTAAGATGGATTATTTTAAAAACAGGTCCGGATGGGTTTTGACAAATCCAAGTGCAGGTCAGAGTTGGTCAATTTAAGAAAAAAAGGAAGAAGAAAACCCCCGGAAAAGAGCAGCAACCAAATTCAATCCCAAATTAGAATTTGTGGATAGAATCGTTACAAATTTATACAAATCTCAAATTTCGAAACAATAATTCATGAATTAACACCAAAACTCAAATCACAACACTTGAAATTAAAATTCATTACCTCAGTAATCAAAACTCTTGATGAATCAGAACCAAAACCCATAAAATTAGAATACATTATTACATCGATGAAATTAGAAGCCAAAATCAATGAATTAGAAACAAAACTAAAAACCCAAAATAGATGAATCAGACTAAAAATTTTGATTAAACCAATGAAATCAAAAAAACATTATAATCGATTAAATCAATGAAATTAGAAAAAATGAAATCGATTAATACAATTCAGTGTCTTCTTCATCCACAGATCTTCTCCGACTCTTATTTGCGGTTTCATTCTATAGGACATGGGTCACAATTATAATAAAAATTATATAAATAAATATAAAAATTGTAAAGATACTCTCTATACATACTTTGAGGAAATTGTAGTACCTGTACCGTGTACAAATCCATACAAAATTAAAAATGAAATACATCATATTTAAATAATCGATTAAAATCGTTGTCTTTGAGAAGAGCTTGAGAAGCGTCTTCTTGTACAATTTCCACTACGAGAACTTGAACCGCGTCACTTTGTGCAATCCTTCTTGGCTGTAAAAATGAACAAACTGATGTTGACGGTTGTGGCTGAGGCACGTGTTCAACACGCTTCTTTTAAAACAGATTTCACGCCTCTACTAAAGAAAGACGCATTTGTTTCTCAAGGTACAACAGCCAAAGCAGTATGTACTGTCGGAGATGGCTCACGCGCCCAAGGTTACACCGGGTAATTGTAGTGTTTGAACTTATGGAACAAATAAGGATGTGATGGTGGTGGAAAACGAGTAGAGAGTACTCTTCTCTAGTTGGTCTTCAAGTGTTCATCCTTCTTCAAGTATTCTTCATGTATTATATGTATTATGGTTATGTCTTTTCCTTGTTGTAACAAAAATGAAACACAAAGCCTACTAATTGTACAAGAGTTAAGGATTAGTTACTTAATTAGAGACTTAAAAACTCTAATAAAACTAATTAAATGTCATAAAGAAGCTCTACTCAAGAGTTTCTCTTTTATTCACCACATGAAGAATTTAAATAATATTTATAATTTCACTAAATTATAAATTTACTAAATATTCATTCACCAAATTTTCAACAATCCCCCACATGAATCGAGATCGTTCAAAACACACAAAGTTTCCAATGGAACCACGACAGTTGACTATTCCCGGAAAAGTAGGTGTCGCTTTGAACTTTCCGTTGTTAAGCATACTTAGCCTCCTAGCGATTTGTAGACACGATGTCCTTGAACAAACCCCTATTTGTGTAGACGACAATACAATTCACACAATACTCTCCTTAGCCAGGTCATCCCCTCATAGTCGTGTCCAATAATGGTCGTGTAACACTTTTCTGGTTCTGCGAGCGCTCTTGGAATTGTGCCCCCAATTCCATTCGAAGCGACCCCACTTCTCTCTAACATAGGTGATTCTACTTAACTCATTAAAAGCATCGTGGCTACCATGATTACGCAATATCATTTACCACATAATATGCTTAGCCTCACAATTTATTACTGAATTTCATAGGAATGAACTAGGACGTATTTAAACACCCTTTTATCGTTTAGGGTGTGTGTCACACCCCCAAAATACCACTTAGGGAAAGTCCCTGTTAGGCATGTGACGTACCAACAACGAGCCACTAATTACATCGAACCCACTCTAGTTATAAATAAAATCTCCAATTATTGATGAAAATATTATCAACAAGTTTAAATGTAAACCAACATGTTCAGAGGAAGCAAATAATAAACCATAGTTTTGTTCAAAAACCAATGTGTGATAGCAACAAATAATCACATGAGTCCCTCCAGTCGACCCATGACCACTCCTGCTACTCCAGACAGCAAGTTCCCAACTCCAAGATACCTATCGATCTGCGAGCATGCAACAAGTGTATCAGACAAAGCTGGCGAGTTCACACTTTATGAAAACGTTTGTTAACAAGTATTTATTTTAGTTCAACAACAAAAAGCAATATTGATAATATCTCGATACTGAACAAGACGGCTCCTGATGTATGTTTTGCCCGTTCCCCTGTGCTCCTATCAAAACACTGGGCATGAGTGGGTCATTAGTTCACACCCGTCCTCTCCGGTATGGGGTGAGGGTGCCAAACCTAAGTAGCGCTACTAACTAATACCCCGTTACCTCCCTGGTAACAAAAGATGGGACTTGAAAGTGATAGAATGAGATTATTATCCAATATTCCATTTTTACCCAAAAGACTTATCCCTCCCCGGGATACCCACTGATTGTCCCAACCACCGGGACGCATGCTCAAGAGTAGTGAACTCACCTTAGGTTGCTCGGTAGGCTTAATTTCTTGTTCGTACTAAATCAAGTGTGTCTTATTCCAATTATTGACAACAGTTAGGACCACATTCAACGTTTAGCACCATGCTTATCACATAACATTCATCACACATTTCGGTAGTTCATGCAGTAAACAACAACAGTTTCACAAACAACACTTAAGTGAATAGTCACTCTATATCAAACCACCATTAAACAAATAACATTCTTCATTAAACAACACTTAAACAAATAACATTTTTTATTAAACAATATTAGTCAAACCTACAATTTCTTAGATGTAGCCGCTCGAGTCCAACCGGTCATATGGCCCACATAGACCCGCCCTTATGTGGTTTAACTGGCTCGGGGTCCAACATAACCCAACCCAACTGTGTCTCCTCGTATGAAGCCCTCCCAGCAGCCCGTTTATATAGCCGACCCACTTACTAACATGTATTTATCAATCCCATAAACCAGCCCATTAACCCCTCGGTTCAACCATTTAAACCGATTACTATTCAGTCCAACACGTAAACAACTTTCAGTTCATCCTATCCCCCAATAGTGTTTGTGGGCTAATGCGTGTGGCCCATTATTACTGCCCCAGATTCAGCTGTGCGGTTCAGTTGTCTCTGGGCCCAGCTGGACTACAGGAACACTCAAGCTGGTGGCCCAGTTTTGATGTGATGCGACCCAAGTGTAAATTGATGTGTGTGTGTGGCCCATGTAATAACAATTGACAATCCACAACCTTATTCATTATTTATATATTACACAGTGTATTAAGGGAATCAATTTCATCAACCCATTATTCAATAGAAGCATATGTAATTCTAATAATAATAATGGGTGGCATATTACTATATATCATATAGACATCCGTATCATGTACCAATGGTCTAACCGAACAACAATCATGTTTCGTGGCCGATTATGTTCATGACTTGCTAACAACCCCTAGTTCAATGAACAGATAACAATCCAACCGATTACCACATATTAAGGAGTCATTTGTGTTTAAACAGCTTGTAAGTGACACCCTAATTCACATACATAATTCAATTCACATAACACGTTTATAGCATGATCATCATCCAAGGCACAATCAATTGTAGTATGACACAACCATTATCATGTAATACCTTTGTTAAACATCAACAGATAACGAATAATCAAACAATAATAAGCATAGTATGAATTCACCAACAAAGATCTTTGATAACAGGATGCTATCTCGCGAGGGGGGTGGGGGGTATGAGTCCACTGCCGTCGTACAATAGGTGGGGGTGTTCCTAATCATTTATATATACATGTAGATACATGGACAAGAGATTGGGCCTGTTATGTTTGCTAATCAAAACAGTGGTTTGGGCCGGTTACACACTAATGCGGAATAGTATTTGGGCCGGGTCTAAGGGTTTATTCATTGGTGTTACATATCATGTTTGGGCCAAGTTCAATCAATTATGCTAATGGATTTCCAACCAAACAACACACACACATTGAGGCCCAATTTATACATTACGGCCCAATCGTAAGCACGACATAGGGATTGGTCCGTTACACACACACACCACGCAACTATAAAACATACTAGCACGTTTATCAGAGTCACGAATCGCATAAATAGATTAAAATAGGAACGGGGAAATCACAAAACCGAAGGCACTAACCTTTAAACTTCGGGTTGTCGCATCATCCCCAACTTGAAAGAAATTTCGTCCTGAAATTTGACACGTAAGCATAAAGGAGTGAAGTGAAATATTAAGATTGCTGCAGGTTTCCTCAGGTGCCACATCATCCCCAACTTGAAGAGGAATTTCGTCCCGAAATTCACCAGCTTTACCAGATTTAGATTGGTCATCAGGAAAAAGTTGGGGATACTTAAGCTTCATCTGATCCTCAAGCTCCCACATGAACTCCGGTCCACGTCTTGAGTTCCAACGAACTCTCACAATCGGGATACGACTATGTTTACGCACCTTGACCTCCCGATCCATGATCTCTATAGGCTCTTCGACAAACTGCAACTTGTCGTCAATCTTCAGCTCTCGAAATGGCACAATCAGTGTTTCATCATACAAACACTTCTTCAACTGCGAAACATGAAAAACATCGTGAACATTACCCAACTCCGCAGGTAACTGAAGCTTGTAAGCCACTTTACCGATCCGCTCCAGGATTCTAAATGGCCCAACGTAACGCGGATGAGCTTACCGCGCTTCCCAAAGCGTACAACACCCTTCCACGGCGAAACTTTCAACATAACACGATCACCCACTGCAAACTCTAACGGTTTCCTATGCTGGTCAGCGTAGCTTTTCTGGAGATCATGCGCTGCTGCCATACGGTTTTTGATCTGAACAATCTTTTCTGAAGTTTCAAGTACAAGCTCAGGACCCGTAATCTAGCTGTCACTCACCTCAGCCCAACAGAGAGGAGAACGGCACTTCCGCCCGTACAGTGCCTCGAATGGAGCTACCTTAATACTAGTGTGGTAGCTATTGTTATACGAGAACTCTATCAACGACAAATGTCTCTCCCAACCCTTGCCAAAATCAATCACACATGCCCGCAGCATGTCTTCAAGTGTCTGAATGGTGCGCTCACTTTGACCATTTGTCTGTGGGTGATAAGCAGTACTCATATCTAGACGCGAACCGAACGACTTATGCATCGACTGCCATAAATCATAAATGAAACGCGGGTCTTGATATGAAATGATAGAAGTTGGCACCCCGTGCCTAGAAACCACCTCCTTAAGATAAACTGCTGCAAGCTGTGAGAATTTGTCTGTTTCCTTGATCGCTAGAAAATGTGCTGACTTCATGAGTCGATTAACAATCACCCAAATAGCATCGTTTCTGGCCTGAGTTCTCGGTAACCCCGTGATGAAATCCATGGCAATCTGCTCCCATTTCCATGTGGGTATCTCTGGCTGCTGAGTAGACTTGAAGGTTTCTGATACTCCACCTTGACTTTAGCACAAGTCAAACATTTACTCACTGCTATGTGAGCCTTCATCTTCGGCCACCAGTACATAATCCTGAGATCCTGATACATCTTATATGAGCCCGGGTGAACAGAATACCGAGACTTGTGTGCTTCGTCCATCACAAGCTCTCTAAGATTACCATACAACGGAACCCATATTCGCTCCTTATGATAGAGAATACCATCAGACCTCTCTACAAGCCGCTTTTCCATGCCCCATAAATACTCAGCCTCGTAGTTTTCTTCTTTCAATACCTCGATCTGAGCGGAACGAATCTGAGCAGGTAAACCAGAGTGAATAGTAAGCTGTAGAGCGCGAACATGTTTAGGCTTCTTCTCCTTTCGGCTAAGTGCATCAGCCACAACATTAGCTTTCCCTGGATGATACTTGATGGCACACTCATAATCGTTCAAAAGCTCCATCCAATGACGCTGCCGCATATTCAATTCCTTCTGGTTGAAGATATGCTGGAGACTCCTGTGATCGGTGTAGATAGTGCATTTGGTACCGTATGGCCCCTAACTCCAAGTCGTGGGTCGTATAATTCTTCTCGTGTACCTTCAACTGACGAGAAGCATAAGCTATCACTTTTTCGCGTTGCATCAACACGCAACCGAGACCCTGAATGGAAGCATCACAATAAGCCACAAAATCCTCCGTACCCTCTAGTAGAGACAAGATCGGTGCGCTGCATAATTTATGCTTCAAGAGTTGGAAAGCATCCTCCTGTTTCGTTCCCCAAGAATAAAGAACGTTCTTCTGTGTCAAGGAGGTGAGAGGTTGAGCGATCTTCAAGAAATCCTGAATAAACCGACGATAGTACCCCGCAAGACCAAGAAATTGTCGCACCTCCGAAGGATTCTTTGGTGCCGCCTAATTCCTAATAGCATCGATCTTGGCAGGGTCTACATGTATCCCTATCTCATTGACAATATGCCCAAGAAAATGTACCTCCCGAATCCAGAAATCACATTTAGAAAACTTCATGTAAAGCTGCTCCTTCCTCAGGAGTTCCAGATAAGACGTAGATGTCGCTCGTGGTCTTCCTTGCTCTTAGAGTAGATCAAGATATCGTCGATGAATACAATAACAAAATCGTCAAGATACGGTTTGCACACGCGGTTCATGAGATCCATGAAGATCGCCGGTGCGTTAGTCAAACCAAACGACATAACCAAAAACTCATAGTGGCCATACCGCGTCCGAAAAGCCATCCTGGGAACATCCTCATCTCTGACTCATACCTGATGGTAACCCGACCTTAAGTCGATCTTGGAATAAAAACTTGACCCTTGCAGCTGGTCAAACAGGTCGTCGATACGGGGTAAAGGATATCGGTTCTTAACCGTTACCTTGTTGAGCTCACGATAATCTATGCACATCCGAAAGGACCCATCCTTCTTCTTCATAAACAGTACCGGGGCTCCCCAAGGCGAAGAGCTAGGTCGGATAAAATCCCTATCTAACAGCTCTTGGAGTTGATTCGACAACTCATGTAACTCTCCTGGCGCAAGACGGTAAGGACCACGAGCAATCGGGGCTGCTCCTGGCATGAGGTCGATCTGAAATTCCACCTGACGATGTGGAGGTAAACCAGGGAGTTCTTCAGGAAACACGTCAGGAAACTCACGAACAACTGGAAGGTCCTCGATCCTTCTCTCATCAGACTGCGAATCAGTAACAAGAGCTAAAATAGCAGGATAGCCCTTACGCAGACACTTCTGAGCCTTCATCGCCGAAATACTGCTAACCGTGGCTCCACTACGATGACCCTGAACCGATAAGGATTCTCCGCTAGGGAGAGGAACACGCACGATTTTCTCCTTGCAGAGAATTTCCGCCTGATGCTTGGACAACCAGTCCATGCCGATAACCATACCAAAACTTCCAAGAGTAATCGGGAGTAGGTCAATGTCGAACACTTGACCCATGAGATCAGGTTTGCACCCAACAAGAACGTGTGGAGCTTTAATTGTTTTACCATCAGCTATCTCCACCATGTGTTTAGTTACAAGTGGTGTAGGACTCAACCCAAACTGACGACTGAACCCCAAAGATACATAACTCCTATCGGCACCAGAGTCGAATAAAACATAAGCAAATATATCATTTACTGAAAACGTACCAGTCACTACGTTGCCATCATTCCGAGCCTCCCCAGCTCCAATAGTAAACATGCGTCCACGCGCACCGTTTCCCCCGTTGTTCCCATTGTTGTTCCCAGTGTTGTTATTCCCATTGTTATTACCACTAGCATTCTGATTCAGTTGAGGGCAGTCTCGCTTGATGTGACCCTCAGCTCCACATTGAAAACAACCCCTACGGTTACCCTAATTCTGCTGAGGTTGTTGTCTATCCTGCTGCTGTGGCAGCTGCTGCGGGTTCGGGAGTGAAACCCTACAATCCCTGGCCATATGCCCTACTTTGTTGCACCTGTGACATACTCGAGTACACGGCCCCCGATGGTGATAGTTGCACTTATTGCACTTTGGTAGTTTTCTCCGCATAAGAACCCTGATTCGAACCGCTACCCTGATTTTGATTCATAGAAGATGACTGGCTGAAACTACGACTGCTACCGGTGTCTGGTCTCTTCGGTGTCTGCACTGAATTAGACGTCTTGTCCACATCATTCCACTTGCGCTTGCTGTTAGTGTCGGAAGTAGTAACGGGAGCAGTAGTAGTTGTGGAAGAGACACGTGGTGGCAGCGATTTACGCTCCACCTCCTGATCCGTGATCTTGTGAGCCAAACGAATGATCTGAGGTAGATCGTTAAGGTTTGTAGCAGTGACATAACTCTTCACAGCTGGTTCCAGGCCCTTGAGGTACAACTCAATCCTTCGAGGAGGAGGTCGAGATAGGTTAGGACATAAGGTTGCTAGCTCATGAGACCTCTTCGTGTATGCGTCGATCTCCGACCCCACCATCTTCAATTCATAATACTCGTTCTCCAGTTTCTATACCTCATCGCGAGGACAATACTCTTCACGCATCCGCTCCTTAAAATCGACCCAAGTAGTGGCATTCGCCGCTTCAATGCCCAGCCGCTGAACTTGGGCATTCCACCAAGTCAAGGCACCATCCTCGAGCGTGCCTGTAGCATACTTCACTATGTCCCCCACAGGACAGTTACACATCGCGAATACTGACTCCACCTTCTCAAACCAACGCAGGAGTCCTACAGCTCTTTCAGTCCCACTGAAGGTCTGTGGCTTACAATCCATGATCATTTTGAACGTGCAAACATGTGGATGGTGCGGATTCTACTGCACCGGTTGACCTATTAACGAAAGGACACATAACAAACAAGTAAGACTCAAGCATACGAAACGAGGATAAAGAGTGTTTGGTACATATCATACCAGCCTGATAAGCTGCTAGGGCTTCAGCCACGCGAGTGTTGATTAGATCGGTTAACTCAGCTTAAGTCATAGCAATATGGCCACGTCCACCTCCGCGTCCTCCACCACGTCCACCACGTCCACTCATGATTCTATATAAGAAAAGGAAGGATTTAAGATGCAAGTTCAAGTAGGAGTCAAGCATTACTATGATCTCCACAGATTTCTAAGTTCTAACATAACATCAACTAACAGAGCGGAACCCATTTTCACACTTGTCAAGTTTCACTGGGACTCACATGCACCCCACATTATTATTATGTGTGCACCCATAATAATAATCCAATTTACATGTTTATCTCAGCTCCTCCCAATTCGTGTTAAAAGGTTCCCTGAATTCGGGCAATAAAACAGACGACACTACAACATAGATCATGAAAGTTCAAGAAGAGTCACACTCTTAAAACACGTAACATGGGTTGGTAATATAGGGTTTCATACTGTAGTGCCAAGTGTGGATTCACATGTGATGTTATTCATAAGTAAACACTAGATATGCTATACAATAGTAAACGAGGAACAAACCTTGCAGTCTGGAGCTGAGTGTCATGGTCGATTTCGGATCTGTTCGGTTATAGTTTGGTTTTATAAAATCGTTTTAAAACCAAGTTCACTATAACCAGTGGCTCTGATACCAAACTATCACACCCCCAAAATACCACTTAGGGAAAGTCCCTGTTAGGCGTGTGACGTACCAACAACGAGCCATTAATTACATCGAACCCACTCTAGTTATAAATAAAATCTCCAATTATTGATGAAAATATTATCAATAAGTTTAAATGTAAACCAACATGTTCAGCGGAAGCAAATAATAAACCATAGTTAAATTGTTCAAAAACCAATGTGTGATAGCAACAAATAATCACATGAGTCCCTCCAGTCAACCCATGACCACTCCTGCTACTCCAGATAGCAAGTTCCCAACTCCAAGATACCTATCGACCTGCGAGCATGCAACAAGTGTATCAGACAAAGCTGGCGAATTTACAGTTTATGAAAACGTTTGTTACCAAGTATTTATTTTAGTTCAACAACAAAAAGCAATATTGATAATATCTCGATACTGAACAAGACGGCTCCTGATGTTTGTTTTGCCCGTTCCCTAGTGCTCCTATCAAAACACTGCGCATCACTGGGTCATTAGTTCACACCCGTCCTCTCCGGTACGGGGTGAGGGTGCCAAACCTAAGTAGCGCTACTAACTAATACCCCGTTACCTCCCTGGTAACAAAAGATGGGACTTGAAAGTGATAGAATGAGATTATTATCCAATATTCAAGTTTTACCCAAAAGACTTATCCCTCCCCGGGATACCTACTGATTGTCCCAACCACCAGGATGCATGCTCAAGAGTAGTGAACTCACCTTAGGTTGCTCGGTAGGTTTAATTTCTCATTCGTACTAAATCAAGTGTGTCCTATTCCAATTATTGACAACAATTAGGACGACGTTCAACGTTTAGCACCATGCTTATCACATAACATTCATCACACATTTCGGTAGTTCAAGCAGTAAACAACAACAGTTTCACAAACAACACTTAAGTGAATAGTCACTCTATATCAAACCACCATTAAACAAATAACATTCTTCATTAAACAACACTTAAAAAAATAACATTCTTTATTAAAAATATTAGTCAAACCTACAATTTCTTAGATGTAGCCGCTCGGGTCCAACCGGTCATATGGCCCACATAGATCCACCCTTATGTGGTTTAACTGGCTCAGGGTCCAACATAACCCAACCCAACTGTGTCTCCTCGTATGAAGCCCTCCCAGCAGCCCGTTTATGTAGCCGGCCCACTTACTAACATGTATTTATCAATCCCATAAACCAGCCCATTAACCCCTCGGTTCAACCATTTAAACCGATTACCATTCAGTCCAACACGTAAACAACTTTCAGTTCATCCTATCCCCCAATAGTGTTTATGGGCTAATGTGTGTGGCCCATTATTACTGCCCCAGATTCAACCGTGCGGTTCAGTTGGCTCCGGGCCCAGCTGGACTACAGGTACACTCAAGCTGGAGGCCCAGTTTAGATGTGATGCGGCCCAAGTGTAAACTAATGTGTGTGTGTGTGTGGCCCATGTAATAACAATTGACAATCCACAACCTTATTCATCAATTATAGATTACATAGTGTATTAAGGGAATCAATTTCATCAACCCATTATTCAATAGAAGCATATGTAATTCTAATAATAATCATGGGTGGCATATTACTATATATCATATAGACATCTGTATCATGTACCAATGGTCTAATCGAACAACAATCATGTTTCGTGGCCGATTATGTTCATGACTTGCTAACAACACCTAGTTCAATGAACATATAACAATCCAACCGATTACCACATATTATGGAGTCATTTGTGTTTAAACAGCTTGTAAGTGACACCCTAATTCACATACATAATTCAATTCACATAACATGTTATAGTATGAACATCATCTAAAGCACAATCAATGGCCATATGACACAACCATTATCATGTAATACCTTTGCTAAACATCAACACATAACGAATAATCAAACAATAATAAGCATAGTATGGATTCACTAACCAAGATCTTTGATAACAGGATGCTATCTCGCGAGGGGGGGGGGGTTATGAGTCCACTTCCATCGTACAATAGTTGTAGATGTAGGGTTTGTTATACTTTGTGTTCCTAATCATTTACGCATACATGTAGATACATGGACAAGAGATTGGGCCTGTTATGTTTGCTAATCAAAACAGTGGTTTGGGCCGGTTACACACTAATGCGGAATAGTATTTGGGCTGGATCTAAGGGTTTATTCATTGGTGTTACATATGATGTTTGGGCCAAGTTCAATCAATTATGCTAATGGGTTTCAAACCAAACAACACACACACACATTGCGGCCCAATTTATACGTTACGACCCAATCGTTAGCACGACATAGAGATTGGTCTGTTACACACACACACCACGCAACTATAAAACATACTAGCACGTTTATTAGAGTCACGGATCGAATAGATAGATTAAAACAGGAACGGGGAAATCACAAAACCGAAGGCACTAACCTTGAAAATTCGGGTTGTCACATCATCCCCAACTTGAAAGAAATTTCGTCCTGAAATTTGATACGTAAGTATAAAGGAGTGAAGTGAAAGATTAAGATTGCTACAGGTTTTCCTCAGGTGCCACAGTGTGTGTGTGTATATATATATATACTAACTTATGCATATCAGCTATGCCCCCACATTGACCACCCTTAGGCATATGAATTCGTTGTCCTATTGAACTTAGATCTTAGAATCTCTAGTCAACTTAGTTAGGTTTCCTTCACACACCCTTTTTCCATGGGCTTTAGTCTCATTCCACAACTTGAACTCTAATAAACTCTCAGGTTGTTGGATCCATAACATTATCTTTTTCTTTGACAAGTCACTGAAGATAACTTTGTAGTTGAGATCAATTGTCATGACGTGTTCATAACTTGAAAGTTAACATTGCCTATTGTAAACTTTTAAGACTATAACCTCAGTGGCCACCTGAATCTGGTTATAATATTTGTCTTAGAATGATACATTTATCATTTAAGGCAAACACATCTCCATTATGCACTACGACATTTGTGTCCTCCACTTAGTCGTATGTTTGCAATGTTAGATTGGATTAGAAAATCCTTATTGCCAAAAATTTATGGTACAAATGCAAGACACCCCCACATTTAATTGTTATTGGACAACATTCAGATGGGTAGTGAAAACCATTTCTACATACCCTCATAGGGTTGTTTCTTAAATGGATCCTCCCCCACATTTCATGCCATTTGATCAACATTTCCGTAACTTCACTTATGACGACATTTATACACATATGATTGAATAAGATCAACCTCATTGTGTCAGTGAATTCAACTCATATTGCATCATCTTACATAAGCTTCCGAGCTGACCAAAGAAACACATGACATTGTCATAAGTTTGTCACCAACTTAGAATAATTCTAATTTAACATCTAGAATAAGACTAGAAAATGAGTTCTTCTCATTAGCTTTTCAAACAACCTCTTCAAAAGTTACATGTCTTTTCTTAGAAAATTAGTCTCCGTTAAGACCCATAATTAACCAAGTACTAGTCTAGCATGCTTTAGACTACAATACTTTAGCATGTGAACAGAAGATGCATCATTTTGATTCTTCACAGCCCTAAGGATATCATAATATCACTTTGCAACATTCATCACTTGTTAAGACAAAATAATGAGACTTATTCATAATCCTAAAACAACAATATTTAGGAAGGTCTTACAAATTATTGTATATAGCACATAGCTAAATTTTATCATTCAATTAAAGAACATAACTTGTTTACATTTGATCTCCAACGCTTTACCATTGACTCATAAGGACTTAAACATAAGTCTTAATTCAAGTCACTTGGTAAACACGTTCATCACCAACAAGATGAATGTTCCTCGTCTACAATCACTATTATGTGTGATATAGAGTCAACTAGATCGACACTCAATAACATGGAATTCATAATTTTTCCATAAGTGATTTGCACACATTTATTGTTATTCATTAGGAGATATGTATATTTAGGATGCTCGCCCAAACGAAGGTAAAATCTCCATATATATCTAACAATAATCAAGTGGTAGACGCATCTACGCATAGATCACTCAGAACAAATCTCACAAGATTTATTAAAGGTATACAATAACATATAATACTTTTACTTTCATATGTTAGAATTCACACTTATGAAATTTTCAATGACTTTTAATGAAGTATATCGACATGTATCTCGTTTGTTTATTTCATCTCAATACACCCACTACGTTATTTCATTACTCACTTATGATGTGGTTATACATTTGATGTTTCGTCTTTGACTTTCAGTCAATGTAACAACTCTCAAGTTGTTTATGTCCAAGTATTTTCATGTACTATCCGTTTAAAACCATATTTTTTTAAACAATGTATAATTGGCGTTATAATTATTTTCCACAAAAATAATTTATACGTCACAAACATTAGTGATCTATTTCTTTGTAAAAAATTGCATGTGTTATCCAAAGATATTGAACACAAAACAACAAAATATATTGGAAACTAAATCATAAGTGTCAATCACTTTTGAAATCTAAACATAAGCATAGAAATATGTAACATCAAATAGCAAAGTGTTTTTATCTTCAACACTTTATAATCTGACCGAAATCTTCTCAACGATATTGTCCCATGGCATGTCTTGAGGTACTCCCTCAATAAGACTCCATGCACTTGTAAGTACAAGTTCCCCATTTCATCTTGAAACTTTAAACTTGGACAATTCTGCTCAAAACAACACCAAGTTGTTACAAAGGATTCATTTAAGTAGTAAACTTGAACTATTATATTTTTTCACAACAACATCAAGTTGTTTTCCACCAAATAATATCCACTAGAATGTTACTTTGTTCAACAAACGCTACTTCTAGCAAGAGTAACAAACCATTTGAATTCTCAATACAATGCAAAACTTTGTTTTAAAAATCATTTTAAAAGATTTCCTTAGTTTTGAAATGTACAATGCTAATAATATCAATTAGAGTTTATGATAAGATAGATCAAAACCCAAATATCAAACGGTTTTATATTGTTTAGTCTTACTTCGCATATACTAAACGTTTTCCAATACGCATGTTAGAAAAAAATCTTATAACAGGCACATTATAGAATCGAACGTTTACATAAAACATTTTCCAAAGATATAATTTATAAAAGACAAAATGACAGTGCACGTCCTTTAGGTTTAACTAAAAGTACAATGCACGTCCTTAACGTTTAAAAGTTGCACTGCAAATCCTTTAACTTTATTTCCGTTGCATTGCAAGTCCTTTATGGTAAACAGTGTTAATTTTAACCGTTAAATCCCCCATGTGCCTCCCACATGAGGGGTAGATCTGTTCTTTCCCTACCCCAGTTATCAAAGGAGAAACAAACCCTAATATCCTTCACTTTTCACAAACACAGACACTCGCACACACACGCTCACCCTCTGTCATCTCTCCCGTGTCCGGCCAGCGGAGCAGTACTCCGGCGAGCTCCGGCGCCTCGTTTTGCCGGCGACGAACACCCACAACACCCCTAACTTCTCCTCCCTCATTTTTCCGGCACCCAAACACCACCCAGCCGCACCCCCTTCGACTCTCCCTCTCGTCTTCCAGATCCGGCCACCAGATCGGTGACCTCCGACGCCGTTTTGGTCGACAAACACCCCCTCTTCTCTTTGTATACTCTCTCACCCCCTCACCTCACAACCACCTTCTCCTTCAAGTAAAACGGCCGGCCACCACAAACTGGTGGCGGCGCGGCGGCGAAATCAGAGAGGCAGAGAAAGAGAGAGAGAGAACGAGATGAGGGAGAGAGACTTCTCCGGTGTCGTTCGGATTAGCTTTTTCTGGTGAGCTCTTTAATATTGCATTTCTTGCTTTTATTCTTTTCTTTTCTTTATTTTCCGATGAGTGATGATGATAATTGATGATGATGATGATGTTGATGGTGGCTTTCGACGGCCGGAGCCACGCCTGTGACAGCAGCTGAGGTGGTGGTTATTTTGGTCTCCGGTGCGGGTTAAAAATTAGTCGACAACAGATTGAGTTCATTACGGGTTCGGTCATGATTTGAGTTCGGGTTTGGTGCAACTCGGTCAGATTTAAGTGCGGGTCAGATTTATCTAAGCTAGGGTTCCAATTTTTGTTGAAGGGGAAATATGTATTGGGGTTATGGTTATTACAGAGGAAAGGGATGAAGAGAAATGTTGAATGTTTTTGGTAACTGGAGTTTTAAAGGAGGAAAATGAAGGGAAAGGACAGATCTACGCCTCACGTGGGAGGCACATGGGGGATTTAACGGTTAAAATTAACACCGTTTACCATAAAGGGCTTGCAATGCAACGAAAATAAAGTTAAAGGATTTGCAGTGCAACTTTTAAACGTTAAGGACGTGCACTGTCATTTTGTCTTTATAAAATAACCTATTTCTCATCATTTTTAATACACACATAGGCAATTAAATGTATACATAAAACATTTCCGTTCATTATGAACAATCTCTAACCTTGTATTCGTGATACACATTTTCTAACACACGTGTTAGAAAATTTAAATCATTTTATATATTCAAAACATGACCATATGGATTTAGAAATCACAAATTAAAGTTGGTGATAAATCCCACACAACTACACCATCACTTTATGGTGATTTAATTCTTGAAGCCAATCAAACATCAACTTCAATGTATGACATTTTATTTCTAAACCATAAAAAGCATTAAAATCAAAGATAGAACAAATTACTTATATAAAATGTTTACATAAAACATTTCAAAGCATTTGTATTTTAACCATTTTTAACAATCATGTTAAAATGAAAGAAATTCTAGCGCGCACGTTAGAAATATTAACATTTCCACAAAATATTAATTCGACTTGCTAAAAACACATATATGGTTCAAATATATAAGTCATTTCTAATACACAGGTTAGAAACTAAACAATTAAAAAATTGCTTCCAAACTAACGTTTTTCATGAACGTTTCTGACACACATTTTAGAAGACAAATGATTACAAAAATCATTATTAGACTTATTTGTTCATATTAATCCATGGGTGGATGAAAAGTCTACTTTAAATAGAGACTTAATTAGAGACGTAAAACTCTAATCAAGTAACATAACACTTTTATTTAAAAACATAAAAACCTCTACTTAAGAGAATTTAACGGTTACAAAACAGGTATGGTTTACACCAATAATTCCGGTCTAACACACATGTTAGAGAATTTAATGTTTACAAAAAACGTATAGTTTACACTAATAAACCCGGACTAACACAAAAGTTAGAAAAGTTAACGATTCCCGAAATCGTTTCAAGACCAAACGTATGAACCATAAGTCATTTGTTTTTGTATCATGGTGTAGGATTTAAGATTGTACCACAATCTCAATAAATCCAAACACAACAAGTTGTACTACATACATATTTCCCCCAAAAATATTTATAAGATCATTATCTATTAAAATATATATTTTTTATTATAAATCCTTTCGTGAACCCAAAATCCTTATAAATAAGGTTTTAAGATGGTAGCAACAATCTCACGAAATTTGTTTTAAGTTTGTAGGACATGGGTCACAATTACAATAAAAATTATATAAATAAATATAAAAATTGTAAAGATACTCTCTTTACATAATTTTGGGCAATTGTAGTACCCGTACCGTGTAAAAATCCATACAAAATTAAATATGAAATACATCATATTTAAATAAATCGATTCAAATCGTTGTCTTTGACAAGAGCTTAAGAAGCCTCTTCTTGTACAATTTCCGCTACGAGAACTTGAACCGCGTCTCTTTGTGCAATCCTTCTTGGCTTCAAAAATGAACAAACTGATGTTGACGGTCGTGGCTGAGGCACGTTTACGTAAGGTCGAAGTCTCACTAAAAATTAATCCAAATACACTAAATAGATAGTGGTAAATGGGTATCGAACATAGTGAGTTTGTGGAAAATGTATTATCTAAGCAGTTTGCAAATTACTAGAATTAAAACTAAAAAGCAGGAGAAGTAATCTCAAGTTTTGATTGATTGGTTTGTTTAACTATAGTTAACTAAAATCACTTAACAAGTTTTAAATTAAGAAATGAGAGAATATGTTCTTCTCCGGTTTCAGGTTTCTACAAATGTTAATGTGAAAGTTTACTCTAGGAAGAACTACATAGACATAGTTCGTGAATATGTGTTTGATTGTGATAAAAGGGGATTAAGTACTTGGATTACAAAAACGTAAGATAGTCACCTGATAACCAGTATAGTATAGCCAACCCCGAATCCCTCCCAATAAATCTTGATTGCCTATGGCACCAAGAACTGATGGTTCAGAAAACGAAATTCAACAACACAAACAATTACAAATCAAACTCATAAACACCAAAGTAACATAATAAAAAAGATTAAAATACTATCCCAGAAATAACATAAACAATCACAAACATTTAGTTTGAAACCTTATAATCCAAGGCAAAACAAACAAGAACTTAGCCACACATAGTTCTGTTGATCACCACTTCAATTCCGATGTTCATATGGATCAAAGATGGAAAAGTAATGATTGAAAAACCCAAAATATGGTCTTGTCACCCTAAATTCGCCTCTACCAATTTCTGAAACGGAGATAATGAAAAGGATATCCAAAAGTCACAACCAACATCATTTAAAAAGGAGTTACATAATTCTGCGCTGGGCTCCATCGTAAGCGCTACAGGGCCACCGTAGCTTACGGTGGACTTCAAGTATCCTACGCTGGCAACTTTTTGTCTTACAGTGGAAAAGTAAACCTTCAGTACCTACCGGCACCGTAAGCTACGGTAGAGCCCATTTTCAGCCTCTTTTGTTCTCTTTAAAATTTCCATCTCTCCATCTCGCATCTGCTCGTCACCAAGCTTCCTTCTTACTTCATTTTCACTCTTTTATACTTGCGATGACAAGTAAACCGTAGTCATTCAATTCTAGACAATAACCCAATTAAATATGTGATTTTTATACCATTTAGATTACTTAAGGGTTGTCCTACGGTCCACTCGTCACATCCCACACTTAACCGTTGCTTGCCTATAAGCAACTCGTTCAAACAAACACCAAGAAAAATCACAAAATTAACTTACTCAACAAGGCAATCCAAACCAAAACCAAACAAGTAACCGTTGTCTTTTACAAACTTTCCATAGCAACCCACATGACAAACCCCTCACAATAACACTCCTCTCAGTGATAAATGATAACTAGCAAAGATATGCTAGAAAACACTCAACGTAAATGCGTGATCACGCAATAATAAGCTTGTTTATAAATAGAACCTTCGCCTAGATAACACTAAAGCATGCATGTAAATCAAAAGGACTTAATAGGTTATAACAAGGCTAAGTGTATAGGTAGGAATGAGGGAATATGTGTAAAATAACGTAATGATCCGACCCGGTCTTATTATTACATCTAAGAGAACTCGACTAACTATCTACAAAACTTTGCATCTCTTTTTTGTATCTTTTCTTTTCTTTCAAACTACTACTACTACAACTTTTATTCTCATTCTTTTTGTATTTTCTAATTTTTTTTCGTAGTAAACAACACATAAACAAACTACAAAAGCACTAACTACTAAAACTACTAGACCGGGTCTTCTCAAACGGGTAAAATTTTTGGGAGGTAGGCACGGATTATCAAATAATAGGCAATAAGCTCAAATATAGCTACTACTAGTCCAAACCCCCACCCCTTACGCAACCATGCTCATATGTATAATGTATGAGGCCCAACCCCCAAGTTCCCACACTAGCACACATCGCGACGAGGCTACCTAATTGCCTTTAACATTTTCACAAACATGCTAAGCTAAGGCCCCAGGACGTATCTAATGCACAAGTTTTAATGCGCTCACACACATCGCCACTCTCAATCAACAAATTTCTAACAATGCAATTGTGTGGCCCAAACTCTCACCAATGAAAGGACATAAAGGGTTGTCGGTGTGTTGTGCGGGTCTAATGTCAAGCGTTCAATTCAAACGGTACTCACTTGTTTTTTTTTTAATTTTCAAAATTTACCTCAATCCCCACACTTGGGATACATTATCCCCAATGTATGGCTTTGGAAGGAATGACCACCACAAAACACAACCCACTTTTTTATATAAATTATTTAACCTTAAACTAGACACCCCCAATCTTTCACAACCCTCAAACATCACAACCTCATAACTCCACCCTACCACCCAAATCACAAGGAAAGAAATACAACAAACTGTACAAGATAGGATAAGAAACAACCTGACTAATAGTACCGCGGTTGAGGCGGCCCGAAGATGGACGTTAATATGTCCGAAAATTCCCCAAAGTCGAACGCACTTCCACCGCTACCGCCTTCATCCCCTCTAGGTTGTTGAGCCGATGACTGCATGCCTTGATCTTGATGTGGATCTACCCACATGGAATGGTGCAATGGTGGTGTAGGGTATTATACACTACCATCATATGGCGGCAAGGTAGTGTACTTCACAATAGGTGGGTCAGCGACAACCGGCTGTCCCGCATGCCAAGCATCGTGCATGCGTCGGTTTCAATCATCAATGTACCAATTATTCATTTCTTGCTCAAACGCGTGTGCATATGTGCAGTTCCATTCCTTTTTCCTATCATAATTCTGTTTCAGCGCCCGCTCCATGCTCGCACTCATAAATGTCTAATGATCAAATAAAGTTTGGGTAGTTTCGGCCCAACCAGAAAACGTGGGCGGTCGCGCATTATCCACAACCCTTTGCATAGTCCCGCAATGGGCCCAATTTGGGTCAAATGACTGTGGGGAATAATCAAACGCCCCTCTTGCATATACGGGCCTAGTTTGTCCCCTTCGTCTTGCACCTCGGCTCAACCAGGCTTCCTCCGTCTCCATCGCTACCACATTCAGATCAATTCTGATAATCGTCATTCGCACTTTGAGGCTCTTCTTCACTATCCGGCTCATCTACTTCACCCGGACGCAACGTCCTTGCATCTGCCTTTAGTGCTCTCCACCTTTGTCCTTCACTCTTTAACTTGTGGTATATTTCTGATCCTTGATATTTCCAACCAACCCCATGTTTTTTCAAATCAAACGGCTTATGTCTCTTAGCGGCACCTCTATCATCCGAACCAATAACACCATACATCTTCAAAAGAGCCGTGATTAATCTACAATGAGGTATGATCTTTCTTCCCACGCTATTGCGACTTATCAATACATTGTTTAGCCCCAAATAGTGATAAGGAAAAAGAGGTTCCCTATTAAGTAGAGTGCATAAAATGGGCACCTCCAGATAGCGAACCTCAACCTTGTCACCCTATCTTGGGATGACATTATGTAAACAGATCACCAACAACAGCTTTGATTCAATCTTTAATTTTTCCCTGTAAAGTGTCCCGTGTGTTGTTTCGGGTAAAAACAAAGCTTCTAACATCGAGTTCCACCTAGGATGATCCTCGGGTTTGAAATAAAGATCGTCTAAACTTGTTAAAACCCTTAATGAATCTCCGGTAAAAACCCGCATGTTCCAAAAATGACCTTACCCCTTTTTAACATTTTTCGGTTGTGGCAAAGATGAAATCACTTTTATTTTTGCCTTGTCCACCTCCATCCCCCTATAAGAAATCACATGACCCAACACAATACCTTCTTATACCATGAAGTGACTTTTCTCCCAACTTAGCACCAAATTTGTCTCAACACATCTTTTTAAAACTTTTTTTTCCAATTCATTGAGACAAGATTCAAAAGTTGGGTAAAAAAAGGAAAAGTCATCCATGAATACTTCAAGTGAATCCCCGACCATATCCAAAATATACTCATCATGCAACGTTAAAAAGTTGCTGGGGCATTGCATAATCCGAATGGCATTCGCGTAAAGGAAAAAGTACCATACAGAGATGTGAAGGTGTTCTTGTGTTGGTCATCCGGGTGAATTGCTATTTGGTTATAACCCGAGTACCCATATAAAAAATAATAATATTTTTGACCCGAAAGTTTTTCAACTATATGGTCAATAAAAGGTAACGGGAAATGGTATTTGGATTGCATAATCCGAATGGCATTCGCGTAAAGGAAAAAGTACCATACAGAGATGTGAAGGTGTTCTTGTGTTGGTCATCCGGGTGAATTGCTATTTGGTTATAACCCGAGTACCCATATAAAAAATAATAATATTTTTGACCCGAAAGTTTTTCAACTATATGGTCAATAAAAGGTAACGGGAAATGGTATTTGGAAGTAGCAGCATTCAATTTCCTATAATCTATGCACACTCGCCACCCGGTTACCGGTCGGGTGGCGATTTGTTCACCGCTTTCATCTTTAATTTCTAGTATGTCGGCTTTTTTGGCACTGCCTGTGTAGGACTCACCCATGCACTATCCGAAATGGGGTAGATAATCCCCGCATCCAACCACTTAATTACCTCTTTCTTCACAACTTCCCTCAAGTTAGGATTTAACCTTCTTTGCGTCTCTCGGGTTGGTTTTGCATCTTCGGTAATAATGATCTTGTGCATAATTATAGATGGACTAATACCTTTCAAATCAGCTATCGTCCACCCTATAGCTACCTTATGAGATTTCAACACCTTCAATAGACCTTGCTCTTGAGCGGTGTCTAAATTAGAGGCAATGATGATCGGTAACGTCTCATTGTCCCCAAAAAATGCATATTTCAAATTGCTAGGCAAGTCCTTCAACTCAACTTGTGGTGGACACTCTAATGAGGGCTTCGTGTCCAAATTGATTTCGGCCGGTAAGTTTTCAACTTGATGGGTCCATGGTGGTCGCCTTTCTCGCACCGTAAATGCCTCTTGCTTTTGCTCTTCCACCCTCAAAGCACATACATGTACCTATTCAGAAAAATCATAAACACACGTTTCCAAGGCATCATTCTCATATTCATGCGGGTCACACATGTCAACTAAATCTGCCATAAAACACTCATTGCCACCCAAAGAATTAGAAACGTTAGTAAAAACATTTAATCTCATTTTCCTATTACCGAATATCATGTCAACCGTACCATATGGACAATCAATAGCAGTATGAGCGGTATTAAAAAATGGCAGACCTAAAATGACATTTTGTTGTTGAATTGGGTCCGCGGATGAGTAATCCAAACTAGAAAATCAACGGGATAATAAAATTCATCTACCTTTATTATCACATCCCGCACAATCCCTTAGGGAAGCTTATGAGACAAGTTGGCTAACACAATCGTTGTCTCGACCCGTTTCAATAGACGAAAGTTATATTGGTCATATAAGCCCCCCCCCCCCCCCCGGGAGAATGCTCACTCTGGCTCCAAGATCTAATAATCCCTTTTGACATTTGAAAATCACCAACTTATATGTTAATTAATGGCGTTCCCAGATTTTGGATTTTAGGAGGAAGATCCCCTTTCAAAACCGCACTTACCCTTTTAGTTAAGTCAACCAGTTTAGACACTTTTTGTTGCCTCTTTTGAATACATAATTCTTTTAAAAATTTGGCGTAAGCAGGTACTTGTTTAATTTCCTCAAGTAATGGAAGATCCACTTTTACTTGTTTAAATACTTCCCACTTTTCTTCTTTTTGAGGACCCTTTTCGAAATAATGTTTTTCTTTCTCGGGTCGACTAAAGCCGAAGGAAATAGGATTTGATTTGACCCCACTCCTTTGTCTTTATCATTTAACAACTCATTCAAACCCAGTTTTTAAATTATTTTTTCAAAATTGGGTTTTTTTCACAACTTTAATGGGTGAGGATTCTTCCTCATCACTTTCCATCCCCGCAATATCCTCTACCATACCGTCAACCAATCCTGTTGACGGGTTGGTTTTATATTCCCTACCACTTCTCAAAACACTAACATGGTTAATAGGAATATTACGAGAAGAACTATGAGTAGGATTTACTTTAGTGTCGCTTGGCAATTGACCTTTGCTTTTCTTCAAATCTGCTACTCTACTCTGGTTGCAAGTTGACCCATTTGGGTAGTCAAAGATTGGATAGCTTTATCGTGAATTTCATCTTCTTGTAGGCGATCCTCATCCATTTGATTTCTCCTTTACATGTCTTGTTGCATCAATTTGAGCATATCCATGACTTCATTCCCACTCGAAGCAACTTGACCCGAGGATCCACCTTGCTCATTACCCGATTGTTGAAATTGCCTTTGAAAGCCTTGATTGTTCCCACCCAGATAAGTACCTTGGTTATTGAATTGTTGGCGAGGAACATAATTTCCTTGATTTCCTTGAAAATTAGGATTTGCTTGATTCACTGGATTTCCATAATGGAAATTCGGATGATTTCTTAACCCGGGATGGTAAGTGTTGGAATTCATGTTGAATTTTCTACCACTCCCCCCTTGACCTTGAATTGCATTCACCTCCTCAAATTGCTCTTGAACTCCCAAACAATTTCCGGCCGCATGACCCAGTTCATTGCAATTCGCACAGACATCATAAATCTGATTTGAAGTTTGAACTCCACCATCATCCACTGCATGCACTTGTGTTCTTGTAACAGCCGGTCTCGCTCTTCTAGATGATTGGGCCTTCCTTTTTGAAGTAACCGAAATTTGTTTTAAAAATTCCCAATCATCTTGCTCATAATTGGTACCATATGTACTATTAGTGATGGACTTCAAATCACGAGCATCTTCCGAATTCAAACCCTAGTGAAAAGCGTTTAACAATTCCCAAAGCTCAATGCCATGATGAGGACAATTTTTAATCATCAGATTAAATTTTCCGAACACCTCATGAAACAACTCACCCGACTATTGTTGGAAATTTCTTAGACTACGTCTCGCATCATTAGTCTTTTGAGCCGTGAAGAACTCTTCCAAAAATCTTTGTTGCATTTCAGCCCAAGTATAAATTGAAGCGGATGGCAAAAATGTAAAACCATATTTTCGCTTTGTCTTCTAAAGAAAATTGGAAAAGCACCAATTTAACATCGTCGGATGAAAATCCTTGACCACCAATAGTGTTGAAAATGGAGTCATAAGCCTCCAAATGAAAGTATGGTTCTTTCGTGGCCAACCCCTTATACTTTGGTAAACTTTGGAGCGAGTTGGTTCTAACCGCAAATGTCCTCCCTTCATGATTTTGAGGGATCACAATCGGAGAAGGGTTATTATTGATAACCGGTCTAAAATGAACTTCAATACCCCGTACTACTTCCCAGTTATGTCTTCCTGGAACACCCAACCGCACTCTTGGTTGTTGTTGACCCGCTTGCCTTGGCATTTGCATTTGAGATGCATATGGTTGAGGTGGCAGTTGAGGTATTGGTTGTTGCATCTGCCTTTGGAATGGCTGTCTTTGTTTGGGCATTTGTTGATTCATAACTTGTGGTTGTGCTCTACCAATTACTTGCACCGGTTCTGTTCATTGCCTTTGTACATAGGCAAATTCATCTTGAGTTCCCATTTGCTCTCCATCACCCCCAATACATATCTCACCTCGTCATAACCTGTAAAATCTTCCACATACCCATCATCATATCCATCCCTTCGCTCTCCCACAGACTGTAGAAACTGAGGTTGTTGGTATTGCAACCCCGATTGTTATGGTGTTTGAAAAGCAGGGGTAGTATGGACTATAGATGGGTTTTGTTGGAATGGAGGTGGAGTAATTTGTTGAGATGATGATTGACCTGAAGTCGAGAAAAGTGAGCAAAAGGTGGCATAATTGATGAAGGTGATAGCTAAATGAGTGCTCGGTTTGTGTGCTCATAAGAGGGGTGGTATTAGTTAGTTTCACTTCACTAGATGTTGTAGGAATTGTAGTAGGAATTGGTGGAGGTGTGGTTGGTGTTGTTTGACCCGTAGTGGGAAGTGGTGGTTCCATTGTGTCTTTTGATGTAGTAGGAGATCCAATGATCTTGTTTTCCCTTAGTAAAACTCGGTTCCGTCTAAGTATTTGTTCAATTTCACGATCGAATGCTAGTGGCGATAGCTTGTGAGAGCCTCTAGTATGCATACACCTGTAAGTACCTGCACATTAACACAACCCGCATCAACCCGAAAATAACAAACAAAAACTACTCAAAATTACACTCGTTGCGCACTACTTCACTACAATGGCACCAAAATTTGACGAGAGGTTGAAGTCTCACTAAAAAATAAACCAAATACACAAAATAGATAGTGGTAAATGGGTATCGAACACAGGGAGTTTGTGGAAAATGTATTATCTAAGCAGTTTGCAAATTACTAGAATAAAACTAAAATGCAGAAAAAGTAATCTCAAGTTTTGATTGATTGGTTTGTTTAACTATAATTAACTAAAATCACTTAACAAGTTTCAAATTCAGAAATGAGAGAATATGTTTTCCCCCGGTTTCAGGTTTCTACAAATGTTAATGTGAAAGATTACTCTAGGAAGAACTACATAGACATAGTTCGTGAATATATGTTTGATTGTGATAAAATGGGACTAAGTACTTGGATTACAAAAAAATGCAAGGTAGTCACCCGATAACCGGTTTAGTCTAGCCAACCCCAGATCCCTCCCAACAAATGTTGATTGCCTATGGCGCCAAGAACTAATGGTTCAGAAAACGAAATTCAACAACACAAACAATTATAAATCAAACTCATAAACACCATAGTAACATAATCAAAAAGATTAAACTACTATCCCACAAATACATAAACAATCACAAATATTTAGTTCGAAACCTTACAATCCGAGGGAAAACACACAAGAACTTAGCTACACATAGTACGGTTGATCACTACCTGAATTATGGTGTTCATATGGATCAAAGATGGAAAAGTAATGATTGAAAAACCCAAAATATGGTCTTCTCACCCTAAATTTGCCTCTACCAAGTTCTGAAACGGAAATAATGATAAGGATATCCAAAAGTCACAACCAACATCATTTAAAAATGAGTTACCTAATTCTGCGCTAGGCTCCACCATAAGCTACGGTGGCCACCGTAGCTTACGGTGGACTTCAAATATCCTACGCTGGAAACTTTCTGTCTTACGGTTGAAAAGTAAACCTTTAGTACCTGCCGTAGCTTACGGTAGGCACCGTAAGCTACGGTAGAGCCCATTTTCAGCGTCTTTTATTCTCTTTTAAATTTCCATCTCTCCATCTCGCATCTGCTCATCACCAAGCTTCCTTCTTACTTCATTTTCACTCTTTTATACCTGCAATGAAAAGTAATCGTAGTCATCCAATTCTAGACAATAACCCAATTAAATATGTGATTTTTATACCATTTAGATTACTTAAGGGTTGTCCTACGGTACACCTGTCACACGTGTTCAATACGCTTCCCTTAAAACAGATTTCACGTCTCTACTAAAGACGACACGTCTTTTTCCCAGGGTACAACAGCCAAAGAAGTATGTACTGCCAGAGATGGCTCACGCGCCCGAGGTTACACCGGGTAATTATAGTGTTTGAACTTATGGAATAAATAAGGATGTGATGGTGGTGGAAAACGAGTTAGAGAGTACTCCTCTATAGTTGGTCTTCAAGTGTTCATCCTTCTTCAAGTATTCTTCATGTATTATGGTTATGTCTTTTTCATGTAGTAACAAAAATGAAGCACAAATCCTACTAATTGTACAAGAGTTATGGATTAGTGAAATGTTTCACTTAATTAGTTACTTAATTAGAGACTTAAAAACTCAAATAAAACTAATTAAATGTCATAAAGAAGCTCTATTAAGAGTTTCTCTTTTATTCACCACATCAAGAATTTAAATAATATTTATAATTTCACTAAATTATAAATTTACTGAATATCCATTCACCAAATTTCCAACACATTCAAGAATCGATGGGGAACGTTTTTCCACAATGAGATTTGAGTGTGTGATCGATGTTTTGGGTGTTTGACTGCAGTCATGGAGAGAACACTGGTGGTGGTAATGAGTGGTAATGAGTAGTAATGAGAGTAGGAACCCCCCGTTCTATTTTTTGAATGACCCATCCTGACCAATTCTATTTTTTTTAATGGCCCATCGTGACCCATAGTTTTCACTTTATTATTTTTAGCTTACCCATTTAAACCCATTGAAAATAAGACTGTACCCAAAAAAACCCCATAAGCTTATATCAAAAGCCCAAAACAACCCAAATTTAAGTGGTTCGGCCAAGATTGCTAGGTCTCGTTTACATATGTCACACAAATTAAAAACAATATGTAGAAGTGATTTTGTAATTGTTGCAGTTTTTGTATTCTAAATTGGTTTAAGTATTGAAAGACCTCTGAATGCTCACACACATAATCTTAAGTTGACCCTACCCTGTAACACCCCGCTAGATATATATAATTACACCTGCAAAGTCAAGTTAGTATTGATCTAATCTTATTAACTTAGGGGCTGTTTGTTTACCACTTAATAGGGCTCTTAATGGTTTAGACCTCTTAATGGTTCAGACATTTGCCTTTGAATGGTTAAGCATTATACTGAGTCAGAATAGTTAAGACTTCAAATCAGAATTAGTCAGACATTTGCCTCTGAACGTTTAAGTATTATACTGGTTCTTAATGGTTCAGACCTCTTACTTCTTACTGGTTCAACACTTAATAGTTCAGACCTGTTAATGGTTCAACACTTAAACATCTAGAATTTGACAAACAGCCCCTTAGACGAATGAGTTTGTGTGACATATGTGTTGGACCACAGTCCCTAAATTTGTGACCATTATTTTCAGTCGCAAATGCCCAATTTCTAGACGTGAGAAAAAAATTGATTATTTGCACAAAATAGGAATACAAACAGCATTGTAAGTGAGAATCGTTAGTAATAACTTAGATTAATGAGTTTGTGTGACATCTATAGGTGTTGGCACCACTTCCCATTGGGTTTGCTGTGTTCATGGTTCACCTAGCTACAATTCCCATCACCGGAACCGGTATCAACCCGGCTCGGAGTTTCGGAGCCGCAGTGGTATACAACAAGAAGAAAGCTTGGGATGATCAAGTAAGTTTAAGTTATATTATTCAATGTCCGTTTATCTTCTAAATTCATTGGTTAGTAATTCTTTTTTGCAGTGGATATTTTGGGTTGGACCCTTCACCGGTGCCGCCATCGCTGCCTTCTACCACCAGTTCATCTTGAGAGCCGGTGCAGTCAAAGCCCTTGGATCGTTCGGATCAAGCAGTACTCATGTTTGAGATCATTTCAATCTTTGAGATCGGAATAACGAACCATGAAAATGCACTGTGAAAGCCTTTTATTATCTATCATCAAGACGCAAATTAATTCGTGTTATGATAGCGTATAAGGTGTTTTTAACGTTTTAAGCTTAGAGACCAAGGATGCAACATGTGTGTTTGAACAAGAGAAATGCGTTAACATAAAGACCCACAATTATTACACATAATAATTAGAGTTAAATGCCATTTTATTACACGTGGTTAGGGCCATTTTACTAGTTTAGTCCAAAAAGGTTTCACCGTTGCCATTTTAATCCATTGGGTTAACTTTATCATTTTTTCTGTTAACGAGAAGGGTAATTCGGTCATTTTATATGGCCGAATCACTACTAGAAAATACACTTCTCTTGACATGCGAACAATGATACGCACATATTTTATGACATTTAAAAGCGTATGTCAAGAAAAAAATGTCATGGTTTACAAAATTTAATAAATCTATGACATTCTTTTTTGTGTGTCATGTTTTTAGCGTCATAAAAAAACAAGATTTATATTGACATGCAAATAATGATAGACGCTCATTTTATTACATTCGAAAGTGTCTGTCAAGAAAACAAAATGACAAGGTTTTAAAAAATTCAATATAATTATGACACACTTTTTAATGTGTCATCCTTTTAGCGTCATAAAAAATAAAAAAATAAGATCTATTTTAACACGCGATTAATGACATACGCTTATTTTATGACATTTAAATACATGTCAAGAAAAAATGTCATGGTTATACAAAATTTAATAAATTTATGAAACTGTTTTTGTGTGTCATCTTTTTAGCGTCATAAAAAAACATTATATAAACATAAGGGTTAATTTCCTATAGTAGTCATTGTTTATGTAATATAGACATCATGATTAATTTCCAATGGCAAATCATGAGAAAAACTTGAAAATTGTTAAAGAGAAAAAATTGTACGGACTTATATCTAATATATTAATTAAAAATTATATTAACAATGTCTTAATGTTTAGGCTCATGAGCTGGGTTGAGCCTGAGCTAGTTTACTTAACGAGCTTGTTTTTTGGTTCAAGCTAAAGTTAGGCTTGTCATAGTGGTTTTGGGATGGCCATGACGTTTGGTGTTGGTTTTGGAAAGTACCCTATCAGTACTACTACAAAAATAAAAATTATGGGCGGCTAATAAAATAAATTTGGGTGGTCTATACCATTAAGTCGCCCAAAATAATGTTTCACAATTTTTCTATATCATAACCCGCCTAAAACAATTGCCCACCGCCTAAAATATATGTTTTGCGAACAAGCCTAGCCAAGCCCGCGCTCGACCATGCTTGAGCTCGAGCTTGATTAAGTTATGAAATCTTGAGCTCGGCTCGTTGTTAGTTTCTCAAGCTCGAGCTTGGCTCATTTATTATCTATTAATTAATTATGTAAATAATAGACTTGTTTAGGCCTGCGAGCTTGAAAAGTGAAGCTAGAGCTCGAGATCATTTACTAGACAACTTAAAAAATAGGTAAATGTTATTAAATATTAGTAAAAACTAATGTTACACTAAGATTCGAGCAGCTTGCGAGCTGCTTGGCTCGTTTGCACCCCTACTAACGAGTTATGTAGATATAAGTTGTTATGGTAAAAATTGCTAGGCACTATTGACCGGTTATTTCTGTTTGGAAGTGAAGCTATTGAAGGCGGAAAATTGGCATCAGAATGGAAGAAGTTTAGCTCGAAGGAGTTCGGGATTACGACTTCGATGATCGCAAAGTCTACACAGATAGTTCCTCTAGGGGTGCTAAACGGGTCGTGTTCGCGGGTTGACGGTTTCAATCCGAACCCGAAAATTTTACACGAACCCGAACCCGAAAATCGTATTATACATACGAACCCGAACACGACCCGAAGTTTTGTGGGTTGACTCGAACACGACCCATTCAACCCGAATTTTTTATTTGTTTCAAATTTTAATATATTAAAATTAAAATTTACTTAAAAAACACAAATGCATAAAACACAATTATATTTAAGTTATAAAATCTTATGTTAATATTTCTTTTTAAGTTATAATTATAACATAAAATACATACCCCATTTAATTTCTAACATAAAATATATTGTAAAAATATAATATAAAATAAATGTGTTAAACGGGTTAACCCGCCAACCTGACCGGGTTGACCCGAACCCGACCCGTTTGTGACAACCGTCAAAATTCCAGGTATCCGTACAACTAATAGTCAAAGATTAGTGCTTAATGACTGTGCTGAGTTACATTTAATGACTTAAATTACTTTCTGATTTTTGTTATCATACGTACATGTGCATCACATATTGCACAATGTCATACCATTATTGCATGCAAACTTATTGATTCAAATAATGCATGAGACACAGTTAACACAATTATCAGATAAATCAGAAATATGCTAACGTAGTTCAGTACTTAGACAGACATTGTGTTGAGACACAAAATGAGCCAGAAACCAGGTATTACACTAGTATAGTGTGTAGGAAAATAAGGATCACAAAACTGTCATCCTAGAGATAGTTTAAGTGCCGGAAAGTGGCTAAAACTCACATAAACTGTAGAATTCTGCAGAAATCAGCAAAATTCAGCATTTAAACACTCTAACATCATGCAAAAATATGGTTAAATGGTCCAAAATACTTTCCTAAGTATCAGGAATCAAAACTGTCACAAAAGGTAACATAAAGCACACTAAACTGCATAGTTTAGCACCTTAACGAACCGGTAACCAACCGAACAACCGTACACTACCCGAACCACCAAATTTTCACTAGAAGCATTGTTTTCGCATTGCCAAGCTATTTATGGTCCCCGAATATCATAACACATTATATAACAACTAGTAACTAACTAACCTAACTAATACTTGATTTTTAACCTTATGATCTAACTAATGGTTATCACCTAGCCTAAGACCCCCCCCCCCCCACCTATAATCGGCCAACATGTGGCCCCACATGAGATTATATTTGCTTATTAAAATAGATTGTGTTTCATCTTTTTTAAATATAAAAACCAATAGATAAATTAGTGTTGTTGGATTACAAGTTAAACTCTAAGATCATAACTTCTCATTATCATCACACAACACCAACACACTTCTTCTTCTTCCTTTCCCCCTCCTCTCGGCCGAACACACATCACCACACACCACCATTTTTCATTCAAGTTCCATCCATTCTACATATATACAAAGGTGTAAGAAGGTGTATAAGGAAGCTTGGAACTCTTGGAAGCTAAAGGACCACTCACACAAGCTTTTATCCACTCCATTTTCATCTAGTGATCATCCCTAGCCTTGAGCTAGTAGTAAGATCATTCTACTCTTCATTTTACATCTTGTTTTGGTGGTTAAAAGAAGATACAAGTTGTTAATCATGAAGAACACTATGAATCTTGAACATGAAACTTGAACATAAGACTAAAAACATAAGAAAACAAGTTGTTTAAGTATTGTTATGATTCTTGATTGCTCATGCTATTGATGTTGAACATCATGTGATCTTGCTAGATAGTGATTAAAGACATAATCTGGAAAGATGAGAGAATGATTATGTTAAGATCAAAGTTTGCAATGAATTTTCATATAAAGTTTGCCATAATTTTTGTTACAAAAATTATAAATATTGGAGGTTGGTTTTTGTAAATAAAAGTAACTAAATGTGTATTTAGAAAATATATATTTAGATGACACCATGTGTGTGATTATTTGTATATGATGTGTATTAGTTATATTATTTTAGGACTTGAAATAATATAACTCACCAATATACCAAGAAATTACAATCCAAAACATTACCAAAAATTCCAAGAAATAAATACATAATTTCTACCCAAAATATTGGAGAAACCGAACAAGGAATATAACTTACAAAATATTCTGGAAAATTAATTCATAAGTATATTTTGGTAATTAGTATTTTGGACACCAAGGAAACAAAAATATGATTTTTACAATTATTACAAAATATATCATATTTTTTACAAGGAGAAAATATATTATTAAACACGTATATTTTTCTTGGAATTATTAGAAGATGTATTATTTTTGGGAGAAAATATATATTTTCTTGAATAAACATGAAATACATTATTTTTGGGTGAAAATAAATTTATATATATATATTTTTCAACATAAACTTGAAAATATATTATTTTTTAGACTTATATGAAATTTATAAATATTGTTGCCAAGGGAAAAGTTATATGTAATTTTTCTATGTAATATTTCTTAAAATATATATTTTGTGAATATATATTTATGTATTTTTATTAGAAATATTATTCCGGAAAAGTTAGTACAAAAATTAAGTATAAGATACCTAATAAACACAATAAAATACATATTCTCGTATGTATAAATACACACCGGAATACGCCACCAATACTTAGCAAAAATATACAAGTATAAGAATACAAATACTAATACACCCATCATTGGGGATTTATTCATGTACAAATACATAAGTGTGACAAGTTAAAAATATATTATTTTAACCATTATTCCAAAATTTGGTAAATATAATTTAAGTTAAAGTATTTATTATTTTAACAAATAATTATATAACTTGGAATAATATTAAAGACATAAAGTAACGTAACTCAAAGACACTAATTAATACTAAGTCAAGGCACGAACCACTCGTCTAATAAATCATAGTACGTTGTAGGTAGTCGTGTACACTAGAAGAAGCTTTGAGTTACAGTTGGATACGAAGAACGCAAGATTGTGAGTTCATGTCCCCCTTTTCTTTTACCTGTTTTGTTTTATAACTTCGGGAGTGAAGTACATGTTACAAAATGTTTACAAACGATTACAATTGGTATGGTTAGCTAAGGAATGTACTGTTAGATCATGTGAATGTGTAGGCGCACTCTTAAGACCATTAATCTTCGTAAGTGGACCAAGTGGCATGAGTGATAGATCTATTTGGGTGTAGCGAGCCCACACCCATGTGGACCGGGGTTTGGCCCATGAGGTGACTATGTCTTACAGCCGGAGGCCCGATACAAAATCAGCTAGGTTTGAGCCTTCCTACGCCGTTGCACACATGTTAATAGTCTTGCAAACCATTAATTGATCTGTTTCCTTGTTTGCTTTCATACCAGGGTTTACAAAACATACATACTTACAATGATTTCAAAGGTTTACTCGTGCACACATACAAACACATGAACTCGGTCAACTTTTGTTGATGTTTTCAAACTACATGTATTTCAGGAAATTAGATGTGGATCTGGCGGGCGTTTGTTGACACCGTTAACTTACACGGGTTCGCTAGTTCAACCCAAAACTGACCCGAACCCGTTTATACCAAACCTAAACCCGCAAATTTCGTATTAGGTTCGTGTCATTTTTCGGGTTGTGTCAGAAATTCAAACCCTTAATCCCCCCCCCACCACACACACAAATTTATTTCCGTTTGTCTCCAACAAATTAAACCCCAACCCCCCCCCCCCCCACACACACACACAAAATTTCACTTCCCTCGGTCTCTAAAAATTTAAACCCCAAAAACTTCCTCTCATCTCCCAAGCACCTCACCTCTCCTCTCCACCATCTACTTGCCGCCTACTCAACCTTACATGGTTCCAGCCCTAATCGACGAACCCTAAACCCTAATCAAACATCACGGTCCCTAAACACATTTGAAGAGGTGATGAAAACCCCTAACCTTCTTTATGTGTATCTTGTCGGATTGTGTGTATATCTAGTTTTATATTTGTACTATATATATGTGTATTCAAGATTATTGGGGATTTGAAATCTTTGAAAGCATAATAGTGTTTGAAATTGGTTAGTTATTATCCAGATATTAACTAAGGGGCATGTGAAGTTTTTTTCTCCCATGAGAAGTAATCATGGAACAAGGCAATGCAGTTCAACAACTTTATTTTATATGTCATGGTGAGCTGGTATAATTTCCTTTTCTATAGTAGTATTTGAAGTGTTTTCTTCAATTAATTATTTTTTGCTTATATATGGGTTATAATTTATAAATGACTTTTGTTTTCTTTAAAAGACTTGCATGAAACGGGTTGCTGGAAACTGCTTAAATTCATAGAGATGTGAAGTCGAGCGATATATTGTTGGATTCTGAGTTTAAAGCGCGAATTGCATATTTTGACCACGTCGAAACCCAGTCAGGGCAATGCTTTGTCTGCTATAGTTGGATTATTTGGTTACGTTCTTCCTGGTAAGAACTCTTTGACTTCAAAGATAAGAGTGAAATGGATATGGGTGGTTTTAATAAAACTTGAAACTAATACATATAT
The DNA here is from genome assembly GCA_030545235.1 of Helianthus tuberosus. Taxonomy (NCBI): domain Eukaryota; kingdom Viridiplantae; phylum Streptophyta; class Magnoliopsida; order Asterales; family Asteraceae; genus Helianthus; species Helianthus tuberosus. Next base: position 147,368,705 of record CM060445.1, on the reverse strand, counting down.
ACACTTGCATATATTTTTTAAGCTTCATTTTAATAAAACTTGAAACTAATACAACTACTTGCTATCTTGATTCCTTACGGCCTAGAAGTGTCGATGAGCAGTTGAGGCAAATTATTGATACGTAAGTAATACAAATTATCATAATGGATGATAAAAGAGTTGGAATATACTTTGATATAATTTTGATATTTTATAGGGCAACGGGCGTGTATGCTTCACAAAGTAGTGCCAACAAAAGGGTTAAACTCATATGGATTAACGCTTGTCTAAACACTTAATCCCTTATTTAAATTGTGGTTCTAATGATATTGTAAATATTGAAACCCTTTTAGTTTAAACTTAAATCGCAATGGTTTCACATTTCTTGACACTACTAGAAAATACACATTTCTTGACGCACATTGTGCGTCATAGAACGGTAATTATGACACGTAAAAGCGTGTCGTTGATTGATGAGTCATAAAATTAACATGACATGTGTCATGTTTTTTGACACATTTATGACACACATTTAATGACACACGTTTATGACACACATTTAATGAGACACGTTTATGACACACATTTAATGACACGCATCCATGACAGACATTCATGACACTCATTTTATGACACGTGTTTATGACACGTTTTTTACACGCATTCATGACACACATTTATGACACGTGTTTATGACATTCATTTATGCATGTCATGCTTTCAATTGTTTAGAAAAAACTTTAGATATACTAATTTACCCTTGACTCATAAATAAATAAATCAAAAGATTTATTTTTTTAATAAAATACACACACATATATATATATACCAAAAAACCCATTGCATAATCATTTGCAATTATACTACAAATATTTTAACATTAACAAAAATATTGTTTGACAATACATTCGTCAACACCTAAAGTAGAGTTTGTCACATAAAAACAAAAGGTGTTGCTTAACTCGACCATTCTTCACGAATGCCATCCATATCCAAAGCCGAGTATTCATCAACTCTTCACACAATCTGAGACAACAATTAAATAAAATAATAGAATTTAAATCTGAATCTATGATTTTAAACATTGTTTGGATATTTAATTTCAAGCCTAAAGAGAAAAAAAACACCCGTACCCCAGGACATACAAATGGTTTCTTAAGTGAGTGGTCTTCAAAATCTTCATTGCCCCACGTTTGGTAACTTCCGGCTTTGTTCAGACGCATTAGCCATACCTCTTTTCATGCATCTTAGAGACATAAAGTAAAATTGTTCACTAAAAAAGAAAAAAAAAGGTTAAGAATAAATCAAGTAGATGATTATACCTAAGGAGTTCCTTTGCATGCTTTGCAAGACAGATGAAATTGTGGCTTTTCATCTTCGTTAACTGCTGTAAATTTGATGCGTGACTCTGTAGTTAAAAATAAACGTAGGTTTAGGGAACAATAAAGTTTACTCCTTCGGCTATAACTAAATAAAACATGTATTTATACTAAGGATAAGCTTAGTACCAGTATTTGAAAGTAAAAGCTGGTAAGATACCGCTACCTAACCGAAGTGGGTCAACCTATCATGAGTAAGTTAACAGATAAGAACTTAGTGTCTCATATTAGGATTGTAGGGAGTTAGGAATCTCTAAACTAAATTAGAAATTAAATAATCACTTAATTAATTGTTTTATGAATTTAAGTAAAATGAGTTAAGTAAAGTTTATAAATTTATCTATTTAAAATAAACAAATTTATGAGATTTAGAAGTTTAATAAGTGGTAAAAAAAATTTAAAAAATTATGTATTTGAAATAATTGTTATCAGCTAAGTTTAGATTCTTTTTTTTAACTTATATTGAAAATATAATAATTGCTAAATGTTACAGAAGTTATAAAGTAAAGCACAAATGGTAGTTTAGAAAGATTATTTAATAAGAATTTTTTTTTTTTATCAATTTAAAGTTTTCTGCCTTATTTCATAACAATGAAACAGTTAATATGTTTCTAACGTTTATTATAAAAATGCTTTCTATTTTATTTATTTTATCAAAACACGAATAAACGATAAATTTTAAGATGGCATGAACTTGAGTTTGACACAATTCATTGACTTGAGCTTATTAGTTCCCCTCCTATTCCACCTAGAAACCATAGTTCCATGATTCCCCAAATTTCAATTGTTCATGCCCCCTGTTAATAGTATTTGTTAGAGGGCTTTTGATTAGAATTTGACAAAGACTAAACGCACACGAAAAATTGTACCTCTTGAGCTCGGTTGAACGGATTAGACGCATTGGCAGGAGTTGTGTAATTCCGGCGAACTTCAAATGAGCAGAAACAGGGAATTGAGAGGTTGTGGCGAGTTGAAAGGAGGTCGAAGAGGCTCAGAGGACGTATTTATACTAATTGAAGTCGGTTAACGGATAGAATCGAGTTAAGATTTTCGGAGTTTGAAGATTTTGGGGTAGAGATAAGTTTGAAGTGGAGATAGAGATTAAAGCAAGTAAAACGGGTTAAAACGGATACGATTGGCGGTTCCCGGGTTGCCGGAATCTTGCCGGGTTGGACGGAGAAGAAGTTGTACGCGGGTGTTCTTTTCTTTTCTTTTCTTTTTTCAAAACCTTTTAAAATGTACACATTCAGCCCCTGTGATTTTTTATGATTTACAAAAATGTTTAAAACTTGTTTCTCCTTTGTTTACAACTTAAAAAGTGACAGCTTGCATGAACTTATTTTAGTTGGCTGGGAAGGAGGACTTACATTAATTAATAGATTTAAGAATATATCATAGTAGCTTGTTTTTTTTTTAACGGCAAATTTAAGAATATATCATAGTAGCTTGTTTTTAATCCCGTTATTCCATCAAATTTATACTATATAATAAAAAAAAAAAAAACTAATAGAGTGACACATGTCTTTCATTGTAGCCATCTATTTTTTAGTTTTCTCATCTCTATCTCCTACATAATTTTAATTAATATTAATTAAAAGATAATTATAAAATAAAATTTAATATAATTTAAACAATTTGTACAGGAGATAATATAGTATTTTGAAATATTTATTAGATTTCAAAATTATTTATCTTGAAATGGGTTATTGGATTTTATCACCTCTAACTATTGGTTATTGGCTGTTGCCACCCCAACTATCACTTTAATGCCTGCCACCCCTAACTTGACACTTATTGTGTTTTGTCACCACGCCGTTAACTGATCACTAACTTTTGATCCTATTACTATACTTTTGAGAGTGTCCTAAGATCACTAAAACTTTCCTAAGATCCCTATAACACCCCTAAAAGTATAGTAATAGGATCAAAAGTGAGTGATCAGTTAACGACGTGGTGACAGAACACACTAAGTGTTAAGTTAGGGTGACGGACGTCAAAGTGATAGTTGGCGGTGGCAACGGCCAATAGCCGATAGTTTGCGGTGATAAAATCCAATAACCCTCTTGAAATTAACAAAAGAGGTACACTAAATATAAATTAATATACTGTAAAGAGTTAAATGTCATTTTAGTCCATGTGGTTTGGGTTATTTTATCAGTTTAGTCCAAATGTTTTACAATGCACAAGGTTTATAAAGATATAACAAGATATAACTTTTTATTGATTTGTATATAAAATTACATGTGCTCAACCCATACAATACAGGAGGTTCTTAAAAATGTAACTTTTTTAATTATTTAATTTGTATTGATTGGTATATAAAATTACATGTGCTCAACCCATACAATACATGAGGTTCTTAAAAGTGTAACTTTTTTCATTATTTAATATATAAAATTAAATTTACTCAACCCATACAATACATGAGGTTCTTAAAAATATAATTTTTTATTATTTAATTTATAAAATTACATTTATTCAACCCATGTAATAAACAAGATTTTTAAAGATATATTGTTTTATTATTTGGTATATAAAATTAAATTTATTCAACCCATGTAATAAACGAGTTTTTAAAGATATTTCTTTTTATTATTTGGTATATAAAATTACATTTATTCAATTCGTGTATTACACGGGGTTCTAACCTATTACTAATTTAAAAAAAACTTTAGTCAATTTATATTGTTACGAACAATAACTTTTGGTCTAGTTTATTAATTGTTATTAATTTTTTTTTGTTGAAGCTTGTTACTGGTGTTTTTTTTTATCTTGGTATAGAATCATAATAAATAAGTAAATAAATAAATAAATACGAATCGCTTCAATGATCATTCTACAAGAAAAAAACCGAACTAAACGAAAATGTGATGTTGTTACATAAGGGATCATATCAGACCTTAATAGTCATAATGGGCTTTATTAAGACATATTAGATCTTAAAGTCTTTTATTGGATTGTAGTGAGTCATACTATACTATAATGGACACTAATACACGTCTTAACTCACCATTTTGGGCCTAATGGCTATGAGACTCTTAATAGGCCATAATTGGTTTTAGTGTCTCATGTTGGTTCTTAAAGGGTTATAAGGCGTTGTAGCAAGTCATGTTTGATAGAGTGAGGCAACATCGAATCATGTATATCTTAATGAATCATAGTGGATCTTAATAATGATGTTGACTCTTTATGAATCTATTAAATGATATAATGGATCATATGGGGCCTTAATATACATAATTACCAAACCCAAGCCGTTTCATATGATCTTTGTTCCTATAATTGTAGTTTAATTTTTATATACTTAATATAATGTAATTATTAAGTAATATAATGTAATCATTATTTCTTTATAAAATTTTGAATATATAGTTGTCACACTTTATTACTATATACATTTTTACAAAAGTTTTGTTCAAATATTACTATGTACATTTTTACAAAAGTTTTGTTCAAAATAGAATTGGTCAAATATTATTAATAATTTAAATTTATACCTCACGACCTAAGCCGATATCATTCGAACAACTTCGATAGCAGTACCAACATGTGTTTATTAATCTTCGAAGGTCGTGCATTAATAAGAACTTAATTGTCTTTTTTTGTTATAGTATATACAATTCACGTCTTTAGCCCATTTAATGTATGTAATTTTTTCTAATAAATTGCGTTTGCTAACTCTAAAAAATATGTGCACACAATTATATTTTTTTCCTCAACATTATTATATAAATTTAGAAATTTATGAAATTTAATCAGATTGAATTTAATGTAGAAAATATAACCTGACATTGCTTCAAAGATGACAAAAAAAAGTGTCATAATATTTTTTATGATGCTAAAAAGATTACACACAAAAAAGAGTGTCATAAATTTATTGATTTTTGTAAAACCATGACATTTTTTTCTTGACACACGCTTTCGAATGTCATAAAATGAGTGCGTGTCATTGTTTGCGTGTCAAGATCGATATTGTTTTTCTTTATGACACAAAAAAGATGACACACAAAAAAGAATGTCATAAACTTTTTGAATTTTGTAAACCATGACATTTTTTTTCATGACACAAGCTTTCGAATGTCATAAAATGAGTGTGTGTCATTGTTCGCGTGTCAAGATATGTGTATGAAATTTTTAATTGTGTAGTGTCCACGTCAACGAGTTGGTACTGAATGCAGCTACTATGTGATCAAATTCATGAAGGAGATTGCTTATGAAGGAGTTGAAATACTTGATAATGATAATGTAAGTTTAGGCATATTTTAGTCTGTATATTAGAGAAATATGTACTTATATATCCAAACAAATTCTTAAATTCATATATTAGGATTAAATTCTGATTTTTTAAATTTATTTTTTTTAATTGTAGTCTCAGGCTGGGAAAGGAGTAGAGGAATACTCGGCTGCGGATATGGATGACATTCGCGAAGATTGGTTGACTTTTGCGGTTACATCTATTTTTAAGTGACAAATCGTATTTTAGGTGTTGATAATGTATTGACAAACAATTTTTTTGTTAACGTTAAAAATATTTGTAGCATACTTGACAAATGATTATGTAATGGATTGTTTTGGTATATATATATATATATATGTGTATGTATTTGTTTTATGAAAAAGATTTATTGTTTTTGTTATTATATATGTATTCAGGGCAAATTAGTAATTTTATAAAAAAATTTAATAATTAAAAGCATGACACGCGTAAATGAATGTCACACGTATCTGTCATAAATGCTTGTCATGAACATATGTCATTAAAAAGTGTCATAAAATAAGTGTCATGAATGCGTGTCAATAAAAGGTGTCATAAAATAAATGTAATGAATGTGTGTCATTAAATGTGTGTCATTAAATGTTTGTCATAAATGTGGGTCATAAAAACATGACACACAAATGCATGTCATGTTAATTTTATGACTCCTCAATCAACGACATGCTTTTGCTTGTCATAATTACCGTTTTATGACGCACAATGTTGTCAAGAAAATGTGTATTTTTCTAGTAGTGAATTGCTCTTCTAGTTAACAGAATTACATATAAAATGACCGAATTGCCCTTCTCATTAACAGAAAAAATGGCAACGGTGAAACCATTTTGGACGCACAGACGAAAAATGAAATATTTGGACTAAACTGTAAAAATAACCCAAATCACAAGGACTGAAATGACATTTAACTCTAATAATTATCTAAATGCCTATGCAACATATGCATATATATAACGCTCGGGGATGGTTCAAATGAAAACTTATTTTATTGCGAAAACTCGAAAACTAACTAAAAAAGCCTAAAAAACACACCAATTTTTTTTTTCATTTTTTTATTAAAAATCGCTATTTAAACTATATAAAATAAATTTCAAAAAAAATTTGTAGTACACATGTGTAAATATTACACATGTGTACTATTACACATGTGCACTACAATTTTTCTTTTGAAAAAAAGTTTTTTTTTATAATATTTAAATAGCGAAAATTAGTAAAAACATTGGTATGTATTTTAGGCTTTTTTTAATTAGTTTTCGAGTTTCACAATAACTATTGGTTTTCATTTGAACCTTCCAAATGATGAAAATGACAAAAGTCCTAAAAGTCTAACATAGGGGAATGTAAAAATGAAAACCACTAGTTATTGTGAAAACTCGAAAACTAATTAAAAAAGCCTAAAAAACATACCAAAATTTTTTAACTGATATGCAATGATACATTACATGTATATCAAGACCGAATAGCGTATGTAGAAAAAATGATACATGTGCACATGTATGATTTATATGGGTATGCAGCATGTTCGCAGCCGACAAATAGTGATACTCTGGTAAGATTTATATGGGTCTGCAGCATGTTCGCATTTATGTCCCATTAATGGTTCTATATGGGTCTGCAGACCGTTCTGAGTTATACCTTTTTTTATTAAAACCAGCAAACAGTTACATTTTTTATTAAAGGTACGAGTTATACCTTTGTATGGGTCTGCAGACCGTTCCGGCGTTCCCTGTTTAAATCAAGAACCGACATACCTGACTATGCAACTACCCGGAACCTACCCTGTAATATAGGGTACTGATTCGGTTCCTTTTTTTATGCTTTTCCGGTTCTCGGGTCGGGTCGGGTTCTCATAGGGTCGGGTCGGTATGGACATTTGCTCACCACTACGTTAAACTCGGACCAAACCAAGCAATACCCGACTCAGACAGAAAACCCAAAAAGTTTAAAAACAAGGACAGAAAACCGAACCTGCAGTAGGAGGCAATCAGTCTCGATATCGTTTTTAGAACACGGTTCAGTGTGAAGACTTGCGTATGTAGGAGGCAATCAGTGTCAAGTTAGGGGTGGCAGCCGGCAAATTGTGATACTCTTGTATGATTTATATGGGTATCCATCATGTTCGCAGCTGACAAATAGTGATACTCTTGTAAGATTTATATGGGTCTGCAGCATGTTCACCTTTATGTCCCATTAATGGTTCTATATGGGTCTGCAGACCGTTCTGAGTTATTCCTTTTTTTTTATTAAAACCATCAAACAGTTACATTTTTTATTAAAGGTACGAGTTATACCTTTGTATGGGTCTGCAGACCGTTCCGGCGTTCCCTGTTTAAATCAAGAACCGACATACCTGACTATGCAACTACCTGGAACCGACCCTGTAATATAGGGTACTGATTCGGTTCCTTTTTTTATGCTTTTCCGGTTCTCGGTTCGGGTCGGGTCGGGTTCTCATAGGGTCGGGTCGGGTATGGACATTTGCTCACCACTACGTTAAACTCGGACCAAACCAAGCAATACCCGACTCAGACAGAAAACCCAAAAACTTTAAAAACAAGGACAGAAAACCAGACCAGCAGTAGGAGGCAATCAGTCTCGATATCGTTTTTAGAACACGGTTCAATGTGAAGACTTGCAGCAAACTCTAAAACATTTAAATGCCCAAAATACCCCTGAAATTCATTGAGAAATTTGCAGCAAACTCTAAAGTAAAAGACGTGTAAGTTGACTTTTTTTTGTCAGTATGCATATTTGTAACTTGAAACTCATTGAGTTGACTTAAGTTTTGAGATAATTTGATTCAGGTTACACATATTTGTAACAGAGTATTATTCTTCTATTTAGGTTACACATATAATAAAACATAACCAAAGTATATATAACAGAAAAATCACACCCTAATTAACAAATCTGAACTCAAAACACAAATGTGATCGAAAGTCGTTGAAATCTGAACAATACCTGAAGAAGCAAAAGTGATGGCCGTTGAAAGCAGCAGGTATTGATGATCGAAAGTCGTTGAAAGCTGTTGAAGATTGAAATTCAGAACTGGATGAATGATTACAGGTTTTGATGGTCGATAAATTAATTGCCGTAATTAATAGGTATTAGGGTTTATGATCGATTAATTTGGATTGGGCCTTTTTTACCAACAATCCAAGATTCGTGTATCACGTTTTATATATAAAAGACCAGCTTCATTAATTTAATCAGATAACTTGGTTTATTGGTTATCCTCATTTGTTCTAGGGCTTATAATATTGGTGTCTTGTGTTCAAATCCCTCTCCCCCATTCATAACTAAGGGTTTTTTTCTTTTTTTTTGTTCATGTTTTTTAGATAGCTTTGTTACTTTAGTTCTTTTTTTAGTTAATAAACAAATTTTAGAATGAACAGTTATCATCTTTCATTTTTTTAACGTTTTATATTACGACATACAAATTTTAGAATGAAAAGTTATCATCTTTTTTTAGTTATATTACGACATACGACTACCAAAGAGCGACTCCCAACCCGTGTCGCACTGTTTCGAAGGGGTGTCGCGGTACAATCCTTGGAGTGTGTCATATGTGGGGAGTATAACGAGACTAGCGAACACCTACTCCTTAGACCAAACGGTTCGGAGTGTTATATCAATGGTGTAAAGCACAGCCAATCTTTGCATTTAGGGTCTTTGGTATGGCGTAATGGAATAGATCAGGGAATGGAATAGATCAGGAATGGAATGGACGAGGTAATGGAATGGCTTATGTAATGGGTGATTCCATTCCTTGACTAACCAAACACACTTTTTTTTCATTCACTCGCAATAGCTCATTCCATTCCACATCTCATTCCTGCATACCAAACACTATCTTAGTCTTATAGATATCCTTGATTTCCATTTAGTCTATCTAGACTCTTTAAAAACGTGGCTATTTCTTATTAGATATAAGGGTGGGGCCTACATGATGGTCACTAATAGGCAGTTGAGGTTGTTTATGGTCATATAGAACCATTTATGATCAAGTTCGGCATTATTGGTTAATTTCGGATAATAACGCACAATGAGAGACATTCAAGGCTAATTAGGGGTAATTGATGAACAATTAGAGCCAATAATAATCAATTAGAGTCATTGATTAGGGTTTAGAGTCATTGATAACTATGAATGGTATTGATGGTAGAATAAGCTCAACGAAAGTCTTAGATAAAGTCACTAATAGTCTTAACACTCATAATAGCTTTATGAGGCCTAATTTACCAAATGACGATTAGTCACCCTAATAAACCATTACCCTCTAATAGGATTGTATAAAAACAACGTGGCTTAGAGATTCCTCAAATTGACTCGGTTTGTAAATCAGTTGGCTCGAGACAAGTTTTGTTCGCTCATTAGCTGGGCTATAAGTTTGAGTCATGCATGATGTCACTATGGCTTGGGTCATTAATTACGCTACATGGTTGTTTACGAGCCCAGCTGAGCCAGGGCAAACACGACTCAATTATAAACCCCATATATGCCAAAGATATCCAACTTAATTCCTAAATTCCTACAAATAATAACCAAACTTTATATTATATTGTATGTGTATACAAATAGAACAAACTAAAGGTAAAATAATCTGAGCTAACGAGCGAGCCAAAGTGGGCTAATCCGGATTGTTACGAACCAGCTGAGCTAGGCTCGCTTTCTAACCGAGCCGAGCTAGTTTTAAACCAAACTATACCAAGCCTTTTGTCCGAATTAAATCCGATAAAGCTCCGAGCCACGAGATTTCTAGATAACCCTAACCTACTCACAAAAAGATATACGATTCAATATAATTCATATCAACCTTTTATCATTATTATTATTATTATTATAATAATAATAATAAGCTTCGTATGTGAGAATCATGAATTGGTCAAATTCAATATTTATATATTTAGCTTAACTAAAGAAAACAAATATTATATCGACACTTTCATTTAAACTTGTTAATTATAATAGAAATTGTTACAATGTTAAGAACCCTTAAGTTTTGGGGGTATTTATTCAACCAGCAAACCTAACAAATCATGAAATCATTATTCATAGAAAAAACCTTAAGTTTTTGGGAGAAGCGGGATTCTTAAAAGAAGAGGCGGGAATTCCCAAAATATTAGGGCTCACGAATCACAAACTGGCGAAAGAATCGGGATCTCATTCCGTTTTAATCCCTCAATTGAAATCGCATAATGAATATCGACGATTCCGTTGCCGACGAGTTCTTAACTGCTGCGAAGCATCACCCACAAATCACCTTCTATATTATACTATTGCAAAACCAGGTAACAAATCACCACTTTGTTGAGTTCGTAGAGTTCGTATCAATTGGTAATATGGTTCTGTTTGTTTATGCTTTTTGAGTTAATTTGATTTTGAAATTTTAACATAGTATTATTCTTCTATTCAGTCATGAAATTTCTTATTCATTACTGATCATGAAGTAATGAAATTTGTTATAATGACATAAAAGGTATAAACATTACTGATCATGAAGTATTGAAATTTATTATAATGACATAAACATTACTGATCATAAAAGGTATAAACAGAGTATTATTCTTCTATTTTAACAGAGTATTATTTTTTAGATAATACCTGGTTAACAATTAATGGCATAAACATTACTGATCATGAAGTAATGAAATTTATTATAATGACATAAAAGGTACAGATCATGAAGTCATGAAATTTCTTATTCATCCTTATTTTATAATTATAGCCTTATCTTTTAGTTATAGATTATTACAAGCATTTCAATTAATGACATTTCTTATTCATGCTCTATTCCTATCACCTCGTTTTATTTTCAAATTTTCCGCTAATTCTTATAATTAGATCCGAAATCCTTCATTATTATGTTTCGCTCAACTGTTTTTGTACAATTTTAGCTTGATTTAATTGCATTTGTGTAGTATGTATATTGTAAAGTTACCATACTCATTTTTATTATGTATTCTTGCAGTACAATGTGGATGTTTGTTTTACTCATGATGGTCCTTACAAGAACAAGGTCTGAAGATGATTCTCGAGTACTTACAACTCAATCAACAGCCGAGGGAAGTGCATCTGCTAGAATGTCGCGCCCGAACCGCAGACGCAAGCGTAATTCGACCAACACCGGAGCTACCGGTACATTCAACTCTTTGAAATTAATTTGAAAAAAATAATCCTACGAGACAATGTTTATTATGCATTTACATTTTACTCCACTAATAGTGATATTTACCTTTTAACCATGCAAGTATCTTTATCTTGTCTGTATAACCATACGAGATTCCTCACCATTTTCATCTTTCTTCCTCACTTGATTATTTAGTTCCTTTTCATTTCATTTGTTAATTTTAGTCTTACTGATAGCAGACGCATATATTTACATGTACACTATTGCCATATTCATTCAATAAAATAAGTCAAACTACTGAACTAAGGAAGGTAAAAATTAGGGGACTCGGGTTACAGTTTGCAATTTGATTTATTAACTTCGGCTGGGTTATGATTAGGTCGGTTACCCGAGGTTGGGGCCCGAGAACCGATCTGAACCCGAAATCTGCAAAATATAGGAACCGAATACCACCTTGTTTATAGTATACCGATTCGGTTTCGGGTATTTTTCAGTCCAGGTTTCAAACAGGTTAATGTTTATTCGTTAAGTCGGGTCTAGGTTTCAGGTTAATCGAGTTTCAAAAATATTACATTAAAATAGAATACCGACCTTAATGTTTATTCGTTAAGTCGGGTTTGGGTTATGCTTCAAACAAGTCTGGTTAATTTGGTATTTAGGCTGCATTCATACTCTCATATAAAACCCATTTTGTTTTGTTAAATTCATGCTCTTTGCTTCATTACTGAATCCAATTGTGTACATAACTATTATTGGCATTAAGCTAGTTGATTGTTTTGTGGATGAATTGCTAAATTGTTCTTCATAACAGTAGATTATGTATTAATTAAGTATTGTTTTCAACTCAAGTGTCATGATACTACTGTTGATAGCGTTATAATTGTAATTTTGTCATACATGAACTAGTTATTATTTAAATCGTATTTTACATCCAGAACAACCAGCTGATACAGAACAACAATCTGTTGATCCACCGAAGAGGCGCGGTCCGAATTTAAATCTTAGTGTCAACAGGACTCTAAAGGATTTGGCTGAGGGTTCTAAAATCCCTTTGAAAATGGATGAGCATACAATATCCTTTATTGGGACCTCAGCAATAGACTTTGCGACTGAGTGTGGAATCATTATGCGCAATTTTTGTCCGATGAACTATCACACATGGGAATCAGTACCGGAAGATGCGAAAACCTTGATGTATGAGAAATTAGAAGTAAGTTGTATTACTTTTTTACTTTTAAATATTTAGAAGCTATTATGATGTTACATGTTCATTTCTATCATTAACAATGTATTCGATTCGATGTAGGGAAAATTCGAGTTATTGCGAACAAATACCATTTTTATGGAGTATGTGAATGCTCGACTACATGCCTAGTGGAAACGCACCCGAGGTAAATGGAGTGAACATTGGAAGAAGAACGGAGGGAAAACCAATCCGCAGCTAGCAAGATCTAAAAGGAAATCTGATTGCCCGATTCAAGAATGGAATCATTTGTGCGACTATTGGGAGTTAGAAAAAACTAAGGTATGCTATTTTTTTACCAATCCAATACATATGCGTGAATTATTTTCTTACTTTTCGGGTTTATCATGTATGACGTTTTTTATTATTTATAGAAATATAGTGATAAGATGGAAGCTAATAGAGCAAAACAAGCTAATATAAGCAGAGGGGGCACTCGGTCGATAGCCAATCATACATTTCAAATGGTAAGATTTAGACTTTCGACTCATAGTGCAATATATTATTGATGTTAACGTAGTAGTAGAATTTGATGAGTTTTTCTTAGGCTTATATCTGTTATAAAAAGATTGATTTTACTCTTTTCAGAATAATTCTAATCTTCATTATTATAATTTTTATAATGTTAGATAAATCCCGAGACTCAGATTCCGCCTAGCCCGCTAGAACTTTATCACAAGCTGCATTTCAATGCCACGAAACAAGGATGGCTAAATGAAAATTCACGTATTGAATATGTAAGCATCTTCTAGTTAAAAAAATTTTATTGTGATTTTTTGTCAAATATATATTCCGCGTTGCTACTAGTTTTAAATACTATTCTCTTACCTTCTATTATGTTAGGAAAACATCATTGCACATAAGCAGGCAGCCTTGGATGAATTAAATTCTAAAGGAATAACAATTACCACTACAATGGAGCATCAACTTGAGAAAGAAGCCATAAAAAGTGTTTGTGGTAGGAAGAAAACAATACAATCAACATGGGAGGTTGGTGTTGGGCCCATGTTGAGGAAAAAAGATAGTTGGATGAAATCGATAGTTGAATCATCTCAACGAGACTCAAGTGAGAACGAAAGTCTGAGAAATAAGGTTATTGCACTCGAGGCGAAACAGAAACCAGATAAGGAGAAATATGAAAGAATGTTTGAGTTCATTGGCACAAAGTTTCCAGACTTTGAAAGCACAATACCCATAGATGCAAGTGATGAAGCTGTTAGTGATAATACAATTTAGGTAGTTAGTTATGATGTTTATTATCTTTTTTTATCTAGTACTCTTTTAAACTTTAGATCCGATTATTTAGTGTTATTTTGCTTGGTTATTGTTATGATATTAGTGCTTGAATGTATTAGAATTTTGGGAAGCAAAAGGCAAATTTATGAATTATATTACTGTAATTTAGTAACTGTATTTTAATATATAAACTAAAAAAAATAGTCATTGCAAAACATATTAGAGACTGATTTAGAAGACTGATTTTCAGACCCCTAAATAAATATACTAGAGACTGAACATGAATGTTATCTTAGACTGATTATTAGACTCCACAAGTACATATTATTAGACTCCACAAGTACATATTGGAGACTAAAATAACATAGTATCGGATACTAATTTTTAGTCACTAAACTTGCCATATTAACGACTGAAATCGAGTCGTACCTGGGACTAATTCTCAGTCTTTAAAACAGTTTATTGCACACTGATTTGATCCGGAATCATGATGTAATGGAACCAATAGGGACTATATATACTTATTTAGATAACTAATTTTCAGTCCCTAAAGTTACACAGAGGGACTGAAATAGCATAGTATCTGAGACTGATTTGCAGCCATTGAAGATATGTTTTAGGGACTAAAACGATGTGGTACCAGGGCAAAAATTAAGGACTGAACTTTTATGCATCGGAGACTGACTGTTAGTACCTGATGGTGTCATACAATGGGGACTGATTTTCAGTTACTAAAACCACTATTTAGGACTAGGTATCCGGTACTGACTGGGGACTGGCATATCAGTCCCTGAAAACCATTAGGAACTAATTAGGGAGCATCAAAGACTGATTTTATAGTCCCGAATGCCAGTCTTTTTTGTAGTATAGAACCCAAAAAATCAAAACTTCTAGATCAAATCATTTCGGTAGATCCAAAAAAATAAAATTTATCGATCTAATCGTTCCGGTAGAACCCAAAAATCAAAATTTCTAGATCAAATCATTATGGCTGAACCAAAAAATTAAAATTTCTTGAATCGTTCCGAAAGAACTCATAAATCAAAATTTCTAAATCAAATCATTCCGGCTGAACCCATAAGTTAATATTTCTAGATCAAATTGTTCCGGTAGAACCAATAAATCAAAATTTCTAGATCAAATCATTCTAGTAGAATCCAAATATCAAAAACCAAAATCTGTCCATAATAACGTTCCATTAGAATCACAAAAATTAAAAAAACCAAAACTAGTACCTGATCCAAAACCCAAATTGAGCATTAATTGTGAAATATTGATGGCTTCTTCATGTATATTCCTCAAATTCATCAACAGATCGATGCCTTTGAGAGCAGCTTTAGACAATCTATAAACTATACTAGATAAGAGATAATAATCCAACATATATTTGTGTGTAGCTTTTAGATTTAACAGTTAGTCAATCGCCACAACCGATGCCTCTCGTTTGCCACTGTCGAATCTAAATCACCACAGTACAAAAATTTTAGAGGAAACCAAGGAAAACATCAACAATGGTTGGATCGTTCAATTCGTTGGAGACTGACAAATAGATCGGCATATGGTGATGATGGCGGCGGTGGTGGTTGTGGCAGATAGTGGTGGTGGCTGATGTGTGTAAAATGCAACATATAAATTACATCAAATGAGGCATAAAACTAACCCTTTTTTAGTACTAATGTTGGAAAAAGTGTGCTTTTGTCTTCCTTTTGTATTTTCAGGATTAAAAGAGCTCAATTGAACAAAAGAAGCAAAAATACAGCCAAATCTAACAAAAATACAAGAAAAGGAATAAACGTGGCATGCCCGACCCCTCGACAGCATCCTCCCAAGCAAAAACAAGAAAACAGAAGGCTGAACACGCCCCGTGTTCACTGAACACGGGGGCGTGCTCAAGTGTCTGCAGAAAAGACAAAGTTGTAGAAGCTTCTATCACCCACCACGGGGGCGTGCCCAGCGGACACGGGGCCGTGGTCAACGCAAAGATTCGCAGAATCTGAGCAAATCTTGATAGTACAGATACGATTCTACACACGGGGCCGTGCCCAGCGGACACGGGGGCATGGTCAACTAATAAAGACAAACTGCATTTAATAGAGAAGATGGGTGGACACGGGGCTGTGTCTGAGCTTCTGTGCAGGCTATAAATAGGGGTGCTTGGCTCACTTGCAAATCATCCCTTAGCAAACCACCTCTCTCACACTTCACCCACACTCCACCACCATCACAACCCACATCCACCACCATCATCCATCATCCATCATAGAGTGTGTGTAGTAGTCTCGGGATCCAAGATTGATAGTAAGAGTTCTTGACAATCAAAGGCCATGTTTGCCTAAGTCTCTTACATCACTTGGTGAATAACTAGTTTCTTATGTTAAAGGTGAATCTTCCTTATCATTTGTCCATGGTGTCTTGGCGTTATTTTACTATCTATATAAAATAAAAGATTTATATCATTCATATCTCCACGGTCTTTATGGGGATTTGTTGGCTACCTGGTCGGGGGTTAAGGGAATGGTTTGGTAAGCGTCTTGCCTTGTTCAGTGTATAGATCCTTCAAGGACCTGGGTCAAGATTAGTAGGACCTCCTTCAATACCCGTTGGTATTGGATGGCGGGGGTTCGAATTTCTTGATCCCCTCATATGTAAACTACTATTAATACTTTAATCCTGCTACTTGGGATTGTATCCCTGCTGACTCAAACCACTTAGCCAAGGGTAACGTTGTAGGATTGGATTGTGACCCAGACGAGTCGTTCGGAAGAGCTCAAATCAGTTTCAAAGGCGGAAACTAAGAAACGGATGTAAAAACAGCTTGAATATCACTATAAACGTCTTGTGTATTGATTTACTATCGATTACAATCACAAGGAACACCGGCAGCACCACGGTATCAAATCTGGAATTCTGTTACAAATAACAAGACCACACCCCTATTTATACTAGTCACTAGTTCTCTTGAAATGAACATGTGACTGTTCAAGCGAACTGTTCAAGCGATCATGCATGTAATTCAAGCGAACATGCAATCTTGACTTTCAAGCGAACTAAACAAAATACATAAATCAGATTCTGTTTTCATGCAAATGCCTTTTGTCTTATGTGTATGATGTCATCTATATGATGTCATCATTAAATATGATGACATCATGCATGATCTGATCCGCAACGCAGCCAGGACTCGATATAAGACGAAGTCGACAGATGTATGCACCAACAGACTCCCCCCCAGATGTTGACGAGTCTTAAGTTTCGAGTCTTCTCAATCTTCAGTCTTTATCAGTCTTTGGGCTTCTTTCAGGATCTCTATCTGGATCTATCCTTTCTCTAATTCTCTTTCAGGATCTCTGGCTCCTAGCTCTTGCATCTTCAGACTCTCTTTCTCTAACAGACTCCCCCTCAACTTGTACTGGGATCGTAGTCTGGCTTTCACAGGTTCAGGTATTGTAACCTAACTCAACTGCATATTCTCTACCCAAAACATAAGTTTCATAAAAATAAGGTATAACAAATTTAGAAACTTTGCTAATCCCTTGAAGACACAACCCTGAATAGAAAGATTTATCATGTCAATTTATGATGAACCACATGAATATATATCATTTTCATTTCAAACATTTTTAAACAAACTTTCCCAAACCTGTTCGTCATGTTTAGCACTCGGAATTTTGAAAATCAGCTTTTCAACATCAGTCGTCTAAAATCATTTTGAATTTTTCAAAATTTATGCTAAAACACACCGAAACTCTTTTTGAATTTTTAACATAACAGAAATGAAATGCAGTAAAGAAAAATTTACATACAATATTTTTGTGAGTTTGCGTAAGAGGATCATATCAGTTTATGAGACAAATCACCAACACCGTTAAGCTTTAAACATTTTAAGTTCTAAACGATTCACTTAGATTGTCAGTATACTGATCCACTTAAATTTTCACACAAAGTTCAACTGTTTCGAGATACGAGATTAATGTCTTAAGAACTTAAACTTATTCGCGTGTCCCACCTTAGAATATACTCCCGTATCCAGATCCCAATATTCAGTCTTACAGGTGAGTATACCTAGATGATATCTGTAAGGGGTTAAATTGCGAAGACCGTGAGAGCTCAGGTCAGAACTTCCGTTCAGCAGAGAGATGACGGCTCGACTTTTGGTGGGTCCCCTTTAGAGGATCTTTTTGACAACAGCATTAATTAGCAATTTTATTGTCTATTTTTGCTGAGGGTGGAGCTATATTTCAAGCAAGCAGAAAGTATTCTCCGGGGACTAGGCCATTGCTTCCGCAAAATCAGAAGTCCCGAGATAATACCCCAGATATCACTAAGCATAAAGACCTAGTATCTCAGAAAGAGGGGTCCTTCAAACAAGATTTCAGGGGTTACCCATATATCCGAGAGATGTTACCCACGACATAAGCAAGTTTGAATTTTAGGTTTATATCTCATCACAATCTACTAAATGTGCAAAAACCTACTGACACATCATCAGTGAGACCGTTTATGACTATTTAACTTTCCATTTTTAGCATGTTGTGAAACTCCACTGATGTACTATCATTTCCTCTTTTGTACAACAAAACTCATTTTTCATTTTATCATGTTTTTGGATTTTTCAAATTTTCTAATGTTTTTGGATTTTCTGAAAATTTTTTACTCCCCCTAAAATGCAAACACATTTTAGGAAATTTGAAAATAAACTATACAATAAAGCGACAACTGATATTGAATCACTACACTTCGCCATCCACTTGGCATAAACAATCAGAACTCCCCCTCACAACAAACTATTTTCCCATTGTGATTTCAAAACACTTAAGTTTGTTTTAATCAAATGGTTTTTCCGGAAAATTAGTTTTGTTGATTTTCAAACCATTTGTAGGTTAGGGGTTCATCACATTGTTCTCCAAAATATCACTTGTAAGTATGGTCCAATCAAGTTCAACTTAATGACCTTGATTAACCACTTGTCAACGAAAACATCCTTCAACCACTTACAGGTTCATTCACCAACTATAATCACTTGTAAATCAAAATATAACAATTTAAAGATATCACCTGTACTTTACCATCTGTACCACCTGTAGGATCATTTGCTAAGAAAGATGCCAATTCTTGCTCCGCTCTTACCAACCTGGGAGCTCCGGTAAGTCAGGATTTTTACTCAAACATTATGTCCACCCAAGCCTCACCAGCCTTGGGTGATTTTGGTACACATCTATCCCACCAACACTTTGATTTGTAAAACTCTTTAGCATCCTTTACCTTCCTGTCTACCATCTTTCCAAAAATATGCTTGACTTTACCGTTGAAAGCCTTTTCAACATCAAATTCTCCCTCATCAGTGAAGAATTGATTTGAGATCTCTACCTTTCCCACTTTCTTCATCAAATTTTCCTTTGACAATGGAGGAAAATTCTCATCGTTCACATCTGGAACGGAATTCACAATCTTTTTCTCAACCAAAGACTCTTCTGATTTTATGGAATCAGATTCATTGTCAGAATTACCCTCAGATTTAACCACCCACTTTTGCTTGTTCATATCACCTTTTCTTTTGTAAAATCTTTTTGAACTTTCTCCTTCCTCAGAAGTAGAATTTTCAAACTTTTTAACATTTTTCACAGGTTGTTCTTTCTTATCAACACAAGTCTTTCTCAAAACAGAGTTAGAAGAAACTCCCTGTTTTTGGTAGTTGGTCTTGGGTCAATTCCAAGCTATGTGACCAACTTCTTGGCATTTGAAACAAGTTCTTCTGTCAACTCTTTGAGCAAACTTTCTCACATTCTTCTTCACTTCAGCAAGAAACTCCTGGTTTGACTACTTCCAGAACGGTTTCTTCTGTTCATCCTCTGAACTTCCTCCAGAAACAAATTTTGTTTTTGGTTTATAAGTTTTCTGATTTTTATAATTTTCTGACGAATTAAAACCAAGACCTTTCTTTTTGAGATTACCGTTGTAGTTTGGTTTCTTTCGATAACCAGAACCATAACTGTAACCCTTTTTCTTGTTCAATCTCTGTTGAACTCTTGAAGTGTATTTTTTTTAGGTTTTTCAGCAAAATTTAAATCTTTTATTTCAGAAATATTAATTTCTGTTAATTTGAAAACCTGTTTGATCATTTCAGTTTTTACACTTCTTATTGGAAATTCCTCATCAGAATATAATTTGTCTGAATCATACAAAGTATAAGCCACTTTGATTGATCCATCATTCAAATTAGATTTTGATAACAAGAATTCTTTGTTGTAAACCCTTTTAACCGGTGAACTCGGACTCTTTTCTGACGAACTCGAACTTTCAGACTTAGACTCCGGTTTTGACTCCTCATCCATATCTAACACCTGATCAACAACTTTCTTTAATAACTCAGACTCATGATCAGTGTCAGACGCTGTGAATGTAACATCAATATTGTCTGGTAATTCATCAATGATTTCAGACTTTAACTTGATGTTTAGAGCCTTGTCTACTCGTTCCTCATTTGGCTTTCTGGGAGAATAAGTTTCATGGATCGGGGGCGGACATCTGTTATACTTGACACTTGGTTTCTTACCAGTATCAGTATCTTCAATCTTTTTATCCATGAATGCTTCCAGACCTGCAACAGTAGGATAAACACGATCAATCAAATAATCACAAGTAGTATAACTCAACAATAATCGTTTAATCCTTTCACTCTCAATCTTCTCAAGCTCTAACTCCTTCTTCAGATTAGCACAATCTTCAATATAATCATTTATGACGCTCTGCTTTGTCATTAAAGTTCCACTCATTTTGTCGTTTGCTTTTTCAATTTCTGAATTTATCCTTTTCAGACCATCAACTGTTCTATTCAGCACATCATAAGATTCCTTAATGTACTTCACATCAGATAGTAAATCTTCTTTAATCTTCGCTAATTCAGCAATCTTCTTATCTTTCTCCTCACAAACTTTGCAAGATTCTGAACACTTCAAACACGGTTTTTCAACTTCAACTGCTTTTTCAACTTCAACGATCTTTTCAACTTCGACAATTTTCTCGATCTCAACAATCTTTTCAACTTCAACAAGTTTTTCAATTTCAACAATCTTTTCGATCTCGACAATCTTGTCAACAACTTTCTCTACTACTTTCTCAGTTGCTGGTTCAACATTCGCTTCTCCAGCTTCTGTCTTTGTCTTTTCATCAGCTAGCCTTCTTGCTACTTCCAACTCTTTCCTCAATCTTGCCATCTTCTTCTGATACAGCATCTCCATTTTATCTGCAAAAAACAAATTAAAACTAGTAGGATCAATGCCTTTTCTAGCTCTGTTGAGATGTTCTTCCTCATCATCGGTATCCACATCGCTTCCAAGATCTGAAAAAATTGGGATTCTTTTCTGATTAGTCTCATCTTCCCCTTGAATTCTAGCAACAAAGCCTGAACCAGATGGAATGTATTTATCCCAGCTAAATCCTTCAGCAACAAATTCATCATCTTGATCAATGATACCAAAATAAGCTTTTCTATTTGCATCTTCGATCATTTTCCTTTTGTCATCCACAATTGGTCGAGCATGTGCAGTTTGTGGCTCCTTTTGTTGAGTAATCTGATGAAAAATTGATTTCTGATAATAATTGTTCTTTTCTTGATTCCCGGTTACTTCTTGGTTTTTGCATTCTCGTTTAAAATGACCTTTTCCTTTGCAACAAAAACAGGTAACTTTCGATTTATCAAAACCCAACTGAGAAATAGCCATTCCTCGAAATTCATCTCTACCAGTAATCTCTTGAAACTTTTCAGCTCTTCTCCAAGCACTCGCTAAGCACCATTTGATATCCATCAATTCAAGTTCTTCAGCATCAATTCGGTCGTAATCCTCTTTGGTAAGCATCGGATTACCAATCTTCCCACCGATCAAACTTTCGTAAGATTCTAACATAGCAACCAGTGATGCCATGTGTTGCTTGGCAACTTTCGGAGATAGATTTTGACCATTTTGAATGTTTAAAGTAACATTGCACTGAAGATTTGTTGAGTTTTGTCGTTGAGAACTTGATGTTGTGCTGTTTGGATCAAAACTTGAGAATGATGAAGATCCACCACTTTGAGTAACATTACTCTTTGTTCCAGACGAACTGTCAGCACTAAAACCAGTTTGAATCTTCGGGCTAGGACTAGGAGTAGCCTCAAACTTGTTTCCTCGATAATACAAACTGGCATCTTGTTTGGCATTTGGATTTGTCATGATAGCGGTTTTCTGAATATCCAGCTCCTGCTCTTCAATCTTTTGAATGAATTGTGCCAGATTCATATTCTCAGACTTTCTTGTGTGTTTTAAAATCATCAAATAAGTTCCCCACTTTTGTTGTGGTAGTGCTTCAGCCAGTTTATCGACCCACTCATCATCATCTTTCTCAATGTTAAATCTTTTCATTTCTAAGACTAGATGACAATATCTATCAATGGTATGCTTTGTAGTTTCATGGTCGAAACCTGAAAACATGTCAAACGACTTCTTCAATAGCGCCTTTTTGTTTTTAATCATATCTGCACTTCCTTTGAATTTCTGAATCAATGCTTCCCAAATTGACTTAGCTGTATTACCATGTTGAAGCAAAACAAATATATCTTCTGTAATTGCCTGTTGAAGAATACTGATCATCATTTTCTCACTAGTATACTTCAATTTGTCAACTTCCGTAAAGTCACTGAAACCCTTTTCAAGTCCACGTTCGTTTTTCGGTTTCTCATAGTCTTTCTCCAACGAACACCATGCATCAAACTTGTAAGCTTGCACCCAGTTCTCAAATCGATTTTTCCATCCCTGAAAATATTCAATATACATGAGCTTTGGCGGCTTTTGATGAGTTCCCGTTTCATTTTCACTGTATAAATTCTCGGCAGCAGTAACGGGAGCAACAGGTGTAGCAAACGCATTGTAGAATTCTTCGTCCATGTCTTCGTAAAATTTGATATACTTCGGAAAACACCTGAATGACAAATAAACAAACAATCAGTTTTAACGAACAAAAAAATGTGAACGTGTGTAAAGATTGAATCGATCTAGAACTCGTATCGAAAATTTGTGAACTCGTTGCGAACTCGTTTCAATGTATTCTGAATGAATAGACCAAAACAAATTAATCGATTGATTTGACTTCAGATTCCAATAACCCGACAACACTTTGAGCCGCAAACAATGAAACACTCAATTCACTTCTGTTGGGCCATACTTTAAGACTTGATCTTATATTGTGATTGGGCCGAAAACATTTAGACAAATCATTCAACTTCTGTTGGGCCGATGACTTTTGGCAAATCTTGATTTTAATTGGACCCCAACATTCACTATGTAGATATCGAGAAGTGTGGCAGACAACTGTTTGATATATGCAATGAGCTGACAACAATTCAAGTTGTAAAAAAAATTCTATTGGGCTTTTAAATGTACTGATGATGTGTATGATGATTGGGCCGACAAAAGCTCATGTTCAATTTGACCTCTATCTCAAATTAAAGCTGGCTATCACATGCACTTTTGATAACAACGAGTCGACAACTTGAATGTTCAACCACCTTTAGACAAAATGATATTATCTAGACTTTGAGCTTATCAGCGATCACATGCAACACTTAATTGAGATCACATGCAACCGACACACTTTATCTTTCAACACATGGTTCGATTAACTGGACAGATATGCGGTTTACTTTGATTGGGCCGCTTGGTCTTGAACTTATCCAACTAATTCAAAAACTTGATTTTATTGAACCGATGACTAAAACAAACCGACAAAACGTGAATGATGTAATGCAAACTGGCACAAACACATGATTTCATTTCCCAACTAGCTGTGACCTGACAACCTTAAGCAGACTGTTTCACAAACTCGATGTACACACTCAATCGAAACACGTGTGTGAAATCAGACCTAAGTGTAAGTTCAAGCGAAAGCCAGATTCAAGCGGACTCAAAATGTAAATTCAAGCGAAAGCCAGATTATGTCAGCAAATGTCAAACGAATTTCAAGCGAAAACATGACTTTCACCCATTTTTAAGTCGATTTTCGATCTGAAACTTTCCAGGATTAGTTAATACATGTTAACGCACAATATGTGTGAAATTGAACCGATTTTAACCGTGAAAATTTTTAATTTTTGAAAAAGAATGGTGTAGAAACAGAATTTGTGATGAAAACAGGCTGTTTTGGCAAGATCTCTTCCTCCTGAGCTCTGATACCAATTGTAGGATCGGATTGTGACCCAAACGAGTCGTTCGGAAGAGCTCAAATCAGTTTCAAAGGCGGAAACTAAGAAACGGATGTAAAAACAGCTTGAATATCACTATAAACGTCTTGTGTATTGATTTACTATCGATTACAATCACAAGGAACACCGGCAGCACCTCGGTATCAAATCTGGAATTCTGTTACAAATGACAAGACCACACCCCCTATTTATACTAGTCACTAGTTCTCTTGAAATGAACATGTGACTGTTCAAGCGAACTGTTCAAGCGATCATGCATGTAATTCAAGCGAACATGCAATCTTGACTTTCAAGAGAACTAAACAAAATACATAAATCAGATTCTGTTTTCATGCAAATGCCTTTTGTCTTATGTGTATGATGTCATCTATATGATGTCATCATTAAATATGATGACATCATGCATGATCTGATCCGCAACGCAGCCAGGACTCGATATAAGACGAAGTCGACAGATGTATGCACCAACAAAAGTCACCTTCAAAAGAGGGGCATACCACAATACTCATTAATAACTTAATTAATTATCTTCCAACGTTCCGACCCTTTAGGTTTGTATCCTTGCTGACTTAAACTACTGGGTTGAGGGTAACGTCACCTTCAAAAGAGGGGAATACTACTATAACTAAGATAATCTCTTAACAAGTGCAAAAGTGCGGAAATAATCAAAGGTTACACTAAAGGCGAGTCGGATCCAAGTGATTAATCTTGTTTATCTGTTTTTTTATATTTTTTTTATTTTCAGCATTTTTTAGTTTTTATCTTCTTTTTTTAAAACCTTTTTTCTAAACTTTTGATTTGATTAGACGTTGAGGATAAACCGGTATTAAAAGCTCTTGTGTCCTTGGACGACCTCGGTATCTTACCAACGCTATACTACGCTCACGATGGGTGCACTTGCCCATATGTGTGTTTGGTGTTAGTAAAATATCGTGTTTTATAAATTTAAAACTTGAGTAAAGTGGTTAAAAAGGGCTAAAAATATTCATAAACATATATTACACTGCACGCACATCAGTGGCTGAGTGGTGATGGCGGTGGTGAAGGTGGAGGTGGTTGTGGTGGTGGCTTTTTAAAGGAGAGAGAGAGAGAGAGATGTGTTGATATAGAGAGAGATGGACCAAGTGTATTTTTTGTAATTTTAGACCCACTTAACTGAATTATTTAACGCTCATCTATTACAGGGACTATGCGAGTAACAGTTTGTTAAACCACAAGGACTATACATGCTATTCTGAAAAGGTGGGAACTAAAGGTGAAAATGGTGAACCACATGGACTATCCGGGCAATTAACTCTATAATAATGCTTCGTATGGATGTAATTACACACCATTACACATATTTACATTTGGTTATATATATAACTAGTTTAGAACCAGGTGTATTACACATGTTGAATAAATATAATTTTATATCCTAAATAAAAAACAATTGTTGTGTAATAACTAGAACCTATTTTTTTTCAATACCGTGATGATCATTTATTCTAGAAAAGGTCATTGAAAATGAAAATTATGAGTAGGATTTGAACATCCCCTGTTCAACCGACTTTCAAAAATCTCATTCTGGTTAACGATTATACTTATCATGGTAAAATCAAGTTGAAAAGATAAGGCATATTCAACAAGAAACAATATAGGTATAAAAGTAGTACCTTATGTAGATAAACATGTATGGTGGAAAAAAAAACTTACCCTGAAATAACTAAAGGAAATAGTATCTCCATCACTTTTCAATCGCCATGTCTACGAAATCCAATCTTCGTTGGAAACACCTCGGGCCACCAAAACTTTTATCAACAAAACATCATCAACGACATGGGCCAACCGAGACTTTAATCAACGATTAAAACCAATGATGATTCGAGCACTTTCGTGCTGATAACGTGTTGTGTAATAACTAAAAACCTATTAGCAATGTATAGAAGAGAATGAGAGAATAGGAGATGAATTTCTTATTGATATATCTCATACAAAATACATGAGCCACTATATATAGGCTATAACATTAATACAAATATAAATGTGACATAGGAGTTACAAATGTGTATAATCACTAATAATGGATGCATTCATAACAACAATATATTTTTAAAAACCTCATTTATTACACTTGTTGAGTAAATATAATTTTATATATTTAATAATAAAAAAATTATATCTTTAAGAACCTCGTTTATTGTGCGGGTTAAATAAATGTAATTTTATATACCAAACAATAATAAAGTTAAATTAAAAAAAAAACCATGTGTATTCACGGGGGGAAGAAATATAATTTTATATACTAAATAATAAAAAAAGTTATACTTTTAAAAAAACTCTATGTATTGTACAGGTTGAATAAATCTAATTTTATATAGCAAATAATAAAAAATGTTATATTTTTAAAAACCATGTGTCTTGATGTGCGTTAAGTGTGATATATTTTTATATATTTTTAGCCCTTTTTTAACCACTTTAGTCAAGTTTTAAATTTATAAAACACGATATTTACTAACACCAAACACACATATGGGCAAGTGCACCCATCGTGAGCGTAGTATAGTGTTGGTAAGATACCGAGGTCGTCCAAGGACACAAGAGCTTTTAATACCGGTTTATCCTCAACGTCTAATCAAATTAAAAATTTAGAAAAAGGTTTTCAAACTAGAAAATAAAAACTAAAATGCTGAAAATAAATAAAAATAAAAACAGATAGACAAGATGAATCACTTGGATCCGACTCGCCTTTAGTGTAACCTTTGATTATTTCCGCACTTTTGCACTTTTTAAGAGATTATCTTAGTTATTGTAGTAGGCCCCTCTTTTGAAGGTGACGTTACCCTCAACCCAGTAGTTTGAGTCAGCAAGGATACAATCCTAAAGGGTCAGATTATTGAAAGATTATTAATTAAGTTATTAATGCATATTGTGGTTGGCCCCTCTTTTGAAGGTGACGTTACCCTCGGCTAAGTAGTCTGAGTCAGCAGGGATACAGTCCTAAGTAGCCGGGTTAAAGTTTTAATAGTAGCTTACATATGAGGGAATCAAAGTGTTTGGACCCCCGCCATCCAATAACTAAGATAATCTCTTAAAAAGTCGAAGTCGTCATCTCTCTGCTGAACGGAAGTTCTGACCTGAGCTCTCACGGCCCTCGCATTTAACTCCTTACATATATCATCTAGGTATACTCACCTGTAAGACTGAATATTGGGATCTGGATACGGGAGTATATTCAAGTGCTGAGACACGTGAATAAGTTTAAGTGCTTAAAACATTAATCTCGTATCTTGAAACAATTGAACTTTGTGTGAAAATTTAAATGGATCAGTATACTGACAATCTAAGTGAATTGTTTAGAACTTAAAATGTCTAAAGCTTAACGGTGTTGGTGATGTGTCTCAAAAACTGATATGATCCTCTTACACAAACTCACCAAAAATATTGTTTGTAAATATTTCTTTATTGCATTTTGTTTTAAATCCAAAACCCAAAAAGATTTTCAGTGTGTTTTAGCATAAAGTTTTGAAAAATCCAAAAAGATTTTCGACAACTGATGTTGAAGAGCTGATTTTCAAAATTCCAAGTGCTAAATATGATGAACAAGGTTTGGGAGATTGTTTTTGAAGTAAATATGTTATAAATATCTCTACCTCATAATAAAGATGATGTTTGTTGAAAGAAATCTGCAAGTGGTGTTTGAGTTTGTCAAATTTTAATGTTATAAAACTTATGTTTGTGGTAGAGAATGTGCAGGATAGACAGATTTCAAATCCTAATTCTGAATGATAGAGAGCCAGGTTCCGATACCTGAGGACTCTGTGATTTCAGAAGGCTAGACTGCGATCCCAGCATATAGAAAGGGGGAGTCTAAAGACACCTAAGAGAAGACATCCGAGGAGAGATTATTTGTTCGAGGGGATCTGTTGGTGCTTAGAAAAGAGAAAAGAGAAGATTGAAGAAGTTTTACATTGTCAAGATACTTCAGAGAGAGCAGAAAGACTGATAAAGACTGAAGATGCGAAGACTCGACACAGTAGAATCGTCAACATCCGAGGGGGAGTCTGTTAGTGCATATGTCTGTCGACTTCGTCTTGTATCGAGTCTTGTTTTGTTCAGGGCATGAAGTTCGAGAAAAATGTCAATATATGTAATTTCGCATGAAACAACTAATTCCGCATGAAATGATGATCAGGTAATTCCGCTTGTACCTGATTTCGTTTGGACCGTTTGGTGCGGAATTAGGCTGCCTACAAATAGGGATGATGTAATTTCGTTTGAATCAGTCATGTATGTGTGTTTCCGGAGCCGAAGTGCTGCCGAGGTGTCGTTTCGCTGTAAAACTTTGTCAAATCAATCAGAAAGACATTTAAAGTGAATATCTAGCTGAATCAAACTCGATATGTCTGTTTCTGCCTTTCATATTGAGTAGAACGCCTCTGAACGACTCGTTTCGGTCTGCAAATCGATCCTACACATCCAATACCATTGGGTATTGAAGGAGGTCCTACTAGATTTGACCCAGGTCCTTGCAGGATCTATACACTGAACGATGGAAAAACTCTTACCAAACCATTCCCTTAACCCCCGACTAGGTAGCCAGCATACCTCCATATAGACCGTGGAGATATGAATGGTGAAAATCTTTTATTTTATATAGACAGTAAAATAATGCCAAGACACCACGGACAAATGATAAGGAAGAATCACCTTCAACATATAAAGCTAGTTATAAAAGTCATTAATACATAACCAAATAAAAAGTGCGAAAAGATTAAAAATAAAAAGTATTACACTAAATGCTTGTCTTCACGAAGTGATGTAAGAGACTTAGGCAAACATGGCCTTTGATTGTCAAGAACTCTTACGATCAATCTTGGATCCTGAGACTATTCACACACTCTATGATGGATGATGGATGATGGTGGTGGATGATGGTGTTGTGATGGTGGTGGAGTGTGGGTGAAGTGTGAGAGATGTGGTATGCCAAGGGATGATTTGCAAGTGAGCCAAGCACCCCTATTTATAGCCTGAACAGAAGCTCGGGCATGACCCCATGTCCAACCCTCTTCTCTTTCTTCATTAATTGTAGTTTGTCTGCATTAGTTGATCACGCCCCCCGTGTCCGCTGTGCATGACCTCGTGTGCAGAAGCGTATCTGTACTATCAAGATTTCCTCAGATTCTGCGAATCTTAGAGTTGACCATGGCCCCGTGTCCGCTGGGCACGCCCCCGTGGTGGGTGATAGAAGCTTCTATAACTTTCTCTTTTCTGCTGACACTTGGGTACGCCCCCGTGCTCATTGAACACGGGGCGAGTTCAGCCTTCTGTTCTCTTGTTTTTCTTGGGAAGATGCTGTCGGGGGGTCGGGCATGCCACGTTTGTTCCTTTTCTTGTATTTATGTTAGATTTAGCTGTCTTTTTGCTTCTTCTGTTCATTTGAGCTCATTTAATCCTGAAAATACAAAAGGAAGACAAAAACACACTTTTTCCAACATTAGTACTAAAAAGGGTTAGTTTTATGCCACAATTGATGTAATTTATATGTTGCATTTTGTACACATCAAATACCCCCACACTTGAATCTTTGCTTGTCCTCAAGCAAAACTCGTTTTAATGTGGCTTACACTCCCAAATGGAATGGGTAGAAGAGAAGGTTTTGGCCTTGTCAAATAGTGTCGGGATTCCAAGATTCTTTATTAGGTTTTATTTTTATTTATTTACAATCCTATTCGTCATGATTTATTTAAAACGTTACATAAGATAAATTACTTATTAGGGCATAACATGCCTTTTTTAAAATTCCATTTATATACAAGTTCACATACCTCACGGGAGATCACTCAACACTCGGCCGAAAATGTATTTTTGTGAAACACTCGAGAGCGGCATGGAACTTACTTCTACCATATGCTTGCCAAGCAATCAATCCTCCTCCTTTTTAACTATATTCCTTTGTAAATATCAAGTGGACTTTTGGGGTGAAGGGTTAGGCTTGGGTTAAAGGTAGGTGGTTGGGTTAGTGGTTAGTAGAAAGGGCGAAAGGCGTAAAAAGCATCGGTTTTCATAAGACTTTTTTTATTTTTCATAACTTTTTATTTTGATGAAGCATTTCTTTAAACAAATTTGTTTTTGATAAGCTTATTTGTTTATTTCTTTTGGCTTCATCATCATCATTATATATATATATTAAGGGAAGTAATAAGATAAACCGAGCTTTGTTACTAAAATAAAGGGTTTAATATAAAAAGGTTTTGGTGGGTAAAAGGGTGTTTGTTTTGAGTTAAGAAATGAAAAGGTTTAGGCTCAAAGGGGTTAACTAGGGGGGATTTTGGGTAGGTGGTAAAAAAAAATAAAAAATAATGGTGTAGAAATAAAAAGGGTTAGTCCTAATGCCTCCATCATTTACTTACTTGGGTTTAAGTTGGTAAGGACCGGGAATGCATTGTCGTGGCAAGTTCTAGAGTTGTAAGAAACTAAGCGGCTATTCACACAAGAAACGAAGAATGAGCATTTAGTTTAAAGATATGTATTTGTATGCTCAATAAAGGCTCAAAACTCACTTTTTGTGGGAATGAGTTTTTATGTGATTAAGTATATATAATCAAATTTTAACTAGGTTTGTCATGTCGTTTCATAATTTTCTTATGTTGGTTCTTTTTATCACGACGCTATCGGTTGTAAATTTGTAAAAATATCACCTTTTTAAAACTTGTAATTCCCAACTTAAACCAAGAGAAGGAAAAAAAATAAAAATTTTTGAAAAAAATTGGGGTGATTAGCGGTTCCAATAGAGTTTTGTGTAAGGCTTGTTATTAGGACTTGCAAAAATTCAAGGTTTAGCATCCCCCCTCACACTTAAATTACACATTGTCTCCAATGTGTCCCAAAAATAATTTATTAGGTTGATTAAATGTGTAAAAGCGTGTTTAAAAGCAAAAATTTATGTTACTGGACGTCTGGACACAGCCCCGTGGTGTCCGGGCACGGCCCCGTGTTCAGATTGCCAGTAACAGAAATTGATAAAAAGAGACAGAAGCCTGGGCATAGGGGTGTGTTCAGTGAACACGACCCGTGTCCAGTTACCTGAACTGGGCGATTTTCTGCAGATTGTGCAGCACGGGGCCGTGTTGGGTGGACACGGCCCGTGCTGAGCTTGCTGTAACGAAGAAAATTTTTCGGGAACTTCTGTTTTTGTGCATGGGGTGCTGGTGCAAGTTTCCCTTATCATCCTTCACCATCTTGAGTGTGTTTTATCCATAACAACATCATCCAAACACCGATTTTTATCTAAAACCATCATTCATTCAAATAGAGAGAGATTATATAATATTCCTAATAAGCTAAAATTCTAGATAAATAGGTCAAAAGAAACACAAGGAGTCTAAACTAAGAAGTTCTAGCCTAAAGTTTATTTTATTAGCAAAATTTCCGAAAAGATAATTCCCTCTGTTGAATGCGGCTTGAAGAACTTCTTCCCCCGGATGTGGGTCCCTTATACGTCTGCGAGCCATTCTTCTATCTCCCTTGGGAGAAGAAAGGCGGGCTCATTGGCATCGGTTTGAGGGGGTGTAACTTCTACCAGGACTTCTTGTAGATTTTCAAGAAGAGGCTCCGCTGGAATGTCATCCCACCCGGTAGGATTGTTGACTCCAAGTGCTAGGTTCCAATTCTCTTGAGGGAGGATTGGTTCCATGGGAGGTGTTACAAGAATGTTCAACCTCTGGTGCAAGAGGTTGATTTCTTGAAAATTGTTTTCCAGCCCCACCGTAAGATAATTTATACGGTCTATAAGGACCTCCTCTACCGAAGTCATCTCATTAAGAGCTTCACGTAATGCCATTACGTAGCGTACGAGAGTTGCTTCAATTAAAGACCTTCTTTCCCTTTGACTGTTTCTGGAATGTGAAGAAGAGGTTCCACTATTTTGACTTGACATTCTATAAAAACAAACCAAAAAGAGTTCATTTTACAAAACCGTAAAATCGGACACGGCCCCGTGCTCAATGAGCACGGCTCCGTGTTCACCTTTCTGCAAATTTTTGGAACAAGGAACCTTGGAGTTTCAAATTATTTTTCTAACTTATGAAGTATTTTTGAGCAGAAATAACTTAAAATAATGTTGTACAACTTATTTTTAACAAGATTCCTTGAACAAAAACTTAACAAACATCACAATAAAGCTTGGAATCATGGTGATTTCAAGCTTCAATGGAAGTGTTTGAGGTGAGAAAGATGAGGAAGAAGGTAATGGATAAAAGAGGAAAGGACAAGATGGTTGTTGAGAACCTTCTTTTAGAAAATACCTAGGATGGTATGTGTGATATCCCAACAAATCTCTGTCCCTGGAATGGTCCAAATATGCAGGATTCTTGGCTGCATTTATAGAAAACGACAGCACGCTGGGCACGGCCCCGTGTCGGTTGGACACGGCCCCGTGTGCAGACAGGATCCTGACACATTTTGTCCGTATTCTGACAAAAAGTCAGAAATGAATCTTTTGGTGGACACGGGGGCGTGCTGACCTGGACAAGGCCCCGTGTCGGAAGGCTGTTTATGAAGTTTGTCTATTTTCAAGGAACTTATCCGGATCGGGCGGGTCCTTACTGGATGGAACAACCCCAAAGTGCCTGAGATACCTTAATTGTTCTAGATTAAGACGAGAACGCAAGAGGTTGTCGGTTAGGGTGATTCCTTTGCTAAATGTAGGTGGACAAATCCAACCCTTTCCCGGGCTCTCGTTAAAGAAGGTGTATGTCGAATCGCTAGGGTCTACGTATGCATCGAACGAAGTCGATGGGGAGTCCTTCACGGCACAATCGACACAGGGACGACTATCGCTCACGTCTTCTCTAGAGTTAGAGGTGATATCAGGAACAACGAAGTTGTTTTTATTCGAATGCGATCCCAACAATTCTAATTGGATATCGTGTTGAGATGAATTAAAATCCATCTCAAGTTTTTTTAACCAATTAAGAATTAGATCTTCTAATTGAAATAGTTCGTCAAGAAGCATTTCTCCTAGAAGGTCTGGTTGAGCGCAATCGAGTGAGAGATAGGGATTATTTTTACTTTGGCCCCTCTTAAGGCTACAGGAAAACAATGGGTCTATATAGTGGGGCTTATAATTTAGAAAATAACATTCTAATTCTTTATGAGGGCCACCACATATTTGACACCACGTACCATAAGAGTGCCAAAAGTAAAAAATATCAGTATCACTCATGTTTGTGTCAGAAATTACCAACTGTCGGGATCTTACGGTTCTGTTTTCAGTAACTGAAACTTGGGCACGGGGCGTGTTGAGTGGGCACGGCCCCGTGTTCAGCTTACTGTCTAACTTAAAACAGTATTGCCAGTACCAAAGATTGGGCACAGAGCGTGTTCAACGGGCACGGCCCGTGCTGAGTTCTGCAGAAGCTGAAAAATTAAGAAAAATCCTAAAAAATAGAAAAATAAGAAAAACTGATTAGGCCGTTGATTTTAACCTTTCTTAAAATCCTTGTGTCCCCGGCAACGGCGCCAAAAACTTGATGTGCGTTAAGTGTGATATATTTTATATATTTTTTAGCCCTTTTTAACCACTTTAGTCAAGTTTTAAATTTATAAAACACGATATTTACTAACACCAAACACACATATGGGCAAGTGCACCCATCGTGAGCGTAGTATAGTGTTGTTAAGATACCGAGGTCGTCCAAGGACACAAGAGCTTTTAATACCGGTTTATCCTCAACGTCTAATCAAATAAAAAATTTAGAAAAAGGTTTTTAAACTAGAAAATAAAAACTAAAATGCTGAAAATAAATAAAAATAAAAATAAAAACAGATAGACAAGATGAATCACTTGGATCCGACTCGCCTTTAGTGTAACCTTTGATTATTTCCGCACTTTTGCACTTTTTAAGAGATTATCTTAGTTATTGTAGTAGGCCCCTCTTTTGAAGGTGACGTTACCCTCAACCCAGTAGTTTGAGTCAGCAAGGATACAATCCTTGAGTCTGCAATAATCTGACCCTTTAGGATTGTATCCTTGCTGACTCAAACTACTGGGTTGAGGGTAACGTCACCTTCAAAAGAGGGGCCTACTACAATAACTAAGATAATCTCTTAAAAAGTGCGGATATAATCAAAGGTTACACTAAAGGCGAGTCGGATCCAAGTGATTCATCTTGTCTATCTGTTTTTATTTCTATTTTTATTTATTTTCAGCATTTTAGTTTTTATTTTCTAGTTTTAAAACCTTTTTCTAAACTTTTGATTTGATTAGACGTTGAGGATAAACCGGTATTAAAAGCTCTTGTGTCCTTGGACGACCTCGGTATCTTACCAACGCTATACTACGCTCACGATGGGTGCACTTGCCCATATGTGTGTTTGGTGTTAGTAAAATATCGTGTTTTATAAATTTAAAACTTGAGTAAAGTGGTTAAAAATGGCTAAAAATATACATAAAAATATATTACACCGCACGCACATCAGTGCTGAGTGGTGATGGCGGTGGTGAAGGTGGTTGTGGTGGTGGCTTTTTAAAGGAGAGAGAGAGAGATGTGTTGATATAGAGAGAGATGGACCAAGTGTATTTTTTGTAATTTTAGACCCACTTAACTGAATTATTTAACGCTCATCTATTTCAGGGACTATGCGAGTAACAGTTTGTTAAACCACAGGGACTATATATGCTATTCTGAAAAGGTGGGAACTAAAGGTGAAAAATGGTGAACCACAGGGACTATCCGGGCAATTAACTCTATAATAATGCTTCGTATGGATGTAATTACACACCATTACATATATTTACATTTGGTTATATATATAACTAGTTTAGAAACCCGTGTATTACACATGTTGAATAAATATAATTTTATATACTAAATAAAAAACAATATATTTTTAAAAATCTCATTTATTACACTTGCTGAGTAAATATAATTTTATATATTTAATAATAAAAAAATTATATCTTTAAGAACTGTTGGTGCACTACATCTGTCGACTTCGTCTTGTATCGAGTCTTAGTTTTAGATTGTTAGATCAGGGCATGTTTTACGAGAAAATAGGATGGCATATAGGTTTAAACTGATAGGTCCGCTTATATGGACATAGGAGGTCCGCTTATATGTCACTAGGAGGTCTGCTTATGTGTCAGGTCCGCTTATATGTCACTAGGAGGTCCGCTTATGTGTCAGGTCCGCTTATTCGTACATGTCCGTATAAGCGAACCTACCAACACTATAAATACCCCATAAGCGGATCTCATTTGTAACTTTGTCAAATTCCATACCGAAGTGCTGCCGGTGTGAAGATCGAGCTGTAAACATTGTCAAATCAATAAAATCAGTAGATTAAGTGAATTGCAAGCTGTCTCTACTTTCGTTTCTTGTAATTCCGCACCTGAAACGTAGTTAAACGCCTCTGAACGACTCAATCGGGTCGAAACACCATCCTACAATTGGTATCAGAGCTTGGGAGGAGGTTTTCTACAGAGAATAGCTGGAATTCATCATAATCTCTTACTTCTACACCTTCTATTTTCTGTTCAGAAAGTTGTACCGGTCAGAATTGGGTCAAAATTGTACAGATTGCGTGTTATTGGACATTGATAAACCCTTGAAAGTTTCGGACCAAAATACATACTAAAAATGGATCAAATGACTTTCGGACTTAGGTTCGCTTATTCGGACACCTGATAGGTCCGCTTTTGTGTACATCAGGAGATCCGCTTATTTGGACACTTCATAGGTTCGCTTGTTAGGTCCGCTTTTAAGATCAGTATTGTTGAAGGTTCGCTCAAGAGGTCCGTTCATAGGGACATATTGTGTATAGGTCCGCTTCATATTGTGTATAGGTCCGCTTCAGTGAACAACAAACAGGTCCGCTCATTTGAACATTAAGTGGTCCGCTTCAAAGACACATCACAGGTCCGCTTTTGTGTTCATCACAGGTCCGCTCCAAATTTCAATCTGATCCGCTTCATAGATCCGCTTTTCTGATCAATCAAGTCCGCTTCATAGATCCGCTTTTAGTGACAATATCAGTAGATCCGCTTATTCGGTCATCATTAGATCCGCTTTTCTGAACATCTTGGTTCAGCTTATTAGTCAGTTCATGTGATGAATTAAAAGATGTCGACTAAGTGGATTGTAAGGTCCAACGAGAATTGAATATTGTTGTGAT
Source organism: Helianthus tuberosus (assembly GCA_030545235.1). Classification (NCBI taxonomy): domain Eukaryota; kingdom Viridiplantae; phylum Streptophyta; class Magnoliopsida; order Asterales; family Asteraceae; genus Helianthus; species Helianthus tuberosus. The sequence goes on along the minus strand of CM060445.1, from coordinate 147,332,078 downwards.
GGACTTTAAGGTGTGCATGTAACTGGTGTCGACTAGAATATATCGGGTCTTGTGATGTTATCAATTAGGGTCTCGTAAATTGAAAGAATTGATGTTGTCGGCATGAGATCAGTCCACATGATCAAGTCAGTCAAGTTATCTAAAGAATACATGTGATTTGCAATGACAGCTCATGAGAACTTATAATTGGCCCAATCAAAGGATAATTAGTGGTGCATGTGATCATTAAATAGAGATTGTCGATTAAGTGGATTGTTGTCAGCCCACTATAGACTTTTCGGCCCAATCACAATTATTAGTCAATTGTAATTGAGTACATATCTTTGATTGTTGTGTGTATGTGAGTTGATAAGTGTTTGCAGGTGTATTAGCTTGAACAAGTTATCTCACTTGGAGGGACTGTCTTGAAAAACGGGTTTTTGAATCATGGATATCAATTTCTTTAAAATGACAAAAGAAACACTTGATAGAATAAATGTATTAAATAAAGAATTTGATTCATTTTCAGGTTGTCCAGGAGAAAGTACAAAGAGTATCATTGAAAGGTATAGCCATCTTGTTCGCTCAATGTCTGAGAAAGGTATTAAAAAAGAATCAGAAGAATGGGTTGAGAAATTAGCCAATGCCTTACCTCAACAAGAGTGGGATACATTTCTTTTGAATTTAAAAAGAACTGGAGAATACTCTGATTTGGCAATTGGTCAATTCATTAAGAAACTTGAAGAACAGATGGAGAGGAATGCTGAGAAGAAGAAAAGTCAAAGTGGAAAATAAATATTAAAGAAGAGCAAGAGTAAAGGTGTTCAAGTGGGAGAGGAACAGACTGAAGAGATTTCAGCTTTGAAAGACGAGAAGAAAGCTGATAAGAAACAGATTTTTGATTTGCAGGAAAATTGTGAGAGGTTGAAATTTGAAAATGACAAACTGTTAAATGATTTAAACAGTTTGACATTAGAAAACAAGGTTTTGAAAGAAAAAGAAATTTTTTTTGAAAATAAAATTGAGAGTTTTGAAAATGAAAAATCAAGAATTGAAAAAGAATTTCAAAGTCAGATAAAGATTCTTGAAGATGGAAGAAATGTTTTTAGTCAAAACAACATTGAAAAGCAAAAAATTATAAATTCTCATCTTCAGACGATTATTCGACTTGAAAAAGAAGCTGAATGTGCTCGAAAGACAATCAAGGTTCATCTTGAACAAATATCTCAGCTTGAAATAGAAGCTGAGAATTCAAGGAACAAAATAGATGAGCTTGAAAAGAAATTGAAAGGTTTTGAGACTTCATCTGAGTTTCCCTGTCCAAAACCGATCAATTCCGTTCCAATAAATGACAATGTCACAAACTTTGACAATGTCGAAGTTGAAGATTGTGATGAGAAAACTGATGATGATGAGAAAAAGAAAACATTTTTAAAATTAAAAGAAATGTTTAAAGAAACTGTTCTACATTCTACTGAGAAAGGTGAATGCTCAACGCAAAAACCTGTAAAGAAGAATGAAGAACAAAAACAAAAGGATAAAAAATCGAAAAATGTTCAAAAAGAAAATAAAAGCTCATCAGTTCAATCATCCAATCGTGATAAAAAACCACAAAAATTGGAAAATCAAAACTCAAAAACTGTTGGTAATAAGTGGTGCAGGTTTGACCACAGTGCTTCAAAGCCAAATCCAGTTTTCAGGTGGGATGATGATCACCACAAAGCCAGACAATGCTATGATTTGAGACTAGAAGATGCTATAAATGCAATATCAGAGGACACATTGCCAGAGATTGTCCAATGAGATCAAAGGGAAGATCGAGGGATGAATCTCAGAAAGTGGCAATGAAGAAACCAGTCAATGTCAAGCCCAAAGAACAGAAAGTTCAAGAATCTAAAATTCAAGAACAAAAAGTTCAAGAAAAGAAAGTGAAGCTTTCACAGGGGCAGAAAGACAGATTGAGGAAGAAGAGAAAGAAGGCTAGAGAGTATCTAGAGAAGATCTTGTCCTCGGGTTCACCGGATAGATCGAATAAGAGTTCTGATGAATCAACTCCCTCGACTGCAAAGCCAAACAAGATGAATTCATCAGATACAAATCTGAGGACGAAAGAGGAAAAAAAGAAGAAGAAAGTTTGTGGCAATGAATCTGTTTCTTCGAAAACAAAGGAGCCACAGGTCGGCGATGAATCTGGCTCATTAAAGTCAGACAAGCCACATTCAGGCGATGAATCTGGTGTGGTAAAGCCAGAAGAGCCGGTAGTTGAGGTAAAAGTTGAGAATTCAGGTTTAACAATGGATGATGCAAATTTTCCACCATTGTTGAACAAGAATTCGAAATCACCCAAGGACCGTCAGGCTTGGGTGAATCTGTTCAAATGAAAAACCTGACTTGCCGGAGATCCCAAGTTTGTAATCGTGGATCAGGAATCGGCATCCTTCTTGTTATTTTAGATTTTGTGAAAGATTTTTAAATGTGTTTAGTTTTTACAGGTTAAAGGACTACGCCGGAGCTTCCAGATTGGTAAGTGCAAAGCAGGAATCGGCATCCTGATTGATAAAATGATACATGTAGACGTAACATTCCTACAGTTGGTATTGGTTAGTCATACCTACAAGTGGTGTTGTTTGTGATCCTAAAAGTGGTAATTGTTACAATTGGTACAGAGGTTGCTTCACTGAAAATAGTGAATCAGGGACATTAAATTGTACTTGATTTACTACATTTGATAGATATTGACAAGATGATGAACCATATCCCCATAATTAACGAGTGGTAAACTTACAAGTGGTAAAAACAAACTCATTTTCCGTAAAAATCATTTTGATTAAAACAAACTTAAGTGTTTTGAAATCATTATGAGAAAATAGTTTTGTGTAAGGGGGAGTTTTGATTGTTTATGCCAAGTGGGTGGTGATTTGAAGTGATTCGATATTGGTTGTCAAGTTTGTTGTACAGTTTGATTTCAAATTTATTTAATGTGTTTGCATTTTAGGGGGAGTAGAAATTTTCAGAAAATCCAAAAACATTAGAAAATTTGAAAAATATAAAAACATGATAAAATCAAAAATGAGTTTTAGTGTCAAAGAAGAGGAAATGATAGTACATCAGTAGACGGTCACAGTATGCTAAAGATTTGTATTGTTTAAATAGTATTAAACAGTCTCACTGATGATATGCCGATAGGTTTTTACACATTTAGTAAACTTTTTCGGGATATAAACATAAATTCAAACTTGCTTATTTCGTGGGGAACACTACTTGGATATATAGGTAACCCCTGAAATCTCGTTTGAAAGGTCCCTCTTTCTGAGATACTAGGTCTTTATGCTCAGTGATATCTGGGGTATTATCCCGGGACTTCTGCTGAAAGGAATTTCTGACCTAGTCCCCGAAGAATACTTTCCGCATGCTTGAAATATAGCGCAGCCCTCAGCAAATTGATGAAACAATAAAATTGATAGTCATTGCTGTTGTAATGCAAAAGATCCTCTAAAGGGGACACACCAAAAGTCGAAGCCGTCATCTCTCTGCGTATCGAAAGATCGACCTGAGCTCTCACGGCCCTCGTACTATAATTTATTCCCCTGACAGATATCATCTGTGGTATACTCACCTGTAAGACTGAATATTGGGATCTGGATACGGGAGTATATTCAAGAGGTGGGACACATGAATGAGTTTATGTTCTTAAAACACCTAACTCATATCCTGAATCAGTTGAAATGTGTGTGAAAATTTAAGTGGATCAGTATATTGGCAATCTAAGTGAATTGTTTAATTCTTAATGTGTAACTAAGCTCAACGGTACTTGTGACTTGTCAAAATCTGATATGATCCTCTTACACAAAACTCACAAAAATATTGTCTGTAAATATTTCTTTACTGCATTTCTTTACATTCAAAAATACAAAAAGATTTTCGGTGTGTTTTAGCATAAATTTTTGAAAAAGTCAAAAAGATTTTCGACAACTGATGTTGGAAAGCTGATTTTCAAAATTCCAAGTGCTAAACATGATGACATTGTTGTGAGGGGGAGTGTGTTTTAAAATGTCAAAATGTATTTTCTAAATCATCAAGTGGTTCATCATGAGTTTGTGATCTGAGGGAGAGTGATTGTTGATGATTATGTTTATGAGAGGGAGTCATCTGATTATATCAGAATGTAGGTGCATTTAAATTGTTAAATTTAGAAATTCATTTCTGGGTTAAGAATGTGCAGGAATAGTCAAGTTTCGATTCTGAAAATGAATTGCTGTGAAAGTCAGACAAAGATCCTAAAGTAGATGTTGCTGAAGAACAAAGAAATGCCAGCAAATCGTTAGGGGGAGTCTGAAGATTTTAAAGTTAAAGAGAGTCTGTTGAAGAAGATAAAGAGAGAAAAGCCCAGAGAGTGATCAAGACTGAAGATGTGAAGATACAGCATTGTCGTGACTCGATAGTCGACTCGTCAACATCTGAGGGGGAGTCTGTTGGTGCACTACATCTGTCGACTTCGTCTTGTATCGAGTCTTAGTTTTAGATTGTTAGATCAGGGCATGTTTTACGAGAAAATAGGATGGCATATAGGTTTAAACTGATAGGTCCGCTTATATGGACATAGGAGGTCCGCTTATGTGTCAGGTCCGCTTATATGTCACTAGGAGGTCCGCTTATGTGTCAGGTCCGCTTATTCGTACATGTCCGTATAAGCGAACCTACCAACACTATAAATACCCCATAAGCGGATCTCATTTGTAACTTTGTCAAATTCCATACCGAAGTGCTGCCGGTGTGAAGATCGAGCTGTAAACATTGTCAAATCAATAAAATCAGTAGATTAAGTGAATTGCAAGCTGTCTCTACCTTCGTTTCTTGTTATTCCGCACCTGAAACGTAGTTGAACGCCTCTGAACGACTCAATCGGGTCAAAACACCATCCTACAAGAACCTCGTTTATTGTTCGGGTTAAATAAATGTAATTTTATATACCAAACAATAAAAAAGTTAAATTAAAAAAAACCATGTGTATTCACGGGTGGAAGAAATATAATTCTATATACTAAATAATAAAAAAAGTTATACTTTTAAAAAAACTATATGTATTGTACGGGTTGAATAAATCTAATTTTATTTAGCACATAATAAAAAATGTTATATTTTTAAAAACCATGTGTATTGATGTGCGTTAAGTGTGATATATTTTTATATATTTTTTAGCCCTTTTTAACCACTTTAGTCAAGTTTTAAATTTATAAAACACGATATTTACTAACACTAAACACACATATGGGCAAGTGCACCCATCGTGAGCGTAGTATAGTGTTAGTAAGATACCGAGGTCGTCCAAAGACACAAGAGCTTTTAATACCGGTTTATTCTCAACGTCTAATCAAATCAAAAAATTTAGAAAAAGGTTTTTAAACTAGAAAATAAAAATTAAAATGCTGAAAATAAATAAAAATAAAAATAAAAACAGATAGACAAGATGAATCACTTGGATCCGACTCGCCTTTAGTGTAACCTTTGATTATTTCCACACTTTTGCACTTTTTAAGAGATTATCTTAGTTATTGTAGTAGGCCCCTCTTTTGAAGGTGACGTTACCCTCAACCCAGTAGTTTGAGTCAGCAAGGATACAATCCTAAAGGGTCAGATTATTGAAAGATAATTAATTAAGTTATTAATGCATATTGTGGTAGGCCCCTCTTTTGAAGGTGACGTTACCCTCGGCTAAGTAGTCTGAGTCAGCAGGGATACAGTCCTAAGTAGCCGGGTTAAAGTTTTAATAGTAGCTTACATATGAGGGGATCAAAGAGTTTGGACCCCCGCCATCCAATACCATTGGGTATTGAAGGAGGTCCTACTAAATTTGACCCAGGTCCTTGCAGGATCTATACACTGAACAATGGCAAGACTCTTACCAAACCATTCCCTTAACCCCCGACCAGGTAGCCAATATACCTCCATATAGACCGTGGAGATATGAATGGTGAAAATCTTTTATTTTTTATAGACTGTAAAATAATGCCAAGACCCCACGGACAAATGATAAGGAAGAATCACCTTCAACATATAAAGCTAGTTATTAAAGTCATTAATACATAACCAAATAAAAAGTGCGAAAATATTAAAAATAAAAAGTATTACACTAAATGCTTGTCTTCACCAAGTAATGTAAGAGACTTAGGCAAACATGGCCTTTGATTGTCAAGAACTCTTACGATCAATCTTGGATCCTGAGTCTACTCACACACTCTATGATGGATGATGGATGATGGTGGTGGATGATGGTGTTGTGGTGGTGGTGGAGTGTGGGTGAAGTGTGAGAGAGGTGGTGTGCCAAGGGATGATTTGCAAGTGAGCCAAGCACCCCTATTTATAGCCTGAACAAAAGCTCGGGCACGGCCCCGTGTCCATCCCTCTCCTCTTTCTTCATTAATTGCAGTTTGTCTGCATTAGTTGACCACGCCCCCGTGTCCGCTGGACACGACCCCGTGTGCAGAAGCGTATCTGTACTATCAAGATTTCCTTAGATTCTGCGAATCTTAGAGTTAACCACGGCCCCGTGTCCGTTGGGCACGCCCCCGTGGTGGGTGATAGAAGCTTCTACAACTTTGTCTTTTCTGCTGACACTTGGGCACGCCCCCATGCTCATTTAGCACGGGGCGTGTTCAACCTTCTGTTCTCTTGTTTTTGCTTGGGAAGATGCTGTCGGGGGGTCGGGCATGCCACGTTTGTTCCTTTTCTTGTATTTATGTTAAATTTAGCTGTCTTTTTGCTTCTTTTGTTCATTTGAGCTCATTTAATCCTGAAAATACAAAAGGAAGACAAAAACACACTTTTTCCAACATTAGTACTAAAAAAGGGTTAGTTTTATGCCACAATTGATGTAATTTATATGTTTCATTTTGTACACATCAGTATTACACGAGTTTATCTATTGTTAAAAAAATCTTTAAAATTATATTTTTAAGAACCTCGTTTATTGTGCGGGTTGAATAAATCTATACTATATAATAAAAGAAACCGTTATGGTACACTTGTCATTCATAGAGGGCATCAATAATTTCGTTTTCCCGTCTAATACACATTAATTAATATTAAAATATAGAGGATTTGATGGATAAATTTTAAATTTCAAATAAATTTACAACTAAGAAAAGATTTAAATATTTCAAATCCTAATCTATAAGTTTAGGATTTAACTTTGATTTGAAATTATAAAAAAATAGGAGATTCTATAGATAAAATTTAAATTTTAAATTAATTCATAATAAAAAAATTATATATTATGTTGGAAATTTATCTTGAATGAAAATCAAATCCTAATTTATAATTTCCGAATTTAATTTTGATATGAAATTTAAAAAAACCTATAAAATTTGTATCCATTTAACCTATTAAATGTTTTTTAGAACCAGCCCAAGTGTTTGAAAGTATGTGAATCATAGTTGTAAATTTTCATTTTCCAATATTATATGTAATTTCTGTATAATATTTATTATCATACATAATATATACTTGTAGATAGACGAATGATGTGTAGTTTTTTTCTTTCTGGATAATAATTATTTATGTTTAATTTTCGCACATACAACCCTTTGACATTCTACAAAAAATTGTATCATATTTGGTTAGCATATTACTCTATATTACATATATTTAGACCATATTATGAACATATTTATTTCATATTGTAATTGTGATTCAGCCCATGTATTACACGGGGCAATAACCTAGTGTAATTTTATATACCAAACAATAACAAAGTTATATTTTAAAAAAACCATGTGTATTCACGGGTGGAAGAAATGTAATTTATATACTAAATAATAAAAAAATTTATATTTATAAAAAAAACTCCGTGTATTGTACGGGTGTATTACACAATTTTATATACCAAACAATAAAAAGTTATTAAAAAAAACCCTGTGTATTCACGGGTGGAAGAAATGTAATTTTATATACTAAATAATCAAAACAGTTATATTTAAAAAAAACAACGTGTATTGTACGTGTTGAATAAATCTAATTTTATATAGCAAATAATAAAAAAATGTTATATATTTAAAAACCATGTGTATTACACGGGTTTATCTATTGTTAAAAAAATATTTCTAAATCAAAAAGGATTTATTATTTTTTAAAATAGGTTAATACTATTTTAAATTTTTGGTTTGATTAATAAGTTGGTTAATATAATTTCTCACAGTTAACAATAATAATATTCACAATAAATAATATACTAAATAATAAGAAAGTTGTATTAAAAAAAAAAACTCGGTGTATTGTATGGGTTGAATAAATCTAATTTTATATAGCAAATAATAAAAAAATGTTATATCTTTAAAAACCTGTGTATTACACGGGTTTTTCTATTGTTAAAAAAAATCTTTCTAAATCAAAATGGATTTATTATTTTTTAAATTAGGTTAATACTATTTTAAATTTTTGGTTTGATTAATAAGTTGTTTAATATAATTTCTCATAGTTAACAATAATAATATTAACATTAACAATAAATAATATGCATGTTTATCTACTGTGTTAAGTGAAACAATGATTTTTAGTTTAGATAAGACTTTACGATTTGAAGATAAGTTTATGTCAATAATTTAGAGTTGATAAGATTTATATTAATTTAATTAATATTTAATCATTTAAATTAAATAATAATTATCTATAATTAAGGATGTTTAGAATATTGACAAGTGTCCTTTTATTGGTTTCTTTTATTATAGACTATAAATATCTATATCTATACTACTTTATAAAGCATATTCAAAGGACTTCTTAAAGTCATAAAAATTCCCTTAAAACACTCTTAAAGCATGATGTACAAGTCTTTTAAGCATCATAAAACATCACTTTCCACTTATACCCTTCTACTCAAATAAACACAGATTGAGATCAGCACCGTCCATTTTCAAAGAAGCACACCACACGGATTGGGATCTGCACCGTCCATTCAATTTTCAACTCCCGCTCATACCCAATTCCCCATACATCCCTGTCTTCTCTTCATTTTTCATTTGCAGAGGATAGAGAGAACAAGAGAATGTTAGAGAGAGGGAGAAAGAAAGAGGTATACAGGTGAAGATCGGAAGTAGCGTTGTGCTCATGTATGTGTAATTTTCATCCTAATATCCTTATCACCATATCTCTAGGTTTTTCTTCACCTTCTTTTTTGGTGAAGACTGGAAACAATTCTCTGCTTTTGCTCTCTCAGTAGAAGACCAGACCAACGCCAGTCGGTGTCTCCTTCTCATCGTCATCGCTTTCTTTCTTTCCTACAAATTCATCTTGTTTTCGTAAAATTACTTTTGATTATGTGCTAAGATCTGTTAGTGTTTGTTGATTGTAACTGCTACTTCTTTGTTTGAAGATCTAATTTCATGATTCCAGTGTGTAATATGTTCTGTTTAGTCAATTTTTAGGGTTATTTGAAAAAGGGGAAAGTGTGATGGCTGCTTCTACCGCAGAAATCCTCCAAGGTAACAAAACTATTCCTCAACAGAGTGTTGGTGGAGAAGATGGTTTCACCTGATCTATAAAAATTCTGACCTCTCGGTTCCGATTTAGCTCTCATGGGCGGCTGTAGATGGTGGTTTTCTGGTAGATCTAAGTTTTAAACCCCCAGCCGCTCCTTTTCGTTCTCTCTCAAAGATTCAGATCCAGATCTGCCCTCACTTTGCGATTCACCATAAGCTAATAGGAGACATGATAGTGGAGAAAGGGAGCCGACAAAGCCCTAGCTGTTGCATCAGGCGGAGATGAGTACTGGAGACCTACTTAGCGTTGTTGTGCCTCAGGAGCTTTAATTTCAGTGTAAATTATACGATTTCACTACTCATTTAGTTAATTTATTATGTGATTCTGCTTTTCCTCAAGACCTGTTGCGATTTACTCACACCGAAATATGAATTTTGTGTTGTCTTTTTGGTAATTAAATTGAAGAAGTAGATCTCATGTTCCATGCCCCAATGAATGAGATAAACATTAATCATGTGGCGTTTAAGGTACTATTGTTCTATTTAGTACTAATTTGTTCTTATTTCACCGAATATTAGGTTTCATCATCTTTCATCAAAATATTAAGGTTTCATCTTCTGTTCTTTTAGCTATTATGCCTAACAAGCTGAACTCAGTGCAGTGTGCAGGTGTAGACAAAAAGGAAGAACTACTATGGATGCCGACAAGAACCATATTACCAAAGACCAGTGCTTGGCGAGTGAGAAAAGAGTACCTTATAAATGAAACAACTTGCATATGGTCTACTTTGTAAAGGGATATTTTAGGCCAATTCTATCTAAATGAAACAACTTGCATATGGTCTTCAGACCCGTATTTGTATCCATGCCTCTATGGATGATTCAAAAGCTCAGTCTCTACTACCAGGTCGATTATAAATTTAGTTTATATTAAAAAATATAGAAATATTTTGTTACTGGTCGGCTTGGGTCAGGACACTTCTGAAACTTTTTTTTTAATAAATACGAATGACTACTTCTGTTAAATATGCTTACGAAAACTATCTCATGTTTCAGGAACGAAGAAGCGCCTGGGACTTGAGGGTTGCACCTCATGGGTCATGGCTGAGTGACAAGTTAAATTCTAGGAAGTGACTTATAAGCTTTGTATGTCCATGCATTTGAACTTTTTTTTATACATTGCAGGGAATCATATTTATCACTTGGTAATGAATCGTTAATTGAAGGCGAGAGAAATAGACGGGTGCAGAAGGAGCTGTTGTTTGTTACCTTGAGCATCATCTTGGTGACCGTAGTTCGTCCGCTGGGACTTCCAATGATTACGCCATCGTGAGCGATAACAATCCTTATAACGGCATCACTAGGTAATAGGTATAAGTTTTTTATTTTAAGCCCTAATTTTGATTTGCATTTGTTATGGATTAGATTTATATCGACTGATATGCATTCTGTAACTGAATGTTATTAGTAGTCTATTTTACACTTTAGTTGCTTTTTCTGTTATTAACTATTGGGTCTGCATTTTTTTAATTTTGATTAGGTTTCGTGTTACACAAATTTGTTATTTCATGATTTAAAATGGTCATGTAGGTCTGTAAACCTGAATTATTATGTATTGTTTGTGCGGTTGAATACATAACCACCTAAATATAATTTTATATGTCATGTGATTTGGTTTCTATCTGTTGATGTATATTAATTAAATTGAATCCGATTAGTATTCTTATGACGTGCGTGATCTCCTTTAGGATGTGCGAGTGCATTATAGATCCCAAATGTACAAATAGATTTATTACTTACTAATAAGATTGTACAACTGCAATTTTAATCGATTGCATTCTTTAACGCAGTTGTAATTTTCAAATCTAAATAATACTTTTAGGCTATATTTTTTTTGTCAAAAGTGTTGGTTTGGATGGCTGCACTGAAGACAAATTTTTGGGCTTGGTCCATTTAATAACAGGCCTTTTAAAATACAATTGTTTTGTTTATGGGGAAATTTATGTTACGGGTCAAACTGTCTAATTAGTTGTAGGGGCATTTTAGGCAATTTTATATAACTAAAAAGGAGCTAGGTCATTTCGAAATAAGTAATTTAGAAAACCATTCAAAATATATAGAATTTGAAACTAATTTTCTTAAAAGTGTACTTTCATTTGCAAAAAGACAAGATGAGCCTACATATGAGTCAGAAAATGGAGCAACAGCAGTAGAATAGTGTAGATTAGCCATTGATGACTTTTGAAAGTGCTGATGCAGATAAATAGGTCTATGGTTTGGTGCAATAGTTTACTAAATTTCTTTTCCAGATCTGTGCATATATAACGGGTGACCTTTAAATGTTTTTTTAAGTGACTTCTACCATTGTGACTTCTACCTGTCTGTTGTTAATTCATGTGGTGTTGTAGGCTGAACAAAATCAAGCAATTGCGAAGATATCGTACTATGCTTCGTCGTCAGAAAAGCTCAGGTACGAGGGAAAACTGTCTACCTACAGTACTCAACCGGTAAGAAATTGTGAACAACAAAACGTCTGCAGATGTTGCTGGAAATGTACTTTTGGTAACCATTGAGGGTAATGATACCCGCTCTGTCAGCATTATATTTCTGAATTTAGTCTCTTCATTGTTATTTTGGTAGCATATGATGTGTGCAGGTATTAATTCTTGAAATGATTCTGAAAATGAACTGGTGGTGCTAAAACTTCTAGCCTATTAAAGCTTTCACAGGTATCTATATCTTTATTTTATTTCGTCTATATCATATGCTTGTCATATTAAGAATGAACTAAACTCATATTAAAGTTCGCTTGTTTGACCCGTTTACTAAAATTGATGAATCTGATCCATTTACTAAAAGTGATGAGTTTAACCCGTTTACTAAAGTAGCTCACTATGACCTGTTTATTTCAAATGGTAACCTTGACCCGTTTATTATAATAAGTGTGACCCGTTTACGATAGTAGCTAATTCTGACCCGTTTACTAATTATTTTTTAACCGGTCCGGTTAATTATTTTAACCGGTTAGGTTAATTAACCAGATATTTTGGGTTATTAACTGATTATTTTGCCTTTTTATTTTGAATTTTTCGGTTTTTTTGGTTAACTGGTCTATTGGTAAAAAAACAGGTTAATAACCGGTTCTTGTACTAAGTACTTATAACCGGTTACTAACCTACGGTTAAAAATAACCACTAACTGGTTATTCCTAAATTGGTTATTAAAGGTTACAATTATGATTAACTAACCGGTTATTTTGTGAACCTCTACCAGAGACTGAAAAAAGATGCACTGTGGATAGGCACTTAGGTGGCATCGACGGGAACAATCAAAAGCAATGGAACTGGAAACGTGGTCCTGCTTCTTTTCTTGAAATTACGGAGTATAATTGGCTGAGAAGAGATCTGGACGTTATGGCTTTGGCTGAAGTTAACGATAAGTGGGTTTGGATCGAGACTAACTTATATGAATTCTCAATTTGTGCTGTCAAGAGAATGCTTTCCAAAAGGAACGATTATTGCGGTAACTACATGTTAGAATGGTGCAAGTGGTTACCGTTGAAGTGTATTGTTTTCGTGTGGAGAGCCGAATTGGAAAAAAAATGCGATGAGAGCGGCTTTTATAGACTGAAATATTAATGTGGAAGTCTCAAACTGCCCATTTTTGTGATTATAGCGATGAAACAATGAGTCACTTGTTTTGCTCATGTATGATTGCTTCGACAATTTGGCTGCACATTAGTAGATGGTGTAAAATGGCTTTATTTGTCGTAAGCTCGGTTAGAGATATCCTAGAGTTGCAGAATCTTGTGGGCTTGAGAGGATTGGTTAAGAACGTCTTTCATGGAATTTTGATCGTCGGTTGTTGGTGTTTGTGGCGGGCTAGAAACAGTCTCAGATTCGAGAACAAAGAAGTGCAGGTGGAAGAAATTATTAGAGAAATTAAATCGTTGGGTTATTTTGAATTAGCATTAAATTAAAAGGAATGACTGTTTTGTGGTCCGATTGGTGTAATTTTGTATATATGTAATCCGGTTTGGTGTGTGTCTGCCCCGTTTTGTGAGTTGGAGATTTTTAAGGAATATGTTAAAAAAAATATTACTTAAATTAGCACATAGCAAATACCAAGCCCTTCAAAAAATATCACTAAACACCGTGACTTTGACATTAAAGTGTAGACTTTTAATTTTTATCCATTTCATCGTAGTCAGCTACTTCAATTCTATTTGTGACATTCTGTCATAAATTTTGCCAATCCTGAGTGGACTTTAAAGAAGATCTAATGGTTCCTCTCTCCTAAATGTTGTTACTCCAGCATGAAACTGCCACTATAGCTTGCACTACCTTCTTGAACTACTGATCAGACACATGCTTATGGATTTCAAAAAGATTGTTAATGGAGAAAGCGAAATAGGGGCGATTTTACACCATCTTGATAGTTTTGATATCAAACACCAAATCATTCATGTTCTTTTCAGCCTCCATGAATTTCACCTCATCCATATATTTTAACAGAAAACGAGCAACGTGTGGCTCCCTACTTACCAACCTAAATGATATGTTTCAAACCAAACCGCCCCGTACATAGCCCTAAACTCACCAACTTAAGTGATATGTTTCCCGCCGCATCGCGCGGGTAAACGACTAGTAGATATAAATATAGATTGCACACAATTATACGTATAGTCTCTCTCTCTAAACTTTCACTCTCTCCCGGTTTATCTCCTCTACCACCTCCAGCAGCCTATTTTATCCAATTTAATCTATCTATACTTTCTATAAAAGGAGAAAACAAAGTGACATAAGAAAAGCTGATGTGTCAGCTTGAGAGCATGTCCAACAAGGCTTTTCTTATGTCATTATTACATCATAAAGGCTAATATATAAAGACTTTAAAATTCAAAGTTGGCCCACTTTCGCCTTTTCCAAAGGTCTGCCCATTCAAAATTACCACTGATGATTCATCGGTGGTAATCAAACCACTGATGATTCCAAAGGTCTGGCCCACATTTAGATTCCAAAGGTCTGCCCATTCAAAATTACCACTGTAATCAAACCACTGATGATTCAAAATTACCACTGATGATTCAAAATTCAAACTCTAACCACTGATGTTCATCCAAACGTCATTCAAAATTCAAAATCTCTGCCAGATCCAAAATTATGGCTCCATATTCAAAATTCAAATCATAGTATAAAAACTTTTTTTTAATTTCAAAATAGCTTATAAACTCTCCCTCAGATCTTCAGCAATTTCTCACATTAAAAAATTCAAGCCATCTTTCTCTCTCTGCAAACCCTTCTCACATTCAAAAATTCAAGCCATCTTTTGGATTAAACGGAAGATCCGAACTCACATTCGACACAGCATCCAGATCCGAACTCACATTCGACACAGACGCTTCATGAAACTTCACATTTACAGGTTCGTCTAAATTACGACTTTTACCCGAATTCCTAACCCTGTCATACACCACCAAATCACGATCTCACATTCTACCACTCCTCTCTAAATCCTCACCTCTGATCTGCAAAACTCTTTACAAATGGCCTTTTAATTCCACCGATTGCTCTGTTTCAGATCTTCAACGGCAATATGGATTTCTCGAAGTTTGGTGAGAAGCTTCTCAGTTCAGTCAGTTTCGTAGAGATCAAGTAAGCTTACTTCGATTTACCCTTTTTGTTTACAGTTTATCTTATGATTGATTCTCAAGAAATTGAAGAAATTTTTGACTTTGTGTTTGACTTATATTGACTTTGAAAGTTGTGTATTGAAGATCAAGTTCCAAAAGAGCAAATATGGTTGCCATGGAAACATTATCCTCATCAAGGGCATTGATTTTGAGTGAGTTTGTTTCTTTTTTGTGTATCTATTATTGTTTTAACTTTGACTAATATTTAATTTAATAACATAACAGGAGAAGAAAACCCATGGTTGTACCTACTGAGGATCATATCTATGAATTTATGAGGTAATGTGTATAATATTATTACAATATATCTACAATATTTCCATGTATTTAATGTACTAGAGTAGTAAGTACTGAATTTTAGATTATTAATAATATATAGTTTAAAAATAGAGATGGTTTGTGCTTTTGGTTTACAATGACCTATGCTATGCTTTTATGTTCCACTGTTCAGATAGTATAGGTGGATATGAGAAAATTAGGCTCATTTTACATATTTGCTATATAATTATAAGAAAAAAGTCCAGACGCAATGCCGGTGATTTAAGGTTTCTACAGTAATGAATATCTACATTTCCCTAAAACAGAAACACAGTACCGGTACACGAAAACAATTCCATGTATAACATACATCATATATACATACATGCCGTTTACACAAAGAAAACCTGACAATGATAAGTCATATGTACCTAACGCTATTACTAAATAACGGGTGTCCAGAAACCTGAGCATCTAAACCAGTTCATGTATATCGCTGAAACGTTTTTAAAAATCCGAGTGATCAAACGACCTTAACATATGGCATACTAAAGTACTTTCACATTAAATAAGTCTCCATACTTAACATGAATAAATATAGAATAGAATCAAAACAGACGAAACCATAACAAGAGAAAGGTCTCTAAAAATAAATGGAACTTCCCAACTGTGACAACTGGCCCAAACCGGTAATTTCCGTACACATTAATTATTGCTTAATGACTGCAATTATGTGCTTAATTGTCAGCAATGCCTGATTACATGATTAAGCAAGTGAATTCATGCACGTTGTATACTACAAAATATTGCTTTATGCACAAACGAGAGCGTTGCGTCAAAAATACTAGTAAACTCACCGGTAAGACACACTGTGTCAACGGAACTGCAGAAAGCAGCCAGACAATAAAATTGGAGCCTAGGTGTAGGTCCGACAACAAGAATGCATTAAAACCCAAGAGTACATACAAGGGTTTAATATATATGCAAGGCGAAAGCAAAAATAAGCACTAAAAAGCACCCGAAACGCACTTTAAGTGCAGAAATTATAAAATTCAGCAATAAATCAGCATCTAGACATATAAATATTATGCAGAAATGTCGTTTTATTATCCAGAATATTTCCCTAAGTGTTGGGAATCGATAGTGTTATAAAAAGATACTTATTAAACACTAAAAGGTGCAATTTAGCACTTTAACGAATCGGTATGCAACCGAACAACCGGACTATACCCGGAACATGAAAATATTGTTGATAACATTATTTATCTTTTTTCTGAGCCAGTTAGGGTCCCTGAATACCCTAACACCCACTGTAGAGCACAACACACTAGTAACCGGGTTAATCCCTAAACTAACCAAACTACATGCTAACTAAATGGTTGATTTGGAACCGGATACCCCCCCCCCTCTAACCGAATTCGGTCCCCAAGGGGACACCCTTGTCCTTTATTTGATTTCTATAATCTTGTTTGTCTAGTTGATATTGGACATAAGAACCTTTGGTTAATAATTTTGAGTTTTGCCTATAAGATCCAAGTATAACACAACATAACATTCATCACAATTTACAACACTTGATCACTCTCTCTCCCTCTACCAAGCTCACGGCCAAACATCCCTAGATCCATCCATCATTTTCGAGTTTGATCATCCTATTCCAATCATCTACAAGTGTTAAGGGTCGCATATAAGGAACCTTGGAGCAAACGGAAGGCGAAGGACCTCTCTACTTTGCTTCTATCCACCCTATTTGTGCTTAGATTCTTCCCTAGCCTCGAGCTAGTGGTATGTTGCTTAAATCACTCTCTTGAACTATATTGAAGTGGTTAAAATGATTCGTAACGGTTAAAACTCGTTAACATACAAGATGACACACAAAAGTCTACTAAAAACACTAAAAATGTTGGTTAAAAGCTCATATGTTGTGTAAATCTTGTAGTATTTGATTTGTGTGATTATTTGGACCCGATCTATGTTGTGGTAGCTCGGATCATCATTTAACCCGGTTTAGTCATAATCTTGGATCATGACATAAAGCTTGTTTAAGAGTAACAAAGGTTAAATGATGAAACTCTACCACACACGAGTCATGAACTTGTGTAAAAGCGATTTAACTTGTGAAATAGTGTTTAAAACTAGTAGATCTACGTATCTACAAGCGGTATCTTCAAAGGACCAAGTGTCCAAGAAATCATATTTTCTAAAGTCGGATCTTACATGAAAAAGAATGATTTTAGCAAACACACGAGTGGGTAAACACTTGTGTAATACAAAGTTTCGACAAAATAACTATTTTTGTAAATGTTGACCGGAAGTTGTAAAGATGTAACTTCTTTAAAAGCGAGACTTTCAAGAAACAATGTTGATCTATACAAAGATCCCCTAAAAATAATGGAAGGATACTATATATTTGGGGAAAAACCACAAGTTCATGTATTTCTGCGATTATATCTATTTTTACTAGTTGCATATTGTTTATTGTTGAATGACGAGATTGTTGACGATTTAAAAGAAAATAAACACATGTTTTGAAAACATGGGAAACCTCCATTTTTAGGGGAAACTCTGCCAAAATTTTTATAAATTTTGACACTTAGAAAAATATAAGTTTTTGAGAAACTTATTCCCCCAAAATGTGTTTAAAAGTATTATCAAGGTTTCCCTAATTTTTGGTGATAAGAAATGAGGATTTCTTCAAGAATAAAAATGGACATAAGTATGTATATTTTTGAGAGAAAAATATATATTATTTTATCACCAACTTATGTGCTAAGTGTATATAGTATGTGTCTTAAAAATACACTAAATACTCGTGAAGAGTATAAACATAAAATACACATACAAAATACAAGATACATAATTCGGGTGCGAAGTGCAAAACACAAAAGACTTATATTTATTTTAGAGGAAATAATATAAGTAAGATACGTAGTTAAAAATATGAAATATTTTTAACACAACAATACAAATACAAAAGAGAGTGACTGTACTTGTGCGATACAAGTCTAGTGACTAACATTAAGAAAACGCGTATAGGTTACGACGTTAAGTAAGCAAATCCGGTGAAGTTTACGACGCACAGGAACGCAAAGTTGTGAGTTCATGCTCCCCCTTTTCTCTTAACTGTTTTCAGTTTTATAACTTCGGGGGTGAAATACATGTTACAAATATTACAATGTTTACAAATGGTATGATGGATACAAGAATGATACGAGAAATCGTGTCACGAATAGGGTACCATAAGCACCATTAATCGTGTACATACTTAGACCGCAGAACAAAAGGTTAGATCTAATGGGTTCCGGGCAGCCCCACGCTTGGCCACTCTTTTACCAAGTAGTGTTTTTGTGTCTCAGTCGTAAATCGACTACAGAAAAATGCCTATGGTTTGGTGACTTCCTATGTTGTGTCACTTGTTAATGGCTTTGCAACCCATTAACACATGATACATACAGAAATATTTGACTTATACATGAGTACGTGGTGTACACAAAAGACTTGATTTATACAAAAGACAAATTATGTTTTCATACAAAGTATACAAACGTGAAATACAAAAACTGCATGAATTCACACCAACTTTATGTTGACGTTTTTCCAAAACTCACATGTATTTCAGGTAACTAGGATGGATGTGCGCGTGGTCTTACTCATGCTCGTGGACGTCGCTTTGTTTATCTTTAAATAAAGTTGTGACTTTTAAGACAATATGTTATCTCGTGTTGTAAACACTTGACATATGTTTTCAGTAATGTAATATTTGAAGATATTTTTGAGCATGTAGTATGTTTACTTTTCGTATGCAATGAGAACCTTTCATGATCACACCTCGTGCTTCCGCCGCAGAAAGGGGTGTGACAGATTGGTATCAGAGCTGCGATTGTAGTGAACCAGGATTCCTTCTCGAGTCTAGTCTACAATCTCTAGGATCCTTTCACGAAAACAATTTTCAAAGAGTTTTCATTGCATAAAACGTCCCGCGACATCCACTGCCTGAAACTGTCTACATGAGTCTAGAAAAGACACTACGAGACTTAGAGTGCACTTGAGTAGCACTTGTCGTTGACTAGAAATTACTTGCAATTATGTGTGATAATTAGCATGTACTAGAAGTAGAATGTCACGAGTATACGTGATTTTACCTAAAAGCGATGGCCCATCTGAAGGAAGAAATACGAGGATGAAACGAACTGTGCGGACTGTGCAAGGAGTTACGTAATTATGGATGCATACATAATTATGGAATTCAGTGCACAAAAATCACAGCAAGTCTTGTCGCGTATAGATTCCCACAGAGCAAGCCTACTAAGTACTCTGCTAGAGTAATAATTGTTTGATGTCACTTATGTGGTATATATACCTGTGAATATATGATACTGCTGTCTAGTGTGACGATATCAAACAAATTCCTAACCCTGTTGTGTTATGTTCTGTCAGAACATGGCACCCAGGAAAGCTGTGAATGCTCGCAATGACGACCAACCTCCTCCTCCCCTACTGCCCAGAACTGCTGATGAGCTGAACACCCTGCTGGAGGAAAGGATCTCCGCTGCTATCGCCTAGTACGAGGCGAACCGAACTCAAGACAGTGGAGGACCAAGCAACGCTAGGCGTAATGGGAATGGAGATTCGTCTGGAGGCAATGCAGCTCAAGGTAACCTTAAGACACTGTGCTAAGCATGAGGAAATTTATGAACGGTCTTTGTTTTATTATTTCTTCGATTGCTCACATATGAATTGGTTGAATCAATTCTAGGCTGCACTTTCAAGGAGTTCCTCGACTGCAAGCCGATGAACTATGATGGCACAGGAGGTGCAGTAGCATTTGTGCGCTGGACAGAGAAGACTGAAGCTACTTTCCGCATGAGCAAGTGTACCGCGGATCAGCAAGTCACTTTCGCTACTGGGTTATTCGTCGATGAAGCTCTGACTTGGTGGAACCTGCAAGCCCAAACTTTGGGTGATGATGCCGCTTATGGCCTAACTTGGGAGGAACTGAAGGAAAGAATGAGAGAGAAGTACTGCTCTCGTGCGGAACTCCAAAGGTTGGAAACAGAGTTCTGGCACTTGACTATGGAAGGTGCTGACATCAATGGTTACACTCGAAGGTTCCACGATCTGTCAAGAGTGCTTCCCTACATGGTGACTCCCGAATTCAAGCGCGTTGAACGCTACATTTGGGGACTGGCCTCGGAGTTTCGTGGCATGGTGACGTCAGCCAAACCACAAACAATCACCGAGGCTGTAACTCTGGCTGTCAGCCTTACTGAAGATTGTGTTCGAATGAAGAAGCTATCACTGAACCCAACAGAAAATGCCGAGACGCATGCTGAGTCGTCTGGCGACAAGAAAAGGAAATATGCAAACTTGAATCAAGCAACTCGTAACAACAAAGGTTCCAACAAGAAG
Organism: Helianthus tuberosus; assembly: GCA_030545235.1. Classification (NCBI taxonomy): domain Eukaryota; kingdom Viridiplantae; phylum Streptophyta; class Magnoliopsida; order Asterales; family Asteraceae; genus Helianthus; species Helianthus tuberosus. The sequence continues at coordinate 147,311,267 of CM060445.1, read as the reverse complement.
CGTGACCCTAACCCGCCTCAAGGGGCGAAACCTCTTGCAGCCATGAACGACGCACCAGCAAGGGGATACCGGGGCATCTTGCCCAAATGCCATCGGTGTAAACACCATCATGAAGGAGCTTGTCGCATTCCAAGATGTGACAAATGTGGAAAGTTGGGTCACCGCACTGAAGACTGCTGGAGTAAGAGGAACGGGAATGGAAATCGTAATGGGGCTGATGATAGGAACAATGGTGGAAATGGAAATGGTGCTGGTAATGGGAATGGGCGAAACCAAGGATGCTTCAGATGTGGAAGCAAGGATCATTTCATGAAGGACTGCCCAGAGAGAAACAATGCTCAGGCCCGAGCATTTGTGATTGGAGCAAGGGACGCACGCGAGGACCCTAATGTGGTCAACGGTACGTTCCTCATTAATAATCACTTTGCATCCATATTATTCGACACTGGCGCCGATTATAGCTTCATGTCTGTGGAATTTAAACGCATACTCGGAATAGAATCTAGTAGATTAGAAATTCCTTATTCCATAGAACTAGCCAATGGTAAACTTGTTGAATCGAGCGAAGTTGTTAGAGGCTGCACGCTAGAACTTGGTGAACAAAAATTTAGCATCGACCTCCTACCTATTCAATTGGGTAGCTTCGATGTAGTAGTCGGAATGGACTGGTTGTCCAAGAACAAAGCTGAAGTTATTTGCCATGAGAAAATCATTCGCATCCCTATAGCGAATGATGAAACTCTCATTGTGCATGGAGAAAGACGAAACACGCCTCTACGAATCATCAGTTGTATGAAGGCACGGAAGTGCTTAAGGAAAGGATGTGTTGCTTTCCTAGCACACGTTGTAGATAAGAAGGCTGTGGAGCCAAAACTCGAAGACATTCCTGTGGTGAAGGAATTTCCCGATGTGTTTCCTGAAGATCTGCCAGGACTACCTCCGCAACGACAAGTCGAATTCCGTATAGACTTGGTTCCAGGAGCCGCTCCTGTAGCCAAGGCACCCTATCGACTTGCACCATCCGAGATGCAAGAATTATCTGCACAACTCCAGGAGTTGTTGGATAAGGGATTTATAAGGCCAAGCTTCTCACCCTGGGGAGCTCCAGTATTATTCGTGAAGAAGAAGGATGGATCACTGCGGATGTGTATCGATTACAGGGAACTGAACAAGCTCACAATCAAGAATCGGTATCCGTTACCGAGGATTGATGACTTGTTTGATCAACTGCAAGGATCAAGCTACTATTCCAAGATCGACCTTCGATCTGGATACCATCAGCTGAGAATCCAAGATGAAAGCGTGCCAAAGACTGCATTCAGAACACGCTATGGGCACTACGAATTTCTTGTGATGCCATTTGGATTGACGAACGCGCCAGCAATCTTTATGGACCTGATGAACCGCGTATGCAAACCATATCTCGATAAATTCGTGATTGTATTTATCGATGATATCCTGATTTACTCGCGAACGAAAGAAGAACATGAGCAACATCTCAGAACCATCTTGGAGCTACTGAAGAAAGAGAAACTTTATGCAAAGTTCTCGAAATGCGAATTCTGGATTCGCGAAGTACAATTTCTTGGTCACGTGGTGAATGAGAAGGGCATTCATGTAGACCCGTCCAAGATAGAAGCAATAAAGAATTGGGAAGCTCCCAAGACCCCAACTGAAGTTCGACAATTTTTGGGCTTAGCGGGCTATTATCGGCGATTCATCGAGAATTTCTCAAAGATAGCTCAACCGCTAACGACCCTTACCCAGAAAGACAAGAAGTACGACTGGGGTCACAAACAAGAAGAAGCCTTTCAGCTACTTAAGAACAAGCTCTGCGATGCACCGATACTATCATTACCCGAAGGCACTGAAGACTTCGTGGTATACTGCGACGCCTCACGGCAAGGCCTGGGTTGCGTGCTCATGCAACGCCAAAAAGTCATCGCTTATGCTTCAAGACAACTGAAGGTTCATGAGAGAAATTATACCACTCACGACCTGGAGCTGGGTGCAGTGGTATTCGCCTTGAAGATTTGGCGACATTACTTATATGGTACTCAATGTACAATCTTCACAGATCACAAAAGCTTACAACACATATTCGATCAGAAGGAATTGAATATGCGCCAGCGACGTTGGGTCGAGCTGCTGAACGATTATGACTGTGAGATTAAGTACCATCCTGGAAAGGCGAACGTTGTAGCAGACGCGTTGAGCCGAAAAGAAAGGGTTAAGACTCTAAGGGTTCGAGCATTGGAAATGACGATTCAAACGAACCTCACTTCACGTATTCGTGACGCACAACAAGAAGCCCTTAAGGTGGAAAATCGCAAAGCTGAATACCTCCGGGGTGCATTGAAGTACATGGCACCAAATGAAGAGGGAGCCTTATACTTTAAAAAGCGCATTTGGGTTCCGCTCTATGGTGGCCTACGAGAAGTCATCCTTGATGAAGCGCACAAGTCAAGATACTCGATCCACCCAGGGTCGGACAAGATGTATCAAGACTTGAAGGAATATTATTAGTGGCCAAGACTCAAGAGCGACGTTGCTGTCTAAGTTGGAAAATGCCTAACCTGTGCTAAGGTTAAGGCAGAATATCAGAAACCGTCCGGCCTACTACAACAACCAGAGATTCCCGTGTGGAAGTGGGAACAAATCTCGATGGACTTCATAACGAAATTACCCAGGACCCCGAGAGGGCACGATATGATATGGGTAATAGTTGATCGATTGACGAAGTCTGCGCATTTCCTACCAATCCGAGAGAAGGATAGCACTGGAAAGCTTGCAGAGATATACTTAAGAGAAATTGTGGCACGTCATGGAGTGTCAATCTCAATCATTTCAGACAGAGATGGACGCTTTGTCTCAAGAATCTGGCAATCCTTTCAAGAAGCCTTTGGATCTCAACTAGATCTAAGCACGGCGTTCCATCTGCAAACAGACGACCAGAGCGAACGGACTATACAAACGTTAGAAGATATGCTTCGCGCATGTGTCATGGATCTAGGCGGCAGCTGGGATACTCATCTACCTTTAGTTGAGTTTTCCTACAATAACAGCTATCATACGAGCATAAAAGCCGCACCGTTCGAAGCTCTGTATGGCCGCAAATGCCGATCGCCCTTATGTTGGGCAGATGCCGGAGATAAACGTATGGTTGGTCCTGAACTTGTACAAGAGACAACCGACAAGATTGCGCAGATCCGAGAGCGCATTAAGGCGGCTCGAGAGCGACAAAAGAGCAACGCTGATCCGAATAGAAAATCGGTAGAATTCAAGGTGGGAGACAAAGTGTTGTTAAAAGTCTCACCATGGAAGGGCGTAGTCAGGTTTGGAAAGCGTGGAAAGCTGAATCCACGATACATCGGACCATTCAGAATATTGAAGAGAATTGGTACCGTGGCATACAAGTTGGAGTTACCGGAAGAACTTAATGGAGTACATGATACGTTTCATGTGTCCAACCTAAAGAAGAGTCCAACACAAGAAAGCGTGATCATCCCGATGGATGAAGTGCATATTGATGAAGCCCTCCGATTTACAGAGCAACCCGTTGAGGTTACCGACTGGAAAGTCAACAAGACTAGGAGGAGCAGTGTGAAGCTTATCAAAGTACGTTGGAGCTTTAAGCACGGACCCGAGTATACATGGGAACGTGAAGACCAGTTCAAGAAAAAGTATCCCCACCTATTCAAGAAGACTCCAGCGAGAGTGAGTTCAGCCTGAATTTCGGGACGAAATTCTTTTAACGGGGGGAGACCGTGACAACTGGCCCAAACCGGTAATTTCCGTACACATTAATTATTGCTTAATGACTGCAATTATGTGCTTAATTGTCAGCAATGCCTGATTACATGATTAAGCAAGTGAATTCATGCACGTTGTATACTACAAAATATTGCTTTATGCACAAACGAGAGCGTTGCGTCAAAAATACTAGTAAACTCACCGGTAAGACACACTGTGTCAACGGAACTGCAGAAAGCAGCCAGACAATAAAATTGGAGCCTAGGTGTAGGTCCGACAACAAGAATGCATTAAAACCCAAGAGTACATACAAGGGTTTAATATATATGCAAGGCGAAAGCAAAAATAAGCACTAAAAAGCACCCGAAACGCACTTTAAGTGCAGAAATTATAAAATTCAGCAATAAATCAGCATCTAGACATATAAATATTATGCAGAAATGTCGTTTTATTATCCAGAATATTTCCCTAAGTGTTGGGAATCGATAGTGTTATACAAAGATACTTATTAAACACTAAAAGATGCAATTTAGCACTTTAACGAATCGGTATGCAACCGAACAACCGGACTATACCCGGAACATGAAAATATTGTTGATAACATTATTTATCTTTTTTCTGAGCCAGTTAGGGTCCCTGAATACCCTAACACCCACTGTAGAGCACAACACACTAGTAACCGGGTTAATCCCTAAACTAGCTAAACTAACCAAACTACATGCTAACTAAATGGTTGATTTGGAACCGGATACCCCCCCCCCCCTCTAACCGAATTCGGTCCCCAAGGGGACACCCTTGTCCTTTATTTGATTTCTATAATCTTGTTTGTCTAGTTGATATTGGACATAAGAACCTTTGGTTAATAATTTTGAGTTTTGCCTATAAGATCCAAGTATAACACAACATAACATTCATCACAATTTACAACACTTGATCACTCTCTCTCCCTCTACCAAGCTCACGGCCAAACATCCCTAGATCCATCCATCATTTTCGAGTTTGATCATCCTATTCCAATCATCTACAAGTGTTAAGGGTCGCATATAAGGAACCTTGGAGCAAACGGAAGGCGAAGGACCTCTCTACTTTGCTTCTATCCACCCTATTTGTGCTTAGATTCTTCCCTAGCCTCGAGCTAGTGGTATGTTGCTTAAATCACTCTCTTGAACTATATTGAAGTGGTTAAAATGATTCGTAACGGTTAAAACTCGTTAACATACAAGATGACACACAAAAGTCTACTAAAAACACTAAAAATGTTGGTTAAAAGCTCATATGTTGTGTAAATCTTGTAGTATTTGATTTGTGTGATTATTTGGACCCGATCTATGTTGTGGTAGCTCGGATCATCATTTAACCCGGTTTAGTCATAATCTTGGATCATGACATAAAGCTTGTTTAAGAGTAACAAAGGTTAAATGATGAAACTCTACCACACACGAGTCATGAACTTGTGTAAAAGCGATTTAACTTGTGAAATAGTGTTTAAAACTAGTAGATCTACGTATCTACAAGCGGTATCTTCAAAGGACCAAGTGTCCAAGAAATCATATTTTCTAAAGTCGGATCTTACATGAAAAAGAATGATTTTAGCAAACACACGAGTGGGTAAACACTTGTGTAATACAAAGTTTCGACAAAATAACTATTTTTGTAAATGTTGACCGGAAGTTGTAAAGATGTAACTTCTTTAAAAGCGAGACTTTCAAGAAACAAAGTTGATCTATACAAAGATCCCCTAAAAATAATGGAAGGATACTATCTATTTGGGGAAAAACCACAAGTTCATGTATTTCTGCGATTATATCTATTTTTACTAGTTGCATATTGTTTATTGTTGAATGAGGAGATTGTTGACGATTTAAAAGAAAATAAACACATGTTTTGAAAACATGGGAAACCTCCATTTTTAGGGGAAACTCTGCCAAAATTTTTATAAATTTTGACACTTAGAAAAATATAAGTTTTTGAGAAACTTATTCCCCCAAAATGTGTTTAAAAGTATTACCAAGGTTTCCCTAATTTTTGGTGATAAGAAATGAGGATTTCTTCAAGAATAAAAATGGACATAAGTATGTATATTTTTGAGAGAAAAATATATATTATTTTATCACCAACTTATGTGCTAAGTGTATATAGTATGTGTCTTAAAAATACACTAAATACTCGTGAAGAGTATAAACATAAAATACACATACAAAATACAAGATACATAATTCGGGTGCGAAGTGCAAAACACAAAAGACTTATATTTATTTTAGAGGAAATAATATAAGTAAGATACGTAGTTAAAAATATGAAATATTTTTAACACAACAATACAAATACAAAAGAGAGTGACTGTACTTGTGCGATACAAGTCTAGTGACTAACATTAAGAAAACGCGTATAGGTTACGACGTTAAGTAAGCAAATCCGGTGAAGTTTACGACGCACAGGAACGCAAAGTTGTGAGTTCATGCTCCCCCTTTTCTCTTAACTGTTTTCAGTTTTATAACTTCGGGGGTGAAATACATGTTACAAATATTACAATGTTTACAAATGGTATGATGGATACAAGAATGATACGAGAAATCGTGTCACGAATAGGGTACCATAAGCACCATTAATCGTGTACATACTTAGACCGCAGAACAAAAGGTTAGATCTAATGGGTTCCGGGCAGCCCCACGCTTGGCCACTCTTTTACCAAGTAGTGTTTTTGTGTCTCAGTCGTAAATCGACTACAGAAAAATGCCTATGGTTTGGTGACTTCCTATGTCGTGTCACATGTTAATGGCTTTGCAACCCATTAACACATGATACATACAGAAATATTTGACTTATACATGAGTACGTGGTGTACACAAAAGACTTGATTTATACAAAAGACAAATTATGTTTTCATACAAAGTATACAAACGTGAAATACAAAAACTGCATGAATTCACACCAACTTTATGTTGACGTTTTTCCAAAACTCACATGTATTTCAGGTAACTAGGATGGATGTGCGCGTGGTCTTACTCATGCTCGTGGACGTCGCTTTGTTTATCTTTAAATAAAGTTGTGACTTTTAAGACAATATGTTATCTCGTGTTGTAAACACTTGACATATGTTTTCAGTAATGTAATATTTGAAGATATTTTTGAGCATGTAGTATGTTTACTCTTCGTATGCAATGAGAACCTTTCATGATCACACCTCGTGCTTCCGCCGCAGAAAGGGGTGTGACACCAACTGCAGCGAATAAACTCTTTTCAGCGAACGAACCGACTTCAGCAAATAGACTCTAATTCTGCGGGTCTTGCGAATAACCGAAACAGATTTTGCACTAAATATGCAGCGGACAGACTCCTATTCTGCAGCGGACTTTCTGTGAATAAACAGATTTTTGCGACTAAAAACTCACTGATCAGAGTCTGCGGATAAATCTGATTAATGAGCGATTGGCAAAAATCTGCGGATAAACCGAAATCTGCAGTTCTGCGAATAGACAACGATTCTGCGATTAAATTCTGCGTTTAACTTCCGCGGATATAACCTCATGTATTACAGTTGACCGATGTCGCTGAAAAGTCATGTTATTTGTGGTTTCGTTTTTGAACAATTTGTATACTTTTTCTGCAGCGAATAAAAGATCACCGAACTGAACTGCATATCAAGGTCAAACTGCGGCTGAACTTCAGTTTACGAATAACACAAAAAGCCACTCGGTGACTGATATATCAATTCAGAATCACAGATTTTTGCAAACTCAGCGAATGGACAAACTAATTCTGCGACTGCACGCTAATTTCAGCGAATGAATTAGTTTGGACAGCAAGTGATCAAACGACGAAGACTAATAACGTTTCGGTGAATGAACAAATCTGCAGACGAACTAAACAACTATTGAATACTTTTGCGATGGATATCTACACTGCATCACATTGACTGGCTCGAAAGCATGGTGTGGTATGTAATTTTCACTTAACTTATTCAGTTTATTTGTGATTTTTATCGTTGACACAAATCTGATATGAGTTTAATTTCAGGCGATTCAGCGAATGGGCAGAAGTTTATGGAACAATGACAAAGTTCCCGAGGGTTTATTGATTCTATCATGTGAAGAAGGTTATACAGTCTGTTTACCTTTTCTTGAAAAAGGTTTTTATAACCATTATAAAATACCTTTTTTTGGGTCTATTCGAACAGGTTCATCTGGCCGAATAGAAGGTCTATTCATCTGAAAGTTGTCTATCCATTTAAAAATAAGGCTATCTGCTCGAAAACAGTTCATTTGTAAACATGTTCATCCGGTGTTTAGAGTCCATTTGTGGTTAAATAGTCCATTCATTGATTAACATAGTTCATCCGGCCGAAAGCACAGTTCAATCCATTTGTTGATTTAGAAGTCAGTATCAGCTCATCTGCAATATATCAGTTCATCCGTCTGGAATCAAGTCTATCCGCCGAATTTGGTTTGTCATTTAATAAAGCCCATTCGCAGAATTTGTTTAGAATAAGTTCATCGGAAGAAGTCTGTTCATCTGTTGTTTTCATTTGCTGTCTAAACTGTTCATTCGCTGAAACATTATGGTTCATCTGCTGATCTGCACATAAGTCTTGTCTATTCACAGAATCTTGGTCATCCGCAGATTGTTTACATAGATCTAATCTAATAGATCTGCTTGATATTAGTGAATTGACAATCACAGATCTAATCGATATTAGCGCAGATCTAATCTAACAGATCAGCAGATTTCATTGTTTACAGAACAGGAATCTGTTCATCCACTTGAAACAGATTCTTCATCCGCAGATTGTTCTTTATCCGCATATATCGTTTAATGGGTTCTTTAGAGACTCGGTTCGAATACCGAGCAAGAGACTGCCACCCGAAGAAGATTATATAGTGTTGGGGATTCTGCTACAGAGTTATCGTCAAAAACAGTGTTTTTGTGGAGAAACAGTGGTTAGTGGTTGAAACCACTGTTGGGTTAAAACAATTGGGTTAAAACGGTGGTTTGAAACCACTGTTGAGTTAAAACAGTGGTTTCAACCACTGTTTCTCCACAAAAACACCGTTTTAACAGAACAGTGGTTTCAAACCAACGTTTCAACCCAACAGTGGTTTTAACCACTGCTTCTCCACAAAAACACTGTTTTGACGATAACTCTATAGCAGAATCTCCAACACTATCTGCTACAAAAAGGCTTCAACGATATCTATTAACTATAATAAAATTACCATTTTGCCATTTCAGGAAAATCGGGTCCCCAAAAGCATGGCCAAGACAAAATGCCGAAATAAAGGATGGTACTCCAAAGAAGCAAGAGCAATGGAACTGCAAACACTCTCGATGCTTGAAGCTGTAAGTAAATCATTTAGTATATATCTACTTAATGAACCATAATGTTGGTAATCCCTGATCAATTTTCTACATTCTGACGCTTTACACATTTATCATTGTGTGGTCCGTCAGATATTGTGAATGTTTTGCATCCGGAATATACTGTGATGGTTGAGCCTGCTCGGAAATAGGCTGTTGAAACTACCTTGGATCGCAATCCAAATGCATTTAGGCCTAAAATTGCTAGCAGCCCACATGGAAATCGCGATAATAGAGTGAGTTTCTCAGTTTACAGTCTTTTCCTTGATTGACATGTAAAAAGCTTCACAATTATTTGATTACCATTGCTACATGTTTACACAGGAGGAGATTGTGAACAATATCTAAATAGAAAAAAAATATTCTGTCTACTAAACTAACTATTACTGCATGATGAGTGATTTTTCAGTTAGTTCTACTTTTCCATTAGTGAAATAGACATCTCACACTCACTTTGAGTTGGCATTTTGACATCTCACACATTATTCTTAACGTGTCAAACAATTCTTTCAGTTAGTCAAACTGGTGGAAAGTTGCTTGAAGTGTACATTTAATGCTTACATTTTTTTTTGTAATGGCATAGTTTTTACACATAGTTAACACATCAACTGATAAAAAGACTCTTTAGTTGATCCTGGATAAGCTTTAAAAGTGAGTATCATCATTGGTTTAAATTTTAAATGTTTAATAGTTGAACTTAATGAGTTATGTGATTGTTCGTTCCTGAGGTTTAGCCACTTTTGCGACTTTCATCTAAAAACTCAACGCTATTGTGAATAATTGTATAAAACCATGTTCAGGTTAGTTGGTTGGATGTGAATGATTTTTTATGGTTGTGAATGATTTTTAATCATTTCTTTAATTTTAGGGCTTCAAGATTGTTGCAGTTGCAGTTCTTAAGTCTTTCAGGCTCGGCAACGTTGCAGTTGAAGCTCTTAAGTCTTTCTTTCAGGCTCGACAACCTTGCCGTAACTCTTTCTTTCAGGCTTGACAACGTTGTTTGTGTAGCTCTTAAGTCTTCTTGGACTCTCTGATCGAAAGGATTTATTCGTTGTTTTAAGGGACGTTCTTTGCAAGAACAGCGAGCTGCTGCCACTACAATTCCTTTCATAAGAACATGAATTTGTATTTGTTCTCTTTATAGGACTGTAATTGATGTTACATGATTTATTAGGTATTGACTTATTAACGATAGCGATTTTGCTACAATCCCGTTGTCTTCTATGACTAACATGTTTCCAGCGTTCAAAGGAACTATTTTCTGAAAACCAGTAACAAAAGAAAGTTTTTAACAACATTGCAACCATTTATATGAGATTTTAAGAACAATATCTATATCTATATCTATATTGTCTAATAAATGAAAATAAAGCGATTGCTAAACGTTATAGGCTCGACAAAGAGGTATCCTCTGTTCTTATAAAGAGAAAATAGTCTTATAAAGAAGTATCCTCTGTACTCATAACCTCTGTTTATCCTAACCACTGATGTCTATCCTTTGATAGAATAAAATCAACCACTGTTGATTCCACTATTCCTAACCTCTGTTGCTTTCCAACAGAGGTTTCTTAACTACTGTCATCCGTTATCCCCAACAGAGGTTGCCACATGGACAGATGTTAGACATCAGATCTTTGAAACAGATGCCACATCAACTTTCACTTTTTCACCCTATAAAAACCCCTGTTCCATCCCAATACAGAGCTTACACTGCCAAAATGTGGTATGCATGGTTTTCTAAAAACCACTCGTGTTGGAAAGCAAAAGAAGTTTGTGAAATGTTGATACCAAGTTGTGTTTGATTCCTGATGATAGATGAAGAAAGACTTGTCAGACTTGCTCTGCATGAAGTCTATCTTGAGAAGACATGCTGCGAAAAATATTCATATATGGTGTTTTAGTAACAAGTTCCCAAGTCTTATTAATTTTTAATGAGAGCATTAAATTCATCGTTCATAGCATTATCCTCTTAACATCTGTTGACTAACCCTTTTAACTTCTGTTGACTAACCCTTTTAACATGGGTTGACTAACATCTGATACTTAACATCTATCAATGTGGCAATCTCTGTTGGAGATAATGGATGACAGTTGTTAGGAAACTTCTGTTGGAAAGCAACAGAGGTTTTTAACAGTCGATAGACAACAGTGGTTAGGTTGTCAACATAACTGAACTCCTGTTGACTAAACCTGTTGACCATTAGTTTATATCAATTTTATAAGTCTGCACTAATTATTTTTTTACTTTATATAAAATGTGTTATGCATTGTTTTCTAAGAAACGACCCGTGTTTGCACACGGGTCTTACCGCTAGTACTATATAATAAAAGAAACCAATAAAAGGACACATGTCATTCATTGAAGCCATATATTTTTTATAGATAATTAATATCAATTAAAAGATAATTATAAAATTTAATTTAATAAATTTAAACAATTCGTATAGGAGATAATATAATATTTTAAAATATTTATCAGATTTCAACATTATTTATCCTGAAATTAAATTAATATAATGTAAATGATTTATTTATTTTATTAAGAGTAAATTACGATTTTGGCCCATGTGGTTATATCATTTTTACCCTTTTAGTCCAAAAAGGAATTTTCTAACATCTGAGCCCTAACGTCTTTTTTTCTAACCCTTTTGCCCCCTAACACTAACCCAATCCATTTACTTTTAGGGGCCAAAATGGTTAGAATAAAAGACGTTGGAGGCCAAAAGGGTTAGAAAAAAAATGTTGTGGGCTTAGATGTTAAAAGATTTCTTTTTGGGCTAAAATGGTAAAAGTGATATAACCATAGGGGCAAAAATTGTAATTTATTCTTTTATTAAACTAAAGTAGTTAACCGTAGAACCTATTTCAAATATGTTTATAAGGGCTAAACAAAAATATTAATCAATCTTTATTGGTTCTATACTTTTATTTTCGTGTTCAACTCTCAACTCAAATACGGTAATCACTATGTTTACGTGACATTTATAAGAATCATCACCGCAATCACCCCATCCATTGTATATCGAGTATATCCGTTAGTTTTTTAAAGATATAAATTTTTATTAGATTTATTCAACCTGTGTAATATAACCCCATCCATTTACTTTTAGGGGCCAAAATAGTTAGAAAAAAAAATGTTGGGGGCCAAAAGGGTTAAAAAAAAGACGTTGTGGGCTTACATGTTAAAAGATTTCTTTTTGGGCTAAAAGGGTAAAAGTGATATAACCATAGGGGCCAAAATCGTAATTTACTCTTTTATTAAACTAAAGTAGTTAAGCGTATAACCTGTGTAATAAACGGGATTTTTAAAGATATACATACATATATATATATATATATATATATATATATATATATATATATATATATATATATATTTGTATATTATTTGATGTATAAAATTACATTTATTCAACCCGTGTAATACACGGGATTCTAATCTAGTAAAGGTGAAACCAACACCAAAATCATATTCACCCACTTTCACCAAAATCAAATATCATATATCAATTTCTCGTCATGCTATATAAACGAGGACCACAAAAATAAAAATGAAACCATTAAATAGGGAAAAGTGAATAACTTTACTACCTTGGATATAGTTTCATGGATATAATTACAGATGTTATGAAGATGATAGTGCACTTTTGAAATTTTCTTTTCAATTAAATGGTGTGTTACAAGATTCATGACTAAAAAAAAAAAAAAAAAAATCCTCAATGACTTTCTATTCCTCTTGACAAAACTTAAAGCCCCATCATCATCTGTAATTAGGGAGGGCAAAAAAGCCCAAGCCTGATGGGTATACCCGAAACCCGAAATATACGGGCCGGGTATACCCGAAGCCCAATGGGTATGGGCCGGGTACGGGCTTTAAAAAAAAAGAAAAAAATCAGGTACGGGTACGTGTATGAGATTTAGTGATGCCCGTCCCATTTACTCGAATAATATTCGATAGTATCATATTATAGATTTCCATATATAAACTTAGTACATGTACTTATTACCTTCTCTATAATCATATGTTGATATGTATTTGGTAGGTGTTTAGTGAAAAAAAATTTATTTTTGAGCATGTATATTGGATATAGAAGTTATCACCATTTATTATACGTATGTTTATGCAATTAGGTGGTCATTACCTAATTAAGTAATCGTTTTGATTTAGTTTGGTATATATGGTATGAATATGATATGTAAGTTATTAATCATATTTTCATTTGTTAGTAAATTATATAAACATCAAAGTAAAAATTGCACATTTGTCCCAACGGATATTTTTATGAAATTAACGGGTATACCCGATACCCGCGGGTATGCCCGATACCTGACGGGTAATTACCCGACAAATACCCGATAGGCAACGGGCCGGATATGAGACAAAAAATTACAACCGAGTACGGGCCTGTGATTACTAATACCCGGCTCATTGCCATTCCTATCTGTAACTAGTTCCATATATATTAATGGTATTATAACATAAGTATTTTATTTTGTGTATTCTAAAAAAATAAGGCGAGTCATTTTGTACAGTATAACATTATTAAATGTTACTTTCATCTACTTTACCTTAGGATCAACTTCCACACAAGTTCTTGCATCATAAACATGAATTGTGTAAGTTTTGGGTATAGTACATGTGTTGCATCCACCACAGACAACTTCGATAGGAAATTTAAATACAAAATAATCCATTTTTTATATCAAAGTTGCAGTTTTTGAGGTCAAATAGTATCAGAATTTAGAGCAATAGTATTAAAATTTTAATCATATTTAGTGAATTCATTATGTATACAATAAATTTTAAACAGATATAATTACGTACCTTAAATAGGTAATTTGGTATAGTCACATATTTTGCGTCCCGCTTGCGGTATGCTCATATAATGTATATATGTTTGGGCGCTCGGGGGGCAAAAGTGAAAGTGCACTAATTTTAACGTTATTTTACTAATTTCGTGAAATTAACGTTTAAAGAGGGGGATGGTTAATCATGTGGTGGCGTTGATAGCCAAAAGACAAGGGGGTACATGCACTAATAGGCGTTTTCTCAATTGCTTAGTGTTATGTGCCTTATGTCCAAGACGTGATGCAAAACTACAATAGAGTCGGGGTCTCATTGGAAGCAACCTCTCTATTCCTACGGGGTAAAGGTAAGGCTCTCTACATCTCACCCTCCTCAGACCCTACCTTAACTTTGCTATTGGTGGGATATAACGAGTATGATGATGATAATGTTATAGTCACATATTTATCAAAGAACAAATATTTGTTCTTCCAGGAAAACAGATAAAAAAAAGGAACCAAAGTGTGCCAGTTATACATTCGGGTAAATAAGTAAATAATGAACCTTGGACGCCAACAACATTCGAACAGGACATTTTATGAGAACAGCTCACTGACAAAGTTGCATTACCATGGGTAAGTTTTTTTGAACAGATCCAGTAACCTGTGAACAATCATCTAAAAATGAAATATGCTTAACACACATGTGATCAAGAAATATCATCAAAGTAACTAACTATTAAACATGATTTAATCCTTGTCATGGAAATTTGTTTAGGATTAAATGGGACAACAATACTGACCAAAGTCGGCTAATACGAAAAAGCAAAGGGTGTGCAAAAGTCTTAAAAATATATTATATTACCATACCGATTTTCTAATGTGTCCTTAATACTAATTAATTATTCCAACACAGACTAAATTTACATACTCTTGATTCAAGGCCCATTTTAACAGCAGATTTGGTTGACTGCATTGCACAATTGAGTTGTACCTGGTTGAGTGAAGCGAGGGACATGTAAGTAAATTGGTTATTTAAATAATAACACAATATTAGTATAAAGCTAAAAAGATTTGTAGTTAAGTATCATAATAAGCTTACCTTCACCATTTGTGGGAACTTTAATGAGTTCTTTAGTTGTTATATCAGTGGCTAAACTCAGAGAAGACAATACTTTTAAATCTTCATAAATTTACATATGCATAAACTCACAAACCACAAATGAGACAGATCACAGGAAACCCGACCCGCATTGATCAAAGAAAGCGCCTCAGAAGAAGGTTTTAAATCCACTTCATACAGAAAATCCCTTTATGAGTTTTTGTTGCTCCTATTTTACTTGCCCCACTAAAGCTCATCTTCACTGACGTCATCTGTTTTGATAAAAAATCAAACAAAGGATAATGTAACCAAATCTGATTTTGTGAGGTAGTGTGCCTGTATGTTGAATAAATGAATGATCAGATGTGAAATGTTATGAACAATAAAGACAAGGATTTGTACGGGGAAAAATCCCTTGATCTTAATGAGATCTCCGGCACAAAAAACTTCAAATAGTGAAAACTATCACTATTAAGTGTATTGAACTATAATATGTATACAACTTTGGATGTTGATCAAGTGTGGTACAATGTTTGCTAATGTGAGTATGTATTCGAGAGCTGGTATTCGCGAGTATGTGTGTGTTTCTTCTAATAGCTTTCTATACAATAGATCAACCCTTTTAAATGGAAACAACAAACAAGTCCGAAAAAGTAGGGTGACCACGTCCAAGCTAGTTTACGTTGAGCTAATTCTACACGTGGAGCATCTTCAACGAAGGTGGACCTAGATTCCCTCCATGACTTAGTCCGTATCATCCATGACCTGCATAACATCATGAGAAGATATTGATTTCTTTTATCTCTTTTGTAGCTTTTCTCTCTTTGAGTTTCTTCAGTTTATCTGTAAAATAAAATTCAAAACTGTCAGAAGATAAATGAGTTTTTCCAATGTTTATTTGTTCAACTTCTTCATCATCATCACTTGTAGCTGTAGAACTGTTTTCTGAAGAAACAAATTCTTCATCTTCACTTTTCTCTTCATCAGCTAACACTGCTATCCACTCCTTCATTAATTCTGGCTTTTGAACAATTTGAGCAATGAAAGCTTTAAACTCTCCATTTTCATCCACAAACTGATCCCAGCTGAATCCTGGAGCCATTTTCTCATCATCTTGATCAATGATACCATAATAAGCTCTCTTATTTGCATCTTCGATCATTTTCCCATGTGCAGTTTGTGATTCTTTTTGTTGATGAGGTTGATGAGTGATTTGTTGATATATAGCCTTCCGATAGTAATCATGACCACCAAACGGATTCTTTGCTCCACTAGCTTCCTGATTTTTGCACTCTCTTTTGAAGTGACCTTTCTCCCTGCATTTAAAACAAGTAACTTTAGATTTATCAAAACCTAAAGCAGAAAGATGTGAATCCAATAAATCATTTCTTCCTGTAATCATTTTGAACTTTTCAGCTCTTCTCAGGACACTAGCTAGACACCATTTGATGTTCATGAGCTCTAATTCTTCTGCATCGATCTAATCATAATCTTCCTTCGTTAGCATCGGATTTCCGATCTTTCCAGCAATCAATCCTTCATAAAATTCCAATGCAGTAACAAGTAAACTCATATGATTTTTCACCACTTCTTCAGAAAAGTGTTGACCATTTTGAAGATGTAATGCCACATTGCACTGAATCATATGCCCATTACCAACACTTGCACTTTGAACACTTGGAGGATTAACACTTGAAAACCCACTAGTTTTAACTGAACTTTGAATGCCTGTTCCAGATTGATTTCCTACACTAAACGCAGTTTGGATCTTTGGACTTGCTTCAACAGTTTGAACATTTCCCTTGTAATACAGTTTGATGTCTTGTTGATGGCTTGAACTGTTCATTCTTGCAATTTTCTGCTGTTCAAGATCCTGTGCCTTCAGTTTTTCAATAAATTGACCAATCGACAATCTGCTAAACTGTCCAGAATTCTTCAGAATCATGAGATATGTACCCCATTCCTTTTGTGGTAAAGCATCAGCAAGCTTTTCAACCCATTCTGCTGGAGTTTTAGTAATCTTCAACTGAGACATGGTGCATACAAGATGGCAGTATCTCTCAATGAGAGTCTTTGTAGTCTCGCCAGGCATGTTCGTAAACAACTCAAACTCCTTTTTCAGTAACGCTGCTTTACTCTGTAACATCTCTGTACTTCCTTCAAATTTCTTCTCAAGAGCTTTCCAGATCGAAAACGCATTTCCATCATGCTGAAGCAAAACAAATATATCCTCTTTGATAGCTTGCTGCAACAGACTTATCATCATTTTTTCTCCTTTATAACTTTCTCTCTCTAAGTCTGAAAACTCCGAAATAATTTTATCAACATTCATAGCAGTCTGTGGTCTGATGTATGCTGTTTCAATACTTTCCCAAGCTCTTAGATGGTTTACCTGAACCCAATTCTCAAACCGATTTTTCCATACATGGTACTCCTCCATTCCCATAAGTTTCGGGGATTTTTGCATTGTTCCGGTTTCGTTTTCTGCATTCATGTTTTGAGCAATGGTAGTCGGAGTAGTCGAGGATGTAGCAAATGCGTTGTAGAACTCGGAATCCATTCTTCTGTAGCAACTGGAATCACCTGTAGAGCACTGAAGAACCTGATAATTACCTGACAACAAAGAAACAAAACACAATCAGTTTAAACGCTTATCAATTAACTGAATAAGACTTGTACTCAAACTGATGATTTTCTGTGCAGACTGAAGGTTGACAAACTGTGCGGACTGCTATGACCCGAATCGAATTCAAAAGACCTGACCCTTTGAAACCTTTGAACTCCAAACCATACGAACTGGACTGCTTCACGCAACCTGATCAATCCGTGCAGACTAGGACTGTCTTTTGTGAGACCTGACAGAAACCAAGACTCAAACCACGCGACCTGAGTACACACCGTGCGAAGTGAATTTCTAGAATTCAATCTGCGCTTGTGCAAAGTAGAAAAACTGACAAGTTATTTGATTCACGCGATGGACTTATCAAACTCAAGATTATCACCTTTCGAGCAGAATAGCAAACTGACAATTTATTCACATGATATGTAGGCTCAATACAATAATGGATCAGACATTTAAGATGGGCCGATGATATTCAATAAGATTGGGCCTCAAAATGATGTCTAAGAAAGTGATTGGGCCAAGTATTGATAAATCGACTATTTCTGCTTTTTATCTTGGGCCGACAACTTATATTTCAAAACCTTTTGAATTGGGCCGATTGATCAAATGAAGTCACGTGAATAATATGATTACAATCAGTTTATCACATGTACACAATTGGACCAACAAATCTATTAATCCAACACTTTTAAGAGATCATATAGGCCGACATATTTAATATCTAAATGCTCATTGGAAATGCCATACCTTGAACAAAGTTTCTAATAAATGTCACATGGACCGCAATATACACTTCAGCACATTCTATAATCAATATAATGTGATTGGACTTTAAAAATTTGATAGACAAACGTAATTGGACCAAGCTTTGATTATAGCATCATCTAATTGGGCCGACAATTGTTACTAAATGGACCGAATATAATGCTGACAAATTCACATGCTAATCAACTAATGCTATTGGACCAACTACATCCACTAAAATGACACTATACAATCAAATTCAAATGGTTCTGATTTCATTCACATGCAAGCCGACACCAGCATGTTGTTTCTTTTCAATATTACTGACATCCTCAAATATAATGAACTTTCACAAAAATCAATGTACTATCTCGTGAAAAACAAATCAAAAAGTCGTCATTTTCAAACGGAATCCTCAAATTCAAACAAGATTAGCACATATTTTCAAGCGGTATACTTGTTTCAAGCGAGATTATGTCAATTTCAAGCGATATTATGAGTTTCAAGCGAGATAACCCATGTATTTTCAAGCGAGATACTTATTTCAAGCGAGAAGTCAATTTCAAGCGAATTCAACACTGTTTTTCAAGCGGAAACTATAACTAATTTCAAGCGAAATCTTGAATTTTGTATTCTCAAGCGAAACTAACAAGTAATTTCAAGCGAAAATAGACAAATTGTGACTTTCAAGCGAAATTAGCAACTATTCTCAAGCGAAATCATGATGATGTCAGCAAAACGATCTGATTTTGGTCCGATTGAACAAGTAAATGATCGAATTAAGTTCTGAAACTTTCAAGGGTTTGTTAAAACAACATTACGCACACATTGTGAAAGTTTTAGCCAATTTTAACCGTGAAAAGTTATTTAATTTTGAAAGAAGGTGTAGAAATCAGAAAAATGAAGCTGAATTGGTATGAACTCTTCCTACTGAGCTCTGATACCACTTGTAGGATCGTTTACGAACCCGAACGAGTCGATCAGAAGAGTTTATCTCTACATGAAAGGCGGAAACAGACTTGTAGAGTTCAATTCAGCAAGATTTTCACTTAAAACTGTTGTATGATTGATTTCACAATGATTTACAACCTGACAACACTTCGGCAGCACTTCGTTGCTCTGACCGGAAAGTTTTTTCTCTTCTTTCAAATGATTTAGCTTGAAGGGTATTTATAGGTGAGGACCTTTAGCTTGAAAGTGTCACATGCCACTTTCAAGGGAAAGCCCTTTAGCTTGAAAATGTCATATGGCACTTTCAAGGGAAACCACCCATTCAAGCTAAATTACTTTAAACCAACCCTAAAACCTCCTATTTTCTCGTACATAATGACACGATCTAACATTCTTAATACAAGACTCTATACAAGATGAAGTCGACAGACGCATGCACCAACAGACGTTACCGCCACGTTTTGTTGTTTTACGTGGTTGGGGTGTGACAGAAAAGTTGGTATCAGAGCCAATGGTTATAGGGAATTAGGTTATTAGTAATGCTTTCACCTAGACTATAACCTTCCTAGGACCCTAACGCAACTTTACTTGTGTTTAGTCATAAAACAATACCGTTGCCTATCTTTAGGCAACAACCACAATAAGAACACAAAATTCGATCTGCTTTGAAAACTAATCATCTGTTCTAGGATGATTTATTATAAGGTTTTGAACCTTCAAAGCTTTCAAAATCTCATCAAAGTTTGGGTCTAAATAATGTGAACACGTGCAAACTGGAAGGGTGGGTGCCTGTACCCAGATTCTTCTGTCTAAGGCTAGAGTGTTCGTACAAATCCGCAGTATCGAACCAGTCACTCTTACCTGGGAACTCTTGGGGTGAGTGTCCACTTATAGGCGAGCATGTCTTTGCAATACATTATGAGGACCTATTTACTTTGATTCAGCCTTTGAGTGTCGTTTGTTTGCTTCGTGGTTCAAACAAATAACCATCACTCATACTTTTGGTCGGTAATTGTAACATCCTATTCTTACCTAATGCCATTTCACTTATTTCCTCTCTTGTTTCCCCTTTTAGAATGCCTCCACGACGCGACAATCAAGTACCTAATGAAGAACTGGTAGCTATCATTACGCAGCAGATGACTGCTGCAATCCCGAACATCGTTGCTCAATGTAACCAAGCTCTCAACAACAACAATGCCCCTGCAACTTCAAGACGTTCAACTCAGCTAAGCCATCAAAGTTTTCTGTGTCTCAAGGAGCGACTGTACTTCTGCAATGGTTCGAGAGTCTAGAGAGCACCTTCAGACATGTTCAATGTCCAAATGAGCGAAAGGTAGATTTCACATCTAGTGTCTTTGAGAAATGAGCTTTGATGTGGTGGAATGGTGTGATGAGAGATAGGGGTGCCGATGTGGCACTGGCTCAAACGTGAGAAGAGCTTCGACCTCTGATGATGAAGGAATTCTTTCCTCGTCATGAGATCAGGGCCTTGGAAAGGGAATTCGACGATCTTAAGCAAGATAGCGGTGAGCATCGAGCCTACACGGACCGTTATGAGGAGTTAAGTCTGTTATGCCCAAATATGGTCACGCCTTTGGATAAGGCAATCGAAAAATACATTGATGGCCTCCCTGACTCAGTACAAGACATTATGACTGGTAGTAATCCCACTACAGTTACGCAGGCCATTGAGCTATCTGCTACCCTGACTGAATCTCAGATCAGGAAAGGTAAACTTTTCCAAAAGGGTGATAAGAAACCAATCGAGGAATCAAAACCCAAGGACGAACAGACTGGATCCTCCAAGAAGTTAAAGAAACGAAAGGCTTCCTAGAACTTTGCTGTGGTTGCTCACAATGATCAAGCTGCCCCCAACCAACCAACCAGCTCAACTCCCTGCTAGGAAGCCATACAACGGAACTGCACCCTTGTGCATGCAATGTAACCTTCATCATCATGCTAGTGTGAAGTGTCGTAAATGCCAAATTTGTGGACATATAGGTCATACAGCAAGAGTTTGCTGAGCTGCAGTTGCACCAAATCAAGCTGACAACAATCCGGCTCAAGCTCGTTTTCCACCAAGTTCTTGCTACAACTGTGGCGAGATGGGCCATTTCCGAAAGAATTGCCCAAAGCTTGCTAATGCAAATCCAGCGCGAGGATGAGCATCTGAACGGTTGGAAGACAACGCTGCTTAGAAATTAATCAAGCCTTATGTATTATTTTCTTTTGTTGTCATGGTCTGTGAGACAGTTGTTGCTGTTTATAAATAAATCTTTTATTTACATTGCAATGTATTTATGTGGTTGCATGTACAAACAACATATCCCCTACGATACCGACAATCAAGGAACCGTATTCATTGAAGAATAGACTACCCCCAAAATTCTTCCATTTTATGATCTCCGGCGTTTTCCATGAAAATCCTAAGTACCCGTTTCTTCCGAGGAAACGAAGTACAAGGCGCAAGTTACAACTCTGGACGAATACCCAAAGTACCACTATAAATCCTTAATAGGTACCTAAGGGTAATTCCGTAAGTCCTAAATTGTTGTGTACCTTAATTCGAATATTGCGTTTCCTTGAAAACGAAATCGAATTTTTGGTAGATCATCCTATCTTTTTAGAAAGATTCTTGAGGATGTTGAAGTCCATCGACTGGGTTCCTGGTGTACCTTGAATACCCATGTTCAATCGACAACAAATTAATCACAATTAATAAACTGATAACAAATTAATAACCAAGAAAACAATTGTGTGCTTAGGTGTTTATGTGTCACATAATTAAAGTTATCTTAAGATTGTTCCATAAATTCTAACCCCTTCACATTACAAAACAAACTGTGCGGACTGTGCAAGGAATTACGTAATTATGGATGCATACATAATTATGGAATTTAGTGCACAAAAATCGCAGCAAGTTTTGTCATGAGTTAACCCTATTCATTTCCATTTCTGAAGAATATCCATCGATGGAAATGAATATCCCTGATTATTCCTTCATTTCCATTTCAGAAGAATATCCATTGAGGAAAATGACTCATTCCGTTCATTTTCGTTTCGAAGAATATCCATCAAGGGAAATGAATAACCTTGATTATTCCTTCATTTCCATTTCTGAAGAATACCCATTGAGGGAAAATGACTCATTCCGTTCATTTTTGTTTCTGAAGAATATCCATCGAAGGAAATGAATATCCTTGATTATAACTTCATTTCCATTTCTGAAGAATACCCATTGAGGAAAATGACTCATTCCGTTCATTTTCGTTTCTGAAGAATATCCATCGAGGGAAATGAATATCCCTGATTATTCCTTCATTTCCATTTCTGAAGAATATCCATTGAGGAAAATGACTCATTCCGTTCATTTTCGTTTCGAAAGAATATCCATCGAGGGAAATGAATATCCCTGATTACTATTTCATTTCTATTTCTGAAGAATATCCATTGAGGAAAATGACTCATTCCGTTCATTTTCGTTTCTGAAGAATATCCATCAAGGGAAATGAATATCCTTGATTATTCCTTCATTTCCATTTCTTAAGAATACCCATTGAGGGAAAATGACTCATTCCGTTCATTTTCGTTTCTGAAGAATATCCATCGAGGGAAATGAATATCCTTGATTATTCCTTCATTTCCATTTCTGAAGAATACCCATTGAGGAAAATGACTCATTCCGTTCATTTTTGTTTCTGAAGAATATCCATCAAGGGAAATGAATATCCCTGATTATTCCTACATTTCCATTTCTAAAGAATATCCATTGAGGAAAATGACTCATTCCGTTCATTTTCGTTTCTGAAGAATATCCATCAAGGGAAATGAATATTCTTGATTATTCCTTCATTTCCATGTCTGAAGAATATCCATTGAGGAAAATGACTCATTCCGTTCATTTTCGTTTCTGAAGAATATCCATCGAGGGAAATGAATATCCTTGATTATTCCTTCATTTTTATTTCTGAAGAATACCCATTGGGGAAAATGACTCATTCCGTTCATTTTCATTTATGAAGAATATCCTTGAGGGAAAATGAATATCCTTGATTATTCTTTCATTTTCATTTCTGTAAAATATCCATCGTGGGAAAATGAATATCCTTGATTATTTCTTCATTTCCATTTTCTGAAGAATGCCTGTTGAAAATGACTCTGTCCATTTTCGTTTCTGAAGAATGTCCATTGAAGGAAATGACAGGATTACGCCTTGCATGTCTTTGATGGTTATTTAACACAAAGTCACAGGCAGACTCCTATGAAAAAATTTTCGGGACAAAATTTCCTAAAGTACGGGAGACTGTGACACCTATGTCACTGCGACCAGCAAACAAATACCAAATTAATGAAATATTGTGTTTCATACTTGGGATTTGTAAAAATATGTGTATCGTTTGCACATATCAATTCTTGATCGATTTCGAGCCTTAAATCATTTTTCTGGAAGGTTATACGCGAACTGATGCGTAAATATAACCAGTTTAATGCAACAAACACTACGGAACAGTGACATAGGCTTAACATACCTTAAAAATCGTTTACATAACTTAGAAATAAGTTTTGGAAGGTTTGGTATGGCGAAAACAAGTTTATTCGCTTACAGGGACTAATTTCAACAAACTGCAAAAGTATGCTGATTTGTACGGTAATGAACATTCCGGAACTTGATCATAAGTTAAATATGCCCTAAATATCCTTTACATAGCTTAGAAATAGGTTTTGAGGTGTTTGGTGCGCAAAAATAAACTTTCTTGATCAATAGGGACTAAAAGCGTCAAAAAGTGCATAAGTTTGCATTTTCGCGCATATCTTACGTTCTGAATATATCCGGACTCCCAAAAATTTATCTAATCATTAAAATATTTTATTTTAGTGATTGGCATGATAAAATTCCATTCGTCGCGTAATTTGGATCGTTTTTCGCGTTCGTTCGTGTTTCATCGTAATTAACCGAATAATGCAACCGTACGACCAAACGAACCGACATCCGAGATGTTTTTGAGCATATTTCATGTTCCCTATACTTTAACTTCATTTTAGAGCCTTGAAATGGGGTTAACGGGGTTTAAACGCATAAAAAATGGCTTAAAAGTGTTGCAGGGACCATTTCTGCCATTTTGGCAAAGTTTCTGGAGCTGGCACATGGTGGCGCTATGCCACCACCATAAGGCTTTGCCATGGCGCGACGCCACGGCCTCATCTGGGCTGAAACTCATTTTTTTGCAACAGCAGGTTATTTTCAGCACTTAACTTGAAGTTTAGGGGCTATTTTGTAACATTTGCTATACCATTTGATGGTTTTGGGGCACCCCTAATATTCCAAAACCTTGTGCCCACTTGGACGGTCCAGATTAATGCTCGTTTATCGAGGAACGATCTTAACGGTTCTTGGTTTTCTATAAATACCTAACCCCCACTTCCATGTTCGTTCACACTTTGATCTGATTTGGTTCTCTAAGTTGAAGTTATACACTTCATACCTGAGAATAATCGGATCAATACTCCATAGCTTGGACCCTTTGTAAGCATTCCTTCGTTCTTTTACGCATTTCAAGCGTGAAAGTCAAACCGTGTTTGACTTTCAGCTTTGACCAGTTTATGGTCAACACGAAGTTCGTTTGAACTTCACAACGTGAGCGTAATCACGATGATCATAGTCCCTTGTAACTATACCTACTGATTACCACGTTGATTAGGTGTAGTGAAGAGTCGTCGTTTCGGTCAAAATACGTTTTAGCGCGTATTTTGTAACCAAACTACTCTTGGGTATCAAAACCCTTTGTTTTGATACCAAACCTGTTTTCAAACCTCGTTAAACATGTTATAACATGTTTAGCTCGTCACTTTAGGTTTAGTGCTTATATAGGGTCGTAAGGTAAGCGGTCTAAACAACCGCTTAGACTTTTGAACCCGACCCGTTTGGTCGATCATTAAGATCCGACCAAACACATTAGGTGACCATAGTTGTTGTAACAACTCTCATCAAAAGTCTTATTTAATACTTTAATTGTCCAACAGGAAACCCTAATTGAGAAACCCAAGTGATTCTGAATAAACCCTAAAATTTTCAGAATAATCGGAATCAGGATTAGGGCCCCTAAAACTCAGGGGGGTAAACCCTACTCGGTAATATCCACACAGTTCGTTGTCAAAAATTCAAAATAACGCGAAACCAACTCAGCTGAGCTATGCAGACACAAAGCAACCCTATAGTAGACTAGGGTCTCTCGCGCCACGCGACGCGAACTAGAGAACCTTTCGCGTGGCGCGAGGGGACGGTTTTTCATGTATAAATAGAACAGTCTGTTTCATGCAATTGAGTGTTCGTTCGACGTTCAAATTCGAATTGTACGTTGAGTTATAGGAGAAACAGTCCAAAACACACACACGATTCATGAAGTGCTGCCGCAATACAGGGTAATAACTCGATCGCTGCTACGATTCAATGTCCGATTGATTAAACTATCCAATGGATGTTTAAGTGCTGCCCACATTAGGGTTTATGCTTTGTCATTCGTCGTTAATTCGATGGATGTTTAAGTATCACACTTTGTCATTCGTTGTGAAAGTTTTAATCTCGTGAGTTATCGTAAATGCTGTATTAAGTTACTAAGCGAATTGTGTGCTTGTTATTAATTTAGGTTAAAAGGCTAATCAGTAGACTAGGCTCTGCTCAAATTAAATTTGCAATGTGAGTCATTCTCTTTTTATCAAATTACAAAAGCATGTTATTTTCAAAGATTATAATTACAGTGATTAAGTTTATGCAATCACCAAGTTACAGCCGGTATGTGGGGTTTTGTATACATTACTTGATAATATTCACCATTGGACAAAGGGTTAGCCAAGGGGTGATATGACCATAGTCACAGACACCATTGGACAACGGGAGGGCCAATGGGTTGAGTAACAAATACCGTGGGTAGTTGGTTGATATCTGAAACATTGTAATCTCTCTTAATACTGTGAATTATAACAAATGAGTCGTTTTAGTAAAAAGAATGATTCACTCAGTATTTTCCGCTGACAAAACCTTTTTCAGACATGTTTCAGGTGATCTGTTGTGATCCAGGAAAAAGTGCCGAGAAGCACTACAAGCTTAAGGAAGTGGCTTAGTATAAAATAAAGAAACATGTTTTGTAAAATAAAAGATTTCTCCGTGAAATCTCAAGATTGTAAATTACCGGGTTTTATCCCGAGTTGTGAAATAAAATAATCGGGAAATATTTCAGTTTTTAAAAAAGATCCTGAAGAAACTTCCGCTGTTAATTAAATACCACGGGATTTCTGTCCCGCGGCTCTTGAAACGGGTCAAACCGGGTCGGGGGCCGTGACAGAAAAAGGTGGTATCAGAGCCACTGATTTAAGCCAATTAAGTATTTAGAAAATACTTAATTTTACTGATTGCCATTTTGTGATTATGTGTTTTATTAATTGATTATTTGTATACAGTATGGGTAAGCAAAAGTTGTCAACCATCTATCTTAAATTAGATAGGTCATCCAACGAGAAGGGAAGTTCATCCCAAACCAAACCCTCAAATCACCTTGCAATCCCTGAAGAAGGAATATTTGTGCGAAAGGCACACTATGAGGAACCACTTTCTCCTGATAAAAGAAATTTGATTATTAGGAAAAGTAAGGAGAAAATTAAGAAATTCCGAGAATGAAAGTTAAACAGGAAACCCAGGAATTAACCAGTAAAACACCTTGGGAGGACAAGTTAGATGAGAAATGGGCAGATCTTTATATGCTAGCTACTGTAACAGTTAATGCAAATCTTTAAATAATTTGACCCAAGTTTTAGCACCTTTATCAATTTCAGTCTAGAAACCTTATTTCAGTAAATAAATAAATTTACAACAAAACCTAGTGTGTTTTAACTTTTCAGTTATTTTGTAGTTACCCAGTATGAAATAATATTTAAAGGTTTTCTATGAAATTTGGTATAAATTTTAACTTAGTATTTATGTGTATTTAGCTAAACAGCATGAACGACTTGTCCGACGCCCTTCAGAATTTAAATCTCTATCCGGTAAAAATAGAGGTTTTCAGAGATTTCAATAGGTATAACCAGACATAGAAGAACCTGTTGAATTCAATGCTCCACCTCCGGAGAAACCTAAACCCAAGAAAAGAAGGAGATTTGTGGGATGGAGACGTGTGCGTAGGAGGAAGCCTACAACGAGGAAAATCCCAAAAATAGAAAATCCTTTAGACAAAGGAAAGGGGGTGGAAGTCAGTGAAGGTTATAGGCCACTGGAAATGGAATTGGGAGAAGATTCTAGACCACCGGGAATGGAATATGGAGAAAGTTCTAAGCAAACTCAGAGGGAAGTTGGGGAAAGTTCTAGACAGGTTGAGGAGTTACCTTTTCAGGAGGAATTAGATCGGGCATTGGCGAGCTGTGATGTCATTAGGCCAATTAATAATAATATATACCCTACTCTTGAAACACAACTACCAATGAACTTGGACCCTGCAATCCCAGAACCTATTATCCACACCCAACCTCTAGGGATAGATGAGTGGTGGACAAATGATTGGCAGTTCCAAAACTTGATCAACAGTCCTTATTCCTTTCTCCCTCAGTTCGACCCGGAACCATTACAAAATCCACCCATGAGTAACGAGAATTTAGCAGAACTTCGCCATTTTGACGAAAAGTTAATGGATGCGGGAAATAGAATCCGGGAGATAGGGGGACAAATTGCCTGGAAGTATGATGAAAGGGAGCTTCGTTTTTAGGAAGACAAATGACGAGAGATGGGAGATTTATGAAACTGTGGTTGTGTAATAGTAATAGTGAAATCAGTCTGTAAAATAACTACGAATAAAACTTTGTAAGATAATAGTGTGTATTGATGCATACTATAAAATATAAAAATGGAAATCAAGAAATCAATAGTTTTATTTATGTGCGTATTTGAAATTTGTATGATTGTTTTGTGTACCATTGTTATTTAATCAATACTAATAAATTATACATATTATCAGATGGAAAACGCTAATAACGAACCAGTTAATGAGGTTAATCAATCTGAGCAACACCCGGGGGATCAATATATGACTAGACAGGATATAGAAAATATCATTGCTCAAGGGATAGCCAATGCTATTCCAGCAATCGTTGCTGCTGTTAAAAATCCAATCGAGCCTCAACAAATCGTTCCAAGCAAACGTATTTCTGAAGATAACTTCAATAATAGTGTAAACGGAGGCGGTAATCATAGTAATCATGATAATGAACCACGGCAAACTCCGCTCCCTAAGAAAATGAAAGCTGCAACGCCTTGTTGCACTTACAAAGAATTTCTTGCTTGTAAACCCACTGAGTTTGCAGGCAATGAAGGAGCAACTACGGCACTGCGTTGGTTAGAGAAAACCGAGGCAGTAATTGCTATAAGTAAATGTGACAAGGATGACAAGGTCATGTACGCGTCAAATGTTTTCAAAGAAGGGGCGCTAGAATGGTGGAACACGGTGTTACAAGCTAAAGGAAGAAATAGGGCATACGCCATGAACCGGGAAGAATTTAAAGGTCTTGTAGAAAGAAAATTCTGTCCCGAATATGAAAAAGATCAAATGGCAAATAAATTCCTAAACCATCGTATGACGGGTGTAGATTGTCGAGGGTATAGTTCGACATTCTTTGAATATGCTAGAGTAGTACCAACATTGGCTTCGCCAGAACCGGTACTCATTTCTCGCTATATTTGGGGATTAATTGGTGAAATCCGCAATATCGTTAAAGCTGCGAGACCTCACACTATTGATGATGCAGTGGAATTAGCCAATACCCTAACTGATGAACTAGTACGCACAAGAGATGATAACAGGAAAAAGGAACTGGCTCAGAAATTACCCAAGGATTTCGTACGGGTAATAATAACAGTTTCAGGAGAAGAGGAACAGGGTAATCCTCAACTCCGCCTTTCTGTAGGAATTGCAAAAGGAATCATTTTGGAAGATGTAATATAACCTGCAATTTTTGCAAAGCTATAGGACATCGGGAAGAAAATTGCAGGAAGAAATCCACAATTTGTTACAATTGTGGAGAAACTGGACATTTCAGGCCAGATTGCCCGAAATTAGTCAAACCAGCTGATAACAATAAAGCCAAAGCTGCAGAAGGAGCTACTAAAAAGAATGTTCGTGCTTTCCAATTAACTACTCAAGAAGCAGAACTCATTCCAGATGTAATAGCTGGTACGTTCTTAGTTCACAACATCTATGCAAAAGTATTATTTGACTCTGGTGCAAACCAAAGTTTTATCAATACTTCATTCTGCCAAGCTCTTAATATACCTTTAACCAACATTAGGCAAATTTTTACAGTCGAAACGGCTGATGGGAATTCAGTTAAAATAGATAAAGTTCTGCAAAATGTAGAAATAGAACTTTTAAGTCATAAATTTTCTACAACCCTATTGCCTATGAAATTAGCTGAATTTGATGTTGTGTTAGGAATGGATTGGTTAGTAGCCACCTATGCTCGAATTCTTTGTGATAAGAATTCCATAGAAATTCAAACACCTACCGGAGAAGTCATTATGATTACAGGAGATAAACCACGTAAACCCATGAAGTTCATATTAGTAATGAAAGTTGCTAGTTATGAACGAAAGCAAGGAATAGTATATATGATTTCAGTAATCATTAATACTAAGGGTAAAGAACTTAAGGAGATTCCGGTAGTCTCAGAATACCCAGAGGTATTCCCAGAAGGGTTACCACCAGATAGGGAGGTAGAATTTAGAATTCATTTAATTCCAGGAACTATACCGATAGCCAAGGCACCTTATCGGTTAGCACCCACAGAAATGTTAGAATTGAAAAAGCAATTAGATTAATTACTAAGTAAAGGTTTCATACAACCTAGTTCATCCCCTTGGGGAGCACCAGTGTTGTTTGTTAAGAAAAAGGATGGTTCGATGAGAATGTGTATTGATTATAGAGAATTGACTAAAGTTACAATTAAGAATCGATACCCATTACCTAGGATTGATGATCTTTTCGATCAACTTCAAGGAGCTAGATATTTTTCTAAGATTGACTTACGTTCCGGATATCATCAATTGAAGGTACAAGAGGAAGATATACCTAAGACTGCTTTTAGAACTAGGTATGGTCATTACGAGTTTACAGTCATGCCCTTTGGGTTAACGAATGCTCCTGCCGCATTCATGGACATGATGAATAGAATCTGTAAACCGTATTTGGATAAATTTGTAATTGTTTTTATAGACGATATACTTATTTATTCAAAAAGTCAGGACGAACATTGTCAGCACTTGCATGCACTCTTAACTTTGTTAAGAAAAGAAAAACTGTACGCCAAATTCTCGAAGTGTGAATTTTGGTTGCAAGAAGTACAATTCTTAGGACACATGGTGAATCACGAAGGTATTCATGTAGATCCTGCTAAGATAGAGGCAATTACCAATTGGAGGGTTCCGCAATCTACAATAGAAATTAGAAGTTTTATAGGTTTAGTTGGATAATATAGACGGTTTATTAAGGATTTTTCCAAGATAGCTGTACCATTAACTAAGCTAACCTGTAAAGCAGTTAAGTTTGATTGGGGACCTAAACAAGAAGAAGCTTTTAGAATCTTGAAACAGAAATTAACCAATGCTCCAATCTTAGCCTTACCAGAAGGAATTGAAGATTTTGAAGTATATTGTGATGCTTCAAAACTAGGATTTGGGTGTGTGCTAATGCAACGCAAGAAGGTAATTGCGTATGCCTCAAGACAGTTGAAAAAGCACGAGGAAAATTATACGACTCATGACTTAGAATTAGGAGCCGTAATTTTTGCCCTTAAGATTTGGAGACATTATCTGTATGGAAGTAAGTTTACTGTCTATACAGATCATAAAAGTCTAAGATATATATTTGGGCAAAAAGAATTAAACATGAGGCAAAGGAGATGGATGGAAATCCTAAGTGACTACGACTGTGACATTCAGTATCACGAAGGAAAGGCAAATGTAGTTGCAGATGCCTTAAGTCGTAAGTATCATGAGAAGCAACGACGGGTTCATGCTCTCAGATTAAATCTACAATTAGATTTAATGGAACAACTAAAGAATTTTTAAGAAACAGCAATAGAGGATGTTGCTGAAGGAATGAAAGGAAGAATAAAAGAATTAGAACAAGGAACTGATGGAATTTGGAGATTCCATAAAAAAGGATTTGGGTACCAAAGCAGGGAGAATTAAGAAATAAAATTTTAGAAGAAGCTCATAAATCTAGGTATACCATACACCCTGGAAATAATAAGATGTACCAAGATTTAAGAAATAATTTATGGTGGATAGGCATGAAGAAGGATATAGCTAAATATGTTTCAAAGTGTCTTACTTGTTCACAAGTTAAGGCAGAACATCAGAAACCTTCAGGTCTACTACAACAATTAGAAATGCCAGTATGGAAATGGGAACTCATAACAATGGATTTTGTTACTAAGTTGCCCAAAACCAGAAAAGGTAATGATGCGATTTGGGTAATTGTAGATCGATTAACCAAATCAGCTCACTTTCTACCTATGAAAGAAACCTTTAGCATGGAAAGATTGGCAAAGTTGTATGTAGATGAAGTTGTGTCCTTACATGGAGTTCCACTCTCCATTGTATCAGATAGGGATAGTCGTATTACTTCTCATTTTTGGACAAGTTTCCAGAAAACGATGGGAACTCGACTAAACTTAAGCACTGCATATCATCCTCAAACAGACGAGCAAAGTGAAAGGACAATCCAAACTCTAGAAGACATGCTTCGAGCATGTGTAATAGATTTTGGTGGAAATTGGGATGATCACTTACCATTAATTGAATTCTCCTATAACAATAGTTATCATGCAAGCATTGAAACTGCCCCATTTGAGGCACTGTATGGACGAAAGTGCAGAACTCCAGTTTGTTGGGCAGAAATAGGAGAAAGTCAATTATCAGGTCCGGAGATTGTGCAAGAAACGATTAATAAGATCACACAAATCAAGGAAAGACTAAAGACAGCTCGAGATCGTCAGAAGATTTATGCCGATAATCGATGCAAGCCACTGGAATTTCAAGTCGAAAATAAAGTACTTTTAAAAGTTTCTCCTTGGAAAGGAGTAGTTCGATTCGGTAAGAAAGGAAAGCTAAGTCCAAGATACGTAGGACCATTTCCAGTAATCCAACGTATAGGACCAGTTGCTTATCGTTTACAACTACCAGAAGAGTTATCTGGAGTACATGATGTATTTCATGTATCCAATCTCAAGAAATGTCTAGCATACGAATCTCCGGTAGTACCTCTTCAAGACATAGAGGTAAACGAAAAATTAAAATTTGTTGAGAAACCTATTCAGATAGAAGATAGAAAGGTGAAATTTCTCAAGCACAAACGATTAGTGCTAGTTAAAGTAAAATGGGATTCAAAGAGAGGAGCTGAATACACTTGGGAGCTGGAATCAGAAATGAAGCGAAAGTATCCTCACTTATTCCAATAAATGTCGAGGACAAGATTTTTATTAAGGTGGGAAGAATGTAACAACTCTCATCAAAAGTCTTATTTAATACTTTAATTGTCCAATAGGAAACCCTAATTGAGAAACCCAAGTGATTCTGAATAAACCCTAAAATTTTCAGAATAATCGGAATCAGGATTAGGGCCCCTAAAACTCAGGGGGGGGGGGGGGTAAACCCTACTCGGTAATATCCACACAGTTCGTTGTCAAAAATTCAAAATAACGCGAAACCAACTCAGCTGAGCTATGCAGACACGAAGCAACCCTATAGTAGACTAGGGTCTCTCGCGCCACGCGATGCGAACAAGAGAACCTTTCGCGTGGCGCGAGGGGACGGTTTTTCATGTATAAATAGAACAGTCTGTTTCATGCAATTGAGTGTTCGTTCGACGTTCAAATTCGAATTGTATGTTGAGTTATAGAAGAAACAGTCCAAAACACACACACGATTCACGAAATGCTGTCGCAATATAGGGTAATAACTCGAT
Source organism: Helianthus tuberosus (assembly GCA_030545235.1). Taxonomy (NCBI): domain Eukaryota; kingdom Viridiplantae; phylum Streptophyta; class Magnoliopsida; order Asterales; family Asteraceae; genus Helianthus; species Helianthus tuberosus. The sequence continues at coordinate 147,277,948 of CM060445.1, read as the reverse complement.
CGCTGCTACGATTCAATGTCCGATTGATTAAACTATCCAATGGATGATTAAGTGCTGCCCACATTAGGGTTTATGCTTTGTCATTCGTCGTTAATTCGATGGATGTTTAAGTATCACACTTTGTCATTCATTGTGAAGGTTTTAATCTCGTGAGTTATCGTAAATGCTGTATTAAGTTACTAACCGAATTGTGTGCTTGTTATTAATTTAGGTTAAAAGGCTAATCAGTAGACTAGGCTCTACTCAAATTAAATTTGCAATGTGAGTCATTCTCTTTTTATCAAATTACAAAAGCATGTTATTTTCAAAGATTATAATTACAGTGATTAAGTTTATGTAATCACCAAGTTACAGCCGGTATGTGGGGTTTTGTATACATTACTTGATAATCTTCACCATTGGACAAAGGGTTTGCCAAGGGGTGATATGACCATAGTCACAGACACCATTGGACAACGGGAGGGCCAATGGGTTGAGTAACAAATACCGTGGGTAGTTGGTTGATATCTGAAACATTGTAATCTCTCTTAATACTGTGAATTATAACAAATGAGTCGTTTTAGTAAAAAGAATGATTCACTCAGTATTTTCCGCTGACAAAACCTTTTTCAGACATGTTTCAGGTGATCTGTTGTGATCCAGGAAAAAGTGCCGAGAAGCACTACAAGCTTAAGGAAGTGGCTCAGTATAAAATAAAGAAACATGTTTTGTAAAATAAAAGATTTCTCCGTGAAATCTCAAGATTGTAAATTACCGGGTTTTATCCCGAGTTGTGAAATAAAATAATCGGGAAATATTTCAGTTTTTAAAAAAGATCCTGAAGAAACTTCCGCTATTAATTAAATACCACGGGATTTCTGTCCCGCGGCTCCTGAAACGGGTCAAACCTGGTCGGGGGCCATGACAGTTGTATAGGGAATAACCTTCCGAGGTTATACCTTATGGTCACTACGTTTATTTAGTTGTATGATAAATAATTTATATGCCTTAGGAAAATTTCCAAAATACCCTTTTCACGCATAAATTCATTTTAAGCATATGTAACCTAAATTTTGACATCTAATCTGATTAGGCAACATTATTAGACATGTTAAGGCATATATTACTTGTCATAGGACTAGTTAGGCGGTCCGAACGCGTTTTACGCGAACGACGCGTTAAAGTAGTATAAGCTACCTAAATGGGTCGTAATGGGTCGTAAGCACTTAGGATAGGTTCTGTTTTAGAATGTAGGCTTTGTTAAACCATATTACATGAGCTCCTATACTCATTTGGTTTACGAAACCTCATTCTATGAGATCCTCCGTTTTAGGTCCGTTTATTAAGATAGTTACCTATATTAGGTGCCGTTTGATTCCGTGATCTTTCTTGCTTTGCTTGGTTGTTTCCCAAAGACTATTGAGCAATCCCAAGTGAGTACATAGCCCCCTATTTTACCGTTTTAGACTGTTTTGGGGTGGAACACATGTCCTACTTGTTACTTTCGTGCTTTTCATGTTTTCATATTAGATGCTTGTTATGTTCATTAGTACACTTATAGTACATGATTTCATTATGTTTTTGCTATGTATGTTCACTTAGCATGCTAGCACATTGTTTTACATTACATTTTATGCTATGTATGACCATTTAGTGCATACTTAGTACATTGTTTTACAGTACATTTCACTCTATGTATGTTCATTTGTTGCATATGCTTATCCAGTATATGGACACATTGTTTTATATTTTTGAACCGTTTGAAGCTGATTGATTTATGTGAACCGTTTGTAATCTTTTGATTTATGTGAACCATTTGTAACCTTTTGATTTATGTGAACCATTTGTAACTGTTTGAACCGTTGGGTTAGGGAAGTGATTAGGTAACGGGGCGGGTGTGATGTGTTATAAGCATGGTGGATACGCCGCTGGTACTTCCTATATATAAGTGCTTATAACACATTATATATCGTTGTGTTATCTAGATCACTTGAGCAAAGGTTATCATTATATTACAAGGTTTTTCTAATAATATAAACCATACGAGTTTTATTAACGAGTTTCTATGAGATGTTTTACAAATTGATTTAATAAAACAAATGTTTTGGAGTTAAGAATCATGGCTACGAGATTTTATAAATTATAACCAACTTGATTTGAGTTGGTTAATTATGTCGCAATACTATACTTTTCAAAGTAAGGTTTTTAAATAAGTATTGCAACATGTAAAACGAGCCATGAATCTGACACTCATATAAAACCTATGTACTCGCCGGCATTTTTATGCTGACGTATTTTCACATGTGTTTCAGGTACCATAGATGATATTTGTGTACGCTCACATAGGAATGGACGAGGCCTTAGTGACTTAATAACAATAAAAGTCTAATTGTTCATGTTTTGTTTCTAATTCCAATGTAATGTAATACATTTAATTCAATAAAACGAAACTGTTTAATCCATGGTTGTGAAACAATGATTCTGTTACCACACTCCCCGACGTTTCCGCCACGTTTTGTTGTTTTACGTGGTCGGGGTGTGACAGCACCCAAGGAAAATCCACAACCATCCTGATCTAACTTTTTGCTGCTTTGGAATACTTATCAAATTTTGGGACGAAATTTCTTTCAAGTTGGGGATGATGTGGCAACCCGTGTTTTCAAGTCTTTCCCTAACACATTACTTATTTCACACTAATTCTTTCATAGTTGGTTGTGTTGTAACTTGCATATTTAATGTTGTAACCTACATATTTGATCCTACATATTTGATGAATAGTGAACTAAAATGATGTAGAGTTGTTAATGAGTAATATAAGAATTTATCTTAATATAATTAGTAACCCATGTGATCTGCAATTATATCAAATCTAACATTTGATCGGCCCAATGATAAATTAGAAGTGATTTGACTTTGTTGGCAAATTTCAATTAGTGGAAAATCGTGAACCGATATAGTCTCTCTGCCCAATACAAAGGACCTATAAAAGATTAACTTTGAAAGTAAATCACGTGTTCATCTTGGCCCATGTGATTCATAATCGTCTAAAATTGTCGGCTTATTATTATTGTCTTTAACTGTTCACGATGAAATATATATCTTTCCTCGGCCATGGCTCATGACGAAACATGGTCTTTCGTCCTTGACGAAACATGGCCTTTTCAGGGGTCTTTCGCCATTAAGGGGCCTCGGCCCAGGTTATTCGGCCCAAAGTTATAAACTTAACATTTGTAAATAGATCACACGTAACTGTTTTATCACAAAAGAAACCCTAGAGTCTCTTCTTCCTCCCTCTCTTGGTTCGACGGCAGTTCTTCACCTTGAAGCCCCACTCTCGAAGCATCATACATCTTTCTCGAGCAAATATGTTACGCTTATTTATCCGGTACAGTTCATCCTTGTTATAATCCATACTTACAGATTTGTCCAGTGTCTTGACCCCTATGGAGAATGTTTTGTTGTAATATGTGAATATGTGAATTATTGTTAATGCTTGTGATTGTATGCAATGTGGAATTATGCTTAGGGCATGTGCTCATGAACGGCAGCTAGGATTTAGCATGTTGAATGATAATTGGATACGTGAAAACTGTGGTCCATGTGTTAGGATTGATGACTGAGGTTGGAAATTGTAATGTAACTGTAGATCGATGATGAATGTTTTATGATGTGCAGTTCATGATTTTCAAGTTGTATGGTAATGCGTATACGTCAGAATAAATTGAGTACTTGAATGTATTAACTGTGTAGTCATAATCGTTAACTGGTAGATGATAATTATGGTTCTTGTGAGTCAAAGAAACGTAGCTGTTTGATCTATTTTTCAATGATGAAAATGTGCTAACTGATTGACTTCGTGATCTCGACGAAATATAAGTGGTCTTTCGTCACAGTTAACCCGACGAAAGATAAAGGTTCTTAAGACATGTAACTCGATGAAACATATTGATGTTTCGTCATGGGAAATCCGACGAAAGACTTGGGCTTTTCGTCAAGGGTAGTCCGACGAAAGCATGGGTCCTTCATCACAAGAGATCTTTCGTCGTGAAGGTAGATAGGAGAAACAGTAGATTTGATATGATACCCTTGATGACGAATAGTTGTGTTACAGGCTATCAATGTTGCATGATAAAAATAACTATTGATAAGAACCCTAATTTAACTTATGGAGATAAAACACCCATCTTGTTATATGATATTCACATGGGATAGGAACATGAAGTGGAACTAAGTATTCGATATATGATATACGTAATAATACGTGTTTCTTTATGAACCTGATGTTACTGGAAACTATTGTTGGAGACCTGAACTTGTGTTAGGAACGCATATGAAAGCTGAACGTACTATGTGCTACGTGACAATGTTATTATGTGTGATTTGTTGAATATGTGATCTAGATATGTGTTTACAAAACTGATTGTCTTTGGTAACCACGGTAGGGTTTGGTTGACCAACTGGGAACTGGTAAAGTAAATTAACAATCCGAGCAATCTAAGGTGAGTTCATTCCTCTTGAGAATGCATCCCGGTGGTTGGGACAGTCATTGGGTATCCCTGGGAGGGATAGGTTTTGGGTAAATCAATTGGGTATTCCTAAGAGGAATACGTCTTGTGGTAAATCTGGAATGTTGGATAATATACTCATCCTATCACCATTAAAGTCCCTCCTTGTTGTTTGTTATCTGAGAGGTAACAGAGTATTAGTTGGTAGCGCTATCTAGGTTTAGCACCTTCACCCCATACCTGTGAGGACGGGTGTGAACTAATGACTCAGTCATGCCCAATGATTTGATAGGAGCATTGGCGAAAGGGCAAAGTAAATCAGGAGCCGTCTTGTATTCGAGGTATTATCAACATTGTAATCAATGAACGTAACTAACACTTGGTAACTAATTTTTTCGTAAAACTACGAACTCACCAGCGTTGTCTGATACACGTGTGTGCATGCTCGCAGGATATAGATTATGTGGATCGTAGAACTTGCTGTCTGGGATACTGGAGTGGTCATGGGTCGTAAGGCATGGGAATGCAAGACAAGTCTAATGGTTTTTTTGTTCATACTGATTTTGTAACACTTATGATTTATGCTTCCGCTGAATACGATGAGTCATGCTTTACGTAATGTAATACTTTACCTTAATAAATGAAAGTTTTATTTAAATCATGTATGAGTTCAATGTGATTGGTGGCTATATCCTGGTACGTCACACGCCTTGCGGGGGTTTCCGCATGTGGTATTTTGGGGGTGTGGCACAAATTCCATCTTCCATAAACACCACCTCAACGATTGAGTCCATCTCAAAACCACCATCAAATATAAAAATACAAAGAAGAGTGTGTACTAAAAACCCCAAATCACATCAGATAACCCACACAATCACACCTACATCAGGATTCAATCATTCGACGGCGGTGACTTATGGATCTGGCAGAATGACGACGACTTATGGATCTCCAATGACGGATCTGGTAGTGTGTACCAAAAACCCCATTGTTTCAGCCTTATGGATCTGGTATATGCAAGGTTTGATGAAATTATCGTTCTGAGCAGAACCCTTTAATAAGATTGGATGTTGTGTTTCTTCAATAAGTGTGGATGTTGTGTTTCTGTTGGTAGTATGTATGCAAGATTGGATGTGTTTCTCCATTCTGATTGTAGATTGAGACTGAGAGATGAGGAAGACAGTAAGTGACTTTTGAGATGAGAGGGAGATAAGGGTTTTGTTATGATATATAATATATTTTTTTTCTTTTTTATGTATTTTTAAAGAATAGGGCGAAAAGACAATTATACCCTCATGTGCATTGCACATGACCAGATTTGACAGAAAAATCTATCTGGGTAAGGGCTAAAGGACAAAACGTGTATGATTTGAAAACATAAAGGACAAAACTCGTCAATTTTAAACATAAAGGACAGCGCCTGCAAATGGGTATAAAGATAAAGGACAATCCTTGCAATTCACTCTTCCCTCTTATTGTCATAACTAAGGTCCATTTTAGTTTCTGTTTACATCTTTTCTATTGATAAGTCTTTTATTTCCCTCTTATTGTCATAACTAAGGTCCACATATAACTTTAACATTTTCTTAAATCCTAGAAGCGGACATTTTATTCTCTTTGACACGAGTATGATATTTGTTGGAAAAAATAATTTCTTTTTTGAAAACCTTTCTGTATAATATGTAAGGCTGCGTAATTATACATATTAGGTTATTTAATTCTATATATGAGGTTGCGTAATATGTTTAAGGAATATTGGATTTTAATAATCCCAACTATTCGTCGTTGGCCGTCAACAATCCCAACTTCAAAAATAATCACTAGCAGTCCCAACTATTAACATATCGGCCTCCAATAGACCCTGACTAACAGAACCCTAATGTCGCAGCCCCCGACCCCTACCCGGGGAGCAGGAGCCACAAACCAGTCAAGTGGTATCGGTTTTTATTAATTTGGCAGCGGAAATGAAACATCCGGATCATAGTTAGGAAATAATTTCAGAGTTTCAAAAACACCAAACTTTTATAATAAATAAATGGGATAAAACTCATGTTTCATTCATAATACATTTATAGGGATAAACCCTAATTGCTAAAAACATAAACTTTTATTTAGGTATTCTTATAGCCCCTTCTTTAAGCCTTCAGTGCTCCATAGCTGGCTTCTTATAGCTTCACATTAAGTTAGGTAAAACGCGTTTTAAAAAGTTTTATCTGCAAGAAATACTGGCGAGTGCATCCCAATTTAATCAAAACAAACTTTTATAACTTTACAGTATTGAGAGCGATTACAATGTTTATATCTACCAATATACTCATTCAGTATTTGTCATGTTGGCAGTTCCATGACGGTGGTCATATTACTCATTAGCTAACTCGTCCAATAGTAACGTTTTACTAGTAGTGTATACAAAACCCCACACACCGGCAGCAATTGGTAAAACAGTTTGGTAGAAAAAGAGAATGACTCACATTGTAGACTTAGGTGTTTCTATAGCTTCCTGTTGCTTTTCCTGATTATTTTCTACTAAAAATAGACAATGCACACGTGTTAGTAAATTAACCCAAGTCACTTAGCCATACAACACGAGACAAAACTCCAATGAACTTAGTCAGGCAGAGCCTTGACATGCGTTAGGGAACCCTAGATCAATCCGGTAGGGTAACGAATTAGTAATTGGGGGTTAAAATACTTACAACGAGGCAGAGCTTCGTGTTTTAAGGGTATAATACCCGATAATTTTCGCCTATTAGAAGTTGAGAGAGAAAGAATTTGATGAACAAATTGAGACTGAGGCCAAAGGCCTCCTTTTATAGGCGACCCACTGGCTTGGTCCAGTCGCGCCCCGCGAGAGACCCCCTAGCTACGGCTAGCATGGTTTTCTCACCACTTAGACTCAACACGAAGAGGGGACACGTGGCACCCTGGGGTTTCGACAAACAAGGGATCTCCGCACCCCGCGAGTCACCCCCTATCTAGTCGCGGCCCGCGAGCGACACTAATTTCTTATTTTATTTGATTTTTATAAAAACTAAAGTTATACGGGTCCGGTTCTCATATACGGTGTATATTTAGGGCGTTTTTCGAGGGTTGTTATACCTAACGCCTTTAGTCTCTGGTCACCAGAAAAACGATTTTGGCAGGAAAACTCAACATTTTTGTCCCAAACCACTTTGTAACCTTATTACGGACCTCTAGAAACTTTTTCTAGTAAAAGCCCCAATTATTGAATTCGCCACTTTTTCGCCGAAAAACTTCTTTTGGCTGGAAAACTCAACTTTTTGGCCAGAAAACTCAACATTTTCGTGCCAACCTCTTTGTAACCTTAGATCGGACATTTAGAAACTTTTTCTGGCCGAAAACGGTTTCCTGCGACCGAAGACTAACGACATTAGGGTTCTGTTAGTCAGGGTCCATTGGTGGCCAATATGTCAATAGCTAGGAATTTATTTTTGAAGTTGAGACTGTTGGCGGCCAACGGAGAATAGTTTGGATTATTAAAATCCAATATTCCAATGTTTAAAGATTACATATTAAAAATAATATATAACTCTGACCGATTGTTATACATACGTTACATGATTATACTCACTTCATACGAGCCTGAGGTTTTACCATGGTGGGTTTTTGACCGGCGGATTTCCTTTGGAATTGATGACGGGTGGTGGCACTAGTGATGTCAATGATAGTGATTGCGGGTGTAGGTGACATTTTTCCTATGGGTGTACTCGGATGACCAGGTTTTGTTGGACGTTCAAAAAAATCTAGTAAGGAGTTGTCACACCACGGCCCGCAACGGAATAGGTGATCGGGGCATGATTGGGTTGATCCGAAGACGTTTTTAATAATTTTTGTAATTCTATTTTCAAAACAATAAATAATAAAAAAATTATACATGTATTCCTAAGTCTCTAGGAAAGAAAAATATTACAAAAGAAACAGTGGTGGTCGGGTTCGAAACGAAGACTACCTGTTTCCTGTGTAGCATTCTAACCACTGCGCCATGTTCAGTTTGGTGTGATATCTTGTTCCGTATTTAAAGTTAAACAGCAAGAAAGTTGGAGCCGGGACTCGAACCCACGACCTCTAACCACTGAGTCATGACACTTGATCTTGAAATATTTAGATTTTGTTTTTAATTAAACATCCATTAACTGTATCATCTTCTTCGTTATAACCCACCCAACTGAACGTCCCCTGTTCGAATTAATCTTGATGTTACGGGTTGTATACGGGTCAAGTCGGTCATGGGTACAGGTCAGAAAGTGGGTTATCCACATAAGTTGGTTAATGTGATTTAGAAGAAGTCAAGATTGACCTAGTATTGAGGTGAAAGTTGGAAGATTGCTGCAAGAATAAAGGAGTTCGTTGGTTATTTTTGCATGTGTTTATTTACTCTTTTAATTTTAAATAAGGTAGTAGCAGTAGGTTGTTATTTGTGTACTCTCATTTTTCATTTAAGCAAAAATTATAGCATTAAATTTTGTGTGTTTGATCTTGGGCTGATAACCAACATTTGGTATGAGAGCAAGGTTAAAGAAGGTGTTGCGGGTTTGAGAGTCGACTTCCGAGACGGGCGGAGCATCCCTATAAACTGAGAGGATGCAAACGGAGAATAAATTTGCAGAACGATGTTCAGGAACGAGATACCAGCGAAAGTTACTGGTGATCGAAGAATAAAGAAAAGATAGGTCACCGAAAAAAAAACAAACCGAAGAGCAACGTTTGTGGCGGTGATTGCGGGGACGAGGAAACAAATCACAATGTGTTACGGAAGGTAGAACAACGACATGGCCGTAACATAAGGTGGTGATGTCATCGACCGATGAAAGAAAAAAAAAATAAGCAACCAACGAATGTCGAAAGTGAAATTAAAAGGAAAGAAAAGGAGGAGCATGACAAGAAACTACAAGCATGTGTGTGAGCAAGGTGCTGGGCATGCAAGCCAAGGTATTTGTCTTTTGATTTGTGAACATGTGTTTAGGTAGCTATGCGAGAAGGCAAAGAGAAAAGATCAGATGTTAGTTTTACTGTACAACTGGTCATGCATGAAGGAGTAAAAATGTCTTTTGACTTGGTAAGAGTAACATAAAGTCAATAGCATACTTACTGTCGAAGAAAGTAAGATTGGAAACAGCAAGAAATCTACATGGTGAACTAATTCTCGAAGAAATTAGCTAGTTTGAAGCAAGATCAGCAAGAAAGAAAGTCGGGTTCAAATCTTTGAATCGTCATGAAAGAAAGAAGAGGCGCCACAAGAAAGAAGAAAGAGGCCGGCGTCGCTTAGCAAGAAAGAAAGAAGGCCTCGCAAGAAAGTAAAAAAGAGACCGGTGCGATAAGAAAGAAAGTGAAAGCATCGGCTAGAAAGAAGAAAGTATGAGCGTCGATTTGAAAGAAAGAAAGAATCGACAGCCCGAAGAAAGAAAGAAAACTTGAAGTTAGCAAGAGACCGGACCCGTGTGGTTCGTAGGAAGTAGCAAGATCGGACGCTGTGTTCGAATAGCAAGTCGGCTAGAACGGATTCGAATAAAGCATGCAAGAGTGATTCGAATCAAGCAAGAAAACCGATCCAGTTTTAGCATGGAAAGCAAGAATGAATGCAAGCAAGAATCAAGCAAGTAGAAAGAAACGACATCAAGATTAATGGGGTGAGTGTTGGAATTAATCTTGATGTTGTATACGGGTCAAGTCGGTCATGGGTACAGGTCAAAAAGTGGGTTATCCACATAAGTTGGTTAATGTGATTTAGAAGAAGTCAAGATTGACCTAGTATTGAGGTGAAAGTTGGAAGATTGCTACGAGAATAAAGGAGTTCGTGGGTTATTTTTGCATGTGTTTATTTACTCTTTTAATTATAAATAAGGTAGTAGAAGTAGGTTATTTGTGTACTCTCATTTTTCATTTAAGCAAGAATTATAGCATTAAACATTATGTGTTAGATCTTGGGCTGATAACCAACATCCCCCAACCCAGTTTACAGTTTGTTTCCACGATTATTAACGACGAAGAAGATAAAGGTTTCAATGGTGAACTAGCGAGGAGCAACAGATAATTAAAAAATGTACCGAAATAAACAGAATTATGTCCCGTCGTGTACTTCGGACGTCTCCGGCGACATGTTGCGTCTTCTTCGAAGGAGAGTATTTTTGAGTGACTCTCTGTGTCGAAACCGTATTAGCATATATCAATCATTTAAGTTATAACACCCTTTTGATTCATGTTCTGGTAAACTTCATAGTTTTCGAATTAGGAAAAAGTCAAGTTGGTGTGTGTACGGGATTTTGGTCGATAAAAACGTCCAGGTTCGTGGTCTTGTAAGGTTGATCTCATGGATATTGAAGTTTAATATAAACAAATAACACATTGATTCACTTTGATACGGTAACTTGTTGGAAAATCGGAGTTACCAGGTTTATGACCAGGTTTGGGGAGGATTTCTCTTAGAGAAATTTACGAAAATAGCCAAGAATAAGTTTGACTTACCAAAATGGCCACCTCATGCGTCGGTGAAGCAGGGCATCACTGATTACGAGACACCTTTTGCGTCTGCAGGGCTGATTCATGCGTCCGCCAATATACAAGTGACACGTGTCTCAATGAAATCCATGCGTCCCATGCGTCTGTGACTCATCTCATGCGTCCGTGACTCAAAAAATTTACTTTTAGCGAGATTTGAGACATCCCATGCGTCCGTGACTCATCCCATCATCCCATGCGTTCGTGATTCATCCCATGCGTCCGTGACTCATCCCATTATCCCATGCGTCTGTGACTCATCCCATGCATCCTACTGAGACACGTGTCACTTCTATATTTAAGGACTCATGCGATGAGTCACGGACGCATGGGATGATGGGATGAGTCACGGACGCATGGGATGAGTCACAGACACGTGTCACTTCTATATTTAAGGACACATAAGGTGTCTCGTAATCGGTGATGTCCTGCTCCATCGACGCATGAGGTGGCCATTTTGGTAAGTCAAACTTATTCTTGGCTATTTTCGTAAATTTCTCTTAACAAAAGGTTTTGGGGTTTTGATAGCCTAAGCCCCTGACATCTAATGTAGTTTTCAAAATAAACCAAACTTTATTTACTCATAACTTTCCAAATTAATCAGAACTAGTCCATAGACTGTTTGTCAAGTTTACAACAAAAACATTTTCAAGACTTTATGAATTACCCTTTTATTTAACATTTACAACTTCAAGCATTTTAAATCTTAGTATTTATACACGTATCATATAGAATTATTATTTATTTATTTTTATAATAAAAAAAATCTTGAAATATATACGAAGCGAATTGGTCCTTATATCATACCTATATATGTGTATATATATAAATATATTTTGGGATGATCAAGGGAGATAAAAATTTCGTTTTTATTTATCATTCTAAAAAAATTAGTACTCCTTGAAAGTTTAAACTAGTTTGGTTCCTTTGGAATCCATATTTGGCGAACGTTACAATTATATTACTCAAATAACTAAAAGGGGTAAATGACTTATCATTTTATATTACTGTGTACATTTAAATAAGTACATGAACTAAGTTAAATAACAATAAATATTTCAGTCGCGTTCATTTATTGGAGAATTCGGTTCAAACCGGGTCGGATTTTGGGAACCCATTTTGTCGGATGTTACAGGAGTAACTAAGATTATTTATTACATTAAGTAACTCATTTTTTTGCACTTGTAGCATCGACACGTATAGTTACTAGATCCTTTAGATCCAGTACAATCTCCAGATCTGGCTCCTGCTTTCTTACAACTCTGGTGACAATCCAGCACAGACACACAAGGACCTTTCTCCATATACTTGCAACCTGGTTCTACATCTTGCATCATCCTCTCTTCTGCAACTATTAATTTTATATAGAGTTTTAGTATTATCAAATTTGACAATCTAGTCTCACATGTTTTATACGACTGTTTGAAGGTTAAGGCTTCCGTGGTAGCCTTCCTACTTTTAAACAACTCTTTGAAGGTTAGGACTGTGTCATAATTCTTACCTTTAGACGATCCCTTAGTAAGACCATAACAAATAATTGTTTTCCTTATATTTTAGATGAACATTAATAGATTAACATATCAACGCTTTTAATACAAGAAATAATGGATTTAATAATCCCAACTATTGTTCGTTGGCTGACAACAATCCCAACTTTAAAAATTTCCACTGGTGGTCCCATCTTTTCACATATTGCCCTTCAATGGACCTTGACTAACAGAATTCTAACGTTGTTAGTCTCCGGTCGCCGGAAAAACGTTTTTGGCCGGAAAACTCAACCTTTTCGACTCAAACCTCTTTGTAACCTTATTACGCACCTTTAGGAACCTTTTCTAGTAAAAAAACCCCAATTATTAAGGTCGCAAGAAAAACTCTTCTTTCGTCGGAAAAATTCTTTTTGGCCGGGAAACTCAACTTTTTAGCCGAAAAACTCAAAGTTTTCGTCCCAAACCTATTTGTAACCATGGATCGGACCTTTAGGAACCTTTTTCAGACCAAAAACGTTTTTCCGGCGACCGGAGACTAACGGCGTTAGGGTTCTGTTAGTCAGAGTCTATTGAATGCCAATATGTGAAAAGATGAGACCGCTAGTTGGAATTTTTTAAGTTGGGACCGTTGTCGGCCAATGGGCAATAGTTGGAATTATTAAAATCCATTATTCCTTAATGCAACAACATCATGTCTATATATAATGCTTTTTGTGTGTAAATATGTAGTAAAAAATATCAAATCATAGTAAGATTTTGGGTATAAAGATTCGGTTGTGTGAAACTATAATCTTACAAAACAAATTACCCTCTTTTCATTTGCTCTACACACAAGGGTTAGAACAAAAAAATAGTTATAATATTCAATAAGATTGTTACCAATCGGTCTATAAGTATGTTTGTTTACACTTAAACATTCTTGTTTATAAAAAAAAAAATACTTACAGACCCTTTCCTTCCCTGAGACCTCATTGATCTGCCTCAAAAATTATATTTGTGTACACTTTAAACTTATTATATATTTATTCATTTCATTAAAAATACTCTTATAGAATTATTATTTTCCCCTAATGAGTTTATTAAATAAATAACTACAGTATATTTCCTAGCTTCACCTTTGAAACCCGATATTTTTATTTATTTTTAAATTTAAAAAATAAAATAAATAATATTAATCAAACCATTTTGTAGTTGCGTATTATATGTGATGATGTTGTGTTGGTTCTTATTTAAGTAGCTCTTCCCCTAGTCTTCTAAAGCTACCTTATTCTTTCTCAATCGATCCAACTTCTTTACAAACCGAGAATGGTGAAAAGTTGCATTATTTTGTTATCTGTGATCTGTTATCTGTTTGTTCATTCAAATGTGTTTACAGCATCGGGATGGACGCGGGCTCATGCAACCTTTTATGGAAGCAGTGATGCTTCAGGAACAATGGGTATATTTTTTTTCTAGCTAAACTTACTTGTTACATGTCAATTTATATTATTGTAGGCGTAAAAGATTTTATTATATAAATTTTTACCATTTTAGACATTAATTTTTGTATGACAATTAGGGGTAAAATAGTAATTCTATAAGAGTATTTTTAATGAAATGGATAAATATGTAATATATGGGGTTTAGCAAGGTGAAATATGTAATTAAATTTAAAGATTGGGGAAATATGTAATAAAAATTTAGAGATTGGGGAAATATGTAATAAGGCTTCTTTAGTAAGGGGAAATATGTAATTAAATTTAGGAATATTGGATTTTAATAATCCAAACTTTCACCCATTGGCCGGAAACGGACCCAACTTCAAAAATAACCGGTGGTGGTCCCAACTTTTCGTATATTGTAAACCAATGGACTTTTACTAAAAAAAACCTTAATTTCTTTTTGTCTCCTTATCCTTTTCGGCAACTTTTTCGTATAATGTAAACCAATGGACCTTTATTAAACCGAAAAGGATAAGGAGACAAAAAGAAATTAAGGTTTTTTTTAGTAAAAGTCCATTGGTTTACAATATACGAAAAGTTGGGACCACCACCGGTTATTTTTGAAGTTGGGTCCGTTGCCGGCCAATGGGTGAAAGTTTGGATTATTAAAATCCAATATTCCTTAAATTTATGGGTTGGGGAAATATGTAATAAAACTGCTTAGGAGGGGGAAATATGTAAAAATCCCGAAAAAGTTTGTTCATGATTATGTTAATGCTCGTTCTGTTCGCTTCAGGTATGCTTTGTAAGTTAAATACAATAAGTTTAAAGTGTACACAAATATAATTTTTGAGGCAGATCAATGAGGTCTCAGGGAAGGAAAGGGTCTGTAAGTATTTTTTTTTATAAACAAGAATGTATAAGTGTAAACAAACATACTTATAGACCGATTGGTAACAATCTTATTGAATATTATAACTATTTTTTTGTTCTAACCCTTGTGTGTAGAGCAAATGAAAAGTGGGTAATTTGTTTTGTAAGATTATAGTTTCACACAACTGAATCTTTATACCCAAAATCTTACTATAATTTGATATTTTTTACTACATATTTACACACAAAAAGCATTATATATAGACATGATGTTGTTGTATTAAGGAATAATGGATTTTAATAATCCCAACTATTGCCCATTGGCCGACAACGGTCCCAACTTCAAAAATTCCAACTAGCGGTCTCATCTTTTCACATATTGGCATTCAATAGACCCTGACTAACAGAACCCTAACGCCGTTAGTCTCCGGTCGCCGGAAAAACGTTTTTTGTCGGAAAAAGGTTTCTAAAGGTCCGATCCATGGTTACAAATAGGCTTGGGACGAAAACTTTGAGTTTTTCGGCTAAAAAGTTGAGTTTCCTGGCCAAAAAGAATTTTTTCCGGCGAAAGAAGAGTTTTTCTAGCGACCTTAATAGTTGGGGGTTTTTACTAGAAAAGGTTCCTAAAGGTGCGTAATAAGGTTACAAAGAGATTTGAGTCGAAAAGGTTGAGTTTTCCGGCCAAAAATGAGTTTTCCGGCCAAAAACGTTTTTCCGGCGACCGGAGACTAACAACGTTAGAATTCTGTTAGTCAAGGTCCATTGAAGGCCAATATGTCAAAAGATGAGACCACCAGTGGAAATTTTTAAAGTATGGATTGTTGTCAGCCAACGAACAATAGTTGGGATTATTAAAATCCATTATTTCTTGTATTAAAAGCGTTGATATGTTAATCTATTAATGTTCATCTAAAATATAAGGAAAACAATTATTTGTTATGGTCTTACTAAGGGATCGTCTAAAGGTAAGAATTATGACACAGTCCTAACCT
This sequence comes from Helianthus tuberosus, assembly GCA_030545235.1. NCBI lineage: Eukaryota > Viridiplantae > Streptophyta > Magnoliopsida > Asterales > Asteraceae > Helianthus > Helianthus tuberosus. Next base: position 147,262,175 of record CM060445.1, on the reverse strand, counting down.
TCAAAGAGTTGTTTAAAAGTAGGAAGGCTACCACGGAAGCCTTAACCTTCAAACGGTCGTTTAAAAACATGTGAGACTAGATTGTCAATTTTGATAATATTAAAACTATATATAAAATTAATAGTTGCAGAAGAGAGGATGATGCAAGCTGTAGAACCAGGTTGCAAGTATTTTGATGAAGGTCCTTGTGTGTCTGCGCTGGATTGTCACAAGAGCTGTAAGAAAACAGGAGCCAGATCTGGAGATTGTACTGGATCAAAAGGATCTAGTAGCTATATGTGTCAATGCTACAAGTGCAAAAAAAATGATTTACTTTTACTAAATGTGCTTAATGTAATAAATAATCTTAGTTACTCCTGTAACATCTGACAAATTGGGTTCCCAAAATCCGACCCGGTTTGAAACGAACTCTCCAATAAACGAACGTGACTGAAATATTTATTGTTATTTAACTTAGTTCATATACTTATTTAAATGTACACAGTAATATAAAATGATACAAGTCATTTACCCCTTTTAGTTATTTTAGTAATATAATTGTAACGTTCGCCAAATATGGATTCCAAAGGAACCAAACTAGTTTAAACTTTCAAGGAGTACTAATTTTTTTTAGAATGATAAATAAAAACGAAATTTTTATCTCCCTTGATCATCCCAAAATATATTTATATATATACACATATATAGGTATGATATAAACAACATCGTTATCGCGAGCTTGAACTATAAGGACCAATTCGCTTGGTATATATTTCAAGATTTTTTTATTATAAAAATAAATAATTAATAATTTTATATGATACGTGTATAAATACTAAGATTTAAAATGCTTGAAGTTGTAAATTTTAAATGTTAAATAAAAGGGTAATTCATAAAGTCTTGAAAATGTTTTTGTTGTAAACTTGACAAACAGTCCATGGACTAGTTCTGATTAATTTGGAAAGTTATGAGTAAATAAAGTTTGGTTTATTTTGAAAACTACATTAGATGTCAGGGGCTTAGGCTATCAAAACCCCAAAACCTTTTGTTAAGAGAAATTTACGAAAATAGCCAAGAATAAGTTTGACTTACCAAAATGGCCACCTCATGCGTCGATGGAGCAGGACATCACCGATTACGAGACACCTTATGCGTCCTTAAATATAGAAGTGAAACGTGTCCGTGACTCATCCCATGCGTCCATGACTCATCCCATCATCCCATGCGTCCCTAACTCATCGCATGAGTCCTTAAATATAGAAGTGACACGTGTCTCAATAGGATGCATGGGATGATCACAGACGCATGGGATAATGGGATGAGTCACGGACACATGGGATGAATCACGAACGCATGGGATGATGGGATGAGTCACGGACGCATGGGATATCTCAAATCTCGCTAAAAGTAAATTTTATGAGTCACGGACGCATGAGATGAGTCACAGATACATGGGACGCATGGATGTCATTGAAACACGCAAGAGGTGTCTCGTAATCAGTGATGCCCTGCTTCACCGATGCATGAGGTGGCCATTTTGGTAAGTCAAACTTATTCTTGGCTATTTTCGTAAATTTCTCTAAGAGGAATCCTCCCCAAACCTGGTCATAAACCTGGTAACTCCGATTTTCCGACAAGTTACCGTATCAAAGTGAATCAATGTGTTATTTGTTTATATTAAACTTCAATATCCATGAGATCAACCTTACAAGACCACGAACCTGGACGTTTTTATCCACCAAAATCCCGTACACACACCAACTTGACTTTTTCCGAATTCGAAAACTATGAAGTTTACCAGAACATGAATCAAAAGGGTGTTATAACTTAAATGATTGATATATGCTAATACGGTTTCGACACCATCAGAGAGTCACTCAAAAATACCCTCCTTCGAAGAAGCCGCAGCCTGTCGCCGGAGACGTCCGAAGTACACGACGGGACATAATTCTGTTTATTTCGGAACATTTTTTAATTATCTATTGCTCCTCGCTAGTTCACCATTGAAACCTTTATCTTCTTCGTCGTTAATAATCGTGGAAACAAATTGTAAACTGGGTTGGGGGATGTTGGTTATCAGCCCAAGATCAAACACACAAAGTTTAATGCTATAATTCTTGCTTAAATGAAAAATGAGAGTACACAAATAACCTACTGCTACTACCTGATTTATAATTAAGGAATAATGGAATTTAATAATCCCAACTTTCACCAGTTGGCCGACAACGGACCCAACTTCAAAAATAGCCACTGGCGGTCCCAACTTTTGACATTTTGTAAAACATTGGACCCTTGCTGGGAGAGGAGGAGAGGGTGGTCCCAACTTCAAACATTGGACCACTAGCGGTCACCACTAACATCCCTTGGACGGTGTTAGCAAGGGTCCAATGATTTACGAAATGTCAAAAGTTGGGACCGCCAGTGGCTATTTTTGAAGTTGGGTCCGTTGCCGGCCAACTGGTGAAAGTTGGGATTATTAAATTCCATTATTCCTATAATTAAAAGAGTAAATAAACACATGCAAAAATAACCCACGAACTCCTTTATTCTCACAGCAATCTTCCAACTTTCACCTCAATACTAGGTCAATCTTGACTTCTTCTAAATCACATTAACCAACTTATGTGGATAACCCACTTTCTGACCTGTACCCATGACCGACTTGACCCGTATACAACCCGTAACATCAAGATTAATTCCAACACTCACCCCCTTAATATTGATGTCGTTTCTTTCTACTTGCTCGATTCTTGCTTGCATTCATTCTTGCTTTCCATGCTAAAACTGGATCGGTTTTCTTGCTTGATTCGAATCACTCTTGAATGCTTTATTCGAATCCGTTCTTGCCGACTTGATATTCGAACACAACGTCCGATCTTGCTACTTCCTACGAACCACACGGGTCCGGTCTCTTGCTAACTTCAAGTTTTCTTTCTTTCTTCGGGCTGTCGATTCTTTCTTTCTTTCAAATCGACGCTCATACTTTCTTCTTTCTAGCCGATGCTTTCACGTTCTTTCTTACCGCACCGGTCTCTTTCTTACTTTCTTGCGAGGCCTTCTTTCTTTCTTTCTTGCTAAGCGACTCCGGCCTCTTTCTTCTTTCTTGTGGCGCCTCTTCTTTCTTTCATAACGATTCAAAGATTTGAACCCGACTTTCTTTCTTGCTGATCTTGCTTCAAACTAGCTAATTTCTTCGAGAATTAGTTCACCATGTAGATTTCTTGCTGTTTCCAATCTTACTTTCTTCGACAGTAAGTATGCTATTGACTTTATGTTACTCTTGCCAAGTCAAAAGACATTTTTACTCCTTCATGCATGACCAGTTGTACAGTACAACTAACATCTGATCTTTTCTCTTTGCCTTCTCGCATAGCTACCTAAACACATGCTGTTCACAAATCAAAAGACAAATACCTTGGCTTGCATTCCCAACACCTTGCTCACACACATGCTTGTAGTTTCTTGTCATGCTCCTCCTTTTCTTTCCTTTTAATTTCACTTTCGACATTCGCTGGTTGCTTCCTTTTTTTTTCTTTCATCGATCGATGACATCACCACCATATGTTACGGCCTTGTCGTTGTTCTACCTTCCGTAACACATTGTGATTTGTTTCCTCATCCCCGCAATCACCGCCACAAACGTTGCTCTTCGGTTTGTTTTTTTCGGTGACCTATCTTTTCTTTCTTCTTCGATCACCAGTAACTTTCGCTAGTGTCTCGTTCCTGAACGTTGTTCTGCAAATTTATTCTCCGTTTGCATCCTCTCAGTTTAGAGGGATGCTCCGCCCATCTCGGAAGTCGACTCTCAAATCCGCAACACCTTCTTTAACCTTGCTCTGATACCAAATGATCAGCCCAAGATCAAACACACAAAGTTTAATGCTATAATTCTTGCTTAAATGAAAAATGAGAGTACACAAATAACCTACTGCTACTACCTTATTTATAATTAAAAGAGTAAATAAACACATGCAAAAATAACCCACGAACTCCTTTATTCTTGCAGCAATCTTCCAACTTTTACCTCAATACTAGGTCAATCTTGACTTCTTCTAAATCACATTAACCAACTTATGTGGATAACCCACTTTCTGACCTGTACCCATGACCGACTTGACCCATATACAACCCGTAACATCAAGATTAATTCCAACAGGGGACGTTCAGTTGGGTGGGTTATAATGAAGAAGATGATACAGTTAATGGATGTTTAATTAAAAACAAAATCTAAATATTTCAAGATCAAGTGTCATGACTCAGTGGTTAGAGGTCATGGGTTCGAGTCCCGGCTCCAACTTTCTTGCTGTTTAACTTTAAATACGGAACAAGATATCACACCAAACTGAACATGGCGCAGTGGTTAGAATGCTACACATGTATTATTTTGTAATATTTTTCTTTCCTAGAGACTTAGGAATACATGTATTATTTTTTTATTATTTATTGTTTTGAAAACAGAATTACAAACATTATTAAAAACCTCTTCGGATCAACCCAATCATGCCTCGATCACCTATTCCGCTGCAGGTCGTGGTGTGACAACTCCTTACTATATTTTTTTGAACGTCCAACAAAACCTGGTCATCCGAGTACACCCATAGGAAAAATGTCACCTACACCCGCAATCACTATCATTGACATCACTAGTGAGACCACCCGTCATCAATTCCAAAGGAAATCCACCGGTCAAAAACCCACCATGGTAAAACCTCATGCTCGTATGAAGTGAGTATAATCATGTAACGTATGTATAACAATCGGTCAGAGTTATGTATTATTTTTAATATGTAATCTTTAAACTTTGGAATATTGGATTTTAATAATCCAAACTATTCGCCGTTGGCCGCCAACAGTCTCAATTTTAAAAATAAATTCCAGCTATTGACATATTGGCCACCAATGGACCCTGACTAACAGAACCCTAATGTCGTTAGTCTTCGGTCGCAGGAAACCGTTTTCGGCCAGAAAAAAGTTTCTAAAGGTCCGATCTAAGGTTACAAAGAGGTTTGGGACGAAAATGTTGAGTTTTCCAACCAAAAAGAAGTTTTCCGACGAAAAAGTTTCTGGCGACTTCAATAATTATGGCTTTTACTAGAAAAAAGTTTCTAAAGGTCCGTAATAAGGTTACAAATAGGTTTAGGATGAAAATGCTGAGTTTTCCGGCCAAAAATAAGTTTTCCTGCCAAAATCGTTTTTCTGGTGACCAGAGACTAAAGGCGTTAGGTATAACAACCCTCGAAAAACGCCCTAAATATACCCCGTATATGAGAATCGGACCCGTATAACTTTAGTTTTTATAAAAATCAAATAAAATAAGAAATTAGTGTCGCTCGCGGGCCGCGACGAGATAGGGGGTGACTCGCGGGGCGCGAAGATCCCTTGTTTGTCTAAACCCCAGGGTGCCACGTGTCCCCTCTTCGTGTTGAGTCTAAGTGATGAGAAAACCACCATAGCCGTAGCTAGGGGGTCTCTCACGGAGCGCGACTGGACCAAGCCAGTGGGTCGCCTATAAAAGGAGGCCTTTGGCCTCAGTCTCAATTCGTTCATCAAATTCTTTCTCTCTCAACTTCTAATAGGCGAAAATTATCGGGTATTATACCCTTAAAACACGAAGCAATGCCTCGTTGTAAGTATTTTAACCCCCAATCACTAATTCGTTACCTTACACGATTGATCTAGGGATCCGTAACGCATGTCGAGGCTCTGCCTGACTAAGTTCGTTGGATTTTTGTCTCGTGTTGTATGGCTAAGTGACTTGGTTTAATTTACTAACACGTGTGCATTGTCAATTTTTAATAGAAAATAATCAGGAAAAGCAACAGGAAGCTATAGAAACACCTAAGTCTACAATGTGAGTCATTCTCTTTTTCTACCAAACTCTTTTAACAAAACCTCAAGTATTTTTAGTTATACTTACAGTGATTGAGTCTATGTATTCTACAATTGCTACCGGTGTGTGGGGTTTTCTATACACTACTAGTAAAACGTTACTATTGGACAACGAGTTAGCTAATGAGTAATATGACCACCGTCATGGAACTGCCAACATGACAAATACTGAATGAGTATATTGGTAGATATAAACATTGTAATCGCTCTCAATATTGTAAAGTTATAAAAGCTTCTTTTGATTAAATTGGGATGCACTCGCCGGTATTTCTTGCTGATAAAACTTTTTAAAACGCGTTTTAGGTAACTTAATGTGAAGCTATAAGAAGCCAGCTATGGGGCACTGAAGACTTAAAGAAGTGGCTATAAAAATTACCTAAATAAAAGTTTATGTTTTCAGCAATTAGGGTTTATCCCTATAAATGTATTATGAATGAAACATCGGTTTTATCCCATTTATTTATTATAAAAGTTTGGTGTTTTTGAAACTCTGAAATTATTTTCTAACTACGATCCGGATGTTTCATTTCCGCTACGAATTTAATAAACACCGATACCACTTGACTGGTTCGTGGCTCCTGCTCCTGGGGTAGGGGCCGGGGGCTGCGACATTAGGGTTCTATTAGTCAGGGTCTATTGGAGGCCAATATGTTAATAGTTAGGACTGCTAGTGGTTATTTTTGAAGTTCGGACTGTTGGCGGCCAACGGTGAATAGTTGGGATTATTAAAATCCAATATTTCTTAAACATATTACGCAACCTCATATATAGAATTAAATAACCTAATACGTATAATTACGCAGCCTTACATATTATACAGAAAGGTTTTCAAAAAAGAAATTGTTTTTTCCAACAAATATCATACTCGTGTCAAAGAGAATAAAATGTTCGATTCTAGGATTTAAAAAAAATGTTAAAGTTATATGTGGACCTTAGTTATGAGAACAAGAGGGAAATAAAAGACTTATCAATAGAAAAGATGTAAACAGAGACTAAAATGGACCTTAGTTATGACAATAAGAGGGAAGAGTGAATTTAAAGGATTGTCCTTTATCTTTATACTCATTTGCAGGCGCTGTCCTTTTTGTTTAAAATTTACGAGTTTTGTCCTTTATGTTTTCAAATCATACACGTTTTGTCCTTTAGCCCTAACCCATTTAGATTTTTCTGTCAAATCTGGTTATGTGCAATGCACATGAGGGTAACATTGTCTTTTCGCCCTATTCTTTAAAAATACATAAAAAAGAAAAAAAATATTATATATCATAACAAAACCCTTATCTCCCTCTCATCTCAAAAGTCACTTACTGTCTTCCTCATCTCTCACTCTCAATCTACAATCAGAATGGAGAAACACATCCAATCTTGCATACATACTACCAACAGAAACACAACGTCCACACTTATTGAAGAAACACAACTTCCAATCTTATTCAAGGGTTCTGCTCAGAATGATAATTTCATCAAACCTTGCATATACCAGATCCATAAGCCTGAAAACAATGGGGTTTTTGGTACACACTACCAGATCCGTCGTTGGAGATCCATAAGTCATCGTCATTCTGCCAGTTCCATAAGTCGCCGCCGTCGAATGATTGAATCCTGATGTAGGTGTGATTGTGTGGGTTATCTAATGTGATTTGGGGTTTTTAGTTCACACTCTTTTTGTATTTTTATATTTGATGGTGGTTTTCAGATTGACTCAATCGTTGAGGTGGTGTTTATGGAAGATGGAATTTGGGGTTATGATTTGCAGTGATGGGTTGTTTTTATGGTGGCATATCTTAGTGGTGGGTTTGAGTGGCAGTCAGATGTGGTGTGGGGTGGGTCGTGTGAAGGTGGTGGTACGGGGCGGGAGGTGGCACGGGGGTGGGTGGTGACGGGAGCGGATGTTGGTAGTGGGTTTTAGTGGTGATAACAGACGGTGTGGACTGCGTGGAGGTGGTGGCGGTGGTGGTACCGTAGTTAGACTGATAGTGTGTTGTGACTTGTGATAGAGATAGAGGTTTATCATATATGTGTGTGTGTGTATTTGTATAGATAATTATGGAGAATTATTGCAGGTTGTTGAAGAGAAATTAGGGTTTTGAAATAGGATTGATTTAGGAAGAAGAGGGTTTTGTTATGATATATAATATTTTTTTCTTTTTTATGTATTTTTTAAGAATAGGGTGAAAAGACAATTTTACCCTCATGTGCATGATTTGACAGAAAAATCTAACTGAGTTAGGGCTAAAGGGTGACATCTGCGCTTGTAATCATAGTAAACAATTCAGTTATCAATGAAATAAAGTTATTTGACCCCAATGTTTGTTTGTTTATGTTTGACATTTTTCATGTTTTGATTTTTATTCAATTTCAAACTCTATATCGCTTTCTGGAGAGTTATACACAAACTGGTGCGTAAACGTAATCAGTTTAACGCGACAAATACTCCGTAACATCAACATATGCTTAACATACCTTAAATAACCTTTACATAACTTAGAAATAAGTTCTGAAGGCTTTGGTATGGCAAAATCAAGTTAATTCTCTTAACAGGGACTAAATTCGACAAACTGCGAAAGTATGCCGATTTGAACTGTAACGGACATTCCGAAACTTGATCATAAGTTAAACATACCCTAAATATCCTTTACATAGCTTATAAATAGGCTTTGAGGGGTTCGGTGTGTTAAAATAAACTTTATGGTCATTCAGGGACTAAAAGCGTCAAAAAGTGCATAAGTTTGCATTTTCGCGCATAACTTACGTTCTGAATATATTCGGACATCCAAAAATTTATGTAAGCATTAAAATATTTTATTTTAGTGTTTGGCATGATAAAAATCCATTCGTCGCGCAATTTGGATCGTTTTTCGCGATCGTGCGCATTTCGTCGTAATTAACCGAACAACACAATCGTACGACCAAACGAACTGACATCTGGGATATGTTTGAGCATATTTTAAGTTACCTATGTTATAACATCCTTGTGGAGCTTGAAAATGGCTTTGACAGGTGTTAGAAGTGCTTAAACTCGACAAAACAAGGTGCAGGGGCTAAACTGTAAATAAGTGAAAGTGGCTGGTATGCAGGTCCCTTACGGACCGTATGGACCATAACTTATGGTCCGTAAGCTTGTGCCAGCATCACAAAAATCAGAAGATTCCAATTCAGCAGCTGTCCTGGTTTTTAATCCCTGATTTCTCAATGTTGTGGACTTGTTGCTGGTTTTGCTCATTGCCTAATCCATGTTTAACAAATGTATGGTCAAGATTGAAGCTTCACAACACTTGGAATGATCTTAGAGCTCCCTACTTCTTATAAATAGCAACCCCATTTCACTTCATTCTCAACCATGATTAGATTTTTCTCTAAGTTGGAGTGGAAACACTTCATACCTGAGAAAATTTTAGATCAAACATCCTTCTTGGACCCTTTGTAAGTCTCCTTCATGCTTGTTCTTGTATTTCAAGCATGAAAGTCAAACTATGTTTGACTTTCAGCTTTGACCAGTCAATGGTCAACACAAAGTTCCATTGAACTTTGCAACGTGAGCGTAATCACGATGGTTATAGTCCCTTGTGACTATACCTACTGATTACCACGTTGACTAGGCAGAGTGACGAGTCATAGTTTCGGCCAAAATGCGTATTTGTGCGTATTTTGAAACGAAACTACTATTGGGTATCAAAAACGTTTGTTTTGATACCAAAAACTTGTTTTCTAACTTAACTAAACATGTTTTAGCATGTTTAGCTCGTCACTTTTAGTTTAGAGCTTATGTAGAGTCATAAGTCAAGCGGACTAAACACCCGCTTAGACTTTCGACCTCGACCCGTTTGGTCGATTATTAGGATCCAACCAAGCACTTTAGGTGACCATAGTTGTATAGGGAATAACCTTCCGAGGTTATACCTTATGGTCACGTCATTTAAGTAGTTGCATGATAGGTAGTATATATGCCTTAGGTAAATTACCAAAATGCCCTTTTTACGCCAAAATTCATTTTAAGCATATGTAACCCAAATTTTGACATCTAAACTGATTTAACAACAATATTAGACATGTTAAGGCATATATTACTTGTCATAGGACTAATTAGGCGGTCCGAACGCGTTTTACGCGAACGATGCGTTAAAGTAGCATAAGCTACCTAAACGGGTTGTGATGGGTCGTAAGCACTTAGGTTAGGTTTCATTTTGGTATGTAGGCCTTGTTAAACCATATTACATGAGTTCTTACACTCATTTGGTTTACGAACCCTCATACTATCCGATCCTCCGATTTAGGTCCGTTTATTAACATAATTACCTATATTAGGTGCCGTTTGATTCTGTGATCTTCTAGCTTTGCTTGGTTGTTATCCTAGGACTTCTAAGCAATCTCAAGTGAGTACATAGACCCCTCTTTTACTGTTTTCCAACGTTTTGGGGTGAAACACATGTGCCTACTTGTTATTTTCATGCTTTCCATGTTTTCATATCATATACTTGCTATGTTCATTAGTACACTATTAGTACATAATTTCATTCTCTTTTGCTTTATATGTTAACTTAGCATATTTAGCACATTGATTTACCTGACTTTTCTGCTTTGTATGTTAACTTAGCATACTTAGTACATTACTTTCATTACATGTTTACAATTTGATATGACATTTGGTTTGTTTAACGGGTCTAAATTGCATTCATTAACACTAGCTACGCCGCTCGGTAGTAAGTAATGGTACCATAGGACTTGACAAATCCTGTTCCTGACATCCTAGGTTTGTTTGGGTGTAAGGAATGACTGAATCCGAAAACATTTTACTTTGATAATCTTTACTCTAAGGTTATCCTGATGTCTCAAGGCTTGAATGTATGCGTTAACTTACCGCATAAGTGTTTGTATCAGTAAAGCATGTATTTATTTAGTTATTTTACAAAACATAATTTTTGATTTATTCAAAATACTTTGTTTTGTACATTTTTACTTGTGGTTTAAGTAGTCTCATTTTACTTACCATACATAACTTTTGTTTACACATTACATGGTTTATATTCAACTTGGGTTATACTATGACATTTGACTATTGGATTAAACATGGATATTTTACAATGTTGGTTGGTTTGAGTGACTTAAATAACGAGGTGTGTGTAATTTGTTACAAGCATGGTGGATACGCCGCTGGTACTTCCTATATATAAGTGCTTGTATAATATTACATATCGTAGCGTCATTTAAACCACTTCAGTTTAGACATATTACATTTACAACACCTTATCACTTAAACATTGTTTTACAAATAACTTGGTTTATACAAACTCTTTTTACTTGGTTATTCTTTTAACCATACAATATTCTTTTATATATATACATATCATCTGATTTTGCTAACGTTTTTCAAATGATTTATAAAACAAAACAATTAACAAGGTTCATGACTTATTTTTATTAAACATTTTCTTTAAACTCGAGTCATGAATCCTATTTTCATAAACCTATGTATCTCACAGGAATTTTTATGCTGACGTACCTATTTTCACATGTGTTTTCAGGAGCTGTTGCTTAGGATGTTCGTGACATACTAGGGCAGACTTGTGCCTTAGAGACTTAAAATGAAGATAGAACTAGTTTAATTATGTGGTGTACTCTTTGTTTCAGTTATTTTAAGACAATGTAACCCTTTGTTTGATGAATAAAACATAACTTTTAAATGCCATGGTTGCAAACAATAATTATGTTATAACACTTCCCGACGTTTCCGCCACGATTTGATGTTTTACGTGGTCGGGGTGTGATAGAAGAGTTGGTATCAGAGCCAATGGTTATGGGGAATTGGATTTTAATAATCCCAACTTTCAGCAATTGGCCGATAATAATCCCAACTTCAAAAATAGCCTACAACACTCCCAACTTGTAACATTTTGGCCAGCAATGATCCTTGTCTAACTGGGTTAGTTAAAAGTGACGTGGCAAGTGACGTGGCAGCTGACGTGTTTAAAACTTGAAATATTTTGGCCACCAATAATCCCCAGTTTCACTAATTGGCCGGTAATAATCCTCCAGTCACCACCATCATCTCCGACCTCCACCACCACCACAGCACCGCCACCGCCACCACCACCGCACCGCCACTACCACCACCACCACCACAGCACCGCCACCACCACAGCACCGCCACCACCACCACCACCGCACCGCCACCACCACCACCACCGCACCGCCACCACCACCACCACAGCACCGCCACCACCACCACCACCGCACCGCCACCACCACCACCACCACAGCATCGCCACCACATCACCGCCAGTTGCCACGTCACTTGCCGGTAATAATGGTGGCGGTGATGTGGTGGCGGTGCTGTGGTGGTGGTGGTGGTGGCGGTGCGGTGGTGGTGGTGGTGGCGGTGCTGTGGTGGTGGTGGTGGTGGTGGCGGTGGTGGTGGTGGTGGCGGTGCTGTGGTGGTGGTGGTGGTAGTGGCGGTGCGGTGGTGGTGGTGGTGGCGGTGCTGTGGTGGTGGTGGAGGTCGGAGATGATGGTGGTGACTGGAGGATTATTACCGGCCAATTAGTGAAACTGGGGATTATTGGTGGCCAAAATATTTCAAGTTTTAAACACGTCAGCTGCCACGTCACTTGCCACGTCACTTTTAACTAACCCAGTTAGACAAGGATCATTGCTGGCCAAAATGTTACAAGTTGGGAGTGTTGTAGGCTATTTTTGAAGTTGGGATTATTATCGGCCAATTGCTGAAAGTTGGGATTATTAAAATCCAATTCCCCAATGGTTATAGGGAATTAGGTTATTAGTAATGCTTTGACCTAGACTATAACCTTTCTAGGACCCCAACACAAGTTGTCTTGTGTTTAGATTTTAAAACATGCACTTCACCTATCCTTAGGTGATCACCAAAACGAGAAGCCAATTTTCTAAAACGATTTTTGAAAATCAATCATCTGTTTTTAAATGATTTATTAAATGGTTTTGAACTCTTTGATTTTTCATAATGATTTTGAAAATTTACCATCCATTTTTGAATGTTTCTTTTGGCCTTGTGCCTTCCAAGTTTTCAAAATCTCGTCAAAGTTTTGGGTTCTAAATAGTGTGAACACGTGCAAACTGGAAGAGTGAATGCCTGTACCCTGGGTTTTCTGTCTAAGGCTAGAGTGTTCGTACAAATCCACATAATCGGACCAGTCACTCTTACCTGGGAACTCTTGGGGTGAGTGTTCACTTATAGGCGAGTATGTCTTCGTGAAGCATTATTTTTGACCCATTTACTTTGATTAGTCACTATGTGTCGTTTGTTTGCTTTGTGATACGGACAAATGACCACCATCTTTGCTTTTTGTCGATTTTTGTTCCATCTCATTCTTTTCATCTAAATCATCTCACTCGTTCCTTTCATGTTTCCTCTTTTAGAATGCCTCCTCAATGCGAAAATCCGCTACCGAATGCCGAACTGGCAGAAATCATCGCGCAGCAAATGGCTGCTGCGTTCCCAAATCTTATTGCTCAATGGAACCAAGCCAACAACAACAATAATGCTCCATGAAACTTCAAGATTTTTAACTCGGCTAAACCACTCAAGTTCAGTGTTTCTGAAGGGGCAATTGGGCTTCTTCAATGGTTCGAGAGCATTGAGAGTACATTCCGTCACGTTCTTTGTCCTGAGAATCGGAAAGTCGAGTTTGCATCAAGCGTGTTTCAGAAGAGGGCTCTCACATGGTGGAACGGGGTTATGAGAGACCGTGGTGCTGAGGTTGCTTTAGCACAAATATGGGCTGAACTTCGGGCGCTGTAAGTCCCGTATAACCGGATCTTTCAATGATATCAAACAACACCAAGTTTGTGCGGAATCCAAACTTGATGTGATTCAAGAATAAACCGAAGAAATATGAAAGTACGAACCGAATATGAAGAACACACCGAATCACTTTCAACACTTGCACACGATTCTATTACTGTCAAAGCAAAATCATCTAGTACAAGTGCTCACAAACAAATCGCCTCCCACTCTCTGTTTCTCTAGAATTTCTGTAACTAGGAGGTTCCAACCCTAAATCAAGTTAAAAACTTGTTTATATACTAACTCAAGCCCAATTCCCTACATGGGCTCCCCTTGGGCCTGCTTGGCCCACATGGCCTAAAGCTTGGCCCAAGTGACCTATAAAGGTCCACAACCTAATATAAACTAACCCGGTAAGGCCCAGTTCGTAACCATAACCCGTTTTGTTAACTTGATGCGTCAGTCTCACACTTTAGGGCCTAACAATCTCCCCCTAGACTGATGCCATCAAATTGTCTTCATAGCATGAATTCAGCAACGTCTTCAACGAAGTCTATGGTTGTCGCTATGCTGCAGATGTTGTGGAAGTTCTTGACTTCTGAACTCTCAGCACTTGGTCTCTTTCTTCAGCTCTTGTGGTTTGCTTCATATCAGGATCTCGATCAGCATCTGCTTGAAAATCTTGTCAATAAGAATGTGAGAGGAGGATTCTCAGCAGCTCTTTTCTTCTTCAATCTTTGTCTTTCAAGAAGGTTCACGGTACTTCTTCAAATGTACTTTCACTGTCAGACGACGTTTCGTATCCGGTTCTTCTGACTCAGGTACATCTTGTTGTTGTGATGCTTCAGGCTTCTTCAGCAACTAACAGCATCTCAGTCTTCGTCAACCCCTGTTCTTGATTGAAATCAAGTTCTGCACATGCTCACAAACTCATAAGCAAACATTTCTTAAGCAACAGGGAGAGTACCATATGAACACCAGGTACATCCAAGTACTTGTACTCAGATTTCACAGTTTAAATTCGTACAATTTTGATGATCAGTCAAATCTTCAAGAACGGTTATATTTTTAATTTTTAAGAAAACAAATAAACACTCTATTTTTGGATTTTTGGTTTTATAGAAAAACAAGACACTATTTTTGTATTTTTTGAATTTTTTTATTTTTGTATTTTTTTATTTATTTATTTTTTAATTTTAAGAGCAAGAAACAAATAAGAACTCAAAATATAAACAACTACCATAATATACAATTACAATTGCAATGGGATCAAAATTCGTTCTCAGGCAAACTAAGGAACACTTTTCAGTACGAGCCTAATCAAACTGGTCTATGCGATTGCCAATATGTTTTTCCACTTAAACTTTAACGCTCTACTTTCAATTTTCAACTTTGTGATATGCTTTAGGTAATATTATACTATTTTACCCGTGTGTCCCATTCCAAGGCATACCCCCGCGATCAAGGTAAGCACAACGATTCATCGTAGCAGGTGAGTATAATGATGTCATCCTTTAAGATATCCTGACTGTGTCTAGGTCTGCATATAATCTGTTTTATCATGTTTTGATTTCTTAACAATGAACACCCAAATAAATACTAATCAAATCCTGGAAATATAAACAGCACACTCTATCATGCAAGTATCTTCCCTACCACATATTTCACAAGTCCAATCCAGATTTCTGAAATCTTAACTGGGAATAGATTGAGAAGAGAATAGAATAGATCTTAAGCAGAGATGGTATAATATACAGATCAAATGAGTTTTTCTCAATTTGATATAGGTTTCTTGGGTTTCTTTTGGGCACTTGAGGGCCTCTTTCGGGTGTATTAGATCTATAGCGCGGCAATGTACAGCTAGGTCAGCATGTATCTGGATGCAGCAGAAGCTGTCGTTGCCTAGCACCTCCAGGTAAGCATATATCTGGATGCAGCAGAGGAGGTACACGACTTTTTTCAGAGAAGATTTCAGAATCAGATCAAAATTGTGTGTATCGGGACAATATACAGACATTCAAATAGAAATGAGCTAATTCCAAGTGGCTTTTTTTCCTGGGGTCATATACTATTTTAGTTCTGAACAGAAGGACAGCCAAGATATCCCCGGATGATTCAACAATATAAAGACCCGAAACCTCAGATGTTGGCTATCTATCAACGCAAGATTTAAGACCATAAAATCATACGCCGTTGGTATGTTACCCACATGGTACATAGTTCGTTATGTTTATAACACTTAGTATCTTTTTTCATTTTGAGCGTCAAGCCTATCGACATATCGCAGTAGATCCTAGTCTTTTCAGCTATGGCACCTTACATGTGTTAGTCAAACCCTTTAACACAAACATTTATTTCACTTCCCATATCATGCAATCTTTCTTTTTCGCTTTTTCATTTACTAATGTTTTTGTATTTTTCTCATTTTCTCCCCCTAAAACAATGCATATATATACAGCAAACTCTTTTTGTGTTTTTCTTTTTCTGAGTTTTCTCCCCCTTAAACTCTATTTCTATCTATATGTTCCTCTCCCCCCCTAAATTTGTGCATAAATCTTGTATTTTTGCGCAAATTTACCATTTACTAGAGAAAGGAGACTTCATATACAAATTAATGAACTAAGAAAAAGAAAAAATATTTTTGCTTAACCGTTCCATCATTAGATTGAAGACTAATCAAATTCAAATCAAAGTACTGAATTTAAACG
The DNA here is from genome assembly GCA_030545235.1 of Helianthus tuberosus. NCBI lineage: Eukaryota > Viridiplantae > Streptophyta > Magnoliopsida > Asterales > Asteraceae > Helianthus > Helianthus tuberosus. The sequence goes on along the minus strand of CM060445.1, from coordinate 147,245,840 downwards.
GTACCTTTTGCTGATCATTATCTTACTTCTGTTATCTCCTCCAAAGGAAACCTATCATCTGTAAAAAAAATTTGAAGTTTTTGCAACAGTGAAATGTTACCCGTTTTTTATCTCTGGAACAACCGCTATCAACATTCCAGAGATTGTCAACAGCTCCTCCTTAGTTGTTCCTGAAAAGTAAGGAGATTAGTAAGACATTGGTACCCAGGCTATCGTGGTCCTGGGATTTCCTGAAGCATCAAAATAAGACACTTCTTTTAAACATAGGTCCCCTTTGGTTTCAAGGATTGGAGATATTGCTGCTTTGGATTTGGGTTTCCAAATCTGTTTCGGTTTAACAAACGTGTTTGTTGCCTTCGGTTGAGCAACTTTAGCTGATTCAGGCTTGTTAGTTTTAGAAAAACGTTTTTTGTTCTTGAACAGCCTTGCGTTTGTTTTTAGCAGCGTTCCAATCCCCATCAGAAGGTTTAACCTTGGGATTCACATTCTTCATTGCCTTAGGTGAAGATACCTTCATTGGCTTGGAATGATTGTTATCCTTTGGTGTAACCCTCTGATTTTGCATATAGTAGGGTACATAGGGACGATGTGTGCAATTTCGAGCAATGTGACCAGCAATGCCGCAATTGAAGCATGTCTGTCTCTTCATGTAGAAAGCATTCTGATCAGTTGGATTTGCTCTTGCAGGCCCTGAAGGACGAACCGGTCCTTTCTGTGCTTTTTTGTGTTGCACATTTCTTGCAAACGAGGATGAATTTGGATGTCTGTACTTGTCGTTTGCTGGGGCCTTCTGTGGTGGAGATTTCTTTTGATTCTTCTTGTTTTGTTTAGACTGCAAGTCTTGTTCAGAAATCTCACCAGTCTTTCTGAAAGCTTTGTTAGCACAGTCAAATGCATATTTCTCACATTTGCCATTACTGACTGGCTTAACAAAATCATTTTTCACGTCACGGGTCTTTTGCGGACGATTGCTGCCCGTTGAGGACTGTGAAGAGCCTGATCGTCTTTGATGTTTAGGCTTCTTATTTCCGCGTCCTTTACCTGCTCGCTTCGGCTCTTGTTGCTTGATCTGAACCTTTTCATCACTAACAGAAGGCTCAGATTGTTCAGCTTGCGTACTTGGAGTCTTGTTCATGTCAGTTTTCACTTCATCAGCTTTGGTAGGATCCGAGACTTCTGGTTTATCAGATGAAACACCAGAAACTTCAGCAAAAACTTCAGCTGAAACATTAGACGAATTTTCAGCACAAGACGGTTCTACACATGACGCCTTTGAGCTGAATCCACTAGAATCAACTGATTCCAATTTCTCAGAATCAGCTGCTTCCGATGATTCACATTTGGAATCAGATGGTTCAGCTGGCTCATTTGTTTCGTTTGCCGATTCAGTCTCTGTTACGCAAGCAGCAAGGTTTTCGCCCAAATCATCAGGCCTGAAATTAATCATAGAGCGAAAAACCTTAAAAAAATCAAACGTCGAAATAGAGTCTGGATTAGATTCATTTATTAAATTTTCAGAAGAATCAGACTCTGATGCTTGTTCATCCCCAACTACATTTTCAACTTTTACTTCAACTACTTCATCTGCAGGGGAAGACGAAGCATTAGCATCAAAAGTACCCTTTGAAACAAAATTTACCAAAGAACTCGCTCGTTTATCAAAAGGTCTGCTGTTGATTGATGACTTATCAGTTTTAGGACCGTAAGCCATCTTGTCCTCATTCATCAATTCCTCCTCAGTCATGGGTAAATATGTGTAGTTGTCATTATATGGAGGAGGAACTTGATTGAAACCCAAACCACACCCTTTCTTTTCCTTGTATGCGAGCTGTTGATCACACAAGTTTTTGACTAATTTGCTGGAAGAATCAAATTTCTTAATATTAAGCTCATTAATTTTATATCTATCTCTGATATCTTCCAGTTCCTTAGTCACAGTGCACAGTTTCTCCTGAACATAGAAGAGTTGAGTTGATTTCACACTTACATCATCCTTGAGTTTGACGATGTCTTTTCGCTGAGCTTCAGTCTTTTCTTTATAAATTTTTTCGTTTTTTGATAAAGTAAAGTTTTTATTTTTGATATCTTGATAATCTTGAATTAGCTCAGCGTTGTGTATTCTATAAACTTCAACTCTTTTTCTACATTCAGGAGTGCAAAAGACAGAGAGTATCTCTTCTCTGGTAATTTCTTGAACCACTGGTTTGTGAAACACGAATGCCATAATTTCAGTGGGTGGTTGATACTTTTGTTCTTCTCCTCAAAACACAAACCAAACAAGAACCCGTGTACTTGCTAACTCAAATACTCAGCAGTCGAATGAACCAGCTTTCTAAACCGCACCTCAAAAATCTGTCAAAACTTATCACACCAAACCAAACCAAACTTTTTTTTTTTAATTTTATTTTCTTATTTTAATTAGAATATAAAACAAACTATTATTATTATTATTAAAACCAAATGATTATGGAATGATGACACCAATGATTAATATGATAATTATTATAATTATTATTATAATAAAACAAACAAAAACTGTCGTCTTCTTCGTTTAAAAATTACCGAACCGAAACCCTAATTTTCAGTCATCCGTCGGAAAATAATGGTTGGAGAAGATGGTGAAGGTGGTTGTCGTCAGAAGTGACGAAGCACGTCGATGACGATGGTGGCGGATGATGGTGACGGTGACCTGAGGTGGTTGAAAAGAAAGGTGATCGGAAGATGATGGTGGTCGGCGTATGATAGGAATTCCGAGAAGACCGGAGTTGCAGGTTGACGGAGGAGGACGACACTTGACGAAGATGATGATGAACGATGACCGGAGACGGAGTTGCAGGTTCCGTGGATGATTGTTGCGACTTGAGAACAGAAAGAGATGACTCGAGATCTCGGTTGCGACTCGGAACCGTGGTTGCGACTCGAGACTGTGAAAATTGATGAGTCGAGACCTATGTGTGGATAAGTTGTCGGTTGCGACTCGAGACCGTCTGAAGTTGTTGTAGAGATGGAGTCGAGACCAGTGATCAAGAGACGAGTTGAGACCAGTGAAGTTTGTTGATTCGAAATCGTGGAAAGGGACTCGAGACCGTTGAAGCAAATATGTAGGACTCGAGACCACAGAAACACAGTCGAAACCGTGAAAGTTTAACTCGAGACCTTGGTGTATGACTCGAGACTGTGATAGGAGAGGGACTCGAGACCAGTTGACTCGAGACTTCAACAAGTGAGGTGGTTGAAGATTGCGACTCGAGACAATGGATGTTGATAACTCGAGACTTGTGAAGGATGATGAGTCGAGACAGGCTGATGAAGGACTCGAGACCTACTAGAAAGATCGGAAGGAAAGAGGGACTCAAAAACAGAAATTGTATATTGAGGAGTCAACTTTCCTAAAACCAAGGATTTTTTAAATCTTTTTTAAAATTTAAAAATGCTGCTGAATTTTCCAGATTTTCGGAACCAAAATCTTTTTAAAATTTATCAAAATTTTAAAAACTTTTAACACATTTCCAAACAGATCGCAAAGCAAAATATTATGATTTTTCAATAAAAACCGAAGAACACTTCGAAGAACACGAAGAACGCGAAGAACACCAACCCAAAAATAACGAAAATCTTGAATCTTTGATATCACACCGAGCCTAGAAACAGGTTCTAATGGTTCTGATGGGAGTTTTGTCGTCGTCATGAACTGCGAGCTTTAGAAAGGGAGTTTAATGATCTGAAACAGGATAGTGGCAAGCACCGGGCGTATACTGATAGGTATGAGGAGCTGAGTTTGTTATGCCCAACAATGGTTACCCCACTCGAGAAGGCTATCGAGAGGTATATCGATGGCCTACCTGACTCCATACAAGACATCGTTACTGGTAGTAACCCTACCACAGTCCGTCAGGCAATCGAGCTATCTGCGACATTGACTGAGTCGCAAGTCCGAAAGGGTAAGCTGCATAGAAAAGGTGACAAGGGTAAGAACCAGTCGTCTGACAAAGAGGATAGCAAGAAAGGTAAAAACAAAAAGGGTAAGGATTCTGGTTCCTCGAAGGGTTCTAGAAAGCGTAAGGCTTCCCAAAATTTCGCCGTTACTACACAAGCTGCACTAAATCAGCCTGCGCAACCACTTGCCAAGAAACCTTATCTTGGCAATGCACCTTTGTGCAACAGATGTAATGGTCATCATCAACCGCACCTCCAGTGCCGTCAGTGCACCAACTGTGGAAGATCTGGTCATCTTGCTGACACATGCCGCATTCCTGCTAATCAAAATCGGGCAATTCAGAACCCGGCTCAACAAGTTGCTCAGCCTCTTGCTCAGCAACAAGGTCAAGCTGTACGACCTCACTACCCACCAGGTTCTTGTTATAACTGTGGGGATCTGACCCACTACCGTAATCAATGTCCAAGATTGGTGAATGCGAATCCAGCTCAGGCTCAGGCTCGAGGTCGAGTCTTCAACATGAATGCACAAGAGGCGCAAGCAGACAATAAAGTGGTTAACGGTACGTTCTTTGTTAATAATCAACCCGCATCTGTTCTTTTTGATTCTGGTGCCGATAAGAGGTTTGTGTCATTATCTTTTGAGCCATTGCTTCGCATGTCTAGAACGAAACTAGGTAAGCCTTTGATAGTAGAAGTTGCTAGTGGTGATCCCATTGTTCTTGATTCTGTTCTTCGCAATTGCCAATTGAACCTTAACAACCATCTTTTTTCCTATCGACCTCACACCAATGCAACTTGGGAGTTTCGACGTTATAGTAGGTATGGATTGGTTAGCCAAGGATCACGCAGAGGTAGTTTGTTTCGAGAAGATTGTTCGTGTTCCACTCTCGTCAGGTGAGATCCTACAGGTTCGTGGTGTGAAGCCTGCTAGTAGTCTCAAGCTCATGTCTTGTTTTCAAGCTCGGAAGTATCTGCGAAAGAGCTATGTGGCCTTCTTGGCACATGTTGTAGCAGATAAAGGCAAAGGTAAGTCTATTCAAGATATTCCTGTCGTTCGGGATTATCCGGAGCTATTTCCTGAGGAGTTACCTGGATTACCCCCAGCACGCCAAGTCGAGTTCCGTATTGATCTTGTACCTGGTGCAAATCCTATTGCCAGATCTCCTTATCGTCTTGCACCGTCTGAGATGCAAGAGTTATCTAAGTAGCTTCAGGAGCTTTCAAATAAAGGTTTTATTCGTCCTAGTTTTTCACCTTGGGGTGCTCCCATTCTTTTTGTCAAGAAGAAGGATGGAACTTTCAGAATGTGCATCGATTACCATGAGCTTAACAAGCTTACCCTCAAGAATCGATATCCCCTACCTCGCATTGATGATCTCTTTGATCAGTTACAGGGCGCTTCTTACTTTTCAAAGATTGATCTACGTTTTGGGTATCATCAACTTCGTGTGCATGAAGAAGATATTCCCAAGACAGCGTTCCGCACTCGTTATGGGCATTATGAGTTCACAGTTATGCCATTCGGTTTGACTAATGCTCCTGCTGTTTTCATGGACTTGATGAATAGGGTTTGCAAGCCTTATTTAGATAAGTTCATCATCGTTTTTATTGATGACATATTGATATACTCTAAGACGCAAGCTGATCATGAGCAACATCTTCGTCTTACTCTGGAACTCCTAAAGAAAGAGCAACTTTTTGCCAAATTCTCCAAGTGCGAATTTTGGCTCAAAGAAGTTCAATTTTTGGGTCATATCGTCAACGAACAAGGTATTCATGTAGATCCCTCCAAGATCAGTGCGATTAAGGATTGGGATACGCCTACTACTCCTACCGAAGTTCGTTCTTTTCTTGGTCTCGCGGGTTATTACCGCCGCTTCATCAAAAATTTCTCGAAGATTGCAGTTCCCCTAACTGCTCTAACTCGGAAGAATAAACCCTTTGATTGGGGTTCTAAACAAGAAGAAGCATTTCAGACCTTGAAACAGAAGCTATGTGATGCGCCTATCCTATCTTTGCCCGAAGGCAATGATGATTTTGTCGTGTACTACGATGCATCAAATTTGGGACTTGGTTGTGTTCTGATGCAAAGGAACAAAGTCATAGCATATGCATTGAGACAATTAAAGGTGCATGAGAAGAACTACACCACTCATGATCTTGAGTTGGGTGCAGTTGTGTTCGCTCTTAAGATATGGAGATAGTATTTGTATGGTACAAAATGTGTGGTTTTCACTGACCACAAAAGTCTTCAGCATATCTTCAATCAGAAAGAACTCAACATGAGGCAAAGACGTTGGGTTGAACTTCTAGACGACTATGACTGCGAAATTCGCTACCATCCTGGTAAGGCGAATGTTGTGGCTGACGCATTGAGTCGTAAGGAACGTACTAAGCTTCATTGTGTTCGTGTTCAATCTGATATTCAAGCTCGATCCGATATTCAAGCCCGCATCTCTCAGGCTCAACATGCCTGTGTTTCACAAGACTTGATGGGTAAGGAATTACCCTATCACATTAAGCCTGATCTTGAACTGAAGGACGATGGATCGTATTATTTCATGGACCGTTTGTGGGTCCTAAGCCTAGATGATCTCCGCACTTTGCTTATGGATGAAGCTCATAAGTCTCGCTATTCTATTCATCCTGGCTCAGATAAGATGTATAAGGATCTTCGTACTCAGTATTGGTGGCCTGGTATGAAGAAAGACATTGCCTTGTACGTTTCAAAATGCCTTACTTGTCTCAAGGTTAAGGCTAAACATCAACATCCTTCTGGTTTATTGGAGCAACTAGAGATTCTAGTTTGGAAATGGGAAAACATTTCTATGGATCTCATTACTAAACTTCCGCGCACTAAGAAAGGTCATGATGCCATCTTGCCAATCTGTGAGGATCTATCTGCTGAAAAGTTGGCTAAAATCTACGTGGATGAAATCGTATCTCGACATGGTGTTCCTTTGAACATTATTTCTGATAGAGATGCTCGTTTCTCTTCTCATTTTTGGAGAACCATGCAATCTGCTATGGGGGCCTAACTTAATCTGAGCACTGCTTATCATCCGCAATCTGATGGTCAATCTAAAAGAACAATCCAGACTTTGGAGGATATGCTTAGAGCTTACGTGATCAATTTTGGTGGTAGTTGGGATTCACATCTTCCATTGATTGAATTCTCCTACAACAACAGTTATCACTCCAGCATCAACATGGCTCCTTTCGAGGCTCTCTATGGTCGAAAATATCATTCACCAGTCTGCTGGAATGAGATAGGTGAGGCTCAACTTACTGGACCTGACCTCATTCTAGAGACAACTGATAAGGTTAAGAAAGTTCGTGATAACCTACAGACATCTCGAAGCCGTCAAAAGAGTTACGCGGACCAACGACGCAAGCCCTTGGAATTTCAAGTCGGTGATCGTGTATTACTTAAGGTCTCACCTTGGAAAGGTGTGATCAGATTTGGAAAGAAAGGAAAACTTGCACCTAGATATGTTGGACCATTCAAGATCGTCGAAAGAATCGGTAAGGTAGCCTACAGACTTGAATTACCTCCTGAACTTGGAAGTGTTCATCCAACCTTCCACGTGTCCAATCTCAAGAAGTGTTTAGCTGATGAGAACCTCCACATACCACTTGACGAAATTCGTGTTGATAAAACACTACATTTTGTTGAGAAACCTGTGGAAATCATGGACCGAAAAGTCAAATGGCTTAAACGCAAGCGCATTCCTTTGGTTAAAGTTCGCTGGGAATCTAAGCGTGGACCTAAGTTTACTTGGGAACGTGAAGATCAAATGAAGGCGAAGTATCCGCATCTTTTCTCACGAGTTTCCTCTAAACAAATTTCGGGACGAAATTTCCACAAGTAGGGGAGACTGTGACATCTGTGCTTGTAATCATTGTAAACAATTCAGTTATCAATGAAATAAAGTTATTTTACCCCAATGTTTGTTTGTTTATGTTTGACATTTTTCATGTTTTGATTTTTATTCAATTTCAAACTCTATATCGCTTTCTTGAGAGTTATACGCAAACTGGTGCATATGCGTAATCAGTTTAACGCGAAAAATAATTTGGAACATCAACATATGCTTAACATACCTTAAATAACCTTTACATAACTTAGAAATAAGTTCTGAAGGCTTTGGTATGGCAAAATCAAGTTAATTCGCTTAACAGGGACTAAATTCGACAAACTACGAAAGTATGCCGATTTGAACTGTAACGGACATTTTGGAACTTGATCATAAGTTAAACACACCCTAAATATCCTTTACATAGCTTAGAAATAGGCTTTGAGGGGTTCGGTGTGTTAAAATAAACTTTATGGTCATTCAGGGACTAAAAGCGTCAAAAGTGCATAAGTTTGCATTTTCGCGCATAACTTAAGTTCTGAATATATCCGGACATCCAAAAATTTATGTAAGCATTAAAATATTTTATTTTAGTGTTTGGCATGATAAAAATAAATTCGTCGCGCAATTTGGATCGTTTTTCGCGTTCGTGCGCATTTCGTCGTAATTAACCGAACAACGCAATCGTACGACCAAACGAACTGACATATGGGATATTTTTTAGCATATTTTAAGTTCCCTATGTTATAACATCCTTGTGGAGCTTGAAAATGGCTTTAACGGGTGTTAGAAGTGCTGAAACGCGACAAAACAAGGTGCAGGGGCTAAACTGTAAATAAGTGAAAGTGGCTGGTCTGCAGGTCCCTTACGGACCGTATGGACCATAGCTTATGGTCCGTAAGCTTGTGCCAGCAACACAGAAATCAGAAGCTTCCAATTCAGCAGCTGTCCTGGTTTTTAATCCCTGATTTCTCAATGTTTAACAAATGTATGGTCAAGATTTAAGCTTCACAACACTTGGAATGATCTTAAAGCTCCATACTTCTTATAAATAGCAACCCCATTTCACTTCATTCTCACACCTTGATCAGATTTTTCTCTAAGTTGGAGTGGAAACACTTCATACCTGAGAAAATTTTAGATCAAACATCCTTCTTGGACCCTTTGTAAGTCTCCTTCATGCTTGTTCTTGTATTTCAAGCATGAAAGTCAAACTATGTTTGACTTTCAGCTTTGACCAGTCAATGGACAACACAAAGTTCCGTTGAACTTTGCAACGTGAGCGTAATCACGATGGTTATAGTCCCTTGTGACTATTCCTACTGATTACCACGTTGACTAGGCATAGTGACGAGTCGTAGTTTCGACCAAAATGCGTATTTGTGCGTATTTTGAAACCAAACTACTATTGGGTATCAAAACCGTTTGTTTTGATACCAAAAACCTGTTTTCTAACTTAACTAAACATGTTTTAGCATGTTTAGCTCATCACTTTTAGTTTAGTGCTTATGTAGAGTCGTAAGTCAAGCGGACTAAACACCCGCTTAGACTTTCGTCCTCGACCCGTTTGGTCGATCATTAGGATCCAACCAAGCACTTTAGGTGACCATAGTTGTATTGGGAATAATCTTCCGAGGTTATACCTTATGGTCACGTCGTTTAAGTAGTTGCATGATAGGTAGTACATATGCCTTAGGTAAATTACCAAAATGCCCTTTTTACGCCAAAATTCATTTTAAGCGTATGTAACCCAAATTTTGACATCTAAACTGATTTAACAACAATATTAGACATGTTAAGGCATATATTACTTGTCATAGGACTAATTAGGCGGTCCGAACGCGTTTTACGTGAACAACGCGTTAAAGTAGCATAAGCTACCAAAACGGGTCGTGATGGGTCGTAAGCACTTAGGTTAGGTTTCATTTTGGTATGTAGGCCTTGTTAAACCATATTACATGATTTCTTACACTCATTTGGTTTACAAACCCTCATACTATCCGATCCTCCAATTTAGATCCGTTTATTAACATAATTACCTATATTAGGTGTCGTTTGATTCCGTGATCTTCTAGCTTTGCTTGGTGGTTATCCTAGGACTTCTAAGCAATCTCAAGTGAGTACATAGACCCCTCTTTTACTGTTTTCCAACATTTTGGGGTGAAACACATGTGCCTACTTGTTATTTTCATGCTTTCTATGTTTTCGTATCATATACTTGCTATGTTCATTAGTACACTATTAGTACATAATTTCATTCTCTTTTGCTTTATATGTTAACTTAGCATATATAGCACATTGATTTACATGACTTTTCTGCTTTGTATGTTAACTTAGCATACTTAGTACACTACTTTCATTACAAGTTTACAATTTGATATGACATTTGGTTTGTTTAACGGGTCTAAATTGCATTCATTAACACTAGTTACGCCGCTCGGTAGTAAGTAATGGTACCATAGGACTTGACAAATCCTGTTCCTGACATCCTAGGTTTGTTTGGGTGTAAGGAATGACTGAATCCGAAAACATTTTACTTTGATAATCTTTACTCTAAGGTTATCCTGCTGTCTCAAGGCTTGAATGTATGCGTTAACTTACCGCATAAGTGTTTGTATCAGTAAAGCATGTATTTATTTAGTTATTTTACAAAACATAATTTTTGATTTATTCAAAATACTTTGTTTTGTACATTTTTACTTGTGGTTTAAGTAGTCTCATTTTACTTACCATACATAACTTTTGTTTACACATTACATGGTTTATATTCAACTTGGGTTATACTATGACATTTGACTATTGGATTAAACATGGATATTTTACAATGTTGGTTGGTTTGAGTGACTTAAATAACGAGGTGTGTGTAATATGTTACAAGCATGGTGGATACGCCGCTGGTACTTCCTATATATAAGTGCTTGTATAATATTACGTATCGTAGCGTCATTTAAACCACTTCAGTTTAGACATATTACATTTACAACACCTTATCACTTAAACATTGTTTTACAAATAACTTGGTTTATACAAACTCTTTTTACTTGGTTATTCTTTTAACCATACAATATTATTTTATATATATACATATCATCTGATTTTGCTAACGCTTTTCAAATGATTTATAAAACAAAACAATTAACAAGGTTCATGACTTATTTTAATTAAACATTTTCTTTAAACTCGAGTCATGAATCCTATTTTCATAAAACCTATGTATCTCACATGCATTTTTATGCTGACGTACCTATTTTCACATGTGTTTTCAGGAGCTGTTGCTTAGGATGTTCGTGACATACTAGGGCAGACCTGTGCCTTAGAGACTTAAAATGAAGATAGAACTAGTTTAATTATGTGGTGTACTCTTTGTTTCAGTTATTTTAAGACAATGTAACCCTTTGTTTGATGAATAAAACATAACTTTTAAATGCCATGGTTACGAAACAATAATTCTGTTACAACGCTCCCCGACGTTTCCGCCACGATTTGATGTTTTACGTGGTCGGGGTGTGACATAAAGGACAAAACGTGTATGATTTGAAAACATAAAGGACAAAACTCGTCAATTTTAAACATAAAGGACAACGCCTGCAAATGGGTATAAAGATAAAGGACAATCTTTGCAATTCACTCAAGAGGGAAATAAAAGGTAATAGTAACTATTGTTGACTTTTATTAAAGAGTAAATTACCATAATTCTCCTTTATGTTTATACCAAATTTCAAATATTGTCCTTTGCCTTTAAAATTGATAAGATTCGTCCTTTATATTTACAAATCTTGCGTATTGTGTCCTTTGACTCTAACCAAGTTAAGTGTTTTCATTATGTGAAGTCATGTGCAAGTCACATGAGGGTATTTTAGTCTTTTCTCTTATTTTTTTCATTTATCACCACCACCTCATCAGCCTCACCACCACTGGTCGATTACCCCTACCAGCCACCACCACCCTATCCCTCTTTTATTACCCCTAACATCTTATTTACATTTACAATACATACAAACATAAGTTTGTAATGTCGGCGGGAATAGTTGTGTTTGTTGGTTGGCCAAAAGTGGCGGCCAACTTTTTTTTTCATAAAATAGTTATTTATAGATCCTGCCAAATTACGATTTTATCCCTTGTTTAAAATAACGATCTTGCCCCTGCCAAATTACGATTTTATCCCCTGCTTAAAATTACGATCTTGCCGCCAGTTAGAAATTAAATTTATACTTTGCCCCCAGCTTAAATTTACGATTTTGCCTTGTTTAAAAAAATATACTTTTGCCCACCACTACAATCCTGTCAAATTACAATTTGGTTTCCAGTTTAAAATTACAATTTCGCCACCAGTTCAAAATAAAATTTTTGTTCTGCCCCAGCTAAAAATTACGATTTTGCCCTCAGTAAAAATATCAAGATTTTGCCCCCAATTTAAAATAAAAAATTGGTTTTGCCCTCGCTTCAAAATATTATATTACCTCCATTTTAAAATTACGATTTTACCCAAGCTAAAAATTGCAATGTTGCCATAGTTTTTTTGGGCAAAACTATGGTAATGTTTTATTTTACTTGGTTTACTCAATTTAGTTTTTATTCGTGCCAAACAGCTGGCTAGCACTCGCTAATTGGTCCTGACAAATTATTGTTGTGCCCCCAACTCTAAATTACACGCTTGCCATCGTTTTAGTTATGTTTTTATCATAACTATGATAGTGTTTTTCTTTATTTGGTTAACTCGATGCATCTTTTTTTATATGGTGTTATAAGTAGCATGTATAACTAACCGAAATAAATGCGTACATGTAATTAAACTAAGAAATATTTGGTTTAGCGCCCCGCAATGCAGGCGGCGCATAACTCTAGTTATTCAACATATACAAAGACCATGGCAGGGAATAGTGTTTCCCTGCCATTGGTCGAAATGGGCGGCCGCCCCTCCTTTATTGGAACAACAATTTTATTATTTTATATCCACTTTAAAATTACGGTTTTTCCAGTTTAAAATTACGCTTTTCGCCCAACTATAAAATATAATAACCCTTTTGCCAGCAGCTCAAAATTACGATTTTGCTATCGGTTAAAAAATTACGATTTTACCCTCAGTTTTTTATTTTATACCCGCTTTAAAATTACGGTTTTTCCCCAGTTGAAAATTACGTCTTCGCCCCAATTCAAAATAAAGTTATGCTTTTGCCCCCAGCTCGAAATTACGATTTTTCACTCGGTTCAAAATTACGATTTCACCCTCAGTTTAAAATTACTTTTTTGCCCCTAGCTAAAAATAAAATTATCGTTTTCCCTACCTCAAATTTACGATTTTACCATCGGTTCAAAATTATGATTTTCCCCCGGTTCAAAATAAAAATATGAGTTTACACCCAGCTAAACCGAAAATAAGGTTTCACCCTTGGTAAAAAAATTACGCTTTTACCCTCAGCCAAAATTACGTTTTCGCCCCCGTTCAAAATAAAATTTTGTTTTTCCCCCGGCTCAAAATTACGATTTTACACTAGTTTATTATTTTATACCCACTTTAAAATTATGGTTTTTCCTCCGGTTTAAAATTACGTCTTTGCCCCCAGTTCAAAATAAAATTATGCTTTTGCCCTCAGCTAAAATATACGATTTTCCCCGCGGTTCAAAATTATGATATCACTCTCAATTCAAAATTACGTTTTTTTTGCCCCCAGTGCAATATAAAAATATGGTTTTCCCCTAGCTAAAAATTAGGATTTTACCCTCGGGAAGAAAATTTGATTTTTCCCCCAAGTAAAAATAAAAATATGACTTTGCCCCCAACTAAAAAACGTGTCAAGATGCTGCCTAACACTCTTTTTACCTTTTCTTTCTAGCAAAACTATGGTACTATTTTTTTAATTGGTTAAGAATTATTCGGCCATCGCCTCACAACGCGGGCGGGGCAACACCTAGTTTCTATACATTACCCTTTTCAAATTCCATAGATTAGGTCACCACAACCCCCAATTCATATCCAATTTCAATCTAGACTCTAGTAAAACTTCTTCACTTTGTAACAGACGTTGTGTATGTACCTTAAAACTTAGGTTTTGTTTCCAATTCTTACGATGAAACTTAGGTTTTATGGTTTTTATTAAACTTAGGTTCTTCGAGGAAGCCTTTTCAGAGTTCCTACGAAGGAAAATGTTCATGTTAAGGCGAGCAGCCAAAGGATAGGTTTCTTCTATGATTGACGGGAGAGCAGCTTCCATAAGGTTCATGAAGGAGTCAGGGCAGCAATGGATGTATTTGTTGATCTGCTTTTCAGGCGTATCAACCTAGCTAGGACAGAGAATGCTATGTTGCTTGAAACGGGTGGTCAAGCCATTGTTATCATCGCCGACTTGTTTCGGGAACCAAAACTCGTGTTCCAACTTCCTGAGCTCATGCGGAGGGTAGAATTCTTCCCTCATGATCTTCTTGAGTTCAGCCCATGGCAGAGCGTGGGCGGCATCTTCTCCTCTTATGCCTAGCTCAGAGTTCCACCAGTCCAGGGCCTTTGAGCGAAATACCCTAGTAGCGTTTTGGGTGCGTAAAGCGTCAGGACAAGCACTCTGACGGAATGTGATTTCCATGGCGTCAAACCAAGTGAGCAACGCTATGGCACTATCCTTGCCTGAAAATTCCAGGGGTTTACAAGCCATAAATTGCTTGAATAGGAATGGTCCTTTAGGTTGTTCAACCTTGGATTTGATAGAAGCCTGATTAGTGGTGGGTTGAATCCTACTCACGATGTCGGGGATTACTCGGGCCATTTGGTCGGCCATCTATTCAGCGATGAGACCCACCAACTCTTGTTTGGAGATGGAGTCGGAGTTGTTGGAGTTCTTCTTTGAGCCTAATTTCTTGGCCTTCTTGGAGGATCCAGAGTTTGGTGAAGACATCTAGAGATTCAAAAGGAATGAATAGGTGAGACTTGATCATAATGTTTGTTTAAGAAAAATCGTTTTCATGAAACGAATCACATAGCATAAAGTGTCACATAGCGTAAAAGTGTTCAAATTGTTTCACTTGGCATAAAATGTTCAAGTTGTATCACATAGCATAATCATGGATTCCACATAGCATAACATAACTAATGAAAGCATCGTAAATTTAGTTTGTTCACGAGAGGTTATTATTATTTTTTATTGCGATAAATGTGCGGATTTGTATAAAAAGTTTGAAACGAACGAAGTAACGAGTATAAAAATCACATATAAATTGAGATAACATAAAAGTGAGGCTCAATAAAACATTGGATTGTTTCGGGTAGAGAAACGTCGACTATTCCAAAGTGGGTCGAAAGTCTTATCGAATTAGAGAAATCGTGATTTAACCTATAGGTAAGATACTCTTGTCGAGGAGCAATTAACTGTATCTTACCCTTCCAGTTGCTACACATCTCTAATCGATTGAAACAATCGGGACTTTGGCGAGATTGAAAATCGAGGAATGGGACTTAATCGACATGATGCGGGTTTCACCCCTAACTTGAAGATTTCGTACCCTAATGTGGTTGGTACTCGTCGGGTCAAAATAAAATTTCGACACTTTGACGAGGGTCCACTAGAGTTGAAACGGAAATTACCATTAAGTTGCAGATTTCACTCCTAGCTTAATGGTGGTATAATTTCGTGCAAAAATAGTTTAAGGTAGAATGAGAATCGTTTACCAAATTGTGGGTTTCACGCCTATTTTGGTAAAGTTGTCTCGTTTATGTTACGAGTGTCTTCAAATAATCAAAAGTGTATTCATGTTAGCCTTAGGAAAGGCATATAAATTTAACAAACAAGTAGAATTGCTTGGAAGCATGTAAGGTAGAATGCATAAGTTTTAAACAACACATAAAAGTCAAAGTTCCTAAAACTATAGACTAGGGCAAAGCATTCCTACTTATTCCTAATTCCCTATAGTTATGGCTCTGATACCAATCTGTCACACCCCAACCGATGGCGAAAACATCGGGATGAGACGAAAACGAGATATGCAAGAGACTTCATAACACTATATGACAATATAAATTAAATTCAAATTTCATTTAAAAATTAGATTGTCATACAAGATTCAAATACAAGAAATAACATTGTCTCAAAACAAACATAACATTTAAAATAGATAAATTATTCTAGGTGTGTATCTAGGTCCACCTAAATCTTATTTCATCTTGTAACATCATATCATCATTCAACCTGCAACATGTATTAAAATAGAGTTCAATGCAAAAGCAAAGGCGAGTATACAAGTTTTTGTTACATAGCATAATATCGATTAAAATAGTTTAAGTGCTCATATCCAACATGAATCATAATTAGCAAGTTTACTAGCATGCCGAAACGGTGTACTTATATGTTCAAACCCAAGATTCGAATGCGTTAAAATAGCCTATCCTAAATAGAATAAAGGGAGGTTAAAATGTTTAACTTAACAATACCCCAAGAATCGTGGGTGGTGTATTAATCTTATAGCGCTATAATTGTTAAGGTAGGCTAGCAAAGTTAATGAAGCATAATCGACACAAATAGTTTACATTAGCATTCAAGTCTAACAAGCATCATATAGTTTCATGTTAAGCATGGATAAAGTTTAAAATAGTTTCATGTGAAGTGTAAATTTGTATAGCATACATGTTGCACCCAAAAGTGATAAAAAGGAAAACGGGATCGAGTATACTCGCGGTTTTGCAAGCTTTCCTACTTGAAATCTCACGAGTGATGTTGTTGGATGGATTAGTTTGGAGCACCTAGTCCTTCTACACGAAGAAAACATAGGTGTGTGAGTTTGGGGAAATCGAAAGATTTAGATTCAAAATTTAAATAACATGAAAGTAAACATAAGAAAATAATCATCCATCACATATGATGTTTAGATGATATACTTACTAACTTGACAATGTCCACTTGTTCATCATCAAGAGTTCGGTTTGTTTGAATGTTACATAAGTATTACATAGAGTATACTATATCATATATGTCAAACATGAGGTAGAAGGTTAAATTCTTCATTTAGGCACCTCTAAGTATCATAGAATTCATACATGAGGTAGGAAGTACAAAGCTTCCATTTAGGTACCTCTATTGTTCACCACTACACTTGTTATAAACAACACGGAGGGTCAAGAATTTACAAGAAATAATGAGATATGAACATATAATCTAGGGAAAACATCAAGAAATGAGTGGATTTTTATGAAAGATAGCCAAAGCTAGTTTAACAATCACACATACATCAAGCTTCAAGCTTGAACACTTCTTGTGGGTAAAACCCTAACTAAAACAGAATGTTTGGGAGGTTTTAACCTCTATTTTAACATTTCTCAGCCTTGTTTTCAAGCCCAACTAACCATTCAATTGATTATGAGTATTAGGACATAGGTTTGAGATGAGAAAACTCAAGTTTAGCTAGGTTTAACAAAGTTTAAATGAAAACAGAAACAAAGAGTCCACTTTGGAGCCTTTTCGAGGACATTCCAGGGCTTGGTTTTCCATAGAAAACCTCTGGAAATGTTCCTAAGGTTGTTCAAGCAAGTGGGAAAAAGAATCGAGTGAAAAGACGAAGAATCGAGTGAGTTATGCATACTTTTGTGAAGGTTGATGTTTCTCCTCGAATCTTCAAATTACCAGCTGATTAGAGCGATATTGAGAGTGTTTTTGATAGTTTGTAAAGTGGAAATGGCTTGAGAATGATGGGTTTATATAGGGAAGAGTTTGGTTAGGTGTTAGGTGTGTAATTAATGTTAAAAACTTGTTTAAAAATAAAAAAAAAACATCAAAATAGCGCCAAATACAGGTCTGATCAGATGTTGCTGCGCGTTGGGCTTCGCCGCGGGCCGCGGACCTGCAGGTGGGCCGGGTCGCGGGCCGCCTGAGTTCAGATTGGGCTGTTGGCTTGATTTGAACGAAGGTATAAACATATAAGGGGCTGCATTTGCTCGATGTGAAGGTCGCAACCGAGTGGCTGTGTGTGTGATTGATGAAGCTGGTGACCCGTGTTCGAGTCTCATGGTCATCAGTTTATTTATTTATTTATTTTGTTTTAAAGACACTCCACTTTCAGCAAATTACTCAAGTAGTCCCTGTAATTTTTTAAACTCAGCAATTTACTCTAAGATCCCTTGACTTTAACTAAGTTATGATGTTTATATAAAAAGAAACTAACTCTATAATTTAAACTAATTAGGTTAGTTACTAACTTTAAGAATCTAACGAGACTAAATAGATTATTATAAAAATAAACTTTTAAATAGTAAAATTAATTAATTTAAACAATTGATAAATAACCATATTTATAACGAATTAAAGATAAAAGATTTTTCAACGATCAACCATTTCGCGAAACTTTCGAGTTTCATTATTTTACGAGTTTTAACTAGTTTAACGAGCATCGAGTTTCATTGTGTAATAACGAACCAAGAGTCTTGAATAATATCGCTCAAACGTGAATTTTTGATTATCTGTCGCATATAAGTCAAATACGAATACGAATACACAACATGATTAAAATAACTTCGTTTTCATTATGATCAATAGTCTCGGATTACAAATGACACGAAAGTAGATTACAAAGGGAGTACAAGTGTCTAAATATGGAAAGTACAACATGACTGGCTAAAATAAGAAAGTGCGGAAAATAGGGAGCGTTACATCAGATTATAGGATAGGTCTGAACCATACAAACATTTACTTGCGAAACAAACAGTCTGAACCATTAAATGTTGAACCAGTAAAAAGTCTAAACCATTAAGAGCCTCATTAAGAGGTCAACAAATAGCCCATAATTATAAGTATCACATTACAACAATAATCAAATGAGTAAATTACAAAAATCGTCCTTTATGTTAACACTAGATTGCAAAGTGTGTCATGTACATGGTTGTAAACCAAGGTTTCCAAGGTCGAGTACTCCCCGAGTAGTCGCTATAAGGTAGGCTGCCAAGGTAACTTTCTCTAACTCCACCTAATTACTCGGAATCGATCAAACGCGGTCAAACTCGACCAAAATCGGATCTAGTAGGTCAATTCGGGCTGAGTTTGACTTAAAAATAATAAAACATAATTTATATGACTATCATATTAAATAATGATTATCATTTTCACGTATTTTGTTAAAAATATTAGTAAATTTATGTTATTAGACATATATTTAATTTCCGAAAACTAATTTCTTTATAATTTAATATGTCCGAGTACTCCGCGAGTACTCTCCGCCTATGCCGAGTATTCTCAACTCCCCGGTCGACCGACTAGGGAGCGCCTAACGACTTTTGCAACCATGGTCATGTGTCTTCAAAAAGTACAAAAATGTAGTCGATGTTTATAAACCCTTATATGTTATGTCCTTTAGCAATAACTCAGTTAGTTTTCATGGATAAATCTAACCAAGTGGACCCTACATAAGGGTATTTTTGGTCATTTACCCTATTTACTCAAAACAAACCCCCACTATCTCTAAATCCTCTCCCTCTCTCTAACTTTTTGTCACACCCCAACCGATGGCGGAAACATCGGGGCGGGACGATGACGAGATTACCCGATACTTCATAACACTATTTGCGACATTATTTAATCAAAACTGATTTCATTTCATTATAATAATTGTCAAATACAACAAACAAAATCAAAGTACAACATTGTTCAAGAAACATTACAACAAAATACAACAACAAGTACAACAACATGATCTAGTATACTAAGTGTGTTTCTAAATCATCCCTACCAGATTCCGTGCTCAACGTCATCAACCTACAACATGTTTTAAAGTATAGTTCAATACACAATGTATTGGCGAGCATACAAGTTTGATAATAGCGTAAGTATAAAAATGAGTTAACCAAATCCATATGGCAAAATAGTTACCTAGATTAACGTAAACCCGGCATGCAACTAGACAAGTCAATCCTCTGATTACCACTAGCGTAATCCTATTGTAGCAAGAATAGGATCATTCTGTTTTAAAGACTTAACAAAACCACAAGACTACGGGCGGTGTGTTACTCAAATAGCGCTATTCATGTTAAGGGGAGGCTCGTACGAAGTTAATGATAAGCAAATTACATAAGAAAGCTCCAGAGAGTACAAATCAAGTATAACGTATTTAAGCATGCATGATGGGATTGTTTGTTTGCATAAAGTATAAGTGATTGCATGAATTTTTGTAACATGTTCCTGTAGAGTAATTTTGATCTTGTAGAGTAATTTTGTAAAAGTTTTTTAGCATTTAGTTATGGGGGTTTGGCTTTATGGTTTAGTTTTTAGCATTTAGTTTAGGGGGGGGGGGGGTAGGTTTTTTTTAGGTTTTTGGGTGGTGGTGGGGGGGGGGGGTTAGGTTTTTGGGGTTTTTTTTTTTTTTTTTTTGGTGATGTATAGTTTTTTTTGATCAAAATTACTCTACAATAACATTTTACAAAATTACTCTACAAGAACATTTTACAAAATTACTCTACAAGATCAAAATTACTCTACAGGATCATTTGTAGAGTAATTTTGATAATTTCCCTACGAGCAAATAGTTATGAAAATGACACCGTGTTTTTTTGCCTTTTTCATGCTATTTTTGTGTTTAGTACGTTAAAGTTATTTATACGGGAACTTTACTCTTAATAATTAAAAATTATAATATTACAATATATTTGTTTATAATTAATTTACGTTTCTAACCCTAAAATTTAATAGATTTATCATATGACCCCGACCTTGAACTCTAATGGTTTTTTATAAACGATTTACATATACCTTTGTCACACGAAAGTTTAATAAAAATTCTTGTTTTCAATAAATAATTTATGTTTTGACCCCCGAACTTTAATAGAATTATCATACGACCCTTAAAGTTTAATAAAGTTAGTTTTTTTTTTTCATTTTTTAACAAATATTTGTTCTTTTATATGTTTTATTTTACTTATTATTAATTTAACTTATTATAATTAAAATTAACTTTAAACTCTAGATATATTTACTTAATCATGTTACTTGTTTATTTTTACCGTGGTTTAGATTAAAGCCTACATGGTCTATATTAACCCTTTAATACACTAGGTAACAAATATAATCTTTTTTTATTTACCTTATTATAGTTAAAGCTAACTTTTAACTCAGGACATGTTCAATTAACCGTGTTGATTACATATTTTTACCATCTCTGCATCATATATGATAGCTCATCGATATATCATGAAACAAGTATATCCTCGCCAGCAACCTCCAACAACCCTGCCGCGAAGCGCGGGCGCTAATTCTAGTTAAAATACAATATGTAAAAATTTAGGCACGTTTATTACATTAAGAATCTTGAAAGTCTCAAAAACTATACATATAGGATATACCACTCCTACCGTAATCAAAATTGCTAACAAACTTAGGTGGCCAGATTTTCGGTTAAATATCATCATCTCCCAAAAGTAGAAATTAGGAAATTGATACCTAGTTTCAAATTCTTAGTTTTCAATTTTCCTGACTAGTGCAATAGATTTTTATATTTAACATTCTATATATTTTTGCATTTAGTTTTCATATAATGTATTTAATTTTATATTTTTATGTAGTTTTTTGAAAAAAACAAACAAAATATTATTATATTACAAATTAAACATGTTAACTAAAAAAATGATTTTACTTCATTTATCATATTAATATACTTTCAGGCTTACAAATGTGAGACTAATTTGCAAAAACATAAGATACATGGCAAAAGTGATGTATGTTTTTCAAGTTTAACACTTCTTGTAGCAGGTGCCATGACATTTTGCACCATCACATGTTCCTAAATAAAAAAAAAAACATTCCTTTTTAAAAGATTTGTTATATGTTTTATCATTGAAAAAAACTTAACTCATTCAATTCACACGTCCTTGCTTTTGTCACTTTCACCATCTCTCTTATTCAATTAATATTTTTATCATATTATCAAAATCATATTTGTACTATATATTTATCTCAAACAAATAACTTACTCTATAACCATATATACACAAGTATTTATTATGGATTCACTATATGTTTGTGTGTTACAAGCATGGGTGTAAATGAGTCGAGCCGAGCCCGAATAGGCTCGAGCTCGGCTCGTAATGCTTTTATGGATTCACTATATAATTTTTAGGTTTTCTGTTAACCTTTCCTTTTTAACGTTTTCCTCATTTAAATGAAGGGTACATTAGTTATTTTAACTCAAATTTTATTTTAACTAAAAAACCTAAAAAACAAAGTAAATCCCCCCCCCCTCCCATTACCTCGGCACGAGCTCATTTGAACTCAGGCCCATGGGTTTTACTTTGTAGTCGACCTCGATCTCAAAATAGTAGGTTCGAGCCAAGTTGAGCTGAGCTCGAGCTCAAGATTCATAAAAGCATTTCGAGCCGAGCTCGAGCCTATTCGGGCTCGACTCGACTCATTTACACCCATGCTTGTAACACACAAACATATAGTGAATCCATAATAAATACTTGTGTATATATGGTTATAGAGTAAGTTATTTGTTTGAGATAAATATATAGTACAAATATGATTTTGATAATACGATAAAAATATTAATTGAATAAGAGAGATGGTGAAAGTGACAAAAGCAAGGACGTGTGAATTGAATGAGTTAAGTTTTTTTCAATGATAAAACATATAACAAATCTTTTAAAAAAGGAATGTTTTTTTTTTATTTAGGAACATGTGATGGTGCAACACGTCATGGCACCTGCTACAAGAAGTGCTAAACTTGAAAAACATACATCACTTTTGCTATGTATCTTATGTTTTTGCAAATTAGTCTCACATTTGTAAGCCTGAAACTATATTAATATGATAAATGAGGTAAAATCACTTTTTTAGTTAACATGTTTAATTTGTAATATAATAATATTTTGTTTGTTTTTTTCAAAAAACTACATAAAAATATAAAATTAAATACATTATATGAAAACTAAATGCAAAAATATATAGAATGTTAAATATAAAAATCTATTGCACTAGTCAGGAAAATTGAAAACTAAGAATTTGAAACTAGGTATCAATTTCCTAATTTCTACTTTTGGGAGATGATGATATTTAACCGAAAATCTGGCCACCTAAGTTTGTTAGCAATTTTGATTACGGTAGGAGTGGTATATCCTATATGTATAGTTTTTGAGACTTTCAAGATTCTTAATGTAATAAACGTGCCTAAATTTTTACATATTGTATTTTAACTAGAATTAGCGCCCGCGCTTCGCGGCAGGGTTGTTGGAGGTTGCTGGCGAGGATATACTTGTTTCATGATATATCGATGAGCTATCATATATGATGCAGAGATGGTAAAAATATGTAATCAACACGGTTAATTGAACATGTCCTGAGTTAAAAGTTAGCTTTAACTAGAATAAGGTAAATAAAAAAAGATTATATTTGTTACCTAGTGTATTAAAGGGTTAATATAGACCATGTAGGCTTTAATCTAAACCACGGTAAAAATAAACAAGTAACATGGTTAAGTAAATATATCTAGAGTTTAAAGTTAATTTTAATTATAATAAGTTAAATTAATAATAAGTAAAATAAAACATATAAAAGAACAAATATTTGTTAAAAAATGAAAAAAAAAAAAAACTAACTTTATTAAACTTTAAGGGTCGTATGATAATTCTATTAAAGTTCGGGGGTCAAGACGTAAATTATTTATTGAAAAAAAGAATTTTTATTAAACTTTCGTGTGACAAAGGTATATGTAAATCGTTTATAAAAAACCATTAGAGTTCAGGGTCGGGGTCATATGATAAATCCATTAAATTTTAGGGTTAGAAACGTAAATTAATTATAAACAAATATATTATAATATTATAATTTTTAATTATTAAGAGTAAAGTTCCGGTATAAATAACTTTAACGTACTAAGCACACGAATAGCATGAAAAAGGCAAAAAAACACGGTGTCATTTTCATAACTATTTGCTCGTAGGGTAATTATCAAAATTACTCTACAAATGATCCTGTAGAGTAATTTTGATCTTGTAGAGTAATTTTGATCTTATAGAGTAATTTTGTAAAATGTTCTTATAGAGTAATTTTGTAAAATGTTATTGTAGAGTAATTTTGATCAAAAAAACTATACCTCACCAAAAAAAAAAAAAAACCCCAAAAACCTAACCCCCCCCCCCCCCCCACCACCACCCAAAAACCTAAAAAAAACCTACCCCCCCCCCCCCACCTAAACTAAATGCTAAAAACTAAACCATAAAGCCAAACCCCCATAACTAAATGCTAAAAAAGTTTTACAAAATTACTCTACAAGATCAAAATTACTCTACAGGAACATGTTACAAAAATTCATGCAATCACTTATACTTTATGCAAACAAACAATCCCATCATGCATGCTTAAATACGTTATACTTGATTTGTACTCTCTGGAGCTTTCTTATGTAATTTGCTTATCATTAACTTCGTACGAGCCTCCCCTTAACATGAATAGCGCTATTTGAGTAACACACCGCCCGTAGTCTTGTGGTTTTGTTAAGTCTTTAAAACAGAATGATCCTATTCTTGCTACAATAGGATTACGCTAGTGGTAATCAGAGGATTGACTTGTCTAGTTGCATGCCGGGTTTACGTTAATCTAGGTAACTATTTTGCCATATGGATTTGGTTAACTCATTTTTATACTTACGCTATTATCAAACTTGTATGCTCGCCAATACATTGTGTATTGAACTATACTTTAAAACATGTTGTAGGTTGATGACGTTGAGCACGGAATCTGGTAGGGATGATTTAGAAACACACTTAGTATACTAGATCATGTTGTTGTACTTGTTGTTGTATTTTGTTGTAATGTTTCTTGAACAATGTTGTACTTTGATTTTGTTTGTTGTATTTGACAATTATTATAATGAAATGAAATCAGTTTTGATTAAATAATGTCGCAAATAGTGTTATGAAGTATCGGGTAATCTCGTCATCGTCCCGCCCCGATGTTTCCGCCATCGGTTGGGGTGTGACAAAAAGTTAGAGAGAGGGAGAGGATTTAGAGATAGTGGGGGGTTGTTTTGAGTAAATAGGGTAAATGACCAAAAATACCCTTATGTAGGGTCCACTTGGTTAGATTTATCCATGAAAACTAACTGAGTTATTGCTAAAGGACATAACATGTAAGGGTTTATAAACATCGACTACATTTTTGTACTTTTTGAAGACACATGACCATGGTTGCTAAAGTCGTTAGGCGCTCCCTAGTCGGTCGACCGGGGAGTTGAGAATACTCGGCATAGGCGGAGAGTACTCGGGGAGTACTCGGACATATTAAATTATAAAGAAATTAGTTTTCGGAAATTAAATATATGTCTAATAACATAAATTTACTAATATTTTTAACAAAATACGTGAAAATGATAATTATTATTTAATATGATAGTCATATAAATTATGTTTTATTATTTTTAAGTCAAACTCAGCCCGAATTGACCTACTAGATCCGATTTTGGCCGAGTTTGACCGCGTTTGATCGATTCCGAGTAATTAGGTGGAGTTAGAGAAAGTTACCTCGGCAGCCTACCTTATAGCGACTACTCGGGGAGTACTCGGCCTTGGAAACCTTGGTTTACAACCATGTACATGACACACTTTGCAATCTAGTGTCAACATAAAGGATGATTTT
The DNA here is from genome assembly GCA_030545235.1 of Helianthus tuberosus. Lineage (NCBI taxonomy): Eukaryota > Viridiplantae > Streptophyta > Magnoliopsida > Asterales > Asteraceae > Helianthus > Helianthus tuberosus. The sequence goes on along the minus strand of CM060445.1, from coordinate 147,220,456 downwards.
TTTAATTTACTCATTTGATTATTGTTGAAATGTGATACTTATAATTATGGGCTATTTGTTGACCTCTTAATGAGGCTCTTAATGGTTTAGACTTCTTACTGGTTCAACATTTAATGGTTCAGACTGTTTGTTTCGCAAGTAAATGTTTGTATGGTTCAGACCTATCCTATAATCTGATGTAACGCTCCCTATTTTCCGCACTTTCTTATTTTAGCAAGTCATGTTGTACTTTCCATATTTAGACACTTGTACTCCCTTTGTAATCTACTTTCGTGTCATTTGTAATCCGAGACTATTGATCATAATGAAAACCAAGTTATTTTAATCATGTTGTGTATTCGTATTTGACTTATATGCGACTGATAATCAAAAATTCACGTTTGAGCGATATTATTCAAGACTCTTGGTTCGTTATTACACAATGAAACTCGATGCTCGTTAAACTTGTTAAAACTCGTAAAATAATGAAACTCGAAAGTTTCGCGAAATGGTTGATCGTTGAAAAATCTTTTATCTTTAGTTCGTTATAAATATGGTTATTTATCAATTGTTTAAATTAATTAATTTTACTATTTAAAAGTTTATTTTTATAATAATCTATTTAGTCTCGTTAGATTCTTAAAGTTAGTAACTAACCTAATTAGTTTAAATTATAGAGTTAGTTTCTTTTTATATAAACATCATAACTTATTTAAAGTCAAGGGATCTTAGAGTAAATTGCTGAGTTTAAAAAATTACAGGGACTATTTGAGTAATTTGCTGAAAGTGGAGTGTCTTTAAAACAAAATAAATAAATAAATAAACTGATGACCATGAGACTCGAACACGGGTCACCAGCTTCATCAATCACACACACAGCCACTCAGCTGCGACCTTCACATCGAGCAAATGCATTATATGTTTATACCTTCGTTCAAATCAAGCCAACAGCCCAATCTGAACTCAGGCGGCCCGCGACCCGGCCCACCTGCAGGTCCGCGGCCCGCGACGAAGCCCAACGCGCAGCAACATCTGATCAGACCTGTATTTGGCGCTATTTTGATGTTTTTTTTTTATTTTTAAACAAGTTTTTAACATTAATTACACACCTAACACCTAACCAAACTCTTCCCTATATAAACCCATCATTCTCAAGCCATTTCCACTTTACAAACTATCAAAAACACTCTCAATATCGCTCTAATCAGCTGGTAATTTGAAGATTCGAGGAGAAACATCAACCTTCACAAAAGTATGCATAACTCACTCGATTCTACGTCTTTTCACTCGATTCTTTTTCCCACTTGCTTGAACAACCTTAGGAACATTTCCAGAGGTTTTTCATGGAAAACCAAGCCCTGGAATGTCCTCGAAAAGGCTCCAAAGTGGACTCTTTGTTTCTGTTTTCATTTAAACTTTGTTAAACCTAGCTAAACTTGAGTTTTCTCATCTCAAACCTATGTCCTAATACTCATAATCAATTGAATGGTTAGTTGGGCTTGAAAACAAGGCTGAGAAATGTTAAACTAGAGGTTAAAACCTCCCAAACATTCTGTTTTAGTTAGGGTTTTACCCACAAGAAGTGTTCAAGCTTGAAGCTTGATGTATGTGTGATTGTTAAACTAGCTTTGGCTTTCTTTCGTAAAAATCCACTCATTTCTTGATGTTTTCCCTAGATTATATGTTCATATCTCATTATTTCTTGTAAATTCATGACCCTCCGTGTTGTTTATAACAAGTGTAGTGGTGAACAATAGAGGTACCTAAATGGAAGCTTTGTACTTCCTACCTCATGTATGAATTCTATGATACTTAGAGGTACCTAAATGAAGACTTTAACCTTCTACCTCATGTTTGACATATATGATATAGTATACTCTATGTAATACTTATGTAACATTCAAACAAACCGAACTCTTGATGATGAACAAGTGGACATTGTCAAGTTAGTAAGTATATAATCTAAACATCATATGTGATGGATGATTATTTTCTTATGTTTACTTTCATGTTATTTAAATTTTGAATCTAAATCTTTCGATTTCCGCAAACTCACATACCTATGTTTTCTTCGTGTAGAAGGACTAGGTGCTCCAAACTAATCCATCCAACAACATCACTCGCGAGATTTCAAGTAGGAAAGCTTGCAAAACCGCGAGTATACTCGATCCCGTTTTCCTTTTTATCACTTTTGGGTGCAACATGTATGCTATACAAATTTACACTTCACATGAATCTATTTTAAACTTTATCCATGCTTAACATGAAACTATATGATGCTTGTTAGACTTGAATGCTAATGTAAACTATTTGTGTCGATTATGCTTCATTAACTTTGCTAGCCTACCTTAACAATTATAGCGCTATAAGATTAATACACCACCCACGATTCTTGGGTATTGTTAAGTTAAACATTTTAACCTCCCTTTATTCTATTTAGGATAGGCTATTTTAACGCATTCGAATCTTGGGTTTGAACATATAAGTACACCGTTTCGGCATGCTAGTAAACTTGCTAATTATGATTCATGTTGGATATGAGCACTTAAACTATTTTAATCGATATTATGCTATGTAACAAAAACTTGTATACTCGCCTTTGCTTTTGCATTGAACTCTATTTTAATACATGTTGCAGGTTGAATGATGATATGATGTTACAAGATGAAATAAGATTTAGGTGGACCTAGATACACACCTAGAATAATTTATCTATTTTAAATGTTATGTTTGTTTTGAGACAATGTTATTTCTTGTATTTGAATCTTGTATGACAATCTAATTTTTAAATGAAATTTGAATTTAATTTATATCGTCATATAGTGTTATGAAGTCTCTTGCATATCTCGTTTTCGTCTCATCCCGATGTTTTCGCCATCGGTTGGGGTGTGACAGATTGGTATCAGAGCCATAACTATAAGGAATTAGGAATAAGTAGGAATGCTTTGCCCTAGTCTATAGTTTTAGGAACTTTGACTTTTATTTGTTGTTTAAAACTTATGCATTCTACCTTACATTCTTCCAAGCAATTCTACTTGTTTGTTAAATTCACATGCCTTTCCTAAGGCTAACATGAATACACTTTTGATTATTTAAAGACACTCGTAACATAAACGAGACAACTTTACCAAAATAGGCGTGAAACCCACAATTTGGTAAACGATTATCATTCTACCTTAAACTATTTTTGCACGAAATTATACCACCATTAAGCTAGGAGTGAAATCTACAACTTAATGGTAATTTCCGTTTCAACTCTAGTGGACCCTCGTCAAAGTGTCGAAATTTTATTTTGACCTGACGAGTACCAACCACATTAGGGTACGAAATCTTCAAGTTAGGGGTGAACCCGCATCTTGTCGATTAAGTCCCATTCCTCAATTTTCAATCTCGCCAAAGTCCCGATTGTTTCAATCGATTAGAGACGTGTAGTAACTGGAAGGGTAAGATACCGTTAATTGTTCCTCGACGAGAGTATCTTACCTATAGGTTAAATCACGATTTCTCTAATTCTATAAGACTTTCGACCTACTTTGGAATAGTCGACGTTTCTCTACCCGAAACAATCCAATGTTTTATTGAGCCTCACTTTTATGTTATCTCAATTTATATGTGATTTTTATACTCGTTACTTCGTTCATTTCAAACTTTTTATACAAATCCGCACATTTATCGCAATAAAAAATAATAATAACCTCTCGTGAACAAACTAAATTTACGATGCTTTCATTAGTTATGTTATGCTATGTGGAATCCATGATTATGCTATGTGATACAACTTGAACATTTTATGCCAAGTGAAACAATTTGAACACTTTTACGCTATGTGACACTTTATGCTATGGGATTCGTTTCATGAAAACGATTTTTCTTAAACAAACATTATGATCAAGTCTCACCTATTCATTCCTTTTGAATCTCTAGATGTCTTCACCAAACTCTGGATCCTCCAAGAAGGCCAAGAAATCAGGCTCAAAGAATAACTCCAACAACTCCAACTCCATCTCCAAACAAGAGTTGGTGGGTCTCATCGCTGAATAGATGGCCAACCAAATGGCCCGAGTAATCCCCGACATCGTGAGTAGGATTCAACCCACCACTGATCAGGCTTCTATCGAATCCAAGGTTGAACAACCTAAAGGACCATTCCTATTCAAGCAATTTATGGCTTGCAAACCCCTGGAATTTTCAGGCAAGGATAGTGCCATAGCATTGCTCACTTGGTTTGATGCCATGGAAATCACATTCCGTCAGAGTGGTTGTCCTAACGCTTTACGCACCCAAAACGCTACTGGGGTATTTCGCTCAAAGGCCCTGGACTGGTGGAACTCTGAGCGAGGCACAAGAGGAGAAGATGCCGCCCACGCTCTGCCATGGGCTGAACTCAAGAAGATCATGAGGGAAGAATTCTACCCTCCGCATGAGCTCAGGAAGTTGGAACACGAGTTTTGGTTCCCGAAACAAGTCGGCGATGATAATAATGGCTTGACCACCCGTTTCAAGCAACTTAGCATTCTCTGTCCTAGCTAGGTTGATACGCCTGAAAAGCAGATCAACAAATACATCCATTGCTGCCCTGTCTCCTTCATGAACCTTATGGAAGCTGCTCTCCTGTCAATCATAGAAGAAACCTATCCTTTGGCTGCTCGCCTTAACATGAACATTTTCCTTCGTAGGAACTCTGAAAAGGCTTCCTCGAAGAACCTAAGTTTAATAAAAACCATAAAACCTAAGTTTCATTGTAAGAATTGGAAACAAAACCTAAGTTTTAAGGTACATACACAACGTTTGTTACAAAGTGAAGAACTTTTACTAGAGTCTAGATTGAAATTGGATATGAATTGGGGGTTGTGGTGACCTAATCTATGGAATTTGAAAAGGGTAATGTATAGAAACTAGGTGTTGCCCCGCCCGCGTTGTGAGGCGATGGCCGAATAATTCTTAACCAATTAAAAAAAATAGTACTTTAGTTTTGCTAGAAAGAAAAGGTAAAAAGAGTGTTAGGCAGCATCTTGACACGTTTTTTAGTTGGGGGCAAAGTCATATTTTTATTTTTACTTGGGGGAAAAATCAAATTTTCTTCCCGAGGGTAAAATCCTAATTTTAAGCTAGGGGAAAACCATATTTTTATATTGCACTGGGGGCAAAAAAACGCAATTTTGAATTGAGAGTGATATCATAATTTTGAACCGCGGGGAAAATCGTATATTTTAGCTGAGAGCAAAAGCATAATTTTATTTTGAACTGGAGGCAAAGACGTAATTTTAAACCGGAGGAAAAACCATAATTTTAAAGTGGGTATAAAATAATAAACTAGTGTAAAATCGTAATTTTGAGCTGGGGAAAAACAAAATTTTATTTTGAACGGGGGCGAAAACGTAATTTTGGCTGAGGGTAAAAGTGTAATTTTTTTTACCAAGGGTGAAACCTTATTTTCGGCTTAGCTGGGTGTAAAGTCATATTTTTATTTTGAACCGGGGGAAAATCATAATTTTGAACCGATGGTAAAATCGTAAATTTGAGGTAGGGAAAACGATAATTTTATTTTTAGCTAGGGGCAAAAAAGTAATTTTAAACTGAGGGTGAAATCGTAATTTTGAACCGAGTGAAAAATCGTAATTTTGAGCTGGGGGCAAAAGCATAACTTTATTTTGAATTAGGGCGAAGACGTAACTTTCAACTGGGGAAAAACCGTAATTTTAAAGCGTGTATAAAATAAAAAACTGACGGTAAAATCGTAATTTTTTAACCGATAGCAAAATCGTAATTTTGAGCTGCTGGCAAAAGGGTTATTATATTTTTTAGTTGGGTGAAAAGCGTAATTTTAAACTGGGAAAAACCGTAATTTTAAAGTGGATATAAAATAATAAAATGGTTGTTCCAATAAAGGAGGGGCGGCCGCCCATTTCGACCAATGGCAGGTAAACACTATTCCCTGCCATGGTCTTTGTATATGTTGAATAACTAGAGTTATGCGCCGCCTGCGTTGCGGGGCGCTAAACCAAATATTTCTTAGTTTATATACATGTACGCATTTATTTCGGTTAGTTATACATGCTACTTATAACACGATATAAAAAAAGATGCATCGAGTTAACCAAATAAAGAAAAACACTATCATAGTTATGATAAAAAAAAATAACTAAAACGATGGCAAGCGTGTAATTTAGAGTTGGGGGCACAACAATAATTTGTCAGGACCACTTAGCGAGTGCTAGCCAGCTGTTTGGCACGAATAAAAAATAAATTGAGTAAACCAAGTAAAATAAAACATTACCATAGTTTTGCCCAAAAAAACTATGGCAACATTGCAATTTTTAGCTTGGGTAAAATCGCAATTTTAAAATGGAGGTAATATAATATTTTGAAGCGAGGGCAAAACCATTTTTTTATTTTAAATTGGGGGCAAAATCTTGATATTTTTACTGAGGGCAAAATCGTAATTTTTAGCTGGGGCAGAACAAAAATTTTATTTTGAACTGGTGGCGAAATTGTAATTTTAAACTGGAAACCAAATTGTAATTTGACAGGATTGTAGTGGTGGGCAAAAGTATATTTTTTTTAAACAAGGCAAAATCGTAAATTTAAGCTGGGGGCAAAGTATAAATTTAATTTCTAACTGGCGGCAAGATCGTAATTTTAAACAGGGGATAAAATCGTAATTTGGCAGGGGCAAGATCGTTATTTTAAACAGGGGATAAAATCGTAATTTGGCAGGACCTATAAATAACTCTTTTATGAAAAAAAAAGTTGGCCGCCACTTTTGGCCAACCAACAAACACAACTATTCCCGCCGACATTACAAACTTATGTTTGCATGTATTGTAAATGTAAATAAGATGTTAGGGGTAATAAAAGAGGGATAGGGTGGTGGTGGCAGGTAGGGGTAATCGACCAGTGGTGGTGTGGCTGATGAGGTGGTGGTGATAAATGAAAAAAACAAGAGAAAAGACTAAAATACCCTCATGTGACTTGCACATGACTTAACATAATGAAAACACTTAACTTGGTTAGAGTCAAAGGACACAATACGCAAGATTTGTAAATATAAAGTACTAATCTTATCAATTTTAAAGGCAAAGGACAATATTTGAAATTTGGTATAAACATAAAGGAGAATTATGGTAATTTACTCTTTAATAAAAGTCAACAATAGTTACTATTACCTTTTATTTCCCTCTTGAGTGAATTGCAAAGATTATCCTTTATCTTTATACCCATTTGCAGGCGCTGTCCTTTATGTTTAAAATTGACGAGTTTTGTCCTTTATGTTTTCAAATCATACACGTTTTGTCCTTTATGTCACACCCCGACCACGTAAAACATCAAATCGTGGCGGAAACGTCGGGGAGCGTTGTAACAGAATTATTGTTTCGCAACCATGGCATTTAAAAGTTATGTTTTATTCATCAAACAAAGGGTTACATTGTCTTAAAATAACTGAAACAAAGAGTACACCACATAATTAAACTGGTTCTATCTTCATTTTAAGTCTCTAAGGCACAGGTCCGCCCTAGTATGTCACGAACATCCTAAGCAACAGCTCCTAAAAACACATGTGAAAATAGGTACTTCAGCATAAAAATGCATGTGAGATACATAGGTTTTATGAAAATAGGATTCATGACTCGAGTTTAAATAACTGTTTAATTAAAATAAGTCATGAACCTTGTTAATTGTTTTGTTTTTTAAATCATTTGAAAAGCATTAGCAAAATCAGATGATATGTATATATATAAAAGAATATTGTATGGTTAAAAGAATAACCAAGTAAAAAGAGTTTGTATAAACCAAGTTATTTGTAAAACAATGTTTAAGTGATAAGGTGTTGTAAATGTAATATGTCTAAACTGAAGTGGTTTAAATGACGCTACGATATGTAATATCATACAAGCACTTATATATAGGAAGTACCAGCGGCGTATCCACCATGCTTGTAACATATTACACACACCTCGTTATTTAAGTCACTCAAACCAACCAACATTGTAAAATATCCATGTTTAATCCAATAGTCAAATGTCATAGTATAACCCAAGTTGAATATAAACCATGTAGTGTGTAAACAAAAGTTATGTATGGTAAGTAAAATGAGACTACTTAAACCACAAGTAAAAATGTACAAAACAAAGTATTTTGAATAAATCAAAAATTATGTTTTGTAAAATAACTAAATAAATACATGCTTTACTGATACAAACACTTATGCGGTAAGTTAACGCATACATTCAAGCCTTGAGACAGCAGGATAACCTTAGAGTAAAGATTATCAAAGTAAAATGTTTTCGGATTCAGTCATTCCTTACACCCAAACAAACCTAGGATGTCAGGAACGGGATTTGTCAAGTCCTATGGTACCATTACTTACTACCGAGCGGCGTAGCTAATGTTAATGAATGTAATTTAGACCCGTTAAACAAACCAAATGTCATATCAAATTGTAAACTTGTAATGAAAGTAGTGTACTAAGTATGCTAAGTTAACATACAAAGCAGAAAAGTCATGTAAATCAATGTGCTAAATATGCTAAGTTAACATATAAAGCAAAAGAGAATGAAATTATGTACTAATAGTGTACTAATGAACATAGCAAGTATATGATATGAAAACATGGAAAGCATGAAAATAACAAGTAGGCACATGTGTTTCACCCCAAAACGTTGGAAAACAGTAAAAGAGGGGTCTATGTACTCACTTGAGATTGCTTAGAAGTCCTAGGATAACCACCAAGCAAAGCTAGAAGATCACGGAATCAAACGACACCTAGTATAGGTAATTATGTTAATAAACGGATCTAAATCAGAGGATCGGATAGTATGAGGGTTTGTAAACCAAATGAGTGTAAGAACTCATGTAATATGGTTTAACAAGGCCTACATACCAAAATGAAACCTAACCTAAGTGCTTACGACCCATCACGACCCGTTTAGGTAGCTTATGCTACTTTAACGCGTCGTTCACGTAAAACACGTTCGGACTGCCTAATTAGTCCTATGACAAGTAATATATGCCTTAACATGTCTAATATTGTAGTTAAATCAGTTTAGATGTCAAAATTTGGGTTACATATGCTTAAAATGAATTTTGGCGTAAAAAGGGCATTTTGGTAATTTACCTAAGGCATATATACTACCTATCATGCAACTACTTAAACGACGTGACCATAAGGTATAACCTCGGAAGGTTATTCCCAATACAACTATGGTCACCTAAAGTGCTTGGTTGGATCCTAATGATCGACCAAACGGGTCGAGGTCGAAAGTCTAAACGGGTGTTTAGTCCGCTTGACTTACGACTCTACATAAGCACTAAACTAAAAGTGATGAGCTAAACATGCTAAAACATGTTTAGTTAAGTTAGAAAACAGGTTTTTGGTATCAAAACAAACGGTTTTTATACCCAATAGTAGTTTCGTTTCAAAATAGGCACAAATACGCATTTTGGTCGAAACTACGACTCGTCACTATGCCTAGTCAACGTGGTAATCAGTAGGTATAGTCACAAGGGACTATAACCATCGTGATTACGCTCACGTTGCAAAGTTCAACGGAACTAGGTGTTGACCATTGACTGGTCAAAGCTATAGTTTGACTTTCATCCTTGAAATACAAGAACAAGCATGAAGGACACTTACAAAGGGTCCAAGAAGGATGTTTGATCTAAAATTTTCTCAGGTATGAAGTGTTTCCACTCCAACTTAGAGAAAAATCTGATCAAGGTGTGAGAATGAAGTGAAATGGGGTTGCTATTTATAAGAAGTATGGAGCTTTAAGATCATTCCAAGTGTTGTGAAGCTTAAATCTTGACCATACATTTGTTAAACATGGATTAGGCAATGAGCAAAACCAGCAACAAGTCCACAACATTGAGAAATCAGGGATTAAAAACCAGGACAGCTGCTGAATTGGAAGCTTCTAATTTCTGTGTTGCTGGAACAAGCTTACGGACCGTAAGCTATGGTCCATACGGTCCGTAAAGAACCTACAGACCAGCCACTTTCACTTATTTACAGTTTAGCCCCTGCACCTTGTTTTGTCGCATTTCAGCACTTCTAACACCCGTCAAAGCCATTTTCAAGCTCCACAAGGATGTTATAACATAGGGAACTTAAAATATGCTCAAAAATATCCCAGATGTCAGTTCATTTGGTCGTACGATTGCGTTGTTCGGTTAATTACGACGAAATGCGCACAAACGCGAAAAACGATCCAAATTGCGCGACGAATGGATTTTTATCATGCCAAACACTAAAATAAAATATTTTAATGCTTACATAAATTTTTGGATGTCCGGATATATTCAGAACGTAAGTTATGCGCGAAAATGCAAACTTATACACTTTTTGACGCTTTTAGTCCCTGAATGACCATAAAGTTTATTTTAGCACACCGAACCCCTCAAAGCCTATTTCTAAGCTATGTAAAGGATATTTAGGGTGTGTTTAACTTATGATCAAGTTCCGGAATGTCCGTTACAGTTCAAATCGGCATACTTTCGCAGTTTGTCGAATTTAGTCCCTGTTAAGCGAATTAACTTGATTTTGCCATACCAAAGCCTTCAGAACTTATTTCTAAGTTATGTAAAGGTTATTTAAGGTATGTTAAGCATATGTTGATGTTCTGGAGTAATTTTCGCGTTAAAATGATTACGTTTACGCACCAGTTTGTGTATAACTCTCCAGAAAGCGATATAGAGTTTGAAATTGAATAAAAATCAAAACATGAAAAATGTCAAACATAAACAAACAAACATTGGGGTCAAATAACTTTATTTCATTGATAACTGAATTGTTTAAAATGATTAGAAGAGCAGATGTCACCCTTTAACCCTAACCCAGTTAGATTTTTCTGTCAAATCATGCACATGAGGGTAAAATTGTCTTTTCACCCTATTCTTAAAAAATACATAAAAAAGAAAAAAAAAATTATATATCATAACAAAACCCTCTTCTTCCCAAATCAATCCTATTTCAAAACCCTAATTTCTCTTCAACAACCTGCAATAATTCTCCATAATTATCTATACAAACACACACACACATATATGATAAACCTCTATCTCTATCACAAGTCACAACACACTATCAGTCTAACTACGGTACCACCACCGCCACCACCTCCACGCAGTCCACACCGTCTGTTATCACCACTAAAACCCGCCACCAACATCCGCTCCCGTCACCACCCACCCCCGTGCCACCTCCCGCCCCGTACCCCCACCTTCACACGGCCCACCCCACACCACATCTGACTGCCACTCAAACCCACCACTAAGATATGCCACCATAAAAACAACCCATCACTGCAAATCATAACCCCAAATTCCATCTTCCATAAACACCACCTCAACGATTGAGTCAATCTGAAAACCACCATCAAATATAAAAATACAAAAAGAGTGTGTACTAAAAACCCCAAATCACATCAGATAACCCACACAATCACACCTACATCAGGATTCAATCATTCGACGGCGGCGACTTATGGAACTGGCAGAATGACGGTGACTTATGGATCTCCAACGACGGATCTGGTAGTGTGTACCAAAAACCCCATTGTTTTCAGGCTTATGGATCTGGAATATGCAAGGTTTGATGAAATTATCATTCTGAGTAGAACCCTTGAATAAGATTGGATGTTGTGTTTCTTCAATAAGTGTGGACGTTGTGTTTCTGTTGGTAGTATGTATGCAAGATTGGATGTGTTTCTCCATTCTGATTGTAGATTGAGAGTAAGAGATGAGGAAGACAGTAAGTGACTTTTGAGATGAGAGGGAGATAAGGGTTTTGTTATGATATATAATATATTTTTTTTCTTTTTTATGTATTTTTAAAGAATATGGCGAAAAGACAATGTTACCCTCATGTGCATTGCACATAACCAGATTTGACAGAAAAATCTAACTGGGTTAGGGCTAAAGGACAAAACGTGTATGATTTGAAAACATAAAGGACAAAACTCGTCAATTTTAAACAAAAAGGATAGCGCCTGCAAATGGGTATAAAGATAAAGGACAATCCTTTAAATTCACTCTTCCCTCTTATTGTCATAACTAAGGTCCATTTTAGTCTCTGTTTACATCTTTTCTATTGATAAGTCTTTTATTTCCCTCTTGTTGTCATAACTAAGGTCCACATATAACTTTAACATTTTTTTAAATCCTAGAATCGAACATTTTATTCTCTTTGACACGAGTATGATATTTGTTGGAAAAAACAATTTCTTTTTTGAAAACCTTTCTGTATAATATGTAAGGCTGCGTAATTATACGTATTAGGTTATTTAATTCTATATATGAGGTTGCGTAATATGTTTAAGGAATATTGGATTTTAATAATCCCAACTATTCGCCGTTGGCCGCCAACAGTCCCAACTTCAAAAATAACCACTAGCAGTCCCATCTATTAACATACTGGCCTCCAATAGACCCTGACTAATAGAACCCTAATGTCGCAGCCCCCGGCCCCTACCCCGGGAGCAGGAGCCACGGACCAATCAAGTGGTATCGGTGTTTATTAAATTCGTAGCGGAAATGAAACATCCGGATCGTAGTTAGAAAATAATTTCAGAGTTTCAAAAACACCAAACTTTTATAATAAATAAATGGGATAAAACCCATGTTTCATTCATAATACATTTATATGGATAAACCCTAATTGCTGAAAACATAAACTTTTATTTAGGTAATTTTTATAGCCACTTCTTTAAGTCTTCAGTGCTCCATAGCTGGCTTCTTATAGCTTCACATTAAGTTACCTAAAACGCGTTTTAAAAAGTTTTATCAGCAAGAAATACTGGCGAGTGCATCCCAATTTAATCAAAACAAGCTTTTATAACTTTACAATATTGAGAGCGATTACAATGTTTATATCTACCAATATACTCATTCAGTATTTGTCATGTTGGCAGTTCCATGACGGTGGTCATATTACTCATTAGCTAACTCGTTGTCCAATAGTAACGTTTTACTAGTAGTGTATAGAAAACCCCACACACCGGCAGCAATTGTAGAATACATAGACTCAATCACTGTAAGTATAACTAAAAATACTTGAGGTTTTGTTAAAAGAGTTTGGTAGAAAAAGAGAATGACTCACATTGTAGACTTAGGTGTTTCTATAGCTTCCTGTTGCTTTTCCTGATTATTTTCTATTAAAAATAGACAATGCACACGTGTTAGTAAATTAACCCAAGTCACTTAGCCATACAACACGAGACAAAACTCCAACGAACTTAGTCAGGCAGAGCCTCGACATCCGTTACGGGTCCCTAGATCAATCGGGTAGGGTAACGAATTAGTGATTGGGGTTAAAATACTTACAACGAGGCATTGCTTCGTGTTTTAAGGGTATAATACCCGATAATTTTCGCCTATTAGAAGTTGAGAGAGAAAGAATTTGATGAACGAATTGAGACTGAGGCCAAAGGCCTCCTTTTATAGGCGACCCACTGGCTTGGTCCAGTCGCGCCCCGTGAGAGACCCCCTAGCTATGGCTATGGTGGTTTTCTCATCACTTAGACTCAACACGAAGAGGGGACACGTGGCACCCTGGGGTTTAGACAAACAAGGGATCTTCGCGCCCCGCGAGTCACCCCCTATCTCATTGCGGCCCGCGAGCGACACTAATTTCTTATTTTATTTGATTTTTATAAAAACTAAAGTTATACGGGTCCAGTTCTCATATACGGGGTATATTTAGGGCGTTTTTCGAGGGTTGTTATACCTAACGCTTTTAGTCTCTGGTCACCAGAAAAACGATTTTGGCAGGAAAACTTATTTTTGGCCGGAAAACTCAACATTTTCGTCCCAAACCTCTTTGTAACCTTATTACGGACCTTTAGAAACTTTTTTCTAGTAAAAGCCACAATTATTGAAGTCGCCAGAAAAAACTGCTTTTTCGCCGAAAAACTTCTTTTTGGTTGGAAAACTCAAATTTTTTGCCAGAAAACTCAACATTTTCGTCCCAAACCTCTTTGTAACCTTAGATCGGACCTTTAGAAACTTTTTTCTGGCCGAAAACGGTTTCCTGCGACCGAAGACTAACGACATTAGGGTTCTGTTAGTCAGGGTCCATTGGTGGCCAATATGTCAATAGCTGGAATTTATTTTTAAAGTTGAGACCGTTGGCGGCCAACGACGAATAGTTTGGATTATTAAAATCCAATATTCCAATGTTTAAAGATTACATATTAAAAATAATACATAACTCTGACCGATTGTTATACATACGTTACATGATTATACTCACTTCATACGAGCATGAGGTTTTACCATGGTGGGTTTTTGACCGGCGGATTTCCTTTGGAATTGATGACGGGTGGTCTCACTAGTGATGTCAATGATAGTGATTGCGGGTGTAGGTGACATTTTTCCTATGGGTGTACTCGGATGACCAGGTTTTGTTGGACGTTCAAAAAAATATAGTAAGGAGTTGTCACACCACGACCTGCAGCGGAATAGGTGATCGGGGCATGATTGGGTTGATCCGAAGAGGTTTTTAATAATGTTTGTAATTCTGTTTTCAAAACAATAAATAATAAAAAAATAATACATGTATTCCTAAGTCTGTAGGAAAGAAAAATAGTACAAAAGAAACAGTGGTGGCCGGGTTCGAAACGAAGACTACCTGTTTCCTGTGTAGCATTCTAACCACTGCGCCATGTTCAGTTTGGTGTGATATCTTGTTCCGTATTTAAAGTTAAACAGCAAGAAAGTTGGAGCCGGGACTTGAACCCATGACCTCTAACCACTGAGTCATGACACTTGATCTTGAAATATTTAGATTTTGTTTTTAATTAAACATCCATTAACTGTATCATCTTCTTCATTATAACCCACCCAACTGAACGTCCCCTGTTGGAATTAATCTTGATGTTACGGGTTGTATACGGGTCAAGTCGGTCATGGGTACTGGTCAGAAAGTGGGTTATCCACATAAGTTGGTTAATGTGATTTAGAAGAAGTCAAGATTGACCTAGTATTGAGGTGAAAGTTGGAAGATTGCTGCGAGAATAAAGGAGTTCGTGGGTTATTTTTGCATGTGTTTATTTACTCTTTTAATTATAAATAAGGTAGTAGCAGTAGGTTATTTGTGTACTCTCATTTTTCATTTAAGTAAGAATTATAGCATTAAACTTTGTGTGTTTGATCTTGGGCTGATAACTAACATTTGGTATCAGAGCACGGTTAAAGAAGGTGTTGCGGGTTTGAGAGTCGACTTCCGAGACGGGCGGAGCATCCCTCTAAACTGAGAGGATGCAAACGGAGAATAAATTTGCAGAACGACGTTCAGGAATGAGACACCAGCAAAAGTTACTGGTGATCGAAGAAGAAAGAAAATATAGGTCACCGAAAAAAAAACAAACCGAAGAGCAACGTTTGTGGCGGTGATTGCGGGGATGAGGAAACAAATCACAATGTGTTACGGAAGGTAGAACAACGACATGGCTGTAACATATGGTGGTGATGTCATCGACCGATGAAAGAAAAAAAGGAAGCAACCAGCGAATGTCGAAAGTGAAATTAAAAGGAAAGAAAAGGAGGAGCATGACAAGAAACTACAAGCATGTGTGTGAGCAAGGTGTTGGGCATGCAAGCCAAGGTATTTGTCTTTTGATTTGTGAACAGCATGTGTTTAGGTAGCTATGCGAGAAGGCAAAGAGAAAAGATCAGATGTTAGTTGTACTGTACAACTGGTCATGCATGATGGAGTAAAAATGTCTTTTGACTTGGCAAGAGTAACATAAAGTCAATAGCATACTTACTGTCGAAGAAAGTAAGATTGGAAACAGCAAGAAATCTACATGGTGAACTAATTCTCGAAGAAATTAGCTAGTTTGAAGCAAGATCAGCATGAAAGAAAGCCGGGTTCAAACCTTTGAATCGTTATGAAAGAAAGAAGAGGCGCCACAAGAAAGAAGAAAGAAGCCGGAGTCGCTTAGCAAGAAAGAAAGAAAGAAGGCCTCGCAAGAAAGTAAGAAAGAGACCGGTGCGGTAAGAAAGAACGTGAAAGCATCGGCTAGAAAGAAGAAAGTATGAGCGTCGATTTGAAAGAAAGAAAGAATCGACAGCCCGAAGAAAGAAAGAAAACTTGAAGTTAGCAAGAGACCGGACCCGTGTGGTTCGTAGGAAGTAGCAAGATCGGACGTTGTGTTCGAATATCAAGTCGGCAAGAACGGATTCAAATAAAGCATGCAAGAGTGATTCGAATCAAGCAAGAAAACCGATCCAGTTTTAGCATGGAAAGCAAGAATGAATGCAAGCAAGAATCGAGCAAGTAGAAAGAAACGACATCAATATTAAGGGGGTGAGTGTTGGAATTAATCTTGATGTTACGGGTTGTATACGGGTCAAGTCGGTCATGGGTACAGGTCAGAAAGTGGGTTATCCACATAAGTTGGTTAATGTGATTTAGAAGAAGTCAAGATTGACCTAGTATTGAGGTGAAAGTTGGAAGATTGCTGTGAGAATAAAGGAGTTCGTGGGTTATTTTTGCATGTGTTTATTTACTCTTTTAATTATAGGAATAATGGAATTTAATAATCCCAACTTTCACCAGTTGGCCGGCAACGGACCCAACTTCAAAAATAGCCACTGGCGGTCCCAACTTTTGACATTTTGTAAAACAATGGACCCTTGCTAACACCGTCCAAGGGATGTTAGTGGTGACCGCCAGTGGTCCAATGTTTGAAGTTGGGACCACCCTCTCCTCCTCTCCCAGCAAGGGTCCAATGTTTTACAAAATGTCAAAAGTTGGGACCGTCAGTGGCTATTTTTGAAGTTGGGTCCGTTGTCGGCCAACTGGTGAAAGTTGGGATTATTAAATTCCATTATTCCTTAATTATAAATAAGGTAGTAGCAGTAGGTTATTTGTGTACTCTCATTTTTCATTTAAGCAAGAATTATAGCATTAAACTTTGTGTGTTTGATCTTGGGCTGATAACCAACATCCCCCAACCCAGTTTACAGTTTGTTTCCACGATTATTAATGACGAAGAAGATAAAGGTTTCAATGGGGAACTAGCGAGGAGCAATAGATAATTAAAAAATGTACCGAAATAAACAGAATTATGTCCCGTCGTGTACTTCGGACGTCTCCGGCGACAGGCTGCGGCTTCTTCGAAGGAGAGTATTTTTTAGTGACTCACTGATGGTGTCGAAACCGTATTAGCATATATCAATCATTTAAGTTATAACACCCTTTTGATTCATGTTCTGGTAAACTTCATAGTTTTCGAATTCGGAAAAAGTCAAGTTGGTGTGTGTACGGGATTTTGGTCGATAAAAACGTCCAGGTTCGTGGTCTTGTAAGGTTGATCTCATGGATATTGAAGTTTAATATAAACAAATAACAGATTGATTCACTTTGATACGGTAACTTGTCGTAAAATCAGAGTTACCAGGTTTATGACCAGGTTTGGGGAGGATTTCTCTTAGAGAAATTTACGAAAATAGCCAAGAATAAGTTTGACTTACCAAAATGGCCACCTCATGCGTCGGTGAAGCAGGGCATCACTGATTACGAGACACCTCTTGCGTGTTTCAATGACATCCATGCGTCCCATGCGTCTGTGACTCATCTCATGCGTCCGTGACTCATAAAATTTACTTTTAGCGAGATTTGAGATATCCCATGCGTCCATGACTCATCCCATCATCCCATGCATTCGTGATTCATCCCATGTGTCCGTGACTCATCCCATTATCCCATGCGTCTGTGACTCATCCCATGCATCCTATTGAGACACGTGTCACTTCTATATTTAAGGACTCATGCGATGAGTCAGGGACGCATGGGATGATGGGATGAGTCATGGACGTATGGGATGAGTCACGGACACGTTTCACTTCTATATTTAAGGACGCATAAGGTGTCTCGTAATCGGTGATGTCCTGCTCCATCGACGCATGAGGTGGCCATTTTGGTAAGTCAAACTTATTCTTGGCTATTTTCGTAAATTTCTCTTAACAAAAGGTTTTGGGGTTTTGATAGCCTAAGCCCCTGACATCTAATGTAGTTTTCAAAATAAACCAAACTTTATTTACTCATAACTTTCCAAATTAATCAGAACTAGTCCATGGACTGTTTGTCAAGTTTACAACAAAAACATTTTCAAGACTTTATGAATTACCCTTTTATTTAACATTTAAAATTTACAACTTCAAGCATTTTAAATCTTAGTATTTATACACGTATCATATAAAATTATTAATTATTTATTTTTATAATAAAAAAATCTTGAAATATATACCAAGCGAATTGGTCCTTATAGTTCAAGCTCGCGATAACGATGTTGTTTATATCATACCTATATATGTGTATATATATAAATATATTTTGGGATGATCAAGGGAGATAAAAATTTCGTTTTTATTTATCATTCTAAAAAAAATTAGTACTCCTTGAAAGTTTAAACTAGTTTGGTTCCTTTGGAATCCATATTTGGCGAACGTTACAATTATATTACTCAAATAACTAAAAGGGGTAAATGACTTGTATCATTTTATATTCCTGTGTACATTTAAATAAGTATATGAACTAAGTTAAATAACAATAAATATTTCAGTCGCGTTCGTTTATTGGAGAGTTCGGTTCAAACTGGGTCGGATTTTGGGAACCCAATTTGTCAGATGTTATAGTAGTAACTAAGATTATTTATTACATTAAGTACATTTAGTAAAAGTAAATCATTTTTTTTGCACTTGTAGCATTGACACATATAGCTACTAGATCCTTTTGATCCAGTACAATCTCCAGATCTGGCTCCTGTTTTCTTACAACTCTTGTGACAATCCAGCGGAGACACACAAGGATCTTCACCAAAATACTTGCAACCTGGTTCTACAGCTTGCATCATCCTCTCTTCTGCAACTATTAATTTTATATAGAGTTTTAGTATTATCAAAATTGACAATCTAGTCTCACATGTTTTTAAACCATCGTTTGAAGGTTAAGGCTTCCGTGGTAGCCTTCCTACTTTTAAACAACTCTTTGAAGGTTAGGACTGTGTCATAATTCTTACCTTTAGACGATACCTTAGTAAGACCATAACAAATAATTGTTTTCCTTATATTTTAGATGAACATTAATAGATTAACATATCAACGCTTTTAATACAAGAAATAATGGATTTTAATAATCCCAACTATTGTTCGTTGGCTGACAACAGTCCCAACTTTAAAAATTTCCACTGGTGGTCCCATCTTTTGACATATTGGCCTTCAATGGACCTTGACTAACAGAATTCTAACGTTGTTAGTCTCCGGTCGCCGGAAAAACGTTTTTGGCCCGAAAACTCATTTTTGGCCGGAAAACTCAACCTTTTCGACTCAAACCTCTCTGTAACCTTATTACGCACCTTTAGGAACCTTTTCTATTAAAAAACACCAACTATTAAGGTCGCCAGAAAAACTCTTCTTTCGCCGGAAAAATTCTTTTTGGCCAGGAAACTCAACTTTTTAGCCGAAAAACTCAAAGTTTTCGTCCCAAGCCTATTTGTAACCATGGATCGTACCTTTAGAAACCTTTTTCCGACAAAAAACGTTTTTCCGGCGACCGGAGACTAACGGCGTTAGGGTTCTGTTAGTCAGGGTCTATTGAATGCCAATATGTGAAAAGATGAGACCGCTAGTTGGAATTTTTGAAGTTGGGACCGTTGTCGGCCAATGGGCAATAGTTGGGATTATTAAAATCCATTATTCCTTAATACAACAACATCATGTCTATATATAATGCTTTTTGTGTGTAAATATGTAGTAAAAAATATCAAATTATAGTAAGATTTTGGGTATAAAGATTCAGTTGTGTGAAACTATAATCTTACAAAACAAATTACCCACTTTTCATTTGCTCTACACACAAGGGTTAGAACAAAAAAAATAGTTATAATATTCAATAAGATTGTTACCAATCGGTCTATAAGTATGTTTGTTTACACTTAAACATTCTTGTTTATAAAAAAAATACTTACAGACCCTTTCCTTCCCTGAGACCTCATTGATCTGCCTCAAAAATTATATTTGTGTACACTTTAAACTTATTGTATTTAACTTACAAAGCATACCTGAAGCGAACAGAACGAGCATTAACATAATCATGAACAAACTTTTTCGGGATTTTTACATATTTCCCCCTCCTAAGCAGTTTTATTACATATTTCCCCAACCCATAAATTTAATTACATATTTCCCCTTACTAAAGAAGCCTTATTACATATTTCCCCAATCTCTAAATTTTTATTACATATTTCCCCAATCTTTAAATTTAATTACATATTTCACCTTGCTAAACCCCATATATTACATATTTATCCATTTCATTAAAAATACTCTTATAGAATTACTATTTTACCCCTAATTGTCATACAAAAATTAATGTCTAAAATGGTAAAAAATTATATAATAAAATCTTTTACGCCTACAATAATATAAATTGACATGTAACAAGTAAGTTTAGCTAGAAAAAAATATACCCATTGTTCCTGAAGCATCACTGCTTCCATAAAAGGTTGCATGAGCCCGCGTCCATCCCGATGCTGTAAACACATTTGAATGAACAAACAGATAACAGATCACATATAACAAAATAATGCAACTTTTCACTATTCTCGGTTTGTAAAGAAGTTGGATCGATTGAGAAAGAATACGGTAGCTTTAGAAGATTAGGGGAAGAGCTACTTAAATAAGAACCAACCCAACATCATCACATATAATACGCAAGTACAAAATGGTTTGATTAATATTATTTATTTTATTTTTTTAATTTAAAAATAAATAAAAATATCCGGTTTCAAAGGTGAAGCTAGGAAATATACTGTAGTTATTTATTTAATAAATTCATTAGGGGAAAATAATAATTCTATAAGAGTATTTTTAATGAAATGGATAAATATGTAATATATGGGGTTTAGGAAGGTGAAATATGTAATTAAATTTAGAGATTAGGGAAATATGTAATAAAATTTAGAGATTGGGGAAATATGTAATAAGTCTTCTTTAGGAAGGGGAAATATGTAATTCAATTTATGGGTTGGGGAAATATGTAATAAAGCTGCTTAAGAGGGGGAAATATGTAAAAATCCCATCTAGGGCATAGAAACATTATACTATCGACACGTCATCGGTATAAAGTATAGTTTAAACGCATAGTTTTGGTTTTTATGTGTTATAAAGACATCCACCTGTATTTTACGTTAGGGGAATTGGATTTTAATAATCCCAACTTTCAGCAATTGGCCGATAATAATCCCAACTTCAAAAATAGCCTACAACACTCCCAACTTGTAACATTTTGGCCAGCAATGATCCTTGTCTAACTGGGTTAACCCAGTTAGTTTTTTGCTGACTTGGACGCTGACGTGGCACACAACTTGGTTAAATGCTGACGTGGAAGCTTACGTGGCACCATCACCATCACCATCACCACCTTCATCACCACCACCCACAACCACCGTCCGCCACCACCATCACCACCACACACTGCGACAACTTCTTCCGGCGACCTTATAACTTGTTCCGGCTGCCTTATTACTTGCTCCGGCGACCTGCAACTTACTCCGGCGACCTGCTATTTGTTCCGGCGACACTCTTTACCTGTGAAACCATGAAACGAGACAACCACCAGTCATCTCCAACCTCCTGTGACCTTCTCCACCGCTCAGAACTTCAAAATATCCACCATCGCCTTGTTTCACGTTTTTCCGGTGAGGTTGCAGGTCGCCGGAGTAAGTTGCAGGTTGCCGGAAAAACGTGAAACAAGGCGATGGTGGATATTTTGAAGTTCTAAGCAGTGGAGAAGGTCACAGGAGGTTGGAGATGGCTGGTGGTTGTCTCGTTTCATGGTTTCACAGGTAAAGAGTGTCGCCGGAACAAATAGCAGGTCGCCGGAGTAAGTTGTAGGTCGCCGGAGCAACTAATAAGGCAGCCGGAAGAAGTTGTCGCAGTGTGTGGTGGTGATGGTGGTGGCGGACGGTGGTTGTGGGTGGTGGTGATGAAGGTGGTGATGGTGATGGTGCCACGCAAGCTTCCACGTCAGCATTTAACCAAGTTGTGTGCCATGTCAGCGTCCAAGTCAGCAAAAAACTAACTGGGTTATAACCCAGTTAGACAAGGATCATTGCTGGCCAAAATGTTACAAGTTGGGAGTGTTGTAGGCTATTTTTGAAGTTGAGATTATTTTCGGCCAATTGCTGAAAGTTGGGATTATTAAAATCCAATACCCCTTTACGTTATATAAGTAGCCTATTTACATTTGTATTGATTACTTATAAATTCATTATCAAGTTTGAGATGGGAGGAAAAAGTTGGGATTTTTATAACACATAAAAACCAAAACTATGCGTTTAGACTATACTTTATGTGGCACCGGGAGAAAATCCACAGTCATCCTGATCTAACACCGTGTTGTTTTGAGTATTTATCAAATTTCGGGACAAAATTTCTTTCAAGCTGGGGATGATGTGACAACCTGCACTTTTACGATCAATGTTACCTGGTTCCATGATTATTAAACGAGTATTGTTACGTGTGCTCATTGCGTGATGCTAGTAAACGTGTTTGATTTGATTTATACTTCTAGTAAACGTGTTTGATTTGATTTATACTTCTAGTAAACGTTTTTGATTTGATTTATACTTTAGTTATTTATTTAATAAACTCATTACCAGAAAATAATAATTCTATAAGAGTATTTTTAATGAAATGGATAAATATGTAATATATGGGGTTTAGGAAGGTGAAATATGTAATAAAATTTAGAGATTAGGGAAATATGTAATAAAATTTAGAGATTGGGGAAATATGTAATAAGGCTTCTTTAGGAAGGGGAAATATGTAATTCAATTTATGGGTTGGGGAAATATGTAATAAAGCTGCTTAAGAGGGGGAAATATGTAAAAATCCCATCTAGGGCATAGAAACATTATACTATCGACACGTCATCGGTATAAAGTATAGTTTAAACGCATAGTTTTGGTTTTTATGTGTTATAAAGACATCCACCTATATTTTACAGGGGTATTGGATTTTAATAATCCCAACTTTCAGCAATTGGCCGATAATAATCCCAACTTCAAAAATAGCCTACAACACTCCCAACTTGTAACATTTTGGCCAGCAATGATCCTTGTCTAACTGGGTTATAACCCAGTTAGTTTTGAGAAGCGGAGAAGATTACAGGAGGTCGGAGATGATTGGTGGTGGTCTCGTTTGGTGGTTTCAGGGGTAAAACAGGTCGCCGGAATAAGTTGCAGGTCACCAAAGTTGGGTTTTTTGAACTTCTGAGCAGCGGAGAAGATTACAGGAGGTCGGAGATGATTGGTGGTGGTCTCGTTTGGTGGTTTCAGGGGTAAAACGGGTCGTCGGAATAAGTTGCAGGTCACCGGAGGCGGTGATGGTGCCACATCAGCAGCCTAGTCAGCAAAAAACTAACTGGGTTATAACCCAGTTAGCAAAGGATCATTGGTGGCCAAAATGTTACAAGTTGGGAGTGTTGTAGGCTATTTTTGAAGTTGGGATTATTATCGGCCAATTGCTGAAAGTTGGGATTATTAAAATCCAATACCCCTATTTTACATTATATAAGTAGCCTATTTACATTTGTATTGATTACTTATAAATTCATTATCAAGTTTGAGATGGGAGGAAAAAGTTGGGATTTTTATAACACATAAAAACCAAAACTATGCGTTTAGACTATACTTTATGTGGCACCGGGAGAAAATCCACAGTCATCCTGATCTAACACCGTGTTGTTTTGAGTATTTATCAAATTTCGGGACGAAATTTCTTTCAAGTTGAGGATGATGTGACAACCTGCACTTTTACGATCAATGTTACCTAGTTCCATGATTATTAAACGAGTATTGTTACGTGTGCTCATTGCGTCATGCTAGTAAACGTGTTTGATTTGATTTATACTTCTAGTAAACGTTTTTGATTTGATTTATACTTTAGTTATTTATTTAATAAACTCATTACGGGAAAATAATAATTCTATAAGAGTATTTTTAATGAAATGAATAAATATGTAATATATGGGGTTTAGGAAGGTGAAATATGTAATTAAATTTAGAGATTAGGGAAATATGTAATAAAATTTAGAGATTGGAGAAATATGTAATAAGGCTTCTTTAGGAAGGGGAAATATGTAATTCAATTTATGGGTTGGGGAAATATGTAATAAAGCTGCTTAAGAGGGGGAAATATGTAAAAATCCCATCTAGGGCATAGAAACATTATACTATCGACACGTCATCGGTATAAAGTATAGTTTAAACACATAGTTTTGGTTTTTATGTGTTATAAAGACATCCACCTATATTTTACATTATATAAGTAGCCTATTTACATTTGTATTGATTACTTATAAATTCATTATCTAGTTTGAGATGGGAGGAAAAAGTTGGGATTTTTATAACACATAAAAACCAAAACTATGCGTTTAGACTATACTTTATGTGACACCAGGAGAAAATCCACAGTCATCCTGATCTAACACGGTGCTGTTTTGAGTATTTATCAAATTTCGGGACAAAATTTCTTTCAAGTTGGGGATGATGTGACAACCTGCACTTTTACGATCAATGTTACCTGGTTCCATGATTATTAAACGAGTATTGTTATGTGTCCTCATTGCGTGATGCTAGTAAACTTGTTTAATTTGATTTATACTTCTAGTAAACGTGTTTGATTTGATTTATACTTCTAGTAAACGTGTTTGATTTGATTTATACTTCTAGTAAACGTGTTTGATTTGATTTATACTTTAGTTATTTATTTAATAAACTCATTAGGGGAAAATAATAATTCTATAAGAGTATTTTTAATGAAATGGATAAATACGTAATATATGGGGTTTAGGAAGGTGAAATATGTAATTAAATTTAGAGATTAGGGAAATATGCAATAAAATTTAGAGATTGGAGAAATATGTAATAAGGCTTCTTTAGGAAGGGGAAATATGTAATAAGGCTTCTTTAGGAAGGGGAAATATGTATTTCAATTTATGGGTTGGGGAAATATGTAATAAAGCTGCTTAAGAGGGGGAAATATGTAAAAATCTCATCTAGGGCATAGAAACATTATACTATCGACACGTCATCGGTATAAAGTATTGTTTAAACGCATAGTTTTGGTTTTTATGTGTTATAAAGACATCCACCTATATTTTACATTATATAAGTAGCCTATTTACATTTGTATTGATTACTTATAAATTCATTATCATGTTTGAGATGGGAGGAAAAAGTTGGGATTTTTATAACACATAAAAACCAAAACTATGCGTTTAGACTATACTTTATGTGACACCGGGAGAAAATCCACAGTCATCCTGATCTAACACCGTGCTGTTTCGAGTATTTATCAAATTTCGGGACAAAATTTCTTTCAAGTTGGGGATGATGTGACAACCTGCACTTTTACGATCAATGTTACCTGGTTCCATGATTATTAAACGAGTATTGTTACGTGTGCTCATTGCGTGATGCTAGTAAACGTGTTTGATTTGATTTATACTTCTAGTAAACGTGTTTGATTTGATTTATACTTTAGTTATTTATTTAATAAACTCATTAGGGGAAAATAATAATTCTATAAGGGTGTATTTTCAATGAAATGGATAAATACGTAATATATGGGGTTTAGGAAGGTGAAATATGTAATTAAATTTAGAGATTAGGGAAATATGCAATAAAATTTAGAGATTGGAGAAATATGTAATAAGGCTTCTTTATGAAGGGGAAATATGTAATAAGGCTTCTTTAGGAAGGGGAAATATGTAATTCAATTTATGGGTTGGGGAAATATGTAATAAAGCTGCTTAAGAGGGGGAAATTTGTAAAAATCTCATCTAGGGCATAGAAACATTATACTATCGACACGTCATCGGTATAAAGTATAGTTTAAACGCATAGTTTTGGTTTTTATGTGTTATAAAGACATCCACCTATATTTTACATTATATAAGTAGCCTATTTACATTTGTATTGATTACTTATAAATTCATTATCATGTTTGAGATGGGAGGAAAAAGTTGGGATTTTTATAACACATAAAAACCAAAACTATGCGTTTAGACTATACTTTATGTGACACCGGGAGAAAATCCACAGTCATCCTGATCTAACACGGTGCTGTTTTGAGTATTTATCAAATTTCGGGACAAAATTTCTTTCAAGTTGGGGATGATGTGACAACCTGCACTTTTACGATCAATGTTACCTGGTTCCATGATTATTAAACGAGTATTGTTACGTGTGCTCATTGCGTGATGCTAGTAAACGCGTTTGATTTGATTTATACTTCTAGTAAACGTGTTTGATTTGATTTATACTTCTAGTAAACGTGTTTGATTTGATTTATACTTCTAGTAAACGTGTTTTATTTGATTTATACTTTAGTTATTTATTTAATAAACTCATTAGGGGAAAATAATAATTCTATAAGAGTATTTTTAATGAAATGGATAAATACGTAATATATGGGGTTTAGGAAGGTGAAATATGTAATTAAATTTAGAGATTAGGGAAATATGCAATAAAATTTAGAGATTGGAGAAATATGTAATAAGGCTTCTTTAGGAAGGGGAAATATGTAACAAGGCTTCTTTAGGAAGGGGAAATATGTAATTCAATTTATGGGTTGGGGAAATATGTAATAAAGCTGCTTAAGAGGGGGAAATATGTAAAAATCCCATCTAGGGCATAGGAACATTATACTATCGACACGTCATCGGTATAAAGTATAGTTTAAACGCATAGTTTTGGTTTTTATGTGTTATAAAGACATCCACCTATATTTTACATTATATAAGTAGCCTAATTACATTTGTATTGATTACTTATAAATTCATTATCAAGTTTGAGATGGGAGGAAAAAGTTGGGATTTTTATAACCCATAAAAACCAAAACTATGCGTTTAGACTATACTTTATGTGGCACCGGGAGAAAATCCATAGTCATCATGATCTAACACCGTGCTGTACAATCAATGTTACCTGGTTCCATGATTATTAAACGAGTATTGTTACGTGTGCTCATTGCGTGATGCTAGTAAACGTGTTTGATTTGATTTATACTTCTAGTAAACATGTTTGATTTGATTTATACTTCTAGTAAACGTGTTTGATTTGATTTATATTTAATTGGTAACATGTGAGATTTAGTGTTATTAGGTGATTGTGGGATTGATTAAGTTTAGCCTCTTACCACCTAAGTCGCACACTAGAACCGTTAGAATCGGGCCACACCTTTGATCTTGTTGCTTGTTATCGGCCCAATCTGAGCCCACCCTCCCTTAACAGCCCACACTTGTTTATATGGGACGCATACAAACACAGTGAGAGTTTTTGTGCGTACCTCACAACAATTGGAAGCAAGAAACCCTATCACTCCCCTCTTGAAGTAACGACAACCTTTCCAGTCGATGTTCTCCTACCTTCGAAACGTCATCTCCCGCATCCTTGTATTCGGTCAGTATGTTAACTTGCTGGTTATAATTTCTTGGTTTATTTATTTGTGTAATGTCCATGATCATCGATGTTAGAAGCACGTGTCGTTCTGATATGCATGCAAGATAGGAATCTGGATATGAGTGTTGTTCATAAACGGATAGGGTAATGATTTACTGATTTCGTTAATGCATAATGATTATGTATGGCCGGCTGGTTTCGAGTGTGGTGATGTTCACAACATGGTTTCGTGATAGGCGATTACATGAAGAATTGTGTGTTAGGTATTGTCTTATGTTTAATTGCAAATTGAGCTGGTATTATATTAGCAAACATGAAAAGGGATTATATGAATATGTCATCCACTAGAATTGGTTAAAAGATAAATTAGGGTTCTTGTCAATTAAATAAATGGCTGCCAATATTTTTCTACATGCACTTAAAAGGAACTGATCTTGTGACTTGACCTGAATATTAAACTAGGAGTGCATGATTTATGAATGATTACATCACTTGATCTGTTTGATTGATCGGCAGCCAATATTTAAATCGCATTGATATGATTAGGTGGGTTATTGCTAGAAAACTGATTAGATGAGATGAACAACAATAATTTGCATGAAAGTATGTTAAGGAATCATGAATACATTCATGGAAATAGAAGCAAATGAGATATAATCTGCTAGTGCTTTTGATGTTTATTTGATGTGATTGAAACTAGGGTTTACGTGTTGGGGAATGGGATTCACGGATGGGTACAATGTTCAAACTTGGTCTATGTTATTAACGGATGAACTAGGGATGTAAATGATGGGGGTTTGTCATGATGATCATGCTATTTGTTTTGTTAAAATGATAATTACGTGCTAACTGTTGTTAATAAGTAGATGACAATTAGGGTTCTAAAATTATATAATGTTTAATACTCATAATGGAAATAGAATGATTGGGTGATGGTGGTAAAACATGATTGTGAAACTCTAAGAAAATAAACGTGGTTGTGAATTCAGTTGCATATCAGTAACGTTTCTGTGTAAACTGTTTAATGTGCCTATATGTTTACTGTCATGCGGCATTCACACGAAGAATAGTTCTTCGTGGGAATGCACAAGGACGAAGGACCTCATGACGAAGAACCCTGATTGCTCGTAGAAGACTAGTCAACGAAGAACTAGGTTCTCCGTGGATGGTGGTTTTCGTGGGGATCTTTCGTAGGCCGCAGGTTCTTCGTGGACCTGCAGTACACTTACTTGTAACACCACGTAAAAACGTGTCCAATGATGTATAGACACGTGTCCTAAACTCTAAATATGCGATAGATTGAGTTTGAGGGACTAAAGTTGACAAACAGTGAAACTATGCTTGCAGAGGGAGTATAAGTGTCAACATTCCAAACTTGAGCCTTTGAATGACCATACGTGATAAATATATTCTTAAACGAGTGTTTGATTGGATGTAAGAAGCCGTTTGTGAAAATAATCGGAAGATTATAAAACTACAAGGGTAAAAAGTGTCAATATGTCAATCCTGACCTCTGAGTGACCTTTTAACGAAACCGAGGCTTTGAAATATTCAAGAATAAGTGGTATAAATTTCACGTGGTTTCGATATCATTAAGCATGTTTTCAAGACTTTGGGCTAAAAGTGTCAACTTGACGAAACTTGCTTTTATAGTGATATTTAACGAACCCGAGCCAAACGAAGTTCGTTCTTTCATCCTTGAGCCTCAGCAAACTAACTACAAGGGCCCTACATGTCAACAACGAAGTTAAAAAGGGTTAAAAACAATCAGGGACTAAAACTGCCAACAATGAAACTTGTTTTACCAGTTCAGACGGTCCACGCGGCCCGCGTAAGCCCCCCCCCCTATGGCTTACGCGGCCCGCCTCAGAGTGCCAGATCAGTAAAAATGTGCCAGGTGCGGGTTTTGGCTGTTCCACCACCTTAGCCTAGTTTGTAACGACCTAAGGAGCTATAAGTCGGTTTAATTCATCAACTAGGACACCTGGGTGGATCCTAGGATGTCCCATTACACCTGGAAGTGATCCATGATCTTGCAATTCATTATATAAAGGGACTTGCTATTGTGTTCATAAGCACATTTGCAACCATCTTCCATTCTACTACTTCTGGAGCTTGCTTAGGACAAGGAGAAGATTATCAAGTATAGAAAAGACAGCTAGGACCTTTAGTAAGCCTCTAATTACTTGCTTAGTCGTTTTAATTAGCTTAATTACTCTAAATTCAAACTTATCGTAAATTAAGTTTGACTTTCGTTTTAATTACATATAGACCAGCCACTGATCAAATTGAAAGTGGTTATAAGACCATATTAAGGTAGGTTATTTACCCCTAAAAGGGCACCTCCTAATTATCTTGTTTGACTGGTCAATTGTCGGGTCAAAGTAGTTTGACAAAAAGTCAAACTGGACAGAATGTTTGAAAATGATTAAAATTAATAAACCAGAGGTTCTAAATTATATTTTAACATTCTAATGACTTGGTAATTAATATTAAAACATGTTTCATCAGTCCTAACCCGGCAATTAATAGTCTAAGGTCCGTTTATAACCAAAAGTCGCAAACGCTTGACTTTTGCTTTGACTTTCAGCTCTGACCCTAGATGTTATTGTAGAGTAATTTTGATCAAAAAAACTATACCTCACCAAAAAAAAAAAAAACCCCAAAAACCTAACCCCCCCCCCCCCACCACCACCCAAAAACCTAAAAAAACCTACCCCCCCCCCTAAACTAAATGCTAAAAACTAAACCATAAAGCCAAACCCCCATAACTAAATGCTAAAAAAGTTTTACAAAATTACTCTACAAGATCAAAATTACTCTACAGGAACATGTTACAAAAATTCATGCAATCACTTATACTTTATGCAAACAAACAATCCCATCATGCATGCTTAAATACGTTATACTTGATTTGTACTCTCTGGAGCTTTCTTATGTAATTTGCTTATCATTAACTTCGTACGAGCCTCCCCTTAACATGAATAGCGCTATTTGAGTAACACACCGCCCGTAGTCTTGTGGTTTTGTTAAGTCTTTAAAACAGAATGATCCTATTCTTGCTACAATAGGATTACGCTAGTGGTAATCAGAGGATTGACTTGTCTAGTTGCATGCCGGGTTTACGTTAATCTAGGTAACTATTTTGCCATGTGGATTTGGTTAACTCATTTTTATACTTACGCTATTATCAAACTTGTATGCTCGCCAATACATTGTGTATTGAACTATACTTTAAAACATGTTGTAGGTTGATGACGTTGAGCACGTAATCTGGTAGGGATGATTTAGAAACACACTTAGTATACTAGATCATGTTGTTGTACTTGTTGTTGTATTTTGTTGTAATGTTTCTTGAACAATGTTGTACTTTGATTTTGTTTGTTGTATTTGACAATTATTATAATGAAATGAAATCAGTTTTGATTAAATAATGTCGCAAATAGTGTTATAAAGTATCGGGTAATCTCGTCATCGTCCCGCCCCGATGTTTCCGCCATCGGTTGGGGTGTGACAAAAAGTTAGAGAGAGGGAGAGGATTTAGAGATAGTGGGGGGTTGTTTTGAGTAAATAGGGTAAATGACCAAAAATACCCTTATGTAGGGTCCACTTGGTTAGATTTATCCATGAAAACTAACTGAGTTATTGCTAAAGGACATAACATGTAAGGGTTTATAAACATCGACTACATTTTTGTACTTTTTGAAGACACATGACCATGGTTGCTAAAGTCGTTAGGCGCTCCCTAGTCGGTCGACCGGGGAGTTGAGAATACTCGGCATAGGCGGAGAGTACTCGGGGAGTACTCGGACATATTAAATTATAAAGAAATTAGTTTTCGGAAATTAAATATATGTCTAATAACATAAATTTACTAATATTTTTAACAAAATACGTGAAAATGATAATCATTATTTAATATGATAGTCATATAAATTATGTTTTATTATTTTTAAGTCAAACTCAGCCCGAATTGACCTACTAGATCCGATTTTGGCCGAGTTTGACCGCGTTTGATCGATTCCGAGTAATTAGGTGGAGTTAGAGAAAGTTACCTCGGCAGCCTACCTTATAGCGACTACTCGGGGAGTACTCGGCCTTGGAAACCTTGGTTTACAACCATGTACATGACACACTTTGCAATCTAGTGTCAACATAAAGGACGATTTTTGTAATTTACTCATTTGATTATTATTGAAATGTGATACTTATAATTATGGGCTGTTTGTTGACCTCTTAATGAGGCTCTTAATGGTTTAGACTTCTTACTGGTTCAACATTTAATGGTTCAGACTGTTTGTTTCGCAAGTAAATGTTTGTATGGTTCAGACCTATCCTATAATCTGATGTAACGCTCCCTATTTTCCGCACTTTCTTATTTTAGCAAGTCATGTTGTACTTTCCATATTTAGACACTTGTACTCCCTTTGTAATCTACTTTCGTGTCATTTGTAATCCGAGACTATTGATCATAATGAAAACCAAGTTATTTTAATCATGTTGTGTATTCGTATTTGACTTATATGCGACTGATAATCAAAAATTCACGTTTGAGCGATATTATTCAAGACTCTTGGTTCGTTATTACACAATGAAACTCGATGCTCGTTAAACTAGTTAAAACTCGTAAAATAATGAAACTCGAAAGTTTCGCGAAATGGTTGATCGTTGAAAAATCTTTTATCTTTAATTCGTTATAAATGTGGTTATTTATCAATTGTTTAAATTAATTAATTTTACTATTTAATAGTTTATTTTTATAATAATCTATTTAGTCTCGTTAGATTCTTAAAGTTAGTAACTAACCTAATTAGTTTAAATTATAGAGTTAGTTTCTTTTTATATAAACATCATAACTTAGTTAAAGTCAAGGGATCTTAGAGTAAATTGCTGAGTTTAAAAAATTACAGGGACTATTTGAGTAATTTGCTGAAAGTGGAGTGTCTTTAAAACAAAATAAATAAATAAATAAATAAACTGATGACCATGAGACTCGAACACGGGTCACCAGCTTCATCAATCACACACACAGCCACTCAGCTGCGACCTTCACATCGAGCAAATGCAGCCCCTTATATGTTTATACCTTCGTTCAAATCAAGCCAACAGCCCAATCTGAACTCAGGCGGCCCGCGACCCGGCCCACCTGCAGGTCCGCGGCCCGCGACGAAGCCCAACGCGCAGCAACATCTGATCAGACCTGTATTTGGCGCTATTTTGATGTTTTTTTTTATT
Organism: Helianthus tuberosus; assembly: GCA_030545235.1. Classification (NCBI taxonomy): domain Eukaryota; kingdom Viridiplantae; phylum Streptophyta; class Magnoliopsida; order Asterales; family Asteraceae; genus Helianthus; species Helianthus tuberosus. Next base: position 147,187,772 of record CM060445.1, on the reverse strand, counting down.
TTTAAACAAGTTTTTAACATTAATTACACACCTAACACCTAACCAAACTCTTCCCTATATAAACCCATCATTCTCAAGCCATTTCCACTTTATAAACTATCAAAAACACTCTCAATATCGCTCTAATCAGCTGGTAATTTGAAGATTCGAGGAGAAACATCAACCTTCACAAAAGTATGCATAACTCACTTGATTCTTCGTCTTTTCACTCGATTCTTTTTCCCACTTGCTTGAACAACCTTAGGAACATTTCCAGAGGTTTTCCATGGAAAACCAAGCCCTGGAATGTCCTCGAAAAGGCTCCAAAGTGGACTCTTTGTTTCTGTTTTCATTTAAACTTTGTTAAACCTAGCTAAACTTGAGTTTTCTCATCTCAAACCTATGTCCTAATACTCATAATCAATTGAATGGTTAGTTGGGCTTGAAAACAAGGCTGAGAAATGTTAAACTAGAGGTTAAAACCTCCCAAACATTCTGTTTTAGTTAGGGTTTTACCCACAAGAAGTGTTCAAGCTTGAAGCTTGATGCTTGATGTATGTGTGATTGTTAAACTAGCTTTGGCTATCTTTCGTAAAAATCCACTCATTTCTTGATGTTTTCCCTAGATTATATGTTCATATCTCATTATTCCTTGTAAATTCATGACCCTCCGTGTTGTTTATAACAAGTGTAGTGGTGAACAATAGAGGTACCTAAATGGAAGCTTTGTACTTCCTACCTCATGTATGAATTCTATGATACTTAGAGGTACCTAAATGAAGACTTTAACCTTCTACCTCATGTTTGACATATATGATATAGTATACTCTATGTAATACTTATGTAACATTCAAACAAACCGAACTCTTGATGATGAACAAGTGGACATTGTCAAGTTAGTAAGTATATAATCTAAACATCATATGTGATGGATGATTATTTTCTTATGTTTACTTTCATGTTATTTAAATTTTGAATCTAAATCTTTCGATTTCCGCAAACTCACATACCTATGTTTTCTTCGTGTAGAAGGACTAGGTGCTCCAAACTAATCCATCCAACAACATCACTCGCGAGATTTCAAGTAGGAAAGCTTGCAAAACCGCGAGTATACTCGATCCCGTTTTCCTTTTTATCACTTTTGGGTGCAACATGTATGCTATACAAATTTACACTTCACATGAATCTATTTTAAACTTTATCCATGCTTAACATGAAACTATATGATGCTTGTTAGACTTGAATGCTAATGTAAACTATTTGTGTCGATTATGCTTCATTAACTTTGCTAGCCTACCTTAACAATTATAGCGCTATAAGATTAATACACCACCCACGATTCTTGGGGTATTGTTAAGTTAAACATTTTAACCTCCCTTTATTCTATTTAGGATAGGCTATTTTAACGCATTCGAATCTTGGGTTTGAACATATAAGTACACCGTTTCAACATGCTAGTAAACTTGCTAATTATGATTCATGTTGGATATGAGCACTTAAACTATTTTAATCGATATTATGCTATGTAACAAAAACTTGTATACTCGCCTTTGCTTTTGCATTGAACTCTATTTTAATACATGTTGCAGGTTGAATGATGATATGATGTTACAAGATGAAATAAGATTTAGGTGGACCTAGATACACACCTAGAATAATTTATCAATTTTAAATGTTATGTTTGTTTTGAGACAATGTTATTTCTTGTATTTGAATCTTGTATGACAATCTCATTTTTAAATGAAATTTGAATTTAATTTATATCGTCATATAGTGTTATGAAGTCTCTTGCATATCTCGTTTTCGTCTCATCCCGATGTTTTCGCCATCGGTTGGGGTGTGACAGATTGGTATCAGAGCCATAACTATAGGGAATTAGGAATAAGTAGGAATGCTTTGCCCTAGTCTATAGTTTTAGGAACTTTGACTTTTATTTGTTGTTTAAAACTTATGCATTCTACCTTACATGCTTCCAAGCAATTCTACTTGTTTGTTAAATTCACATGCCTTTCCTAAGGCTAACATGAATACACTTTTGATTATTTAAAGACACTCGTAACATAAACGAGACAACTTTACCAAAATAGGCGTGAAACCCACAATTTGGTAAACGATTCTCATTCTACCTTAAACTATTTTTGCACGAAATTATACCACCATTAAGCTAGGAGTGAAATCTGCAACTTAATGGTAATTTCCGTTTCAACTCTAGTGGACCCTCGTCAAAGTGTCGAAATTTTATTTTGACCTGACGAGTACCAACCACATTAGGGTACGAAATCTTCAAGTTAGGGGTGAAACCCGCATCTTGTCGATTAAGTCCCATTCCTCAATTTTCAATCTCGCCAAAGTCCCGATTGTTTCAATCGATTAGAGACGTGTAGTAACTGGAAGGGTAAGATACCGTTAATTGCTCCTCGACGAGAGTATCTTACCTATAGGTTAAATCACGATTTCTCTAATTCTATAAGACTTTCGACCTACTTTGGAATAGTCGACGTTTCTCTACCCGAAACAATCCAATGTTTTATTGAGCCTCACTTTTATGTTATCTCAATTTATATGTGATTTTTATACTCGTTACTTCGTTCATTTCAAACTTTTTATACAAATCCGCACATTTATCGCAATAAAAAATAATAATAACCTCTCGTGAACAAACTAAATTTACGATGCTTTCATTAGTTATGTTATGCTATGTGGAATCCATGATTATGCTATGTGATACAACTTGAACATTTTATGCCAAGTGAAACAATTTGAACACTTTTACGCTATGTGACACTTTATGCTATGTGATTCGTTTCATGAAAACGATTTTTCTTAAACAAACATTATGATCAAGTCTCACCTATTCATTCCTTTTGAATCTCTAGATGTCTTCACCAAACTCTGGATCCTCCAAGAAGGCCAAGAAATCAGGCTCAAAGAAGAACTCCAACAACTCCAACTCCATCTCCAAACAAGAGTTGGTGGGTCTCATCGCTGAATAGATGGCCGACCAAATGGCCCGAGTAATCCCCGACATCGTGAGTAGGATTCAACCCACCACTGATCAGGCTTCTATCGAATCCAAGGTTGAACAACCTAAAGGACCATTCCTATTCAAGCAATTTATGGCTTGCAAACCCCTGGAATTTTCAGGCAAGGATAGTGCCATAGCGTTGCTCACTTGGTTTGACGCCATGGAAATCACATTCCGTCAGAGTGGTTGTCCTAACGCTTTACGCACCCAAAACGCTACTGGGGTATTTCGCTCAAAGGCCCTGGACTGGTGGAACTCTGAGCGAGGCACAAGAGGAGAAGATGCCGCCCACGCTCTACCATGGGCTGAACTCAAGAAGATCATGAGGGAAGAATTCTACCCTCCGCATGAGCTCAGGAAGTTGGAACACGAGTTTTGGTTCCCGAAACAAGTCGGCGATGATAACAATGGCTTGACCACCCGTTTCAAGCAACTTAGCATTCTCTGTCCCAGCTAGGTTGATACGCCTGAAAAGCAGATCAACAAATACATCCATTGCTGCCCTGTCTCCTTCATGAACCTTATGGAAGCTGCTCTCCTGTCAATCATAGAAGAAACCTATCCTTTGGCTGCTCGCCTTAACATGAACATTTTCCTTCGTAGGAACTCTAAAAAGGCTTCCTCGAAGAACCTAAGTTTAATAAAAACCATAAAACCTAAGTTTCATTGTAAGAATTGGAAACAAAACCTAAGTTTTAAGGTACATACACAACGTTTGTTACAAAGTGAAGAAGTTTTACTAGAGTCTAGATTGAAATTGGATATGAATTGGGGGTTGTGGTGACCTAATCTATGGAATTTGAAAAGGGTAATGTATAGAAACTAGGTGTTGCCCCGCCCGCATTGTGAGGCGATAGCCGAATAATTCTTAACCAATTAAAAAAATAGTACCATAGTTTTGCTAGAAAGAAAAGGTAAAAAGAGTGTTAGGCAGCATCTTGACACGTTTTTTAGTTGGGGGCAAAGTCATATTTTTATTTTTACTTGGGGGAAAAATCAAATTTTCTTCCCGAGGGTAAAATCCTAATTTTAAGCTAGGGGAAAACCATATTTTTATATTGCACTGGGGGCAAAAAAACGCAATTTTGAATTGAGAGTGATATCATAATTTTGAACCGCGGGGAAAATCGTATATTTTAGCTGAGGGCAAAAGCATAATTTTATTTTGAACTGGGGGCAAAGACGTAATTTTAAACCGGAGGAAAAACCATAATTTTAAAGTGGGTATAAAATAATAAACTAGTGTAAAATCGTAATTTTGAGCCGGGGGAAAAACAAAATTTTATTTTGAACGGGGGCGAAAACGTAATTTTGGCTGAGGGTAAAAGCGTAATTTTTTTACCAAGGGTGAAACCTTATTTTCGGCTTAGCTGGGTGTAAAGTCATATTTTTATTTTGAACCGGGGGAAAATCATAATTTTGAACCGATGGTAAAATCGTAAATTTGAGGTAGGGAAAACGATAATTTTATTTTTAGCTAGGGGCAAAAAAAGTAATTTTAAACTGAGGGTGAAATCGTAATTTTGAACCGAGTGAAAAATCGTAATTTTGAGCTGGGGGCAAAAGCATAACTTTATTTTGAATTGGGGCGAAGACGTAACTTTCAACTGGGGAAAAACCGTAATTTTAAAGCGGGTATAAAATAAAAAACTGACGGTAAAATCGTAATTTTTTAACCGATAGCAAAATCGTAATTTTGAGCTGCTGGCAAAAGGGTTATTATATTTTTTAGTTGGGCGAAAAGCGTAATTTTAAACTGGGAAAAACCGTAATTTTAAAGTGGATATAAAATAATAAAATGGTTGTTCCAATAAAGGAGGGGCGGCTGCCCATTTCGACCAATGGCAGGGAAACACTATTCCCTGCCACGGTCTTTGTATATGTTGAATAACTAGAGTTATGCGCCGCCTGCGTTGCGGGGCGCTAAACCAAATATTTCTTAGTTTAATTACATGTACGCATTTATTTCGGTTAGTTATACATGCTACTTATAACACGATATAAAAAAAGATGCATCGAGTTAACCAAATAAAGAAAAACACTATCATAGTTATGATAAAAAAAAAATAACTAAAACGATGGCAAGCATGTAATTTAGAGTTGGGGGCACAACAATAATTTGTCAAGACCACTTAGCGAGTGCTAGCCAGCTGTTTGGCACGAATAAAAAATAAATTGAGTAAACCAAGTAAAATAAAACATTACCATAGTTTTGCCCAAAAAAACTATGGCAACATTGCAATTTTTAGCTTGGGTAAAATCGCAATTTTAAAATGGAGGTAATATAATATTTTGAAGCGAGGGCAAAACCATTTTTTTATTTTAAATTGGGGGCAAAATCTTGATATTTTTACTGAGGGCAAAATCGTAATTTTTAGCTGGGCAGAACAAAAATTTTATTTTGAACTGGTGGCGAAATTGTAATTTTAAACAGGAAACCAAATTGTAATTTGACAGGATTGTAGTGGTGGGCAAAAGTATATTTTTTTTAAACAAGGCAAAATCGTAAATTTAAGCTGGGGGCAAAGTATAAATTTAATTTCTAACTGGCGGCAAGATCGTAATTTTAAACAGGGGATAAAATCGTAATTTGGCATGGGCAAGATCGTTATTTTAAACAGGGGATAAAATCGTAATTTGGCAGGACCTATAAATAACTCTTTTATGAAAAAAAAAGTTGGCCGCCACTTTTGGCCAACCAACAAACACAACTATTCCCGCCGACATTACAAACTTATGTTTGCATGTATTGTAAATGTAAATAAGATGTTAGGGGTAACAAAAGAGGGATAGGGTGGTGGTGGCAGGTAGGGGTAATCGACCAGTGGTGGTGAGGCTGATGAGGTGGTGGTGATAAATGAAAAAAATAAGAGAAAAGACTAAAATACCCTCATGTGACTTGCACATGACTTAACATAATGAAAACACTTAACTTGGTTAGAGTCAAAGGACACAATACGCAAGATTTGTAAATATAAAGTACTAATCTTATCAATTTTAAAGGCAAAGGACAATATTTGAAATTTGGTATAAACATAAAGGAGAATTATGGTAATTTACTCTTTAATAAAAGTCAACAATAGTTACTATTACCTTTTATTTCCCTCTTGAGTGAATTGCATAGATTGTCCTTTATCTTTATACCCATTTGCAGGCGCTGTCCTTTATGTTTAAAATTGACGAGTTTTGTCCTTTATGTTTTCAAATCATACACGTTTTGTCCTTTATGTCACACCCCGACCACGTAAAACATCAAATCGTGGCGGAAACGTCGGGGAGCGTTGTAACAGAATTATTGTTTCGCAACCATGGCATTTAAAAGTTATGTTTTATTCATCAAACAAAGGGTTACATTGTCTTAAAATAACTGAAACAAAGAGTACACCACATAATTAAACTGGTTCTATCTTCATTTTAAGTCTCTAAGGCACAGGTCCGCCCTAGTATGTCACGAACATCCTAAGCAACAGCTCCTAAAAACACATGTGAAAATAGGTACGTCAGCATAAAAATGCATGTGAGATACATAGGTTTTATGAAAATAGGATTCATGACTCGAGTTTAAATAACTGTTTAATTAAAATAAGTCATGAACCTTGTTAATTGTTTTGTTTTTTAAATCATTTGAAAAGCGTTAGCAAAATCAGATGATATGTATATATATAAAAGAATATTGTATGGTTAAAAGAATAACCAAGTAAAAAGAGTTTGTATAAACCAAGTTATTTGTAAAACAATGTTTAAGTGATAAGGTGTTGTAAATGTAATATGTCTAAACTGAAGTGGTTTAAATGACGCTACGATATGTAATATCATACAAGCACTTATATATAGGAAGTACCAGCGGCGTATCCACCATGCTTGTAACATATTACACACACCTCGTTATTTAAGTCACTCAAACCAACCAACATTGTAAAATATCCATGTTTAATCCAATAGTCAAATGTCATAGTATAACCCAAGTTGAATATAAACCATGTAGTGTGTAAACAAAAGTTATGTATGGTAAGTAAAATGAGACTACTTAAACCACAAGTAAAAATGTACAAAACAAAGTATTTTGAATAAATCAAAAATTATGTTTTGTAAAATAACTAAATAAATACATGCTTTACTGATACAAACACTTATGCGGTAAGTTAACGCATACATTCAAGCCTTGAGACAGCAGGATAACCTTAGAGTAAAGATTATCAAAGTAAAATGTTTTCGGATTCAGTCATTCCTTACACCCAAACAAACCTAGGATGTCAGGAACGGGATTTGTCAAGTCCTATGGTACCATTACTTACTACTGAGCGGCGTAGCTAATGTTAATGAATGTAATTTAGACCCGTTAAACAAACCAAATGTCATATCAAATTGTAAACTTGTAATGAAAGTAGTGTACTAAGTATGCTAAGTTAACATACAAAGCAGAAAAGTCATGTAAATCAATGTGCTAAATATGCTAAGTTAACATATAAAGCAAAAGAGAATGAAATTATGTACTAATAGTGTACTAATGAACATAGCAAGTATATGATACGAAAACATGGAAAGCATGAAAATAACAAGTAGGCACATGTGTTTCACCCCAAAACGTTGGAAAACAGTAAAAGAGGGGTCTATGTACTCACTTGAGATTGCTTAGAAGTCCTAGGATAACCACCAAGCAAAGCTAGAAGATCACGGAATCAAACGACACCTAATATAGGTAATTATGTTAATAAACGGATCTAAATCGGAGGATCGGATAGTGTGAGGGTTTGTAAACCAAATGAGTGTAAGAACTCATGTAATATGGTTTAACAAGGGCTACATACCAAAATGAAACCTAACCTAAGTGCTTACGACCCATCACGACCCGTTTAGGTAGCTTATGCTATTTTAACGCGTCGTTCACGTAAAACACGTTTGGACCGCCTAATTAGTCCTATGACAAGTAATATATGCCTTAACATGTCTAATATTGTAGTTAAATCAGTTTAGATGTCAAAATTTGGGTTACATATGCTTAAAATGAATTTTGGCGTAAAAAGGGCATTTTGGTAATTTACCTAAGGCATATATACTACCTATCATGCAACTACTTAAACGACGTGACCATAAGGTATAACCTCGGAAGGTTATTCCCAATACAACTATGGTCACCTAAAGTGCTTGGTTGGATCCTAATGATCGACCAAACGGGTCGAGGTCGAAAGTCTAAACGGGTGTTTAGTCCGCTTGACTTACGACTCTACATAAGCACTAAACTAAAAGTGATGAGCTAAACATGCTAAAACATGTTTAGTTAAGTTAGAAAACAGGTTTTTGGTATCAAAACAAACGGTTTTGATACCCAATAGTAGTTTGGTTTCAAAATACGCACAAATACGCATTTTGGTCGAAACTACGACTCGTCACTATGCCTAGTCAACGTGGTAATCAGTAGGTATAGTCACAAGGGACTATAACCATCGTGATTACGCTCACGTTGCAAAGTTCAACGGAACTTTGTGTTGACCATTGACTGGTCAAAGCTGAAAGTCAAACATAGTTTGACTTTCATGCTTGAAATACAAGAACAAGCATGAAGGAGACTTACAAAGGGTCCAAGAAGGATGTTTGATCTAAAATTTTCTCAGGTATGAAGTGTTTCCACTCCAACTTAGAGAAAAATCTGATCAAGGTGTGAGAATGAAGTGAAATGGGGTTGCTATTTATAAGAAGTATGGAGCTTTAAGATCATTCCAAGTGTTGTGAAGCTTAAATCTTGACCATACATTTGTTAAACATGGATTAGGCAATGAGCAAAACCAGCAACAAGTCCACAACATTGAGAAATCAGGGATTAAAAACCAGGACAGCTGCTGAATTGGAAGCTTCTGATTTTTGTGTTACTGGAACAAGCTTACGGACCGTAAGCTATGGTCCATACGGTCCGTAAAGAACCTGCAGACCAGCCACTTTCACTTATTTACAGTTTAGCCCCTGCACCTTGTTTTGTCGCATTTCAGCACTTCTAACACCCGTCAAAGCCATTTTCAAGCTCCACAAGGATGTTATAACATAGGGAACTTAAAATATGCTCAAAAATATCCCAGATGTCAGTTCGTTTGGTCGTACGATTGCGTTGTTCGGTTAATTACGACGAAATGCGCACAAACGCGAAAAACGATCCAAATTGCGCGACGAATGGATTTTTATCATGCCAAACACTAAAATAAAATATTTTAATGCTTACATAAATTTTTGGATGTCCGGATATATTCAGAACGTAAGTTATGCGCGAAAATGCAAACTTATACACTTTTTGACGCTTTTAGTCCCTGAATGACCATAAAGTTTATTTTAGCACACTGAACCCCTAAAAGCCTATTTCTAAGCTATGTAAAGGATATTTAGGGTGTGTTTAACTTATGATCAAGTTCCGGAATGTCCGTTACAGTTCAAATCGGCATACTTTCGCAATTTCTCGAATTTAGTCCCTGTTAAGCGAATTAACTTGATTTTGCCATACCAAAGCCTTCAGAACTTATTTCTAAGTTATGTAAAGGTTATTTAAGGTATGTTAAGCATATGTTGATGTTCCGGAGTAATTGTCTCATTAAAATGATTACGTTTACGCACCAGTTTGTGTATAACTCTCCAGAAAGCGATATAGAGTTTGAAATTGAATAAAAATCAAAACATGAAAAATGTCAAACATAAACAAACAAACATTGGGGTCAAATAACTTTATTTCATTGATAACTGAATTGTTTAAAATGATTACAAGAACAGATGTCACCCTTTAACCCTAACCCAGTTAGATTTTTCTGTCAAATCATGCACATGAGGGTAAAATTGTCTTTTCACCCTATTCTTAAAAAATACATAAAAAAGAAAAAAAATATTATATATCATAACAAAACCCTCTTCTTCCCAAATCAATCCTATTTCAAAACCCTAATTTCTCTTCAACAACCTGCAAAAATTCTCCATAATTATCTATACAAACACACACACACACACATATGATAAACCTCTATCTCTATCACAAGTCACAACACACTATCAGTCTAACTAGGGTACCACCACCACCACCACCACCACCTCCACGCAGTCCACACCGTCTATTATCACCACTAAAACCCGCCACCAACATCCGCTCCCGTCACCACCCACCCCCGTGCCACCTCTCGCCCCGTACCCCCACCTTCACACGGCCCACCCCACACCACATCTGACTGCCACTCAAACCCACCACTAAGATATGCCACCATAAAAACAACCCATCACTGCAAATCATAACCCCAAATTCCATCTTCCATAAACACCACCTCAACGATTGAGTCAATCTGAAAACCACCATCAAATATAAAAATACAAAAAGAGTGTGTACTAAAAACCCCAAATCACATCAGATAACCCACACAATCACACCTACATCAGGATTCAATCATTCGACGGCGGCGACTTATGGAACTGGCAGAATGACGGTGACTTATGGATCTCCAACGACGGATCTGGTAGTGTGTACCAAAAACCCCATTGTTTTCAGGCTTATGGATCTGGTATATGCAAGGTTTGATGAAATTATCATTCTGAGTAGAACCCTTGAATAAGATTGGATGTTGTGTTTCTTCAATAAGTGTGGACGTTGTGTTTCTGTTGGTAGTATGTGTGCAAGATTGGATGTGTTTCTCCATTCTGATTGTAGATTAAGAGTGAGAGATGAGGAAGACAGTAAGTGACTTTTGAGATGAGAGGGAGATAAGGGTTTTGTTATGATATATAATATATTTTTTTCTTTTTTATGTATTTTTAAAGAATATGGCGAAAAGACAATGTTACCCTCATGTGCATTGCACATAACCAGATTTGACAGAAAAATCTAACTGGGTTAGGGCTAAAGGACAAAACGTGTATGATTTGAAAACATAAAGGACAAAACTCGTCAATTTTAAACAAAAAGGATAGCGCCTGCAAATGGGTATAAAGATAAAGGACAATCCTTTAAATTCACTCTTCCCTCTTATTGTCATAACTAAGGTCCATTTTAGTCTCTGTTTACATCTTTTCTATTGATAAGTCTTTTATTTCCCTCTTGTTGTCATAACTAAGGTCCACATATAACTTTAACATTTTTTTAAATCCTAGAATCGAACATTTTATTCTCTTTGACACGAGTATGATATTTGTTGGAAAAAACAATTTCTTTTTTGAAAACCTTTCTGTATAATATGTAAGGCTGCGTAATTATACGTATTAGGTTATTTAATTCTATATATGAGGTTGCGTAATATGTTTAAGGAATATTGGATTTTAATAATCCCAACTATTCGCCGTTGGCCGCCAACAGTCCCAACTTCAAAAATAACCACTAGCAGTCCCATCTATTAACATACTGGCCTCCAATAGACCCTGACTAATAGAACCCTAATGTCGCAGCCCCCGGCCCCTACCCCGGGAGCAGGAGCCACGAACCAGTCAAGTGGTATTGGTGTTTATTAAATTCGTAGCGGAAATGAAACATCCGGATCGTAGTTAGAAAATAATTTCAGAGTTTCAAAAACACCAAACTTTTATAATAAATAAATGGGATAAAACCCATGTTTCATTCATAATACATTTATATGGATAAACCCTAATTGCTGAAAACATAAACTTTTATTTAGGTAAATTTTATAGCCACTTCTTTAAGTCTTCAGTGCTCCATAGCTGGCTTCTTATAGCTTCACATTAAGTTACCTAAAACGCGTTTTAAAAAGTTTTATCAGCAAGAAATACTGGCGAGTGCATCCCAATTTAATCAAAACAAGCTTTTATAACTTTACAATATTGAGAGCGATTACAATGTTTATATCTACCAATATACTAATTCAGTATTTGTCATGTTGGCAGTTCCATGACGGTGGTCATATTACTCATTAGCTAACTCGTTGTCCAATAGTAACGTTTTACTAGTAGTGTATAGAAAACCCCACACACCGGCAGCAATTGTAGAATACATAGACTCAATCACTGTAAGTATAACTAAAAATACTTGAGGTTTTGTTAAAAGAGTTTGGTAGAAAAAGAGAATGACTCACATTGTAGACTTAGGTGTTTCTATAGCTTCCTGTTGCTTTTCCTGATTATTTTCTATTAAAAATAGACAATGCACACGTGTTAGTAAATTAACCCAAGTCACTTAGCCATACAACACGAGACAAAACTCCAACGAACTTAGTCAGGCAGAGCCTCGACATCCGTTACGGGTCCCTAGATCAATCGGGTAGGGTAACGAATTAGTGATTGGGGGTTAAAATACTTACAACGAGGCATTGCTTCGTGTTTTAAGGGTATAATACCCGATAATTTTCGCCTATTAGAAGTTGAGAGAGAAAGAATTTGATGAACGAATTGAGACTGAGGCCAAAGGCCTCCTTTTATAGGCGACCCACTGGCTTGGTCCAGTCGCGCCCCGTGAGAGACCCCCTAGCTATGGCTATGGTGGTTTTCTCATCACTTAGACTCAACACGAAGAGGGGACACATGGCACCCTGGGGTTTAGACAAACAAGGGATCTTCGCGCCCCGCGAGTCACCCCCTATCTCATCGCGGCCCGCGAGCGACACTAATTTCTTATTTTATTTGATTTTTATAAAAACTAAAGTTATACGGGTCCGGTTCTCATATACGGGGTATATTTAGGGCGTTTTTCGAGGGTTGTTATACCTAACGCCTTTAGTCTCTGGTCACCAGAAAAACGATTTTGGCAGGAAAACTTATTTTTGGCCGGAAAACTCAACATTTTCGTCCCAAACCTCTTTGTAACCTTATTACGGACCTTTAGAAACTTTTTTCTAGTAAAAGCCACAATTATTGAAGTCGCCAGAAAAACTGCTTTTTCGCCGAAAAACTTCTTTTTGGTTGGAAAACTCAATTTTTTTGCCAGAAAACTCAACATTTTCGTCCCAAACCTCTTTGTAACCTTAGATCGGACCTTTAGAAACTTTTTTCTGGCCGAAAACGGTTTCCTGCGACCGAAGACTAACGACATTAGGGTTCTGTTAGTCAGGGTCCATTGGTGGCCAATATGTCAATAGCTGGAATTTATTTTTAAAGTTGAGACTGTTGGCGGCCAACGACGAATAGTCACACCACGACCTGCAGCGGAATAGGTGATCGGGGCATGATTGGGTTGATCCGAAGAGGTTTTTAATAATGTTTGTAATTCTGTTTTCAAAACAATAAATAATAAAAAAATAATACATGTATTCCTAAGTCTGTAGGAAAGAAAAATAGTACAAAAGAAACAGTGGTGGCCGGGTTCGAAACGAAGACTACCTGTTTCCTGTGTAGCATTCTAACCACTGCGCCATGTTCAGTTTGGTGTGATATCTTGTTCCGTATTTAAAGTTAAACAGCAAGAAAGTTGGAGCCGGGACTCGAACCCATGACCTCTAACCACTGAGTCATGACACTTGATCTTGAAATATTTAGATTTTGTTTTTAATTAAACATCCATTAACTGTATCATCTTCTTCATTATAACCCACCCAACTGAACGTCCCCTGTTGGAATTAATCTTGATGTTACGGGTTGTATACGGGTCAAGTCGGTCATGGGTACAGGTCAGAAAGTGGGTTATCCACATAAGTTGGTTAATGTGATTTAGAAGAAGTCAAGATTGACCTTGTATTGAGGTGAAAGTTGGAAGATTGCTGCGAGAATAAAGGAGTTCGTGGGTTATTTTTGCATGTGTTTATTTACTCTTTTAATTATAAATAAGGTAGTAGCAGTAGGTTATTTGTGTACTCTCATTTTTCATTTAAGTAAGAATTATAGCATTAAACTTTGTGTGTTTGATCTTGGGCTGATAACCAACATTTGGTATCAGAGCAAGGTTAAAGAAGGTGTTGCGGGTTTGAGAGTCGACTTCCGAGACGCGCGGAGCATCCCTCTAAACTGAGAGGATGCAAACGGAGAATAAATTTGCAGAACGACGTTCAGGAACGAGACACCAGCAAAAGTTACTGGTGATCGAAGAAGAAAGAAAATATAGGTCACCGAAAAAAAACAAACCGAAGAGCAACGTTTGTGGCGGTGATTGCGGGGATGAGGAAACAAATCACAATGTGTTACGGAAGGTAGAACAACGACATGGCTGTAACATATGGTGGTGATGTCATCGACCGATGAAAGAAAAAAAAGGAAGCAACCAGCGAATGTCGAAAGTGAAATTAAAAGGAAAGAAAAGGAGGAGCATGACAAGAAACTACAAGCATGTGTGTGAGCAAGGTGTTGGGCATGCAAGCCAAGGTATTTGTCTTTTGATTTGTGAACAGCATGTGTTTAGGTAGCTATGCGAGAAGGCAAAGAGAAAAGATCAGATGTTAGTTGTACTGTACAACTGGTCATGCATGAAGGAGTAAAAATGTCTTTTGACTTGGCAAGAGTAACATAAAGTCAATAGCATACTTACTGTCGAAGAAAGTAAGATTGGAAACAGCAAGAAATCTACATGGTGAACTAATTCTCGAAGAAATTAGCTAGTTTGAAGCAAGATCAGCAAGAAAGAAAGTCGGGTTCAAATCTTTGAATCGTTATGAAAGAAAGAAGAGGCGCCACAAGAAAGAAGAAAGAAGCCGGAGTCGCTTAGCAAGAAAGAAAGAAAGAAAGAAGGCCTCGCAAGAAAGTAAGAAAGAGACCGGTGCGGTAAGAAAGAACGTGAAAGCATCGGCTAGAAAGAAGAAAGTATGAGCGTCGATTTGAAAGAAAGAAAGAATCGACAGCCCGAAGAAAGAAAGAAAACTTGAAGTTAGCAAGAGACCGGACCCGTGTGGTTCGTAGGAAGTAGCAAGATCGGACGTTGTGTTCGAATATCAAGTCGGCAAGAACGGATTCAAATAAAGCATGCAAGAGTGATTCGAATCAAGCAAGAAAACCGATCCAGTTTTAGCATGGAAAGCAAGAATGAATGCAAGCAAGAATCGAGCAAGTAGAAAGAAACGACATCAATGTTAAGGGGGTGAGTGTTGGAATTAATCTTGATGTTACGGGTTGTATACGGGTCAAGTCGGTCATGGGTACAGGTTAGAAAGTGGGTTATCCACATAAGTTGGTTAATGTGATTTAGAAGAAGTCAAGATTGACCTAGTATTGAGGTGAAAGTTGGAAGATTGCTGTGAGAATAAAGGAGTTCGTGGGTTATTTTTGCATGTGTTTATTTACTCTTTTAATTATAGGAATAATGGAATTTAATAATCCCAACTTTCACCAGTTGGCTGGCAACGGACCCAACTTCAAAAATAGCCACTGGCGGTCCCAACTTTTGACATTTTGTAAAACATTGGACCCTTGCTAACACCGTCCAAGGGATGTTAGTGGTGACCGCCAGTGGTCCAATGTTTGAAGTTGGGACCACCCTCTCCTCCTCTCCCAGCAAGGGTCCAATGTTTTACAAAATGTCAAAAGTTGGGACCGTCAGTGGCTATTTTTGAAGTTGGGTCCGTTGTCGGCCAACTGGTGAAAGTTGGGATTATTAAATTCCATTATTCCTTAATTATAAATAAGGTAGTAGCAGTAGGTTATTTGTGTACTCTCATTTTTCATTTAAGCAAGAATTATAGCATTAAACTTTGTGTGTTTGATCTTGGGCTGATAACCAACATCCCCCAACCCAGTTTACAGTTTGTTTCTACGATTATTAATGACGAAGAAGATAAAGGTTTCAATGGGGAACTAGCGAGGAGCAATAGATAATTAAAAAATGTACCGAAATAAACAGAATTATGTCCCGTCGTGTACTTCGGACGTCTCCGGCGACAGGCTGCGGCTTCTTCGAAGGAGAGTATTTTTTAGTGACTCACTGATGGTGTCGAAACCGTATTAGCATATATCAATCATTTAAGTTATAACACCCTTTTGATTCATGTTCTGGTAAACTTCATAGTTTTGGAATTCGGAAAAAGTCAAGTTGGTGTGTGTACGGGATTTTGGTCGATAAAAACGTCCAGGTTCGTGGTCTTGTAAGGTTGATCTCATGGATATTGAAGTTTAATATAAACAAATAACACATTGATTCACTTTGATACGGTAACTTGTCGTAAAATCGGAGTTACCAGGTTTATGACCAGGTTTGGGGAGGATTTCTCTTAGAGAAATTTACGAAAATAGCCAAGAACAAGTTTGACTTACCAAAATGGCCACCTCATGCGTCGGTGAAGCAGGGCATCACTGATTACGAGACACCTCTTGCGTGTTTCAATGACATCCATGCGTCCCATGCGTCTGTGACTCATCTCATGCGTCCGTGACTCATAAAATTTACTTTTAGCGAGATTTGAGATATCCCATGCGTCCGTGACTCATCCCATCATCCCATGCATTCGTGATTCATCCCATGTGTCCGTGACTCATCCCATTATCCCATGCGTCTGTGACTCATCCCATGCATCCTATTGAGACACGTGTCACTTCTATATTTAAGGACTCATGCGATGAGTCAGGGACGCATGGGATGATGGGATGAGTCATGGACGTATGGGATGAGTCACGGACACGTTTCACTTCTATATTTAAGGACGCATAAGGTGTCTCGTAATCGGTGATGTCCTGCTCCATCGACGCATGAGGTGGCCATTTTGGTAAGTCAAACTTATTCTTGGCTATTTTCGTAAATTTCTCTTAACAAAAGGTTTTGGGGTTTTGATAGCCTAAGCCCCTGACATCTAATGTAGTTTTCAAAATAAACCAAACTTTATTTACTCATAACTTTCCAAATTAATCAGAACTAGTCCATGGACTGTTTGTCAAGTTTACAACAAAAACATTTTCAAGACTTTATGAATTACCCTTTTATTTAACATTTAAAATTTACAACTTCAAGCATTTTAAATCTTAGTATTTATACACGTATCATATAAAATTATTAATTATTTATTTTTATAATAAAAAAATCTTGAAATATATACCAAGCGAATTGGTCCTTATAGTTCAAGCTCGCGATAACGATGTTGTTTATATCATACCTATATATGTGTATATATATAAATATATTTTGGGATGATCAAGGGAGATAAAAATTTCGTTTTTATTTATCATTCTAAAAAAAATTAGTACTCCTTGAAAGTTTAAACTAGTTTGGTTCCTTTGGAATCCATATTTGGCGAACGTTACAATTATATTACTCAAATAACTAAAAGGGGTAAATGACTTGTATCATTTTATATTCCTGTGTACATTTAAATAAGTATATGAACTAAGTTAAATAACAATAAATATTTCAGTCGCGTTCGTTTATTGGAGAGTTCGGTTCAAACCGGGTCGGATTTTGGGAACCCAATTTGTCAGATGTTATAGGAGTAACTAAGATTATTTATTACATTAAGTACATTTAGTAAAAGTAAATCATTTTTTTTTGCACTTGTAGCATTGACACGTATAGCTACTAGATCCTTTTGATCCAGTACAATCTCCAGATCTGGCTCCTGTTTTCTTACAACTCTTGTGACAATCCAGCGGAGACACACAAGGATCTTCACCAAAATACTTGCAACCTGGTTCTACAGCTTGCATCATCCTCTCTTCTGCAACTATTAATTTTATATAGAGTTTTAGTATTATCAAAATTGACAATCTAGTCTCACATGTTTTTAAACCATCGTTTGAAGGTTAAGGCTTCCGTGGTAGCCTTCCTACTTTTAAACAACTCTTTGAAGGTTAGGACTGTGTCATAATTCTTACCTTTAGACGATCCCTTAGTAAGACCATAACAAATAATTGTTTTCCTTATATTTTAGATGAACATTAATAGATTAACATATCAACGCTTTTAATACAAGAAATAATGGATTTTAATAATCCCAACTATTGTTCGTTGGCTGATAACAGTCCCAACTTTAAAAATTTCCACTGGTGGTCCCATCTTTTGACATATTGGCCTTCAATGGACCTTGACTAACAGAATTCTAACGTTGTTAGTCTCCGGTCGCCGGAAAAACGTTTTTGGCCCGAAAACTCATTTTTGGCCGGAAAACTCAACCTTTTCGACTCAAACCTCTCTGTAACCTTATTACGCACCTTTAGGAACCTTTTCTATTAAAAAACACCAACTATTAAGGTCGCCAGAAAAACTCTTCTTTCGCCGGAAAAATTCTTTTTGGCCAGGAAACTCAACTTTTTAGCCGAAAAACTCAATGTTTTCGTCCCAAGCCTATTTGTAACCATGGATCGTACCTTTAGAAACCTTTTTCCGACAAAAAACGTTTTTCCGGCGACCGGAGACTAACGGCGTTAGGGTTCTGTTAGTCAGGGTCTATTGAATGCCAATATGTGAAAAGATGAGACCGGTAGTTGGAATTTTTGAAGTTGGGACCGTTGTCGGCCAATTGGCAATAGTTGGGATTATTAAAATCCATTATTCCTTAATACAACAACATCATGTCTATATATAATGCTTTTTGTGTGTAAATATGTAGTAAAAAATATCAAATTATAGTAAGATTTTGGGTATAAAGATTCAGTTGTGTGAAACTATAATCTTACAAAACAAATTACCCACTTTTCATTTGCTCTACACACAAGGGTTAGAACAAAAAAAATAGTTATAATATTCAATAAGATTGTTACTGTAGGTCCGGCTAGGGGAGGATCTAGTCGCCTAATCCTTGTATACGAACCACTCCGGTTGTGCGGAATCCAACCGGAATAGCAAACCGAGACGGAACACGTAAAAACACGACACGCAGATATCACCGTTAAACACCACTGTATTATAACGATAAAAGGGTTCGGTTACAATCCAATGTTTACAATGCTCTTTGTAAACTCTCTCTAGTGTGTGTGTGTGCTCTGTTCTTTTTCTCTCTTGTTCTTCTCTGTGTTCATCTACCGAAACAGAACAAATGAACTCTATTTATACTGACAGACGCACATACATATGACGAAACAGAATATAGGCGACGAATCAGAATCATGGTCGACGAAACACATCTGTTTCGTCGACTTCTGGGCTGTTTCGCCAATGATGGGCTTCGGCCCAAAGCAGATAAGCCCAAGTCTTGTTTCGTCAACTTGTCTTAGCCCAAGGACTGTGATGTTGAGTCCAGTCCTTGTCTTGTCTCTTGTGTCGGCTTGAAGTCTTGTAAACAACGGAGGAAAGTCGTCACAAAATAAGCCGAGCAAAGTCGCGTCGAGTCGCGTCCATACTCTTGAATTTAGACGAGTCGAGTCGCGTCCATAAATATGTATCAACAAACTCCCCCTTGGACGCTACTCGCGAGATTATCTTCTCATATCTTCTATGTCGGAGGATCTTCAAAGTCTTCACGTCTTGAAAGTAGAAAGTGTCTCAACAAACTTCCTGTTTCATGTAAGAAGTGTGTTGACAAACTCCCCCTTAACATAAGCTCCCCCTTGAGTTATGCTCGTGAAAGTCTTTATCTTTATGAAGTGAGATCCTTGTGGTGTTGAAGGTCAGCGGCAACTCCATCATCTTTGTCTTTTGAGTGCCTTCACGTCGTGTCTTCATTCCGAAGCTTGTCATCGACCATGTTCTCCTAGCCTTTAGAATCTGCACATGCAAGAAATCTAAACGCGTAATGAGAACAACCGCTTGGAATATCATAACATAACCAACCGACACACGTGAGACCATTGTTCAAGCAAACACCGTCCGACAGTTTGAAAGTTTAAAGTATTTTATCAATTTCAATTTTAACTTTCAAAACTTTGCAAATTTCGACCGTTTATGAAGATTTAGTCATTTTCGGTTTTCGTTCAGGTTTCAGGCAACGAAGACTTGAGCTCCAACATCATACGATCGAAAATAAAATAGAAATAAAATCTTTTTGGATTTTATAAAGTTTATATTAAAACACACTTAAAAACTTTTTGGACTTTTTGAATATTTCAAAAGTAAAGATTGAAAGCAGTAAATAAATATATACAAACATTCTTTTTGCGAGTTTCGAGGGTAAGAGAATCATATCAGTTTACGGTCATGCCAAAACGCTCTTGTTGTTCTTTTAGTTAACATTTAAGATAAGCATCCTATAACAATTATCGGTATTGTTGTCCACATAAGCTCAACTTATCATTTGTAATCATGGCGAGGGGATACGTTAAGGTATGATTTATACTTACCGACCGGTGTTCATCCACATCACGACACATTCCCGTATCAAGGTATGCACGAGGATTCATCTTACCGGTGAGTATACCGATTATCATCTGTTTGACCGTATATGATGTGAGATTCTCACTTATTTTGATTTGAAAACAAGCCCTATGTGATAGAATCACTTATTGATGAGGAACTTGATTTTCATATGCATGAGGGCACAGGAGCAAGTCCGTGAACAGGTCAGTACTTTCGTACAGCAGAGAGACGAACTAGACTCCCGGATAAATGTGATATATTATCACTTATTTGAGGGACATGTGATTGTTGATCACTTATTGAGGTCGAATGCAATATGTACACGTATGTATGGTATCATGGAAGATCTAGACTTGCGTCCCCGTTATTTTTCGGTAAAAGATACAACCATGATACCCAGATGATAAGCAGCATAAAGACCGAATATCTCAGAACCTCGGCAATCTCTCAAACGAAATTTCGGTACTAAGACCATATGCCAATGAATGGTTCCCACCCAGTCTTCAGTCGATTTAAGTTTATATCACCCTGCACACTTTAAAATGATTGTGAGCCTACCGATACATCTTATATAGAGCTGCTTAACATTTTTCATTTTGCATTTCAGTTTAAAGAGGTTTAGACAGACCACTGATGTACTATCATTTTCTCTTTTGCTCGCCAGGAAACTCATTTTTGTTTTTCTATTGTTTTTGAGTTTTTGAAATTTTTCAATGTTTTTGGATTTTCAAATTTTTGGATTTATTTATGCTCCCCCTAAAATCAACAAACTAAGACAATTTTAAAACACAAAGGTATTTACAAAAATGATTTTCCGATGTTGGTTTACTCTTGCTTGACCTTAATGCCGTTTTCCAATAATAAATAGTCAAATCTGGATTTGTCAAAAGCTTTGGTAAAAAGGTCGGCACGTTGGTCATCGGTGTGGACGTAAGCAACATCGATTAGCCTTTTCTCAAAGCAATCACGTATGAAGTGATACTTAATGTCGATGTGCTTAGTCTTTGAATGCTGCACAGGATTTTTAGTGATCTGTAATGCAGCAGAATTATCAACGTAAATAGGAGTAATTAGGAATTCAAAACCGTAGTCACGCATTTGCTGTTGTATCCACAGGACTTGGGAGCAACAACTTGAGGCAGCAATGTATTCAGCTTCGCATGTTGATGTAGCGACGCACGTCTGCTTCTTGCACTGCCATGTGACTAGGCGATTTCCCAAAAACTGACATCCAGCCGTTGTGGATTTGCCGTCGATTTTGCATCTGCCAAAATCAGAATCACTGAATGCGATCAAGTCAAAGTTATTATCCCTAGGGTACCACAGACCGGTGTCAGGGTAACCCTTCAAATAACGAAAAATCCTTTTTACAGCTGCAAGATGTGAGGCCTTCGGGTTGACTTGATATCTGGCAAGCAGGCACGTTGGGTACATTATATCTGGTCTTGATGCTGTGAGGTACATAAGAGATCCGATCATCGCGCGATAATATGAGGGGCTAACATCTTGACCCTTCAAGTCTGGAGTAATTCCGTGATTTTGTGGCAATGGGGTACCGATGGGCGTTGCATCAGACATCTGGAACCGGCTCAAGATGTCACCAACATATTTAGTCTGATGAATGAATGTCCCAGACTCAGTTTGTTGTACTTGTAGGCCCAAAAAGAAAGTCATTTCCCCCATAGCACTCATCTCGAATTTATCCTGCATGATGCGCTCGAAATTCCTACACAAAACATCGTTAGTAGAACCAAAAATAATGTCATCAACGTATACCTGTACCAGAAGAAGATCTCCATCTTGTTTTTTGATGAAAAGAGTACAATCGATAAGACCTCTGCGAAATCCATTCTCCAGCAAATAATTAGATAAGGTTGCGTACCAAGCTCGCGGTGCTTGATGTAGACCATAGAGAGCTTTGTTGAGCAACCAAACCCGATCGGGATGGATAGGATCTTCAAAACCTGGAGGCTGTTCGACGTACACCTCTTCTTCCACCACACCATGTAAGAATGCACTCTTCACGTCCATCTGGTATACCTTGAAACCTTTGAATGAGGCATAAGCCAGAAAGATCCGAATTGCTTCTAGACGTGCAACAGGTGCATAGACTTCGTTGTAGTCGATTCCTTCAATCTGACGAAAACCTTGAACGACTAGCCTTGCTTTGTTTCGAATAACGACTCCACGGTCATCCTTTTTGCATTTAAACACCCAACGGGTACCAATCTTCTTGTAACCAGCAGGTTTCTCTACGAGTTTCCATACACCAAGCTTCTGGAATTGTTGCAGTTCTTCCTGCATTGCTTCAACCCAAGAGCTATCTTTCAAAGCATCTTTCCAAGTTCTTGGTTCTTCCTGTGAGACATAACACGCGAAAGACCAATCATTCTGTTGACCAGATTCTCGGATAGTTGCATACAAGCCTGCATTGTTGTTGTTTCGCAACATGTTTCTTGTTTGAACGCCACTCTGTACATTTCCGATGATGTTTTGTTGAGGATGGGTATTGTGAATCCTAGTTTCTGGATTATCTGGAACAGGAACATTAATACCCAGGTTGTTGAGATTGAGGTCAACAACCAATTCAAGGCCCGGAATTGACGAAGAGGATGCTGCAGTAGCTTCAGCTGTTCCAGGGACGCCCACTGGAGGAGTACCCTCTGAAGTACCATGAACTGCTGTTATTGGAACTTCTTGATCTGCATCTAGGAATTCATCATCCTCTGAAGATTCGTTCAATTCGGTAGCATCGTGAAAATCCTCATTGTCGAGAGCATTATTGTTCACTGAAGATGGTTCTTGATTGACGATAATGGGACGAACCAAAGGTGAATCTGTTGCATTGTCACTCTCGAAAAACATCCTTGCCGCAGCATTTTCTTCAACTGCTTCAACATTGATCGAATTGAAAAAGTCATCGTACTCAAACATCCAAGGCTGACCAGGATTTCTAACTGGTAAAGTGTGCCTTTGTACTCTGACTTCAGACCATTCCTCGACCCTTTTAGTCTCTAGATTCCAGACTCTTAAGTTAGGGGTGGAATACCCAAGAAAGTATCCATCAATTGCTCTTGCCCCAAACTTTCCATTAGGATCGATTAATGTGCACGGAGCTCCAAACGATTCAAGATACGACAAATCTGGTTTCCGTTTGTTAATAAGCTCAAAGCAGGTCTTGTTGTGCCTTTTGACTATAAGGACTCGATTCAACGTATAACATGCAGAGGACACAGCTTCAGTCCAAAAAGGAATCGGCAATTGTGACTCTACCAACATTGTCCTAGCAGTCTCGATCAATGTGCGGTTTTTACGTTCAGCGACGCCATTCTGTTGAGGAGTGTAAGCTGCACTAAATTCGTGAAGAATACCTTTTGAAGTGCAAAACTCCGCCATGGCATGATTTTTGAATTCAGTACCATTGTCGCTGCGTATCCGTCTAACCTTCAAGTTGTAAAGATTCTCAATCTGAATGATCAAGTTTTTGATAATACCGAAGGTTTCACTCTTGTGTGCCATGAACGCCACCCAAGAAAATCTTGAATAATCATCAGTAATCACGAGGCAATATTGATCATTCCTAATGCTTTTGTGCTTGACAGGACCGAACAAATCCATGTGCAAACGTTCAAGAGGAACAGCCACCGTGTTGACTTTCTTTGTAGGGTGTCGCTTCTTCGTTTGTTTTCCTTTCTGGCACGACACACAGACGTCTTGAAGATGGAAATTTTTAAGAGGTACACCATTCACTAATTCATTTGACACCAAATGATTCATTTTGCGTAAGTGAATGTGACCCATGCGTCTGTGCCAAGAGATTGAGTCTTTTTCTGTGGCTTTGGAAACGAAACAAGTTGCTTGTGCAGACGTTGTGATAGCTTGGCTCATATCAAGGACATACAAATCATTTATCCTTGGAGCCGACAAGAGAATCCATTCTTTTGGAATTTTGAAGCCGGGTTTCAGCACATAACATCCATTTGCATCAAAGTGTACTGAGAACTGCTTATCACAAATTTGAGAAACACTAAGAAGATTGTGATCAAGTTGTTGCACAAAGTTGATCTTATCAAAGCTAACAACCCCGTTGGAAATCATTCCTTCACCCGTAATGTATCCGCCCTTATCTCCAGCAAAAGCAACATAACCTCCTCTAATAGATTTGACGTCGTAGAGAAGCTTCATGTCGCCTGTCATGTGCCTGGATGCCCCACTATCAACAATCCAATGACTACTGATAGTTCCTCCTGGAACACCCTGCACATGAACTCACACAATTAGTTGGAGATGGGGACCCAAGCCATTGTGGTCTTGGGTCTTCCATTTTCATCAATCACAATAACCTCTATTCTTTGATGATTCGAGAATTGAGATGGTCCCCCTGAATTCTTAACCGTTTTTGGTTTCCAGGTCTGTTTTGTTATACCATTGTTATTCTTTAAAAACTTAACTTCATGTTTGTCTGAAGTTTTTAAATTGTTTGGTTTGACAGAAACAAATGGTTTGTTAACCACATCGGTTTTAATTGCCTTTTCCATTTTCTTGACCTGTTGGCGTTTCTGTTTCTTTTCCCTTTCTTTTACAAGGCGGGGATCTTGTTTTACAGAAACAGATCGCTTGCGGTCAGTTTTGTCACGGGGTTCATCTTCTTTTGCTTTCAACTTATGAAGATATGGGCAATTTCGAACGATATGCCCAATTGTACCACATTCAAAACACATTCTCCGCTCGACAAACCTCGGAGAATCATGTGGTCGTCTTGCCGATGATGAACTTTGTGATCCCGAGGTACTAGGTTTTGAACAGCTTGGTTCATTCCTTTTCATCACTGTTACTTTCTGGACAAAATCTAAATTAGATTGATTTTCAAACTTTGCAATTTTGTCCGTTCCCTTAGATTTCACAAAGTTCACATTCTTCTTCTTCTTCTGATTCGGCTTCTTTTGATTCTGAGTCGGTGCTTTACCTTTGGGTTTGGCATGATTTTGCTGTTTTTCCACTGTTGGTAATTTCTTGTTCCCAAATTGTTTTCTAACTTCAGCCTTTGGGATAGGAGGACACTGTGTGACTGTAACATGTGGCCCTGTCTTTCCCAAAAACTTACTTGTAGAATTTTCAAAGACTTTACTGATTAAAGATTGATTAACATTTTTAATAGGAAAATCTTTGTCTGAATAGACTTTATCATCACCAACAAGAGTGTACAGCAAATCCACACTCTCCGACTCTTTTGCAGATGTTGACTCGGTTGGAACAGTCTTAGCGGGTTTTGCGGGAGGATCACATAGAATATGATTCTCAAGAGGTATGTCCTCTTCTTTGATTACCGCATCAGACTTTTCCGAATCAGTATCATCGGATTCATCATCAGAAGAATCAGTATCCTCAATCACAACTGTAGGATCCTGATTCTGTTCAGCAGAGGACACACATGTATCTGCTGACACATCTGAATCTGATGATACTTCTTTCTTGTATCCGAGACCTGTTGCACATTCTGCTGCAAATTCCTTAACATCTAGAGGAACAGATGGTTCAAAATGAGTTCTATACTCCTCATCGGGCATGGCATCATAATTGTTTCTCACGGGTGGTGGACATTTCTTGTATCCAATGCATGTGACATCCCGTTTCTCTTTCTGTACGTCAATGATGTGATCCAACACATAGCTAGAGCTCAAATAACTATCTAACTTGAGTCGGATCGCCTCACTTTCGGTTTTAACACAAGCCATTTCCTTTTGCATTATCTCAAGACGTGTGATATACAGGTTAATGTCAGTTTGTTTTCTGGAAACCATTTTAGTCAACTCAGTTTTATCTTTCTTTAACGTTTCAATCATTGACTTAAATTCCTTTTCATGGTTTTCATAAAACATGTTGGCTTCAGTGCACTTTGAAAGATCAACGGTTAATTTCTGATTATGAATGAATGTCACGTCATATTTCTCTTGCAAAGCCTCGTGTTTGCTTTGCAATTCACACCACTTATCATTCACTAAGACATGTTTGTCTTGCAATTCAAACAAACTAGCTTGTAAAGCATCGTGTTTGCCTTGCAACTCAGACATGTTTGCTTCCAAATCAGCACATCTAACATGCAATCCATCACAATTATCACAGCTAACAGAAGTGGGTTCATCGACACATACCTGACTTGATGAACTGTCGACATTAGCCATAAAGGCTGAATGGAGAGAAGACGAAGAATAAGCAGCTTGATCCACCAAAATAGATCTTCTTTGAATTCCTGCTATAGATTCTTCCAAAAGCTCATCAATATTTGCATCGACTGACGCACTTGATGTGTCATCTGCCCGATCATTCCCTGAAGTGGAGGATTCTTCATCTGAGCTTCCACTATAACCAGAAGAGTCTTCATCCTCAGAAGAGTCACTACCATTGGCGGAAGATTCTCCACCACTGGCGTGATTCAAATCCTTCACAATCTCAGCAAAACAAGCTGTTCCATCTGGAGCATCATTACCCAACTGGATTGACCAATCACAACCTTCATCTACTTGAACCACAAGTGCCTGGTTGGCATTTGATGGTCCTGCTTGAGTCTGGTTGTTGACAGGCACCAATGTGCGAACATTGTTCCTGTTCTGGTTCTGCTGGTTGCCTTGGCCTCTAAAAGGATTCTGGTTTCCATGTTGAGATGGCCTCGTACACTCACGCTTGAAATGACCACGTTCACCACAATTGAAGCATCTAACGGCCTGTTTATCAAACCCATACTTGGTGTCTTTCTTGCCTTCCAAGCTGGTTCTGCCAGTTCTTTCCATGAAATCCTTTGCTCGCCTAACAGCACTGGCAAGGGCCCACTTGATGTCCATCATCTCCATCTCCTCTTTATCAATCTGCTGATAGTCTTCTTGTGTCAGATTAATATTACCAATCTGACCTTCCACTAATCCACAGTATGCGCTCACCACAGTGTTTAGCAGCTCCATGTGTTCCTTAGCTACTTCCACACTGACTTTAGAAAAGCTTGAGGTGTCGAGCCGTACTGTATTTGGCTTTGATTGCTGACCAGCAGATGATGTGCTTCCATAACATGCTTGCTGTTGAGGAGGAAGCGGATTCCCGTACATGTCTGTTGTTGGTAAAGGATTTCCGAACATATCAGTTGGTCTGAGAGGTCCTTGCTGTTGTGGTGCTGATTGAGGAACTGGATCAAGCAGATTTCCATACATGTCTGTTGTTGGTAAAGGATTTCCGAACATATCAGTTGGTCTGGGAGGTCGTTGGCTTTGCTGTTGCTGTTGAGGAACTGGTTCCAGTAGATTTCCATACATGTCTGTCTTTGGAGGCACCGGAACTTGGATAGTATTGCCATACATGTCTGTGCTAGTCACAAAGGCTGTTTGAATTGGAGCATGTGAAGACGGTTTTGTAGAACTGCTAGACGTTCCAAAATACATTTCAGGATTTTGAGGCACAGGAATTCTTTTTGCCTTCAGAGTTTCTTCCTGATTCTTGTTTTCCAGGATTTGAACAAAGTCGTTGAAGCTCGTTGTAGCTAAAGTACCATTGTACTTCATGATTTCCAAGAAGGTGTTCCATTGAGGTGGCAACGAATCTGCAAACCTTTTCACAATCTCTGCAGGAGTTGTAACTACCCCAAAATTTGTCAATTCAGTCAACAAATGATTAAATCGACTTGTCAAATCACCTAACGACTCATTCTCCATACAAGTAAAACCATCAAACTCTTTCTTCAGCAGTTCTTTTTTTAATTGACGTGTCGCTTCATTTCCCACGCCCCTTGTCTTCAACGCATCCCACAACCTTTTTGTCGTCTTGTGACTAACAAACTGATGATAAATATCTTTACTCAACGCCTGAGTAAGGATGGCATATGCTTTCTTTTCCAAGTCATAGACCTTCTTCTGATCTTCCGTCAGATCTGCAAATGTAGCGGCAGATGATGCAGCAACTTCTATTGTTTGATCAAAATCTGTGATGAACCGCAACCACAACTCTGTATTCTGACCAAGAACGTATGTATGAAATCTATCAATCCATCCTGGATATTCATATAAATGCATCAACTTTGGAGGTCTATTCAAACTTCCAGTTTCGCTTTCGCTTAAAAGAATGCTTTGAACACTTGGAACTTGATTTGATACAAATGCCCATTGACCGGTAGAAATTGCATTAGCTTGAGAAGATACTGGGGCAGAAGATGACGGAGTACCAAAATACATATCGGTATTTACCAGAGTATTCCACCTTGGATTCATTTTTGACCTAGGATGACAAGTACCTGTGAAACACACTCAAAACAAACTGTTAAGACACACTTGCAAACCCTCTGTTATAAGCTGATAAGTGTTTTGACGAAATGCAGACCCACGAAACAGATGTATGACGAAACTGAATTTTTTTTTTTTTGAATTTTTTTTTTTTGTTTTGTGGCGAAACAGATTTGGGTGTATTGGGCTTTACGAAACAGGTTTGACAAGATGGGTTTTATAATTGACGAAACACTTTTGGGCTTGCAAATTAACGAAACAGAGCCCAGCTCTTGAATATGGACGAAACAGATTTTAAACACTTAGCCGACGAAACCGAAAGTCTTTTGGACTCCTAGACGAAACAGGAGGATTCTGTTTCGTCAAACACACTCCGGCGAAACAGATTTTAGTTTGGGATTCCACGAAACAGATTGATAGTTGACGAAAGTGAAATTCTGTTTCGCCGAGAATGCAAATGACGAGACTGAATTTTGTTTCGCCGATGGGTGTTTCAGAGAGTGGGTAAACCTTTTGACTTTTATCTTTA
Organism: Helianthus tuberosus; assembly: GCA_030545235.1. Classification (NCBI taxonomy): domain Eukaryota; kingdom Viridiplantae; phylum Streptophyta; class Magnoliopsida; order Asterales; family Asteraceae; genus Helianthus; species Helianthus tuberosus. The sequence goes on along the minus strand of CM060445.1, from coordinate 147,158,880 downwards.
CTGACACACGCAACAGTGCTTTCGGCTACACTCTTACCAAATTACCAACCAAATGATGACTTACTATATTTTAATCAAATTACAATTTTTAATGACACAAACACTTGAAAATTCAAATCTCAAAGGATTAAAAAGTAAACACACTAAAGAACACTTTGAATATTTCTTGAATTTACGAAGAACAACCCAGAAATTTATGAATTTTCCGGTAAACTTATGAGTTTTCCGGTGAACCGAAAATTTCCCAAACCCGAATTTTGCTAAAATGTTTAATAAAAACCAACAAATAATATTGTGAACTTTATTTTAACAAGGTTTTTAAGCAAACATAATGCAAAACAACAAGATTACAGCCGATTTTAAGAGATTTTTCCAGAAAAATATGAACTCTAAATCCGAAAATCAGCAAGAACTCCTCGGTTTTAACAAGGATAAGAGCCAAGGCTCTGATACCACTTGTAGGTCCGGCTAGGGGAGGATCTAGTCGCCTAATCCTTGTATACGAACCACTCCGGTTGTGCGGAATCCAACCGGAATAGCAAACCGAGACGGAACACGTAAAAACACGACACGCAGATATCACCGTTAAACACCACTGTATTATAACGATAAAAGGGTTCGGTTACAATCCAATGTTTACAATGCTCTTTGTAAACTCTCTCTAGTGTGTGTGTGTGTGCTCTGTTCTTTTTCTCTCTTGTTCTTCTCTGTGTTCATCTACCGAAACAGAACAAATGAACTCTATTTATACTGACAGACGCACATACATATGACGAAACAGAATATAGGCGACGAATCAGAATCATGGTCGACGAAACACATCTGTTTCGTCGACTTCTGGGCTGTTTCGCCAATGATGGGCTTCGGCCCAAAGCAGATAAGCCCAAGTCTTGTTTCGTCAACTTGTCTTAGCCCAAGGACTGTGATGTTGAGTCCAGTCCTTGTCTTGTCTCTTGTGTCGGCTTGAAGTCTTGTAAACAACGGAGGAAAGTCGTCACAAAATAAGCCGAGCAAAGTCGCGTCGAGTCGCGTCCATACTCTTGAATTTAGACGAGTCGAGTCGCGTCCATAAATATGTATCAACAGTTACCAATCGGTCTATAAGTATGTTTGTTTACACTTAAACATTCTTGTTTATAAAAAAAATACTTACAGACCCTTTCCTTCCCTGAGACCTCATTGATCTGCCTCAAAAATTATATTTGTGTACACTTTAAACTTATTGTATTTAACTTACAAAGCATACCTGAAGCGAACAGAACGAGCATTAACATAATCATGAACAAACTTTTTCGGGATTTTTACATATTTCCCCCTCCTAAGCAGTTTTATTACATATTTCCCCAACCCATAAATTTAATTACATATTTCCCCTTGCTAAAGAAGCCTTATTACATATTTCCCCAATCTCTAAATTTTTATTACATATTTCCCCAATCTTTAAATTTAATTACATATTTCACCTTGCTAAACCCCATATATTACATATTTATCCATTTCACTAAAAATACTCTTATAGAATTACTATTTTACCCCTAATTGTCATACAAAAATTAATGTCTAAAATGGTAAAAAATTATATAATAAAATCTTTTACGCCTACAATAATATAAATTGACATGTAACAAGTAAGTTTAGCTAGAAAAAATATACCCATTGTTCCTAAAGCATCACTGCTTCCATAAAAGGTTGCATGAGCCCGCGTCCATCCCGATGCTGTAAACACATTTGAATGAACAAACAGATAACAGATCACAGATAACAAAATAATGCAACTTTTCACCATTCTCGGTTTGTAAAGAAGTTGGATCGATTGAGAAAGAATAAGGTAGCTTTAGAAGATTAGGGGAAGAGCTACTTAAATAAGAACCAACCCAACATCATCACATATAATACGCAAGTACAAAATGGTTTGATTAATATTATTTATTTTATTTTTTTAATTTAAAAATAAATAAAAATATCCGGTTTCAAAGGTGAAGCTAGGAAATATACTGTAGTTATTTATTTAATAAACTCATTAGGGGAAAATAATAATTTTATAAGAGTATTTTTAATGAAATGGATAAATATGTAATATATGGGGTTTAGGAAGGTGAAATATGTAATAAAATTTAGAGATTAGGGAAATATGTAATAAAATTTAGAGATTGGGGAAATATGTAATAAGGCTTCTTTAGGAAGGGGAAATATGTAATTCAATTTATGGGTTGGGGAAATATGTAATAAAGCTGCTTAAGAGGGGGAAATATGTAAAAATCCCATCTAGGGCATAGAAACATTATACTATCGACACGTCATCGGTATAAAGTATAGTTTAAACGCATAGTTTTGGTTTTTATGTGTTATAAAGACATCCACCTGTATTTTACGTTATATAAGTAGCCTATTTACATTTGTATTGATTACTTATAAATTCATTATCAAGTTTGAGATGGGAGGAAAAAGTTGGGATTTTTATAACACATAAAAACCAAAACTATGCGTTTAGACTATACTTTATGTGGCACCGGGAGAAAATCCACGGTCATCCTGATCTAACACCGTGTTGTTTTGAGTATTTATCAGATTTCGGGACGAAATTTCTTTCAAGCTGGGGATGATGTGACAACCTGCACTTTTACGATCAATGTTACCTGGTTCCATGATTATTAAACGAGTATTGTTACGTGTGCTCATTGCGTGATGCTAGTAAACGTGTTTGATTTGATTTATACTTCTAGTAAACGTGTTTGATTTGATTTATACTTCTAGTAAACGTTTTTTATTTGATTTATACTTTAGTTATTTATTTAATAAACTCATTACTGGAAAATAATAATTCTATAAGAGTATTTTTAATGAAATGGAAAAATATGTAATATATGGGGTTTAGGAAGGTGAAATATGTAATAAAATTTAGAGATTAGGGAAATATGTAATAAAATTTAGAGATTGGGGAAATATGTAATAAGGCTTCTTTAGGAAGGGGAAATATGTAATTCAATTTATGGGTTGGGGAAATATGTAATAAAGCTGCTTAAGAGGGGGAAATATGTAAAAATCCCATCTAGGGCATAGAAACATTATACTATCGACACGTCATCGGTATAAAGTATAGTTTAAACGCATAGTTTTGGTTTTTATGTTTTATAAAGACATCCACCTATATTTTACATTATATAAGTAGCCTATTTACATTTGTATTGATTACTTATAAATTCATTATCAAGTTTGAGATGGGAGGAAAAAGTTGGGATTTTTATAACACATAAAAACCAAAACTATGCGTTTAGACTATACTTTATGTGGCACCGGGAGAAAATCCACAGTCATCCTGATCTAACACCGTGTTGTTTTGAGTATTTATCAAATTTCGGGACGAAATTTCTTTCAAGTTGCGGATGATGTGACAACCTGCACTTTTACGATCAATGTTACCTGGTTCCATGATTATTAAACGAGTATTGTTACGTGTGCTCATTGCGTGATGCTAGTAAACGTGTTTGATTTGATTTATACTTCTAGTAAACGTGTTTGATTTGATTTATACTTCTAGTAAACGTTTTTGATTTGATTTATACTTTAGTTATTTATTTAATAAACTCATTACGGGAAAATAATAATTCTATAAGAGTATTTTTAATGAAATGAATAAATATGTAATATATGGGGTTTAGGAAGGTGAAATATGTAATTAAATTTAGAGATTAGGGAAATATGTAATAAAATTTAGAGATTGGAGAAATATGTAATAAGGCTTCTTTAGGAAGGGGAAATATGTAATTCAATTAATGGGTTGGGGAAATATGTAATAAAGCTGCTTAAGAGGGGGAAATATGTAAAAATCTCATCTAGGGCATAGAAACATTATACTATCGACACGTCATCGGTATAAAGTATAGTTTAAACGCATAGTTTTGGTTTTTATGTGTTATAAAGACATCCACCTATATTTTACATTATATAAGTAACCTATTTACATTTGTATTGATTACTTATAAGTTCATTATCAAGTTTGAGATGGGAGGAAAAAGTTGGGATTTTTATAACACATAAAAACCAAAACTATGCGTTTAGACTATACTTTATGTGACACCGGGAGAAAATCCACAGTCATCCTGATCTAACACCGTGCTGTTTTGAGTATTTATCAAATTTCGGGACAAAATTTCTTTCAAGTTGGGGATGATGTGACAACCTGCACTTTTACGATCAATGTAACCTGGTTCCATGATTATTAAACGAGTATTGTTACGTGTGCTCATTGCGTGATGCTAGTAAACGTGTTTGATTTGATTTATACTTCTAGTAAACGTGTTTGATTTGATTTATACTTCTAGTAAACGTGTTTAATTTGATTTATACTTCTAGTAAACGTGTTTGATTTGATTTATACTTTAGTTATTTATTTAATAAACTCATTAGGGGAAAATAATAATTCTATAAGAGTATTTTTAATGAAATGGATAAATACGTAATATATGGGGTTTAGGAAGGTGAAAAATGTAATTAAATCTAGAGATTAGGGAAATATGCAATAAAATTTAGAGATTGGAGAAATATGTAATAAGGCTTCTTTAGGAAGGGGAAATATGTAATAAGGCTTCTTTAGGAAGGGGAAATATGTAATTCAATTTATGGGTTGGGGAAATATGTAATAAAGCTGCTTAAGAGGGGGAAATATGTAAAAATCTCATCTAGGGCATAGAAACATTATATTATCGACACGTCATCGGTATAAAGTATAGTTTAAACGCATAGTTTTGGTTTTTATGTGTTATAAAGACATCCACCTATATTTTACATTATATAAGTAGCCTATTTACATTTGTATTGATTACTTATAAATTCATTATCATGTTTGAGATGGGTGGAAAAAGTTGGGATTTTTATAACACATAAAAACCAAAACTATGCGTTTAGACTATACTTTATGTGACACCGGGAGAAAATCCACAGTGATCTAACACCGTGCTGTTTTGAGTATTTATCAAATTTCGGGACAAAATTTCTTTCAAGTTGGGGATGATGTGACAACCTGCACTTTTACGATCAATGTTACCTGGTTCCATGATTATTAAACGAGTATTGTTACGTGTGCTCATTGCGTGATGCTAGTAAACGTGTTTGATTTGATTTATACTTCTAGTAAACGTGTTTGATTTGATTTATACTTCTAGTAAACGTGTTTGATTTGATTTATACTTCTAGTAAACGTGTTTGATTTGATTTATACTTTAGTTATTTATTTAATAAACTCATTAGGGGAAAATAATAATTCTATAAGAGTATTTTTAATGAAATGGATAAATACGTAATATATGGGGTTTAGGAAGGTGAAATATGTAATTAAATTTAGAGATTAGGGAAATATGCAATAAAATTTAGAGATTGGAGAAATATGTAATAAGGCTTCTTTAGGAAGGGGAAATATGTAATAAGGCTTCTTTAGGAAGGGGAAATATGTAATTCAATTTATGGGTTGGGGAAATATGTAATAAAGCTTCTTAAGAGGGGGAAATATGTAAAAATCCCATCTAGGGCATAGGAACATTATACTATCGACACGTCATCGGTATAAAGTATAGTTTAAAGGCATAGTTTTGGTTTTTATGTGTTATAAAGACATCCACCTATATTTTACATTATATAAGTAACCCTTTAATACACTAGGTAACAAATATAATCTTTTTTTATTTACCTTATTATAGTTAAAGCTAACTTTTAACTCAGGACATGTTCAATTAACCGTGTTGATTACATATTTTTACCATCTCTGCATCATATATGATAGCCCATCGATATATCATGAAACAAGTATATCCTCGCCAGCAACCTCCAACAACCCTGCCGCGAAGCGCGGGCGCTAATTATAGTTAAAATACAATATGTAAAAATTTAGGCACGTTTATTACATTAAGAATCTTGAAAGTCTCAAAAACTATACATATAGGATATACCACTCCTACCGTAATCAAAATTTTTAACAAACTTAGGTGGCCAGATTTTCGGTTAAATATCATCATCTCCCAAAAGTAGAAATTAGGAAATTGATACCTAGTTTCAAATTCTTAGTTTTCAATTTTCCTGACTAGTGCAATAGATTTTTATATTTAACATTCTATATATTTTTGCATTTAGTTTTCATATAATGTATTTAATTTTATATTTTTATGTAGTTTTTTGAAAAAAACAAACAAAATATTATTATATTACAAATTAAACATGTTAACTAAAAAAATGATTTTACTTCATTTATCATATTAATATACTTTCAGGCTTACAAATGTGAGACTAATTTGCAAAAACATAAGATACATGGCAAAAGTGATGTATGTTTTTCAAGTTTAACACTTCTTGTAGCAGGTGCCATGACATGTTGCACCATCACATGTTCCTAAATAAAAAAAAAAAACATTCCTTTTTTAAAAGATTTGTTATATGTTTTATCATTGAAAAAAACTTAACTCATTCAATTCACACGTCCTCGCTTTTGTCACTTTCACCATCTCTCTTATTCAATTAATATTTTTATCATATTATCAAAATCATATTTGTACTATATATTTATCTCAAACAAATAACTTACTCTATAACCATATATACACAAGTATTTATTATGGATTCACTATATGTTTGTGTGTTACAAGCATGGGTGTAAATGAGTCGAGCCGAGCCCGAATAGGCTCGAGCTCGGCTCGTAATGCTTTTATGGATTCACTATATAATTTTTAGGTTTTCTGTTAACCTTTCCTTTTTAACGTTTTCCTCATTTAAATGAAGGGTACATTAGTTATTTTAACTCAAATTTTATTTTAACTAAAAAACCTAAAAAACAAAGTAAATCCCCCCCCCCCTCCCATTACCTCGGCACGAGCTCATTTGAACTCAGGCCCATGGGTTTTACTTTGTAGTCGACCTCGATCTCAAAATAGTAGGTTCGAGCCGAGTTGAGCTGAGCTCGAGCTCAAGATTCATAAAAGCATTTCGAGCCGAGCTCGAGCCTATTCGGGCTCGGCTCGACTCATTTACACCCATGCTTGTAACACACAAACATATAGTGAATCCATAATAAATACTTGTGTATATATGGTTATAGAGTAAGTTATTTGTTTGAGATAAATATATAGTACAAATATGATTATGATAATATGATAAAAATATTAATTGAATAAGAGAGATGGTGAAAGTGACAAAAGCAAGGACGTGTGAATTGAATGAGTTAAGTTTTTTTCAATGATAAAACATATAACAAATCTTTTAAAAAAGGAATTTTTTTTTTATTTAGGAACATGTGATGGTGCAACACGTCATGGCACCTGCTACAAGAAGTGTTAAACTTGAAAAACATACATCACTTTTGCTATGTATCTTATGTTTTTGCAAATTAGTCTCACATTTGTAAGCCTGAAACTATATTAATATGATAAATGAAGTAAAATCACTTTTTTAGTTAACATGTTTAATTTGTAATATAATAATATTTTGTTTATTTTTTCAAAAAACTACATAAAAATATAAAATTAAATACATTATATGAAAACTAAATGCAAAAATATATAGAATGTTAAATATAAAAATCTATTGCACTAGTCAGGAAAATTGAAAACTAAGAATTTGAAACTAGGTATCAATTTCCTAATTTCTACTTTTGGGAGATGATGATATTTAACCGAAAATCTGGCCACCTAAGTTTGTTAGCAATTTTGATTACGGTAGGAGTGGTATATCCTATATGTGTAGTTTTTGAGACTTTCAAGATTCTTAATGTAATAAACGTGCCTAAATTTTTACATATTGTATTTTAACTAGAATTAGCGCCCGCGCTTCGCGGCAGGGTTGTTGGAGGTTGCTGGCGAGGATATACTTGTTTCATGATATATCGATGAGCTATCATATATGATGCAGAGATGGTAAAAATATGTAATCAACACGGTTAATTGAACATGTCCTGAGTTAAAAGTTAGCTTTAACTATAATAAGGTAAATAAAAAAAGATTATATTTGTTACCTAGTGTATTAAAGGGTTAATATAGACCATGTAGGCTTTAATCTAAACCACGGTAAAAATAAACAAGTAGCATGATTAAGTAAATATATCTAGAGTTTAAAGTTAATTTTAATTATAATAAGTTAAATTAATAATAAGTAAAATAAAACATATAAAAGAACAAATATTTGTTAAAAAATGAAAAAAAAACTAACTTTATTAAACTTTAAGGGTCGTATGATAATTCTATTAAAGTTCGGGGGTCAAAACGTAAATTATTTATTGAAAAAAAGAATTTTTATTAAACTTTCGTGTGACAAAGGTATATGTAAATCGTTTATAAAAAACCATTAGAGTTCAGGGTCGGGGTCATATGATAAATCTATTAAATTTTAGGGTTAGAAACGTAAATTAATTATAAACAAATATATTATAATATTATAATTTTTAATTATTAAGAGTAAAGTTCCGGTATAAATAACTTTAACGTACTAAGCACACGAATAGCATGAAAAAGGCAAAAAAACACGGTGTCATTTTCATAACTATTTGCTCGTAGGGTAATTATCAAAATTACTCTACAAATGATCCTGTAGAGTAATTTTGATCTTGTAGAGTAATTTTGATCTTATAGAGTAATTTTGTAAAATGTTCTTGTAGAGTAATTTTGTAAAATGTTATTGTAGAGTAATTTTGATCAAAAAAACTATACCTCACCAAAAAAAAAAAATACCCCAAAAACCTAACCCCCCCCCTCCCACCACCACCCAAAAAACCTAAAAAAAACCTACCCCCCCCCCCCCACTAAACTAAATGCTAAAAACTAAACCATAAAGCCAAACCCCCATAACTAAATTCTAAAAAAGTTTTACAAAATTACTCTACAAGATCAAAATTACTCTACAGGAACATGTTACAAAAATTCATGCAATCACTTATACTTTATGCAAACAAACAATCCCATCATGCATGCTTAAATACGTTATACTTGATTTGTACCCTCTGGAGCTTTCTTATGTAATTTGCTTATCATTAACTTCGTACGAGCCTCCCCTTAACATGAATAGCGCTATTTGAGTAACACACCGCCCGTAGTCTTGTGGTTTTGTTAAGTCTTTAAAACAGAATGATCCTATTCTTGCTACAATAGGATTACGCTAGTGGTAATCAGAGGATTGACTTGTCTAGTTGCATGCTGGGTTTACGTTAATCTAGGTAACTATTTTGCCATGTGGATTTGGTTAACTCATTTTTATACTTACGCTATTATCAAACTTGTATGCTCGCCAATACATTGTGTATTGAACTATACTTTAAAACATGTTGTAGGTTGATGACGTTGAGCACGTAATCTGGTAGGGATGATTTAGAAACACACTTAGTATACTAGATCATGTTGTTGTACTTGTTGTTGTATTTTGTTGTAATGTTTCTTGAACAATGTTGTACTTTGATTTTGTTTGTTGTATTTGACAATTATTATAATGAAATGAAATCAGTTTTGATTAAATAATGTCGCAAATAGTGTTATAAAGTATCGGGTAATCTCATCATCGTCCCGCCCCGATGTTTCCGCCATCGGTTGGGGTGTGACAAAAAGTTAGAGAGAGGGAGAGGATTTAGAGATAGTGGGGGGTTGTTTTGAGTAAATAGGGTAAATGACCAAAAATACCCTTATGTAGGGTCCACTTGGTTAGATTTATCCATGAAAACTAACTGAGTTATTGCTAAAGGACATAACATGTAAGGGTTTATAAACATCGACTACATTTTTGTACTTTTTGAAGACACATGACCATGGTTGCTAAAGTCGTTAGGCGCTCCCTAGTCGGTCGACCGGGGAGTTGAGAATACTCGGCATAGGCGGAGAGTACTCGGGGAGTACTCGGACATATTAAATTATAAAGAAATTAGTTTTCGGAAATTAAATATATGTCTAATAACATAAATTTACTAATATTTTTAACAAAATACGTGAAAATGATAATCATTATTTAATATGATAGTCATATAAATTATGTTTTATTATTTTTAAGTCAAACTCAGCCCGAATTGACCTACTAGATCCGATTTTGGCCGAGTTTGACCGCGTTTGATCGATTCCGAGTAATTAGGTGGAGTTAGAGAAAGTTACCTCGGCAGCCTACCTTATAGCGACTACTCGGGGAGTACTCGGCCTTGGAAACCTTGGTTTACAACCATGTACATGACACACTTTGCAATCTAGTGTCAACATAAAGGACGATTTTTGTAATTTACTCATTTGATTATTGTTGAAATGTGATACTTATAATTATGGGCTGTTTGTTGACCTCTTAATGAGGCTCTTAATGGTTTAGACTTCTTACTGGTTCAACATTTAATGGTTCAGACTGTTTGTTTCGCAAGTAAATGTTTGTATGGTTCAGACCTATCCTATAATCTGATGTAACGCTCCCTATTTTCCGCACTTTCTTATTTTAGCAAGTCATGTTGTACTTTCCATATTTAGACACTTGTACTCCCTTTGTAATCTACTTTCGTGTCATTTGTAATCCGAGACTATTGATCATAATGAAAACCAAGTTATTTTAATCATGTTGTGTATTCGTATTTGACTTATATGCGACTGATAATCAAAAATTCACGTTTGAGCGATATTATTCAAGACTCTTGGTTCGTTATTACACAATGAAACTCGATGCTCGTTAAACTAGTTAAAACTCGTAAAATAATGAAACTCGAAAGTTTCGCGAAATGGTTGATCGTTGAAAAATCTTTTATCTTTAATTCGTTATAAATGTGGTTATTTATCAATTGTTTAAATTAATTAATTTTACTATTTAATAGTTTATTTTTATAATAATCTATTTAGTCTCGTTAGATTCTTAAAGTTAGTAACTAACCTAATTAGTTTAAATTATAGAGTTAGTTTCTTTTTATATAAACATCATAACTTAGTTAAAGTCAAGGGATCTTAGAGTAAATTGCTGAGTTTAAAAAATTACAGGGACTATTTGAGTAATTTGCTGAAAGTGGAGTGTCTTTAAAACAAAATAAATAAATAAATAAACTGATGACCATGAGACTCGAACACGGGTCACCAGCTTCATCAATCACACACACAGCCACTCAGCTGCGACCTTCAAATCGAGCAAATGCAGCCCCTTATATGTTTATACCTTCGTTCAAATCAAGCCAACAGCCCAATCTGAACTCAGGCGGCCCGCGACCCGGCCCACCTGCAGGTCCGCGGCCCGCGACGAAGCCCAACGCGCAGCAACATCTGATCAGACCTGTATTTGGCGCTATTTTGATGTTTTTTTTATTTTTAAACAAGTTTTTAACATTAATTACACACCTAACACCTAACCAAACTCTTCCCTATATAAACTCATCATTCTCAAGCCATTTCCACTTTACAAACTATCAAAAACACTCTCAATATCGCTCTAATCAGCTGGTAATTTGAAGATTCGAGGAGAAACATCAACCTTCACAAAAGTATGCATAACTCACTTGATTCTTCGTCTTTTCACTCGATTCTTTTTCCCACTTGCTTGAACAACCTTAGGAACATTTCCAGAGGTTTTCCATGGAAAACCAAGCCCTGGAATGTCCTCGAAAAGGCTCCAAAGTGGACTCTTTGTTTCTGTTTTCATTTAAACTTTGTTAAACCTAGCTAAACTTGAGTTTTCTCATCTCAAACCTATGTCCTAATACTCATAATCAATTGAATGGTTAGTTGGGCTTGAAAACAAGGCTGAGAAATGTTAAACTAGAGGTTAAAACCTCCCAAACATTCTGTTTTAGTTAGGGTTTTACCCACAAGAAGTGTTCAAGCTTGAAGCTTGATGCTTGATGTATGTGTGATTGTTAAACTAGCTTTGGCTATCTTTCGTAAAAATCCACTCATTTCTTGATGTTTTCCCTAGATTATATGTTCATATCTCATTATTCCTTGTAAATTCATGACCCTCCGTGTTGTTTATAACAAGTGTAGTGGTGAACAATAGAGGTACCTAAATGGAAGCTTTGTACTTCCTACCTCATGTATGAATTCTATGATACTTAGAGGTACCTAAATGAAGACTTTAACCTTCTACCTCATGTTTGACATATATGATATAGTATACTCTATGTAATACTTATGTAACATTCAAACAAACCGAACTCTTGATGATGAACAAGTGGACATTGTCAAGTTAGTAAGTATATAATCTAAACATCATATGTGATGGATGATTATTTTCTTATGTTTACTTTCATGTTATTTAAATTTTGAATCTAAATCTTTCGATTTCCGCAAACTCACATACCTATGTTTTCTTCGTGTAGAAGGACTAGGTGCTCCAAACTAATCCATCCAACAACATCACTCGCGAGATTTCAAGTAGGAAAGCTTGCAAAACCGCGAGTATACTCGATCCCGTTTTCCTTTTTATCACTTTTGGGTGCAACATGTATGCTATACAAATTTACACTTCACATGAATCTATTTTAAACTTTATCCATGCTTAACATGAAACTATATGATGCTTGTTAGACTTGAATGCTAATGTAAACTATTTGTGTCGATTATGCTTCATTAACTTTGCTAGCCTACCTTAACAATTATAGCGCTATAAGATTAATACACCACCCACGATTCTTGGGGTATTGTTAAGTTAAACATTTTAACCTCCCTTTATTCTATTTAGGATAGGCTATTTTAACGCATTCGAATCTTGGGTTTGAACATATAAGTACACCGTTTCGACATGCTAGTAAACTTGCTAATTATGATTCATGTTGGATATGAGCACTTAAACTATTTTAATCGATATTATGCTATGTAACAAAAACTTGTATACTCGCCTTTGCTTTTGCATTGAACTCTATTTTAATACATGTTGCAGGTTGAATGATGATATGATGTTACAAGATGAAATAAGATTTAGGTGGACCTAGATACACACCTAGAATAATTTATCAATTTTAAATGTTATGTTTGTTTTGAGACAATGTTATTTCTTGTATTTGAATCTTGTATGACAATCTAATTTTTAAATGAAATTTGAATTTAATTTATATCGTCATATAGTGTTATGAAGTCTCTTGCATATCTCGTTTTCGTCTCATCCCGATGTTTTCGCCATCGGTTGGGGTGTGACAGATTGGTATCAGAGCCATAACTATAGGGAATTAGGAATAAGTAGGAATGCTTTGCCCTAGTCTATAGTTTTAGGAACTTTAACTTTTATTTGTTGTTTAAAACTTATGCATTCTACCTTACATGCTTCCAAGCAATTCTACTTGTTTGTTAAATTCACATGCCTTTCCTAAGTCTAACATGAATACACTTTTGATTATTTAAGGACACTCGTAACATAAACGAGACAACTTTACCAAAATAGGCGTGAAACCCACAATTTGGTAAACGATTCTCATTCTACCTTAAACTATTTTTGCACGAAATTATACCACCATTAAGCTAGGAGTGAAATCTGCAACTTAATGGTAATTTCCGTTTCAACTCTAGTGGACCCTCGTCAAAGTGTCGAAATTTTATTTTGACCTGACGAGTACCAACCACATTAGGGTACGAAATCTTCAAGTTAGGGGTGAAACCCGCATCTTGTCGATTAAGTCCCATTCCTCAATTTTCAATCTCGCCAAAGTCCCGATTGTTTCAATCGATTAGAGACGTGTAGTAACTGGAAGGGTAAGATACCGTTAATTGCTCCTCGACGAGAGTATCCTACCTATAGGTTAAATCACGATTTCTCTAATTCTATAAGACTTTCGACCTACTTTGGAATAGTCGACGTTTCTCTACCCGAAACAATCCAATGTTTTATTGAGCCTCACTTTTATGTTATCTAAATTTATATGTGATTTTTATACTCGTTACTTCGTTCATTTCAAACTTTTTATACAAATCCGCACATTTATCGCAATAAAAAATAATAATAACCTCTCGTGAACAAACTAAATTTACGATGCTTTCATTAGTTATGTTATGCTATGTGGAATCCATGATTATGCTATGTGATACAACTTGAACATTTTATGCCAAGTGAAACAATTTGAACACTTTTACGCTATGTGACACTTTATGCTATGTGATTCGTTTCATGAAAACGATTTTTCTTAAACAAACATTATGATCAAGACTCACCTATTCATTCCTTTTGAATCTCTAGATGTCTTCACCAAACTCTGGATCCTCCAAGAAGGCCAAGAAATCAGGCTCAAAGAAGAACTCCAACAACTCCAACTCCATCTCCAAACAAGAGTTGGTGGGTCTCATCGCTGAATAGATGGCCGACCAAATGGCCCGAGTAATCCCCGACATCGTGAGTAGGATTCAACCCACCACTGATCAGGCTTCTATCGAATCCAAGGTTGAACAACCTAAAGGACCATTCCTATTCAAGCAATTTATGGCTTGCAAACCCCTGGAATTTTCAGGCAAGGATAGTGCCATAGCGTTGCTCACTTGGTTTGACGCCATGGAAATCACATTCCGTCAGAGTGGTTGTCCTAACGCTTTACGCACCCAAAACGCTACTGGGGTATTTCGCTCAAAGGCCCTGGACTGGTGGAACTCTGAGCGAGGCACAAGAGGAGAAGATGCCGCCCACGCTCTGCCATGGGCTGAACTCAAGAAGATCATGAGGGAAGAATTCTACCCTCCGCATGAGCTCAGGAAGTTGGAACACGAGTTTTGGTTCCCGAAACAAGTCGGCGATGATAACAATGGCTTGACCACCCGTTTCAAGCAACTTAGCATTCTCTGTCCTAGCTAGGTTGATACGCCTGAAAAGCAGATCAACAAATACATCCATTGCTGCCCTGTCTCCTTCATGAACCTTATGGAAGCTGCTCTCCTGTCAATCATAGAAGAAACCTATCCTTTGGCTGCTCGCCTTAACATGAACATTTTCCTTCGTAGGAACTCTGAAAAGGCTTCCTCGAAGAACCTAAGTTTAATAAAAACCATAAAACCTAAGTTTCATTGTAAGAATTGGAAACAAAACCTAAGTTTTAAGGTACATACACAACGTTTGTTACAAAGTGAAGAAGTTTTACTAGAGTCTAGATTGAAATTGGATATGAATTGGGGGTTGTGGTGACCTAATCTATGGAATTTGAAAAGGGTAATGTATAGAAACTAGGTGTTGCCCCGCCCGCGTTGTGAGGCGATGGCCGAATAATTCTTAACCAATTAAAAAAATAGTACCATAGTTTTGCTAGAAAGAAAAGGTAAAAAGAGTGTTAGGCAGCATCTTGACACGTTTTTTAGTTGGGGGCAAAGTCATATTTTTATTTTTACTTGGGGGAAAAATCAAATTTTCTTCCCGAGGGTAAAATCCTAATTTTAAGCTAGGGGAAAACCATATTTTTATATTGCACTGGGGGCAAAAAAACGCAATTTTGAATTGAGAGTGATATCATAATTTTGAACCGCGGGGAAAATCGTATATTTTAGCTGAGGGCAAAAGCATAATTTTATTTTGAACTGGGGGCAAAGACGTAATTTTAAACCGGAGGAAAAACCATAATTTTAAAGTGGGTATAAAATAATAAACTAGTGTAAAATCGTAATTTTGAGCCGGGGGGAAAAACAAAATTTTATTTTGAACGGGGGCGAAAACGTAATTTTGGCTGAGGGTAAAAGCGTAATTTTTTTACCAAGGGTGAAACCTTATTTTCGGCTTAGCTGGGTGTAAAGTCATATTTTTATTTTGAACCGGGGGAAAATCATAATTTTGAACCGATGGTAAAATCGTAAATTTGAGGTAGGGAAAACGATAATTTTATTTTTAGCTAGGGGCAAAAAAGTAATTTTAAACTGAGGGTGAAATCGTAATTTTGAACCGAGTGAAAAATCGTAATTTTGAGCTGGGGGCAAAAGCATAACTTTATTTTGAATTGGGGCGAAGACGTAACTTTCAACTGGGGAAAAACCGTAATTTTAAAGCGGGTATAAAATAAAAAACTGACGGTAAAATCGTAATTTTTTAACCGATAGCAAAATCGTAATTTTGAGCTGCTGGCAAAAGGGTTATTATATTTTTTAGTTGGGCGAAAAGCGTAATTTTAAACTGAGAAAAACCGTAATTTTAAAATGGATATAAAATAATAAAATGGTTGTTCCAATAAAGGAGGGGCGGCCGCCCATTTCGACCAATGGCAGGGAAACACTATTCCCTGCCATGGTCTTTGTATATGTTGAATAACTAGAGTTATGCGCCGCCTGCGTTGCGGGGCGCTAAACCAAATATTTCTTAGTTTAATTACATGTACGCATTTATTTCGGTTAGTTATACATGCTACTTATAACACGATATAAAAAAAGATGCATCGAGTTAACCAAATAAAGAAAAACACTATCATAGTTATGATAAAAAAAAATAACTAAAACGATGGCAAGCGTGTAATTTAGAGTTGGGGGCACAACAATAATTTGTCAGGACCACTTAGCGAGTGCTAGCCAGCTGTTTGGCACGAATAAAAAATAAATTGAGTAAACCAAGTAAAATAAAAATTACCATAGTTTTGCCCAAAAAAACTATGGCAACATTGCAATTTTTAGCTTGGGTAAAATCGTAATTTTAAAATGGAGGTAATATAATATTTTGAAGCGAGGGCAAAACCATTTTTTTATTTTAAATTGGGGGCAAAATCTAGATATTTTTACTGAGGGTAAAATCGTAATTTTTAGCTGGGGCAGAACAAAAATTTTATTTTGAACTGGTGGCGAAATTGTAATTTTAAACTGGAAACCAAATTGTAATTTGACAGGATTGTAGTGGTGGGCAAAAGTATATTTTTTTTAAACAAGGCAAAATCATAAATTTAAGCTGGGGGCAAAGTATAAATTTAATTTCTAACTGGCGGCAAGATCGTAATTTTAAACAGGGGATAAAATCATAATTTGGCAGGGGTAAGATCGTTATTTTAAACAGGGGATAAAATCGTAATTTGGCAGGACCTATAAATAACTCTTTTATGAAAAAAAAAGTTGGCCGCCACTTTTGGCCAACCAACAAACACAACTATTCCCGCCGACATTACAAACTTATGTTTGCATGTATTGTAAATGTAAATAAGATGTTAGGGGTAATAAAAGAGGGATAGGGTGGTGGTGGCAGGTAGGGGTAATCGGCCAGTGGTGGTGAGGCTGATGAGGTTGTCACACCCCCAAAATCCACACGCGGAGTACCACCGCTTGGAGGCGTGACTGACCAGGATCAAGCCACCAATCATATAGAACAATGTGAAAAGTAAAAGTAATTGCAATTCAGCCAAGCCAATCCATATGAAAGGTGTTCCAAAACATAAATATGTTATCACTGTTTAGCGGAAGCGTATAATTAAACCCAACATAATAAAGTATGAAATGTCATAATGTCTAATCAAGCATTCATGATCCATGTCCACAACGACCGCGCCTCCCGTGCAAGCTCCATAAGTACCTAAGGTCCTGCAAGGCATGTAACAGAGGATCAACAACTAGTTGAGCGAGTTCACAGAAAGTAAATGCGTAATAGTAAATTCGTATGTAACATGTGGCTCTACTGGGCCGATAGTACGTTCTATTGGTGGGGGCTTCCCATGTTGTATATATATCCACTAGACTATTTGTAACCATAGGTATCCTTCCCAATCCGAGGATAGTAATAAGTATAAGTTCACGTAGGTTTTATGTAAGTGCCCTTCCCAACCGAGGACAGTACGTAGCGAGTACGTAGGTTTAGCGCTGGCGTCCTTCCCAATCCGAGGACGGTAGTACGTAGGTTTAGCGCTGGCGTCCTTCCCAATCCGAGGACGGTAGTACGTAGGTTTAGCGCTGGCGTCCTTCCCAATCCGAGGACGGTAGTACGTAGGTTTAGCGCTGGTGTCCTTCCCCATCCGAGGACATTAGTACCTAGGATTTTTGTATGTGTTAACACTAGTATCCTTCCCAAACCGAGGATAGTACGTATGTTATACGTAGATTTTGGCACAGGCATCCTTCCCAATCCGAGGACCGTGGTAAGTAGTCTAGTAGTGATGTAAGTACAAGCAATCATTCAATCCCATTCCCAACCCACCTGGGGAATCCCATGCCTTGGTAAGAGTGTGAACTCACCTTGGTTTGCTCGGTATGCTAAGCATGTGCTCGCAAGTAAATCAATCACGTCCTAGAGTATGCACGTATAGGTAATCAGTTTATATTCCCGAAGTTCATGCATGCACATACCATCGTATAAAATAACACATAAAAAATCACCAAGTAGCACATAGCACGTACGCTGAATCATACAAGTCATGCACAACATTTAACGGTAGTTAACTAACTCAGTTAACTCTAACAGAATTAAACTAGGTTACTGTACAGATTTCACATTCGGCGAAACACACTGTTTCGTCAAGGTCTGATTCGTCGCAAAGGTCTCGGCGAAACACACTCGATTCGCCGTGTTCGTTTCGTCGTTACGTGGTTACGTCTTGTCTGTTTCGCCGAGGGTATCGTTTCGTCAATAAGTCATATACCACATCAGTCCTAATCATCACTTGTCTAACACTTGCATCGGTTATAACAATCATTCAACTAAACCAATAACATTAAGAATATAATATTCTTTAGTTAACAACAAAAGTCAACAACCTAACTCTTCCATTACCATCGGCCATTAAACAAGAATATAATAGAAAACCTTTACACAAACACATGTTTCTGACCATCCATGTGCAACTAAGAATATTATGGCCGACACCTATCCTCTACCGCCAACCCTCATTGGACCAAAATATAGTGGCTGCCTTTTAGTCACATGATCCTAAAAGGTGACTTTGATTCAACATAATCTGTTACACATGCAAGACCACTAACCACTATTAGGATGTCATCATAGTTTGACTAGATCTACACATGGGCCACATATAATCACTTTTATTTGACCAACACTGCAACTGTAACTATCAACAATCATCATCATAACTATTATCAAACCAACATCTATGACTGACACTAGGTTAATGTTTACACGCTGTTACATGATCTAATCCACATAATAGCATTCATCACACAACAGGTTTTTAAATCGGATCATACGTATTATTATCATACGGATCAAAACATACATAATCATTACATGATAACTGGTCATTCATCCCAACATATATAACAGTCCACAATCCTCTCGATGCCATCTATATTAAACCATTCGAAGTCATGAATCACATCATTGTTTCCACCGACATATCATATCAAAAATAATTAACACATTTAGATCGGCTCACACGAAATCATCGACACACCATGTAGACAGATAGCATACAACATAATCAATACTCAAGAATCAGTATAACTGTGCATGCGATTCAAGGAGGTTTCATTCAATACATGAGAAGATTATACTAACCGAAAATAGAGAAGAAATAAAGAGAATCTTCACAAAAGAATTGTTGCCGTCGTTCTCTAGGGATAGAGGCTCTAGGGTTTTGTGATTTTAGCTAACACGTAAGGGTTATGAACAAGTTATAACAAATTGCTATTGGGCCGAGCCCACTGCTGTTTTGTTGACACTAGGGTGGATGAAAACACATATAGTGTTTTCGGCCATGAGGTGTTTTCGAGTGGTTTAGGGTATTGGCCATTGTTTTATTATTTAGGCAAGGTATGTTTACATATACTTACATAGTATACACATAACCATGCAAACACACTAGGTTTTATCATAACACAACTATATAGTCAAAGTCAACGTGTATTAAATGCGAATAAAGAATGTCGGAAATACGAGTTGTCACAGAGGTGGTGGTGATAAATGAAAAAAATAAGAGAAAAGACTAAAATACCCTCATGTGACTTGCACATGACTTAACATAATGAAAACACTTAACTTGGTTAGAGTCAAAGGACACAATACGCAAGATTTGTAAATATAAAGTACTAATCTTATCAATTTTAAAGGCAAAGGACAATATTTGAAATTTGGTATAAACATAAAGGAGAATTATGGTAATTTACTCTTTAATAAAAGTCAACAATAGTTACTATTACCTTTTATTTCCCTCTTGAGAGAATTGCAAAGATTGTCCTTTATCTTTATACCCATTTGCAGGCGCTGTCCTTTATGTTTAAAATTGACGAGTTTTGTCCTTTATGTTTTCAAATCATACACGTTTTGTCCTTTATGTCACACCCGACCACGTAAAGCATCAAATCGTGGGGGAAACGTCGGGGAGCGTTGTAACAGAATTATTGTTTCGCAACCATGGCATTTAAAATTTATGTTTTATTCATCAAACAAAGGGTTACATTGTCTTAAAATAACTGAAACAAAGAGTACACCACATAATTAAACTAGTTCTATCTTCATTTTAAGTCTCTAAGGCACAGGTCCGCCCTAGTATGTCACGAACATCCTAAGCAACAGCTCCTGAAAACACATGTGAAAATAGGTACGTCAGCATAAAAATGCATGTGAGATACATAGGTTTTATGAAAATAGGATTCATGACTCGAGTTTAAATAACTGTTTAATTAAAATAAGTCATGAACCTTGTTAATTGTTTTGTTTTTTAAATCATTTGAAAAGCGTTAGCAAAATCAGATGATATGTATATATATAAAAGAATATTGTATGGTTAAAAGAATAACCAAGTAAAAAGAGTTTGTATAAACCAAGTTATTTGTAAAACAATGTTTAAGTGATAAGGTGTTGTAAATGTAATATGTCTAAACTGAAGTGGTTTAAATGACGCTACGATATGTAATATCATACAAGCACTTATATATAGGAAGTACCAGCGGCGTATCCACCATGCTTGTAACATATTACACACACCTCGTTATTTAAGTCACTCAAACCAACCAACATTGTAAAATATCCATGTTTAATCCAATAGTCAAATGTCATAGTATAACCCAAGTTGAATATAAACCATGTAGTGTGTAAACAAAAGTTATGTATGGTAAGTAAAATGAGACTACTTAAACCACAAGTAAAAATGTACAAAACAAAGTATTTTGAATAAATCAAAAATTATGTTTTGTAAAATAACTAAATAAATACATGCTTTACTGATACAAACACTTATGCGGTAAGTTAACGCATACATTCAAGCCTTGAGACAGCAGGATAACCTTAGAGTAAAGATTATCAATGTAAAATGTTTTCGGATTCAGTCATTCCTTACACCCAAACAAACCTAGGATGTCAGGAACGGGATTTGTCAAGTCCTATGGTACCATTACTTACTACCGAGCGGCGTAGCTAATGTTAATGAATGTAATTTAGACCCGTTAAACAAACCAAATGTCATATCAAATTGTAAACTTGTAATGAAAGTAGTGTACTAAGTATGCTAAGTTAACATACAAAGCAGAAAAGTCATGTAAATCAATGTGCTAAATATGCTAAGTTAACATATAAAGCAAAAGAGAATGAAATTATGTACTAATAGTGTACTAATGAACATAGCAAGTATATGATACGAAAACATGGAAAGCATGAAAATAACAAGTAGGCACATGTGTTTCACCCCAAAACGTTGGAAAACAGTAAAAGAGGGGTCTATGTACTCACTTGAGATTGCTTAGAAGTCCTAGGATAACCACCAAGCAAAGCTAGAAGATCACGGAATCAAACGACACCTAATATAGGTAATTATGTTAATAAACGGATCTAAATCGGAGGATCGGATAGTGTGAGGGTTTGTAAACCAAATGAGTGTAAGAACTCATGTAATATGGTTTAACAAGGCCTACATACCAAAATGAAACCTAACCTAAGTGCTTACGACCCATCACGACCCGTTTAGGTAGCTTATGCTACTTTAATGCGTCGTTCACGTAAAACACGTTTGGACCGCCTAATTAGTCCTATGACAAGTAATATATGCCTTAACATGTCTAATATTGTAGTTAAATCAGTTTAGATGTCAAAATTTGGGTTACATATGCTTAAAATGAATTTTGGCGTAAAAAGGGCATTTTGGTAATTTACCTAAGGCATATATACTACCTATCATGCAACTACTTAAACGACGTGACCATAAGGTATAACCTCGGAAGGTTATTCCCAATACAACTATGGTCACCTAAAGTGCTTGGTTGGATCCTAATGATCGACCAAACGGGTCGAGGTCGAAAGTCTAAACGGGTGTTTAGTCCGCTTGACTTACGACTCTACATAAGCACTAAACTAAAAGTGATGAGCTAAACATGCTAAAACATGTTTAGTTAAGTTAGAAAACAGGTTTTTGGTATCAAAACAAACGGTTTTGATACCCAATAGTAGTTTGGTTTCAAAATACGCACAAATACGCATTTTGGTCGAAACTACGACTCGTCACTATGCCTAGTCAACGTGGTAATTAGTAGGTATAGTCACAAGGGACTATAACCATCGTGATTACGCTCACGTTGCAAAGTTCAACGGAACTTTGTGTTGACCATTGACTGGTCAAAGCTAAAAGTCAAACATAGTTTGACTTTCATGCTTGAAATACAAGAACAAGCATGAAGGAGACTTACAAAGGATCCAAGAAGGATGTTTGATCTAAAATTTTCTCAGGTATGAAGTGTTTCCACTCCAACTTAGAGAAAAATCTGATCAAGGTGTGAGAATGAAGTGAAATGGGGTTGCTATTTATAAGAAGTATGGAGCTTTAAGATCATTCCAAGTGTTGTGAAGCTTAAATCTTGACCATACATTTGTTAAACATGGATTAGGCAATGAGCAAAACCAGCAACAAGTCCACAACATTGAGAAATCAGGGATTAAAAACCAGGACAGCTGCTGAATTGGAAGCTTCTGATTTCTGTGTTGCTGGAACAAGCTTACGGACCGTAAGCTATGGTCCATACGGTCCGTAAAGAACCTGCAGACCAGCCACTTTCACTTATTTACAGTTTAGCCCCTGCACCTTGTTTTGTCGCATTTCAGCACTTCTAACACCCGTCAAAGCCATTTTCAAGCTCCACAAGGATGTTATAACATAGGGAACTTAAAATATGCTCAAAAATATCCCAGATGTCAGTTCGTTTGGTCGTACGATTGCGTTGTTCGGTTAATTACGACGAAATGCGCACAAACGCGAAAAACGATCCAAATTGCGCGACGAATGGATTTTTATCATGCCAAACACTAAAATAAAATATTTTAATGCTTACATAAATTTTTGGATGTCCGGATATATTCAGAACGTAAGTTATGCGCGAAAATGCAAACTTATACACTTTTTGACGCTTTTAGTCCCTGAATGACCATAAAGTTTATTTTAGCACACCGAACCCCTCAAAGCCTATTTCTAAGCTATGTAAAGGATATTTAGGGTGTGTTTAACTTATGATCAAGTTCCGGAATGTCCGTTACAGTTCAAATCGGCATACTTTCGTAGTTTGTCGAATTTAGTCCCTGTTAAGCGAATTAAGTTGATTTTGCCATACCAAAGCCTTCAGAACTTATTTCTAAGTTATGTAAAGGTTATTTAAGGTATGTTAAGCATATGTTGATGTTCCGGAGTAATTGTCGCGTTAAAATGATTACGTTTACGCACCAGTTTGTGTATAACTCTCCAGAAAGCGATATAGAGTTTGAAATTGAATAAAAATCAAAACATGAAAAATGTCAAACATAAACAAACAAACATTGGGGTCAAATAACTTTATTTCATTGATAACTGAATTGTTTAAAATGATTACAAGAGCAGATGTCACCCTTTAACCCTAACCCAGTTAGATTTTTCTGTCAAATCATGCACATGAGGGTAAAATTGTCTTTTCACCCTATTCTTAAAAAATACATAAAAAAGAAAAAAAATATTATATATCATAACAAAACCCTCTTCTTCCCAAATCAATCCTATTTCAAAACCCTAATTTCTCTTCAACAACCTGCAATAATTCTCCATAATTATCTATACAAACACACACACACACATATATGATAAACCTCTATCTCTATCACAAGTCACAACACACTATCAGTCTAACTACGGTACCACCACCGCCACCACCTCCACGCAGTCCACACCGTCTGTTATCACCACTAAAACCCGCCACCAACATCCGCTCCCGTCACCACCCACCCCTGTGCCACCTCCCGCCCCGTACCCCCACCTTCACACGGCCCACCCCACACCACATCTGACTGCCACTCAAACCCACCACTAAGATATGCCACCATAAAAACAACCCATCACTGCAAATCATAACCCCAAATTCCATCTTCCATAAACACCACCTCAACGATTGAGTCAATCTGAAAACCACCATCAAATATAAAAATACAAAAAGAGTGTGTACTAAAAACCCCAAATCACATCAGATAACCCACACAATCACACCTACATCAGGATTCAATCATTCGACGGCGGCGACTTATGGAACTGGCAGAATGACGGTGACTTATGGATCTCCAACGACGGATCTGGTAGTGTGTACCAAAAACCCCATTGTTTTCAGGCTTATGGATCTGGTATATGCAAGGTTTGATGAAATTATCATTCTGAGTAGAACCCTTGAATAAGATTGGATGTTGTGTTTCTTCAATAAGTGTGGACGTTGTGTTTCTGTTGGTAGTATGTATGCAAGATTGGATGTGTTTCTCCATTCTGATTGTAGATTGAGAGTGAGAGATGAGGAAGACAGTAAGTGACTTTTGAGATGAGAGGGAGATAAGGGTTTTGTTATGATATATAATATATTTTTTTCTTTTTTTATGTATTTTTAAAGAATATGGCGAAAAGACAATGTTACCCTCATGTGCATTGCTTATAACCAGATTTGACAGAAAAATCTAACTGGGTTAGGGCTAAAGGACAAAACGTGTATGATTTGAAAACATAAAGGACAAAACTCGTCAATTTTAAACAAAAAGGATAGCGCCTGCAAATGGGTATAAAGATAAAGGACAATCCTTTAAATTCACTCTTCCCTCTTATTGTCATAACTAAGGTCCATTTTAGTCTCTGTTTACATCTTTTCTATTGATAAGTCTTTTATTTCCCTCTTGTTGTCATAACTAAGGTCCACATATAACTTTAACATTTTTTTAAATCCTAGAATCGAACATTTTATTCTCTTTGACACGAGTATGATATTTGTTGGAAAAAACAATTTCTTTTTTGAAAACCTTTCTGTATAATATGTAAGGCTGCGTAATTATACGTATTAGGTTATTTAATTCTATATATGAGGTTGCGTAATATGTTTAAGGAATATTGGATTTTAATAATCCCAACTATTCGCCGTTGGCCGCCAACAGTCCCAACTTCAAAAATAACCACTAGCAGTCCCATCTATTAACATACTGGCCTCCAATAGACCCTGACTAATAGAACCCTAATGTCGCAGCCCCCGGCCCCTACCCCGGGAGCAGGAGCCACGAACCAGTCAAGTGGTATCGGTGTTTATTAAATTCGTAGCGGAAATGAAACATCCGGATCGTAGTTAGAAAATAATTTCAGAGTTTCAAAAACACCAAACTTTTATAATAAATAAATGGGATAAAACCCATGTTTCATTCATAATACATTTATATGGATAAACCCTAATTGCTGAAAACATAAACTTTTATTTAGGTAATTTTTATAGCCACTTCTTTAAGTCTTCAGTGCTCCATAGCTGGCTTCTTATAGCTTCACATTAAGTTACCTAAAACGCGTTTTAAAAAGTTTTATCAGCAAGAAATACTGGCGAGTGCATCCCAATTTAATCAAAACAAGCTTTTATAACTTTACAATATTGAGAGCGATTACAATATCTACCAATATACTCATTCAGTATTTGTCATGTTGGCAGTTCCATGACGGTGGTCATATTACTCATTAGCTAACTCGTTGTCCAATAGTAACGTTTTACTAGTAGTGTATAGAAAACCCCACACACCGGCAGCAATTGTAGAATACATAGACTCAATCACTGTAAGTATAACTAAAAATACTTGAGGTTTTGTTAAAAGAGTTTGGTAGAAAAAGAGAATGACTCACATTGTAGACTTAGGTGTTTCTATAGCTTCCTGTTGCTTTTCCTGATTATTTTCTATTAAAAATAGACAATGCACACGTGTTAGTAAATTAACCCAAGTCACTTAGCCATACAACACGAGACAAAACTCCAACGAACTTAGTCAGGCAGAGCCTCGACATCCGTTACGGGTCCCTAGATCAATAGGGTAGGGTAACGAATTAGTGATTGGGGGTTAAAATACTTACAACGAGGCATTGCTTCGTGTTTTAAGGGTATAATACCCGATAATTTTCGCCTATTAGAAGTTGAGAGAGAAAGAATTTAATGAACGAATTGAGACTGAGGCCAAAGGCCTCCTTTTATAGGCGACCCACTGGCTTGGTCCAGTCGCGCCCCGTGAGAGACCCCCTAGCTATGGCTATGGTGGTTTTCTCATCACTTAGACTCAACACGAAGAGGGGACACGTGGCACCCTGGGGTTTAGACAAACAAGGGATCTTCGCGCCCCGCGAGTCACCCCCTATCTCATCGCGGCCCGCGAGCGACACTAATTTCTTATTTTATTTGATTTTTATAAAAACTAAAGTTATACGGGTCCGGTTCTCATATACGGGGTATATTTAGGGCGTTTTTTGAGGGTTGTTATACCTAACGCCTTTAGTCTCTGGTCACCAGAAAAACGATTTTGGCAGGAAAACTTATTTTTGGCCTGAAAACTCAACATTTTCGTCCCAAACCTCTTTGTAACCTTATTACGGACCTTTAGAAACTTTTTTCTAGTAAAAGCCACAATTATTGAAGTCGCCAGAAAAACTGCTTTTTCGCCGAAAAACTTCTTTTTGGTTGGAAAACTCAAATTTTTTGCCAGAAAACTCAACATTTTCGTCCCAAACCTCTTTGTAACCTTAGATCGGACCTTTAGAAACTTTTTTCTGGCCGAAAACGGTTTCCTGCGACCGAAGACTAACGACATTAGGGTTCTGTTAGTCAGGGTCCATTGGTGGCCAATATGTCAATAGCTGGAATTTATTTTTAAAGTTGAGACTGTTGGCGGCCAACGACGAATAGTTTGGATTATTAAAATCCAATATTCCAATGTTTAAAGATTACATATTAAAAATAATACATAACTCTGACCGATTGTTATACATACGTTACATGATTATACTCACTTCATACGAGCATGAGGTTTTACCATGGTGGGTTTTTGACCGGCGGATTTCCTTTGGAATTGATGACGGGTGGTCTCACTAGTGATGTCAATGATAGTGATTGCGGGTGTAGGTGACATTTTTCCTATGGGTGTACTCGGATGACCAGGTTTTGTTGGACGTTCAAAAAAATATAGTAAGGAGTTGTCACACCACGACCTGCAGCGGAATAGGTGATCGGGGCATGATTGGGTTGATCCGAAGAGGTTTTTAATAATGTTTGTAATTTTGTTTTCAAAACAATAAATAATAAAAAAATAATACATGTATTCCTAAGTCTGTAGGAAAGAAAAATAGTACAAAAGAAACAGTGGTGGCCGGGTTCGAAACGAAGACTACCTGTTTCCTGTGTAGCATTCTAACCACTGAGCCATGTTCAGTTTGGTGTGATATCTTGTTCCGTATTTAAAGTTAAACAACAAGAAAGTTGGAGCCGGGACTCGAACCCATGACCTCTAACCACTGAGTCATGACACTTGATCTTGAAATATTTAGATTTTGTTTTTAATTAAACATCCATTAACTGTATCATCTTCTTCATTATAACCCACCCAACTGAACGTCCCCTGTTGGAATTAATCTTGATGTTACGGGTTCTATACGGGTCAAGTCGGTCATGGGTACAGGTCAGAAAGTGGGTTATCCACATAAGTTGGTTAATGTGATTTATTAGAAGTCAAGATTGACCTAGTATTGAGGTGAAAGTTGGAAGATTGCTGCGAGAATAAAGGAGTTCGTGGGTTATTTTTGCATGTGTTTATTTACTCTTTTAATTATAAATAAGGTAGTAGTAGTAGGTTATTTGTGTACTCTCATTTTTCATTTAAGTAAGAATTATAGCATTAAACTTTGTGTGTTTGATCTTGGGCTGATAACCAACATTTGGTATCAGAGCAAGGTTAAAGAAGGTGTTGCGGGTTTGAGAGTCGACTTCCGAGACGGGCGGAGCATCCCTCTAAACTGAGAGGATGCAAACGGAGAATAAATTTGCAGAACGACGTTCAGGAACGAGACACCAGCAAAAGTTACTGGTGATCGAAGAAGAAAGAAAATATAGGTCACCGAAAAAAAAACAAACCGAAGAGCAACGTTTGTGGCGGTGATTGCGGGGATGAGGAAACAAATCACAATGTGTTACGGAAGGTAGAACAACGACATGGCTGTAACATATGGTGGTGATGTCATCGACCGATGAAAGAAAAAAAAGGAAGCAACCAGCGAATGTCGAAAGTGAAATTAAAAGGAAAGAAAAGGAGGAGCATGACAAGAAACTACAAGCATGTGTGTGAGCAAGGTGTTGGGCATGCAAGCCAAGGTATTTGTCTTTTGATTTGTGAACAGCATGTGTTTAGGTAGCTATGCGAGAAGGCAAAGAGAAAAGATCAGATGTTAGTTGTACTGTACAACTGGTCATGCATGAAGGAGTAAAAATGTCTTTTAACTTGGCAAGAGTAACATAAAGTCAATAGCATACTTACTGTCGAAGAAAGTAAGATTGGAAACAGCAAGAAATCTACATGGTGAACTAATTCTCGAAGAAATTAGCTAGTTTGAAGCAAGATCAGCAAGAAAGAAAGTCGGGTTCAAATCTTTGAATCGTTATGAAAGAAAGAAGAGGCGCCACAAGAAAGAAGAAAGAAGCCGGAGTCGCTTAGCAAGAAAGAAAGAAAGAAGGCCTCGCACGAAAGTAAGAAAGAGACCGGTGCGGTAAGAAAGAACGTGAAAGCATCGGCTAGAAAGAAGAAAGTATGAGCGTCGATTTGAAAGAAAGAAAGAATCGACAGGCCGAAGAAAGAAAGAAAACTAGAAGTTAGCAAGAGACCTGACCCGTGTGGTTCGTAGGAAGTAGCAAGATCGGACGTTGTGTTCGAATATCAAGTCGGCAAGAACGGATTCAAATAAAGCATGCAAGAGTGATTCGAATCAAGCAAGAAAACCGATCCAGTTTTAGCATGGAAAGCAAGAATGAATGCAAGCAAGAATCGAGCAAGTAGAAAGAAACGACATCAATATTAAGGGGGTGAGTGTTGGAATTAATCTTGATGTTACGGGTTGTATACGGGTCAAGTCGGTCATGGGTACAGGTCAGAAAGTGGGTTATCCACATAAGTTGGTTAATGTGATTTAGAAGAAGTCAAGATTGACCTAGTATTGAGGTGAAAGTTGGAAGATTGCTGTGAGAATAAAGGAGTTCGTGGGTTATTTTTGCATGTGTTTATTTACTCTTTTAATTATAGGAATAATGGAATTTAATAATCCCAACTTTCACCAGTTGGCCGGCAACGGACCCAACTTCAAAAATAGCCACTAGCGGTCCCAACTTTTGACATTTTGTAAAACATTGGACCCTTGCTAACACCGTCCAAGGGATGTTAGTGGTGACCGCCAGTGGTCCAATGTTTGAAGTTGGGACCACCCTCTCCTCCTCTCCCAGCAAGGGTCCAATGTTTTACAAAATGTCAAAAGTTGGGACCGTCAGTGGCTATTTTTGAAGTTGGGTCCGTTGTCGGCCAACTGGTGAAAGTTGGGATTATTAAATTCCATTATTCCTTAATTATAAATAAGGTAGTAGCAGTAGGTTATTTGTGTACTCTCATTTTTCATTTAAGCAAGAATTATAGCATTAAACTTTGTGTGTTTGATCTTGGGCTGATAACCAACATCCCCCAACCCAGTTTACAGTTTGTTTCCACGATTATTAATGACGAAGAAGATAAAGGTTTCAATGGGGAACTAGCGAGGAGCAATAGATAATTAAAAAATGTACCGAAATAAACAGAATTATGTCCCGTCGTGTACTTCGGACGTCTCCGGCGACAGGCTGCGGCTTCTTCGAAGGAGAGTATTTTTTAGTGACTCACTGATGGTGTCGAAACCGTATTAGCATATATCAATCATTTAAGTTATAACACCCTTTTGATTCATGTTCTGGTAAACTTCATAGTTTTCGAATTCGGAAAAAGTCAAGTTGGTGTGTGTACGGGATTTTGGTCGATAAAAACGTCCAGGTTCGTGGTCTTGTAAGGTTGATCTCATGGATATTGAAGTTTAATATAAACAAATAACACATTGATTCACTTTGATACGGTAACTTGTCATAAAATCGGAGTTCCCAGGTTTATGACCAGGTTTGGGGAGGATTTCTCTTAGAGAAATTTACGAAAATAGCCAAGAATAAGTTTGACTTACCAAAATGGCCACCTCATGCGTCGGTGAAGCAGGGCATCACTGATTACGAGACACCTCTTGCGTGTTTCAATGACATCCATGCGTCCCATGCGTCTGTGACTCATCTCATGCGTCCGTGACTCATAAAATTTACTTTTAGCGAGATTTGAGATATCCCATGCGTCCGTGACTCATCCCATCATCCCATGCATTCGTGATTCATCCCATGTGTCCGTGACTCATCCCATTATCCCATGCGTCTGTGACTCATCCCATGCATCCTATTGAGACACGTGTCACTTCTATATTTAAGGACTCATGCGATGAGTCAGGGACGCATGAGATGATGGGATGAGTCATGGACGTATGGGATGAGTCACGGACACGTTTCACTTCTATATTTAAGGACGCATAAGGTGTCTCGTAATCGGTGATGTCCTGCTCCATCGACGCATGAAGTGGCCATTTTGGTAAGTCAAACTTATTCTTGGCTATTTTCGTAAATTTCTCTTAACAAAAGGTTTTGGGGTTTTGATAGCCTAAGCCCCTGACATCTAATGTAGTTTTCAAAATAAACCAAACTTTATTTACTCATAACTTTCCAAATTAATCAGAACTAGTCCATGGACTGTTTGTCAAGTTTACAACAAAAACATTTTCAAGACTTTATGAATTACCCTTTTATTTAACATTTAAAATTTACAACTTCAAGCATTTTAAATCTTAGTATTTATACACGTATCATATAAAATTATTAATTATTTATTTTTATAATAAAAAAATCTTGAAATATATACCAAGCGAATTGGTCCTTATAGTTCAAGCTCGCGATAACGATGTTGTTTATATCATACCTATATATGTGTATATATATAAATATATTTTGGGATGATCAAGGGAGATAAAAATTTCGTTTTTATTTATCATTCTAAAAAAAATTAGTACTCCTTGAAAGTTTAAACTAGTTTGGTTCCTTTGGAATCCATATTTGGCGAACGTTACAATTATATTACTCAAATAACTAAAAGGGGTAAATGACTTGTATCATTTTATATTCCTGTGTACATTTAAATAAGTATATGAACTAAGTTAAATAACAATAAATATTTCAGTCGCGTTCATTTATTGGAGAGTTCGGTTCAAACCGGGTCGGATTTTGGGAACCCAATTTGTCAGATGTTATAGGAGTAACTAAGATTATTTATTACATTAAGTACATTTAGTAAAAGTAAATCATTTTTTTTTTGCACTTGTAGCATTGACACATATAGCTACTAGATCCTTTTGATCCAGTACAATCTCCAGATCTGGCTCCTGTTTTCTTACAACTCTTGTGACAATCCAGCGGAGACACACAAGGATCTTCACCAAAATACTTGCAACCTGGTTCTACAGCTTGCATCATCCTCTCTTCTGCAACTATTAATTTTATATAGAGTTTTAGTATTATCAAAATTGACAATCTAGTCTCACATGTTTTTAAACCATCGTTTGAAGGTTAAGGCTTCCGTGGTAGCCTTCCTACTTTTAAACAACTCTTTGAAGGTTAGGACTGTGTCATAATTCTTACCTTTAGACGATCCCTTAGTAAGACCATAACAAATAATTGTTTTCCTTATATTTTAGATGAACATTAATAGATTAACATATCAACGCTTTTAATACAAGAAATAATGGATTTTAATAATCCCAACTATTGTTCGTTGGCTGACAACAGTCCCAACTTTAAAAATTTCCACTAGTGGTCCCATCTTTTGACATATTGGCCTTCAATGGACCTTGACTAACAGAATTCTAACGTTGTTAGTCTCCGGTCGCCGGAAAAACGTTTTTGGTCTGAAAACTCATTTTTGGCCGGAAAACTCAACCTTTTCGACTCAAACCTCTCTGTAACCTTATTACGCACCTTTAGGAACCTTTTCTATTAAAAAACACCAACTATTAAGGTCGCCAGAAAAACTCTTCTTTCGCTGGAAAAATTCTTTTTGGCCAGGAAACTCAACTTTTTAGCCGAAAAACTCAAAGTTTTCGTCCCAAGCCTATTTGTAACCATGGATCGTACCTTTAGAAACCTTTTTCCGACAAAAAACGTTTTTCCGGCGACCGGAGACTAACGGCGTTAGGGTTCTGTTAGTCAGGGTCTATTGAATGCCAATATGTGAAAAGATGAGACCGCTAGTTGGAATTTTTGAAGTTGGGACCGTTGTCGGCCAATGGGCAATAGTTGGGATTATTAAAATCCATTATTCCTTAATACAACAACATCATGTCTATATATAATGCTTTTTGTGTGTAAATATGTAGTAAAAAATATCAAATTATAGTAAGATTTTGGGTATAAAGATTCAGTTGTGTGAAACTATAATCTTACAAAACAAATTATCCACTTTTCATTTGCTCTACACACAAGGGTTAGAACAAAAAAATAGTTATAATATTCAATAAGATTGTTACCAATCGGTCTATAAGTATGTTTGTTTACACTTAAACATTCTTGTTTATAAAAAAAATACTTACAGACCCTTTCCTTCCCTGAGACCTCATTGATCTGCCTCAAAAATTATATTTGTGTACACTTTAAACTTATTGTATTTAACTTACAAAGCATACCTGAAGCGAACAGAACGAGCATTAACATAATCATGAACAAACTTTTTCGGGATTTTTACATATTTCCCCCTCCTAAGCAGTTTTATTACATATTTCCCCAACCCATAAATTTAATTACATATTTCCCCTTACTAAAGAAGCCTTATTACATATTTCCCCAATCTCTAAATTTTTATTACATATTTCCCCAATCTTTAAATTTAATTACATATCTCACCTTGCTAAACCCCATATATTACATATTTATCCATTTCATTAAAAATACTCTTATAGAATTACTATTTTACCCCTAATTGTCATACAAAAATTAATGTCTAAAATGGTAAAAAATTATATAATAAAATCTTTTACGCCTACAATAATATAAATTGACATGTAACAAGTAAGTTTAGCTAGAAAAAATATACCCATTGTTCCTGAAGCATCACTGCTTCCATAAAAGGTTGCATGAGCCCGCGTCCATCCCGATGCTGTAAACACATTTGAATGAACAAACAGATAACAGATCACAGATAACAAAATAATGCAACTTTTCACCATTCTCGGTTTGTAAAGAAGTTGGATCGATTGAGAAAGAATAAGGTAGCTTTAGAAGATTAGGGGAAGAGCTACTTAAATAAGAACCAACCCAACATCATCACATATAATACGCAAGTACAAAATGGTTTGATTAATATTATTTATTTTATTTTTTTAATTTAAAAATAAATAAAAATATCCGGTTTCAAAGGTGAAGCTAGGAAATATACTGTAGTTATTTATTTAATAAACTCATTAGGGGAAAATAATAATTCTATAAGAGTATTTTTAATGAAATGGATAAATATGTAATATATGGGTTTTAGGAAGGTGAAATATGTAATTAAATTTAGAGATTAGGGAAATATGTAATAAAATTTAGAGATTGGGGAAATATGTAATAAGGCTTCTTTAGTAAGGGGAAATATGTAATTAAATTTATGGGTTGGGGAAATATGTAATAAAACTGCTTAGGAGGGGGAAATATGTAAAAATCTCATCTAGGGCATAGAAACATTATACTATTGACACGTCATCGGTATAAAGTATAGTTTAAACGCATAGTTTTGGTTTTTATGTGTTATAAAGACATCCACCTATATTTTACATTATATAAGTAGCCTATTTACATTTGTATTGATTACTTATAAATTCATTATCAAGTTTGAGATGGGAGGAAAAAGTCGGGATTTTTATAACACATAAAAACCAAAACTATGCGTTTAGACTATACTTTATGTGACACCGGGAGAAACTCCACAGTCATCCTGATCTAACACCGTGCTGTTTTGAGTATTTATCAAATTTCGGGACAAAATTTCTTTCAAGTTGGGGATGATGTGACAACCTGCACTTTTACGATCAATGTTACCTGGTTCCATGATTATTAAACGAGTATTGTTACGTGTGCTCATTGCGTGATGCTAGTAAACGTGTTTGATTTGATTTATACTTCTAGTAAACGTGTTTGATTTGATTTATACTTCTAGTAAACGTGTTTGATTTGATTTATACTTCAAGTAAACGTGTTTGATTTGATTTATACTTTAGTTATTTATTTAATAAACTCATTAGGGGAAAATAATAATTCTATAAGAGTATTTTTAATGAAATGGATAAATACGTAATATATGGGGTTTAGGAAGGTGAAATATGTAATTAAATTTAGAGATTAGGGAAATAAGCAATAAAATTAGAGATTGGAGAAATATGTAATAAGGCTTCTTTAGGAAGGGGAAATATGTAATAAGGCTTCTTTAGGAAGGGGAAATATGTAATTCAATTTATGGGTTGGGGAAATATGTAATAAAGCTGCTTAAGAGGGGGAAATATGTAAAAATCTCATCTAGGGCATAGAAACATTATACTATCGACACGTCATCGGTATAAAGTATAGTTTAAACGCATAGTTTTGGTTTTTATGTGTTATAAAGACATCCACCTATATTTTACATTATATAAGTAGCCTATTTACATTTGTATTGATTACTTATAAATTCATTATCAAGTTTGAGATGGGAGGAAAAAGTCGGGATTTTTATAACACATAAAAACCAAAACTATGCGTTTAGACTATACTTTATGTGACACTGGGAGAAAAATCCACAGTCATCCTGATCTAACACCGTGCTGTTTTGAGTATTTATCAAATTTCGGGACAAAATTTCTTTCAAGTTGAGGATGATGTGACAACCTTCACTTTTACGATCAATGTTACCTGGTTCCATGATTATTAAACGAGTATTGTTACGTGTGCTCATTGCGTGATGCTAGTAAACGTGTTTGATTTGATTTATACTTCTAGTAAACGTGTTTGATTTGATTTATACTTTAGTTATTTATTTAATAAACTCATTAGGGGAAAATAATAATTCTATAAGAGTATTTTTAATGAAATGGATAAATACGTAATATATGGGGTTTAGGAAGGTGAAATATGTAATTAAATTTAGAGATTAGGGAAATATGCAATAAAATTTAGAGATTGGAGAAATATGTAATAAGGCTTCTTTAGGAAGGGGAAATATGTAATAAGGCTTCTTTAGGAAGGGGAAATATGTAATTCAATTTATGGGTTGGGGAAATATGTAATAAAGCTGCTTAAGAGGGGGAAATATGTAAAAATCTCATCTAGGGCATAGAAACATTATACTATCGACACGTCATCGGTATAAAGTATAGTTTAAACGCATAGTTTTGGTTTTTATGTGTTATAAAGACATCCACCTATATTTTACATTATATAAGTAGCCTATTTACATTTGTATTGATTACTTATAAATTCATTATCAAGTTTGAGATGGGAGGAAAAAGTCGGGATTTTTATAACACATAAAAACCAAAACTATGCGTTTAGACTATACTTTATGTGACACCGGGAGAAAAATCCACAGTCATCCTGATCTAACACCGTGCTGTTTTGAGTATTTATCAAATTTCGGGACAACATTTCTTTCAAGTTGAGGATGATGTGACAACCTGCACTTTTACGATCAATGTTACCTGGTTCCATGATTATTAAACGAGTATTGTTACGTGTGCTCATTGCGTGATGCTAGTAAACATGTTTGATTTTATTTATACTTCTAGTAAACGTGTTTGATTTGATTTATACTTCTAGTAAACGTGTTTGATTTGATTTATACTTTAGTTATTTATTTAATAAACTCATTAGGGGAAAATAATAATTCTATAAGAGTATTTTTAATGAAATGGATAAATACGTAATATATGGGGTTTAGGAAGGTGAAATATGTAATTAAATTTAGAGATTAGGGAAATATGCAATAAAATTTAGAGATTGGAGAAATATGTAATAAGGCTTCTTTAGGAAGAGGAAATATGTAATAAGGCTTCTTTAGGAAGGGGAAATATGTAATTCAATTTATGGGTTGGGGAAATATGTAATAAAGCTGCTTAAGATGGGGAAATATGTAAAAATCCCATCTAGGGCATAGGAACATTATACTATCGACACGTCATCGGTATAAAGTATAGTTTAAACGCATAGTTTTGGTTTTTATGTGTTATAAAGACATCCACCTATATTTTACATTATATAAGTAGCCTAATTACATTTGTATTGATTACTTATAAATTCATTATCAAGTTTGAGATGGGAGGAAAAAGTTGGGATTTTTATAACACATAAAAACCAAAACTATGCGTTTAGACTATACTTTATGTGGCACCGGGAGAAAATCCATAGTCATCATGATCTAACACCGTGCTGTACAATCAATGTTACCTGGTTCCATGATTATTAAACGAGTATTGTTACGTGTGCTCATTGCGTGATGCTAGTAAACGTGTTTGATTTGATTTATACTTCTAGTAAACATGTTTGATTTGATTTATACTTCTAGTAAACGTGTTTGATTTGATTTATATTTAATTGGTAACATGTGAGATTTAGTGTTATTAGGTGATTGTGGGATTGATTAAGTTTAGCCTCATACCACCTAAGTCGCACACTAGAACCGTTAGAATCGGGCCACACCTTTGATCTTGTTGCTTGTTATCGGCCCAATCTGAGCCCACCCTCCCTTAACAGCCCACACTTGTTTATATGGGATGAATACAAACACAGTGAGAGTTTTTGTGCGTACCTCACAACAATTGGAAGCAAGAAACCCTATCACTCCCCTCTTGAAGTAACGACAACCTTTCCAGTCGATGTTCTCCTACCTTCGAAACGTCATCTCCCGCATCCTTGTATTCGGTCAGTATGTTAACTTGCTGGTTATAATTTCTTGGTTTATTTATTTGTGTAATGTCCATGATCATCGATGTTAGAAGCACGTGTCGTTCTGATATGCATGCAAGATAGGAATCTGGATATGAGTGTTGTTCATAAACGGATAGGGTAATGATTTACTGATTTCGTTAATGCATAATGATTATGTATGGCCGGCTGGTTTCGAGTGTGGTGATGTTCACAACATGGTTTCGTGATAGGCGATTACATGAAGAATTGTGTGTTAGGTATTGTCTTATGTTTAATTGCAAATTGAGCTGGTATTATATTAGCAAACATGAAAAGGGATTATATGAATATGTCATCCACTAGAATTGGTTAAAAGATAAATTAGGGTTCTTGTCAATTAAATAAATGGCTGCCAATATTTTTCTACATGCACTTAAAAGGAACTGATCTTGTGACTTGACCTGAATATTAAACTAGGAGTGCATGACTTATGAACGATTACATCACTTGATCTGTTTGATTGATTGGCTGCCAATATTTAAATCGCATTGATATGATTAGGTGGGTTATTGCTAGAAAACTGATTAGATGAGATGAACAAAAATAATTTGCATGAAAGTATGTTAAGGAATCATGAATACATTCATGGAAATAGAAGCAAATGAGATATAATCTGCTAGTGCTTTTGATGTTTATTTGATGTGATTGAAACTAGGGTTTAAGTGTTGGGGAATGGGATTCACGGATGGGTACAATGTTCAAACTTGGTCTATGTTATTAACGGATGAACTAGGGATGTAAATGATGGGGGGTTTGTCATGATGATCATGCTATTTGTTTTGTTAAAATGATAATTACGTGCTAACTGTTGTTAATAAGTAGATGACAATTAGGGTTCTAAAATTATATAATGTTTAATACTCATAATGGAAATAGAATGATTGGGTGATGGTGGTAAAACATGATTGTGAAACTCTAAGAAAATAAACGTGGTTGTGAATTCAGTTGCATATCAGTAACATTTCTGTGTAAACTGTTTAATGTGCCTATATGTTTACTGTCATGCGGCATTCACACGAAGAATAGTTCTTCGTGGGAATGCACAAGGACGAAGGACCTCATGACGAAGAACCCTGATTGCTCGTAGAAGACTAGTCAACGAAGAACTAGGTTCTCCGTGGATGGTGGTTTTCGTGGGGATCTTTCGTAGGCCGCAGGTTCTTCGTGGACCTGCAGTACACTTACTTGTAACACCACGTAAAAACGTGTCCAATGATGTATAGACACGTGTCCTAAACTCTAAATATGCGATAGATTGAGTTTGAGGGACTAAAGTTGACAAACAGTGAAACTATGCTTGCAGAGGGAGTATAAGTGTCAACATTCCAAACTTGAGCCTTTGAATGACCATACGTGATAAATATATTCTTAAACGAGTGTTTGATTGGATGTAAGAAGCCGTTTGTGAAAATAATCGGAAGATTATAAAACTACAAGGGTTAAAAGTGTCAATATGTCAATCCTGACCTCTGAGTGACCTTTTAACGAAACCGAGGCTTTGAAATATTCAAGAATAAGTGGTATAAATTTCACGTGGTTTCGATATCATTAAGCATGTTTTCAAGACTTTGGGCTAAAAGTGTCAACTTGACGAAACTTGCTTTTATAGTGAAATTTAACGAACCCGAGCCTAACGAAGTTCGTTCTTTCATCCTTGAGCCTCAGCAAACTAACTACAAGGGCCCTACATGTCAACAACGAAGTTAAAAAGGGTTAAAAACAATCAGGGACTAAAACTGCCAACAATGAAACGTGTTTTACCAGTTCAGACGGTCCACGCGGCCCGCGTAAGGCCCCCCCCCCCCAATGGCTTACGCGGCCCGCCTCAGAGTGCCAGATCAGTAAAAATGTGCCAGGTGCGGGTTTTGGCTGTTCCACCACCTTAGCCTAGTTTGTAACGACCTAAGGAGCTATAAGTCGGTTTAATTCATCAACTAGGACACCTGGGTGGATCCTAGGATGTCCCATTACACCTGGAAGTGATCCATGATCTTGCAATTCATTATATAAAGGGACTTGCTATTGTGTTCATAAGCACATTTGCAACCATCTTCCATTGTACTACTTCTGGAGCTTGCTTAGGACAAGGAGAAGATTATCAAGTATAGAAAAGACAGCTAGGACCTTTAGTAAGCCTCTAATTACTTGCTTAGTCGTTTTAATTAGCTTAATTACTCTAAATTCAAACTTATCGTAAATTAAGTTTGACTTTCGTTTTAATTACATATAGACCAGCCACTGATCAAATTGAAAGTGGTTATAAGACCATATTAAGGTAGGTTATTTACCCCTAAAAGGGCACCTCCTAATTATCTTGTTTGACTGGTCAATTGTCGGGTCAAAGTAGTTTGACAAAAAGTCAAACTGGACAGAATGTTTGAAAATGATTAAAATTAATAAACCAGAGGTTCTAAATTATATTTTAACATTCTAATGACTTGATAATTAATATTAAAACATGTTTCATCAGTCCTAACCCGGCAATTAATAGTCTAAGGTCCGTTTATAACCGAAAGTCGCAAACGCTTGACTTTTGCTTTGACTTTCAGTTCTGACCCGTTAAATTTAATTCTCCCATGTTTTAAGCTTCCATTAAGACCACATTACTTAGTAGTATAACCCTCTAGAGTTATATTGCATGGTTCCTAATGGTTTGAATTATATGCACTTGATCGTAATTATGTTTAAAAATGCCATTAACGCCCTTTTTACACACAACTGAGATTTTTAACAATGTGAATGGACTAACACCTTTGCTACTGATATTTAGACATGTCCCAAAAATTTTGCATCAGTTTGAGGTCTAGAATAGGAGTTATGCTCAATAGCGTAATTAAGGAGCTTTTTATTATTTAAATGGCGTAATTAGCATAAAGCTTATCTAAATCCGATTTTTAATATCAAAATTTTTACCAACTGATGTAAAATAATATTTTGGGATTTTTGAAGATTTTTATTTATT
The DNA here is from genome assembly GCA_030545235.1 of Helianthus tuberosus. Lineage (NCBI taxonomy): Eukaryota > Viridiplantae > Streptophyta > Magnoliopsida > Asterales > Asteraceae > Helianthus > Helianthus tuberosus. The sequence continues at coordinate 147,118,740 of CM060445.1, read as the reverse complement.
TTTAGGCTGAGCATAACGTAGGATTATAGCTTGAATTCGGTTATTGTCTGTTTTACCCTTTTCATGCATAAAATGAGTTTTACATAACGTTTTGATGTCAAACTTTTTATTACTAATTTCATATGATAAATAAAATATTTTGAACTATATAAATTGATCAAAAACTCAGGTTTCCTATTTTAACTCGAATATCCCTTAAAACCGACTTTTAAGCATTTTAAGCACCTAGTATGGGTCAAAACTATTTTTGACATATAAAACTTATTACCCACTGATGTTTTAAGCAAATTTATATAATTAAACAGTAAGCCAAAGTTTTTAAACTCAGAAGTCTATTTTGACCCTTAAAGAATATGTGAAATTACCATAATGCCCTTATGGGACTTATTTTGGTTTAAATTACTTTTTGGGCATATATGTTAACATCTTACTGATGTGTTAACATATCTTGAGCATAATAACGATTAAGACCTGTATATAATTTATTTGGTTACCTGTTACGCGTTTATGCATTCGGATCGGTTTGCGTGACTAGTTTACGTATAATAGCCGAAACGGGTCAAACCTTATCATTAAAATCTCATTTTCCAGAATGTGTTTAGTTTACGCATATTATACAAATATCCAAGCTTGTCGGGTCTAAACCACATTCTAATCCGGTCTCCTCTTAATCTAGCGTTTAGAACCGTAAGGTTTCCTTCTAGCTAGCCGGTCTAAGTCCTTGACTTAATTAAAGACCCGTTCGCATCCTAATAGGTTAATAAACCTTCTATACAGATTAAATAGCTTCCGGTAGAAGGTGCCTTCAAAAAGCTTTAGGATTTTACTGCTAGCATTAGGTAAATACTTTTAACTTATTTTCCTTTATACGGGCTTGGGATATGGTATTATAATAATACCACTTGGTCGGGTATGAAATCATTTAATCGGATTGTGATTAATAAATTCACATAACCCGTTTTAGTCTGTCTTGTTTAATAACATAAGCATTGGGGGTTAATACGACCGTGTCCTGGATATCCTCGGCTCATTTCATTTGAAAATGGCCACGACCTATGCACGAGGTGTAGGCATACACCTGACAGATGCAAATGCTAAAATATAAACCAACATGTTGGGGATAACTCCTTTGTGGGTTCCATAAGTGGTGAGTTGGTTAATCACGACCGGCTTCTAACCGGCCCCAATTGTAAGACAAACATGTAAATCTGTATACAAGATTATATTTAAATAATTATCCCAAGTTATAAAAGATTTATGCCATGTGCACTTAAATCAGTTTTCATAAATGTTTTCAAAAAGAGTCAGTTAATAGTATTTACCAGTGTAAACTGACGTATTTTCTTAAAGATTGATTTGACAGGTACTTCCCGTAATAGGCCGGAGCTATTAGGTGTCATAAGAGGATCTTGCAAATCCCTAGATGCCTGAAGTCTGTTATTTAGTTTCTTTGTATTTATTTATGATCCGCCTGTGGATCTTATTACATTCCAGTCTGTATATTCATAAACTCGAACACTCAGACATTATGGTTTGTAATAGTATATTCACCAAGCCTTCCGTTGTGCTATTATATTGTGTGTATTGACTATGATGATATCAACTACGTCACGATACTCCCCGTCGGGCCCACCGGTAATATGTGGAAATATCGGGGTGTGACAGGTTGGTATCAGAGCCAACATTGAGTGAATTAAACACTAACCTTTTGTGTTTAATTTCAATGACACAATAAGCACATTCCTTAGACTCTCGAGTCTAGGCAAATAACCTAGGAATTTACTCTTAATTTTCCTTTTTATTGTTATATTATATTTACTTGTTTTGACAGGTTACCACTTGGAAGAATGCCACCAAGAGTAAGAGGAAAAGGCAAAGGACCAATGCGTGGAGGACCGCCTGGCAACGCGGGACCCTCCCACACCCGATTCACTTTCTGGCTCCGACTCAAGGGATAATTGGAGCCATAGCTTCGAACCAGCAAGACATTCTGTCTCACTGGGATCCTCACCATCTGACCCTCCCTACTTTGGGTTGCCCATTCCTATCGAACCCCAACATTCCCATCATTCCCAGGGAACTCATCACTCAAACCAATCACACCACTCCTTTCAATCTCATCCTTTTCATCACTCAGATTCTACTTACTCTCCCGCACAATTTAATCTGAATGATTATGTTAACAACTTTTTGGGCTACAACCCTTTGGGGCCTGAGGATCACTTTTCTCAAGAAATGGAAATGGATGAAGAACCGGACCCAGAAATGCAAACAGGAACACCAGGCCACCCAATAAGCATCTCAAGCGGTTCCCCATTTCAGGGATCACCGTACCATGGGCCCGACTCATTTCAAGAGAGGATGGCTCAGTATGATTGGTTCTTTACACCTTCATACCATAACTCCCCAGCCCAACCTCCCTTGGTTGAACCCCAGCTCCAAGCTGTTACCCCACCACCATTACCAGTTGAGGAACCACCTCAACAGCCTCCTGAGCCACCAAGGCGGAGGAGAAATGCTAGAATGTCTGTACGTGGGGGACCACGGTTTGTATCTCCTCATGGCTCAAGTTCTTACCCTCCTATTCCAGAGGACCCTCAGTTGGGTGGACCCTCACACATGGTGCCGGAAGTCAACCCTCCACCAGTTTTACATGCACTACTGCAGCCACCGTTGGGTTTTGACAACCCGATCCCGACATACCCAGGATCATCTGGGTATAATCCATCGGACTATGGAAACCATGACCCATACCTTACAGCTGCTCAGTACAATGCACTCTATCCTACTTCTTACCCTCCAGTTTACCCCACTGGATATTCGGTGCAGGGATACCAATACCCACCATACCAGCAACCTCCTCCTCACCATCAGGATCAAACTCAAGAAATTTTACAGAGGTTAGACCGGGTTGAACATGAAGCCCATGAAACTAAGAAGAAGCACAATGGTTTTGTCAAGGGTCTTATGAACCTTCTTAAGGGCAAGAAGAAGTAGGAGATTGTTGTTTCATGTTGTAATTCAATAAGTCCCTGCGAGGACATTATTTTGTTTTTATGTACCAAGTCCCTGCGTGGACTTACTTTTGTTTCCGTAGCCCCTGCGTGGGCAGTTCATTTTGTTTTAAGTCTCGTTCAGGGCAATGTTGTACTCGTTTCATAGTTTAATGAAGTTATTTTCGATTTTTAATATGTATTTTATTACATCATTAAATTTTATTATTTCAATTTTATTAATCTGCCAAAGAAATTCTTAGAGGTATAACCTAGCCAAATTACAAAATGGCCATGATGGTACAACCTTTTTAAGATAATAAATCCCTGTTAACATCTGAAAATATATTAACATTCCTGGTTGTGCGGTACGAGAAACCACACAATCTTCCTAAAGTACTTGGACTTTTCCAAGCCACCATTTTTAGCCTATATGATCAACATGAATCATGGCTAATAAACATCAATATGATGTATACACCCCAACATCCATTAGAGATGTATGCTTATAAGCAAAGGTGTAATAATGACAATGATAGTATTAATTATAAACTTCTTGTCAAAAAGGCGATGAACTTTGTTCGACCCTTAGAAGGTCACTGATCCAAGAGATCAATGATTATATATTTTAATCATCTCTGGGATAAGCTTTCTGGGTTATCTAAATGTCCTTCGAGATGAGCCTAATGTTAAATAAAATGTCTTTTAAGACATTGACACTTGTGAATTATAAATTTTCCTGTCTAATAGATATAAGAGAATATTATATTCTATTGATTTGATTAATTTATTAAAATGGTTTATATGGTTTAATAATACCATGAGCATTTAATCATCAATACGATGAAATACTATATAATTTAAATATCATTATTGTTTTATATAGTACTCGAAAATGACTGGATTTGATGAGGCAAATAGCCACCCTCGAGGAGAAAACAATAATGAAGCAAGAGTAAATCTTACAAATGCTGAACTGCAAGCAATGATCGATTCTGCAGTTGCCCAAGCAGTAGATAAGATATTTAAGTAACCGAGAAATGTTCGGTCCAGAAGTCATTCACAATCCCATTCTCAACCTAATACTCATAGGAAAAGTGAGTCTCAGCACTCATCTAATCAGGGCAGTGAGCCCAAGAGGCAGATTGTCCTTGAATCGACTCCCAGGTACACCAAGGGTTGTACCTACAAGTATTTTGTCTCCTGTAAACCAAGAGATTTTACGGGAGAAAAGGGAGTGATTGATTGTATGAAATGGTTGGGCGAGATGGAGACTGTGATAGACATTAGCGGATGTGCTAAGGAGGATACAGTAAAGTTTGTGTCTCAATCCTTTAAGGGTGATGCCCTCACTTGGTGGAAAGCATTAGTGCAAGCCACCGGGAAGGTTCCTTTGTACAATCTGTCATGGTACAAGTTTGTTGATTTGGTTAAGGAAACCTATTGCCCTCAGCATGAAGTCGAACGGATAGAGACTGATTTCCTCACCTTAGTGATGAAGGATCTGGATTGTAGATCTTATGTGACTACCTTCAATTCAATGTCGAGGCCAGTACCATATTTAGTCACTCCTGTACCTAAACGCATTGCGTGTTTCATCGGTGGTTTGGATCCTGAGGTAAAAGGGAATATTAAGGCCTCTAAACCAACCACTTATAGATCTGCTGTGGATCTATCTTTGTCCCTCACTTTGGATGTTGTGAGGAGTAGGGCGAAGAAGAGTAACGATGAAGGGAAAAGGAAAAGAGAGGAAGACAAGTCTCCTCAGTCAAATAAAAAGAGTAAAGGGGACTCTGGGTCTAAAAAGGGGCAGTCGAATGACAAGCCCAGGTGTAAGACTTGCAACAAGAGGCATTTTGGGAAATGCAACCAAGACCCACAGGCCAAACCATGTTGGATCTGTAAAAAGAAAGGGCACAAGTCTGTTAAGTGCCGAAATATAAAGGATGCAACCTGCTACGGTTGTAATGAAAAGGGGCACATCAAAACCAATTGCCCCAAGAATACAAAGAAGCCTGAGGAGGCAAAGAAAACAACGCGAGAGTTTTCCAGATGAACGCTAGGGAAGCAGTGAACGACCATAACGTCATAACAGGTACCTTCCTCATCAATAATAATTATGCTAGAGTCTTATTTGATTCCGGTGCTGATAAGTCTTTTCTAGACCATAAGTTCTGTAAGTTATTAAATCTGCCTATTAAGACTCTAGACATAAAATATGAGGTAGAACTTGCCGATGGTACCTTAGAAACAGCTTCAACTCTTCATGATGGATGCTCTATATCCATTAAGAATCATTATATCCCGTTGTCCCTCTTGCCAATGAAACTGGCTGGGTTTGATATAGTTTTAGGTATGGATTGGTTGTCGCATAACCAAGCCCAAATTGCCTGCGACAAAAAGCTAGTTATTATCAAAACCCCTTCTGGTGAATCTGTCACTATTCAAGGAGATACACAATACGGATTGCCTAGCAACGTGTCTATTCTCAAAGTATCGCAGTGTTTGAAAAGTGGATGTGTCATTTACATGGCACAAGTGACTTTGAATGACCCGAAGCCTAAAATTGAAGATATTCCAATTATCTCTGAATATCCTGATGTCTTTCTTGATGAGTTACCTGGATTACCACCTGAGAGGCAAGTAGAGTTCAGGATAGACATTCTTCCAGGATCTGCACCTATTGCTCGAGCTCCTTATCGTTTAGCGCCTACAGAAATGAAAGAGCTCAGAACTCAATTGGACGACTTATTGGATAAAGGTTTCATTCAACCCAGCTCTTCGCCTTGGGGAGCTCCAATACTGTTTGTGAAAAAGAAGGACGGATCAATGCGCTTATGCATTGATTATCGTGAATTGAATAAGGTAACGATCAAGAATCGTTATCCTTTACCCAGGATCGATGATTTATTTGATCAGCTCCAGGGGGCGAGCTATTTCTCAAAGATTGATTTGAGATCTGGGTATCATCAACATAAAGTAAGAACTGAAGATGTGCCTAAGACAGCATTCAGAACGAGGTATGGAAATTTCGAGTTTTTAGTGATGCCATTTGGGCTCACTAATGCGCCAGCAGCACTCATGGACCTCATGAATAGAGTCTGCAAGCCATATTTAGACAAGTTTGTCATAGTCTTTATAGACGACATACTTATCTACTCCCGTAATAAAGACGATCATGAGAAGCATCTCCGATGTATATTAGGATTACTTCAACAGGAGAAGCTATATGCAAAATTCTCCAAATGCGAATTCTGGCTTCGCGAAGTCCAATTCCTTGGACATGTTGTTAGTGAGCGTGGTATCCAAGTAGATCCCGCTAAGGTGGAAGCCGTGATTAATTGGGAAGCACCAAAGACTCCTACCAAAATCCGCAGCTTTCTGGGTTTAGCCGGATATTATAGAAGATTCATTGAAAACTTCTCAAGAATAGCTGCACCTTTAACTTCATTGACCCGTAAAAATGTGAAATTTGATTGGGGTCCAAAGCAACAAGAATCCTTTGAGATTCTTAAGCAAAAGTTGAGCAATGCTCCAGTGTTAACCTTACCTGAAGGAATGGAAGAGTTTGTCGTATATTATGATGCTTTACACACCGGCATGGGTTGTGTACTTATGCAACGTGGCAAGGTGATTGCCTATGCATCACGACAACTGAAGGTGCACGAAAAGAATTACACCACCCATGATTTGGAATTGGGTGCCGTTGTATTCGCACTTAAGTTGTGGAGACATTATTTATATGGAACTAAATGTGTGATCTTTTCTGATCACAAGAGTCTCCAACACTTGTTCAATCAAAAGGAGCTCAATATGAGACAACGCCGTTGGATGGAAACTCTAAATGAATATGATTGCGAGATACGCTACCATCCAGGTAAAGCGAACGTGGTCGCTGATAATCTAAGACGAAAGGAAAGAGTTAAACCGATCAGAATCAATGCCAAGAGCATTGAGTTGAAGAATAGTCTAAATGAAAGACTATTAGCTGCACAGAAAGATGCTATTTTGGAAGTTAACCTTCCAAATGAAAAGTTAGGTGTAATTGTTGAACAGTTAACACCTGGGAAGGATGGAATCCTCAGAATGAATGGAAGAATTTGGGTTCCTGTTCAAGGAGGACTTCAAGATGTAATCCTTCTGGAAGCCCACAACTCCAAGTACTCAGTTCACCCTGGGGGTGACAAGATGTATCAGGATTTGAAGGCGAACTATTGGTGGATAGGTTTGAAGAAATCTATTGCCACACATGTAGCTAAGTGCCTGACTTGTGCTCAGGTTAAGGCTGAACATCAGAAGCCATCAGGTCTACTTCAGCAACCAGAACTCCCTACATGGAAGTGGGAGATGGTAACCATGGATTTTATAACCAAGTTACCTAAAACAAGGCATGGAAACGACACCATATGGGTTATTGTAGATAGACTGACTAAGTCAGCACATTTCTTACCCATCAAGGAGACTCATAGCTCCGACAAGTTAGCCCAGTTATACGTAGATAAGATTGTAGCTCTTCACGGAGTACCAGTGACCATTATCTCTGATAGAGATACTAGATACACCTCACACTTTTGAATTTTAGTACTGCTTACCATCCCCAGACGGATGGACAGAGTGAGCGTACAATTCAAACATTGGAAGACATGCTTCGTGCATGTGTTATTGATTTAGGTGGTAGTTGGGATGACGACCTACCCTTAATTGAGTTCTTCTATAACAATAGCTACTATACAAGCATCCAGGCTGCGCCTTTTGAGGCATTATATGGTAGGAAATGCAGAACACCTATCTGTTGGGCAGAGGTAGGAGAAGCTCAGTTATCAGGACCTGATATAGTCCTTGAAACGACAGACAAGATTGTCCAGATTCGTGATCGCCTGAAAGCTGCCAGGGATAGGCAGAAAAGTTATGCTTATATGAGGCGAAAACCTCTAAAGTTTGAAGTTGGTGATAAAGTCTTACTGAAAGTATCACCCTGGAAAGGGGTGATGCGTTTTGGTAAGAAGGGCAAGTTAAGCCCTAGATATATTGGACCATTCGAGATCATCGAATGTGTCGGCAATGTAGCTTATAAGCTAAACCTGCCTGAGGAGCTAAGTGGGATTTGTAATGTGTTTCACATCTGTAATCTCAAGAAATGTCTAGCCGATGAATCTCTAGCTATGTCTCATAAAGACGTACAGATTGATGAAAGCTTAAGATTTGTTGAGAAACCAATATCGATCGAGGATCAACAGGTTAAAAGGCTACGAAGAAAGAATGTGCCAATAGTAAAAGTCAAATGGGATGCTCGTAGAGGTCCCCGAATATACGTGGGAAGTCAAGTCCACTATGAGAAGGAAATACCCTCACTTGTTCTAGTAAATCTCGGGGTCGAGATTTCTTTTAAGGGGGTGAGGATGTAACACCACGTAAAAACGTGTCCAATGATGTATAGACACGTGGCCTAAATTCTAAATATGCGAAAGATTGAGTTTGAGGGACTAAAGTTGACAAACAGTGAAACTATGCTTGCAGAGGGACTATAAGTGTCAACATGCCAAACTTGAGCCTCTGAATGACCATACGTGATAAATATATTCTTAAACGAGTGTTTGATTGGATGTAAGAAGCCGTTTGTGAAAATAATCGGAAGATTATAAAACTACAAGGGTTAAAAGTGTCAATATGTCAATTCTGACCTCTGAGTGACCTTTTAACGAAACCGAGGCTTTGAAATATTCAAATATACTCTCAAGAATAAGTGGTATAAATTTCACGTGGTTTCGATATTGTTAAGCATGTTTTCAAGACTTTGGGCTAAAAGTGTCAACTTGACGAAACTTGTTTTTATAGTGATATTTAACGAACCCGAGACTAACGAAGTTCGTTCTTTCATCCTTGAGCCTCAGCAAACTAACTACAAGGGCCCTACATGTCAACAACAAAGTTAAAAAGGGTTAAAAACAATCAGGGACTAAAACTGCCAACAATGAAACTTGTTTTACTAGTTCATATGGTCCACGCGGCCCGCGTAAGCCCCCCCCCCCCTATGGCTTACGCGGCCTGCCTCAGAGTGCCAGATTAGTAAAAATGTGTCAGGTTCGGGTTTTGGCTGTTCGACCGCCTTAGCCTAGTTTGTAACGACCTGAGGAGCTATAAGTCGGTTTAATTCATCAACTAGGACACCTGGGGTGATCCTAGGATGTCCCATTACACCTGGAAGTGATCCATGATCTTGAAATTCATTATATAAAGGGACTTGCTATTGTGTTCATAAGCACATTTGGCAACCATTTTCCATTCTACTACTTCTGGAGCTTGCTTAGGACAAGGAGAAGATTATCAAGTGTATAAAAGACAGCTAAGACCTTTAGTAAGCCTCTAATTACTTGCTTAGTCGTTTTAATTAGCTTAATTACTCTAAAGTCAAACTTATCGTAAATTAAGTTTGACTTTCATTTTAATTACATATAGACCAGCCACTTATCAAATTGAAAGTGGTTATAAGACCATATTAAGGTAGGTGATTTACCCCTAAAAGGGCACCTCCTAATTATCTCGTTTGACTGGTCAATTGTCGGGTCAAAGTAGTTTGACAAAAAGTCAAACTGGACAGAATGTTTGAAAATGATTAAAATTAATAAACCAGAGGTTCTAAATTGTATTTTAACATTCTAATGACTTGGTAATTAATATTAAAACATGTTTCATCAGTCCTAACCCGGCAATTAATAGTCTAAGGTCAGTTTATAACCGAAAGTCGCAAAAGCTTGACTTTTACTTTGACTTTCAGTTCTGACCCGTTTAAGCTTAATTCTCCCATGTTTTAAGCTTCCATCAAGACCACATTACTTAGTAGTATAACCCTCTGGAGTTATATTGCTTGGTTCCTAATGGTTTGAATTATATGCACTTGATCGTAATTATGCTTAAAAATGCCATAAACGCCCTTTTACACACAACTAAGATTTTTAACAATGTGAATGGACTAACACCTTTGCTACTGATATTTAGAGATGTCCCGAAAATTTTGCATCAGTTTGAGGTCTAGAATAGGAGTTATGCACAATAGCGTAATTAAGGAGCTTTTTATTACTTAAATGGCGTAATTAGCTTAAAGCCCATCTAAACCCGATTTTTAATATCAAACTTTTTACCCACTGATGTAAAATAATATTTTGGGATTTTTGAAAATTTTTATTTATTTTTAGGCTGAGCATAACTTAGGATTATAGCTTGAATTCGGTTATTGTCAGTTTTACCCTTTTCATGCATAAAATGAGTTTTACATAACGTTTTGATGTCAAAAATTTTGCTACTGATTTCATATGATAAATAAAATATTTTGAACTATATAAACTGATCAAAAACTCAGATTTCCTATTTTAACTCGAATATCCCTTAAAACCGACTTTTAAGCATTTTAAGCACCTAGTATGGGTCAAAACTATTTTTGACATATAAAACTTATTACCCACTGATGTTTTAAGCAAATTAATATAATTAAACAGTAAGCCAAAGTTTTTAAACTCAGAAGTCTATTTTGACCCTTAAAGCCTATGTGAAATTACCAAAATGCCCTTATGGGACTTATTTTGGTTTAAATTACTTTTTGGGCATATATGTTAACATCTTACTGATGTGTTAACATATTTTGAGCATAATAACGATTAAGACCTGTATATAATTTATTTGGTTACCTGTTACGCGTTCATGCGTTCGGATCGGTTTGCGTGACTAGTTTACGTATAATAGCCGAAACGAGTCAAACCTTATCATTAAAATCTCATTTTCCAGAATGTGTTTAGTTTACCCATATTATACAAGTATCCAAGCTTGTCGGGTCTAAACCACATTCTAATCTCGTCTCCGCTTAATCTAGCGTTTAGAACCGTAAGGTTTCCTTCTAGCTAGCCGGTCTAAGTCCTTGACTTAATTAAAGACCCGTTAGCATCCTAATACGTTAATAAACCTTCTATACAGATTAAATAGCTTCCGGTAGAAGGTGCCTTCAAAAAGCTTTAGGATTTTACTGCTAGCATCTGGTAAATACTTTTAACTTATTTTCCCTTATACGGGCTTGGGATATGGTATTATAATAATACCACTTGGTCGGGTATGAAATCATTTAATCGGATTGTGATTAATAAATTTACATAACCCGTTTTAATTTGTCTTGTTTGATAACATAAGCATTGGGGGTTAATACGACCGTGTCCTGGATATCCTCGGCTCATTTCATTTTAAAATGGCCAAGACCTATGCACGGGATGTAGGCATACACCTGACAGATGCAAATGCTAAAATATAAACCCATATGTTGGGGATAACTCCTTTGTGGGTTCGATAAGTGGTGAGTCGGTTAATCACGACCGGCTTCCAACCGACCCCAATTGTAAGACAAACATGCAAATCTGTATACAAGATTATATTTAAATAATTGTCCCAACTTATAAAAGATTTATGCCATGTGCACTTAAATCAATTTTCATAAATGTTTTCAAAAAGAGCCAGTTAATTGTATTTACCAGTGTAAATTGACGTATTTTCTTAAAGATTGATTTGACAGGTACTTCCCGTAATAGGCCGGAGCTATTAGGTGTCATAAGAGGATCTTGCAAATCCCTAGATGCCTGAAGTCTGTTATTTTGTTTCTTTGTATTTATTTATGATCCGCCTGTGGATCTTATTACATTCCAGTCTGTATATTCATAAACTCGAACACTCAGACATTATGGTTTGTAATAGTTTATTCACCAAGCCTTCCGCTGTGCTATTATATTGTGTGTATTGACTATGATGATATCAACTACGTCACGATACTCCCCGCCGGGCCCACCGGTAATATGTGGAAATATCAGGGTGTGACATTACTGTTAAGATTTTAAAAGTACTAATATGTGTGTCAAATGTCATGGTACATGCTTAGATTGCAACGTTATAGTATACGTATACTGTTATGTGTTTTACTGGCATATGGAACCATACAATTGCTATGTGACTTTTTTATAAACGTTGTGGATCAATGGGGTGCATGATTAACGGTTACGACTCATATAGGGACGTGTGATTCACTTGTATGCTACTTGTGCAACGTCTACGTTAGATTAGTGATATGTGTGAGCGCTATACTGATTTTCTTTGGTAACCACGGTAGGGTTTGGTTGACCAACTTGGAATGGGTAACATAAAGTAACATACCGAGCAATCTAATGTGAGTTCACTACTCTTGAGCATGCGTCCCGGTGGTGGGGACAATCAGTGGGTATCCCGGGGAGGGATAAGTCTTTTGGTTAAAACTGGGATGTTGGATAATAGCTCACCCTATCATTCTTAAGTCCCATCTTTTGTGTTACTGGGGAGGTAACGGGTATTAGTTGGTAGCGCTACTTAGGTTTGGCACCCTCACCCCATACCGGAGAGGACGGGTGTGAACTAATGACCTAGTCATGCCCAGTGTTTTGATAGGAGCACTGGGGAACGGGCAAAACATACATCAGGAGCCGTCTTGTTCAGTATCGAGATATTATCAACATTACTTTCGGATTTATATTCAATGAACTGAACAAAACATTTGGTAACTAACGTTTTCGTAAAATATGAACTCATCAGCGTTGTCTGATACACCTGTGTGCATGCTCGCAGGTTATTGATACTTGTGTATGTGGGACTTGCTGTCTGGGATGCTGGAGTGGTCATGGGTCGAGATACATGGAATCGCGAGATGGGTTAATGGTTACAATACATATGGTTTATGAAACACATAACTAATGATTTATGCTTCCGCTGAATACGATGGTTTGTAATTATTGTTTTGTAACACTTTATATTAATGAATGAAAGTTTTATTTAGAAACTCATTTGGGTTCAATTTAATTAGTGGCTCGTTGCTGGTATGTCACACGCCTAACAGGGACTTTCCGTAGGTGGTATTTTGGGGGTGTGACACTTTATACCGATGACGTGTCGATCGTATAATGTTTATATGCCCTAGATACACCATTACCTTACATTCTCATTAATTCATTACACCCAACCAAACCCACTCCGCATTCTCTCTGTTAGGGGTCATTTTCTTAACGTATATATCCTGACCAATATCCTGCCTATGTTTGTTCATTTGTGACCAGGATGCTGGAAGAGGATATTGCTAACATCTTGGGCGATATCCTGAGGCTTATTGAATTAACCACGTGCAGGTTAAGGGCTGAGACTTGCTAACGGTCAAGAGGACTTCTTCTCCTCAAGACTCGGACGAATTTGTTGAGGAAGAGACGTTGAGCCCGAAAGACCAGGTCTGCAACGTTCGAAGAAGGAATATTCGGTGGATCCCGTAAGTTTAGGCTAGTTTGTTATTTTATCTTTACTATAAATAGATGGGGGCGGATCAGCTTAGAACACACGATTTTTCACTAACACTCTCATACACTTACACTCTCTAGCTCATTGCAAACACCACACTTGTATCCAAGTTTCGCTGTAACACTTAGTCGATCCGTACCACATCTTGCACTGTATCCTGATTTTTGAAGCAATAGAAGAACTAGGCAGCTGCGATTGTCAGCTCCCGAGGTTTTATGCCGGCGATCTAGATTGATCAAGGGCTTTCCTCGTACATCTCGTGTCATTTACTTTACTTTTGCTCATTGTTTGATCATAGATACAGCTCTATATCCTGAGCCGTATCCTGAAACTGTTTTTACAAATTAACTTGATTAACATATTTTCGACACTCATTTCTAGCACACTACCTCACTTAACTAATTTGATCACTTAATTACTTCGGTAATTTTTGACCAAAACAATTTGGCACCCACCGTGGGGCAAGTGGTGCTCTCTTTACTAAATTTTTTTGTCAAATCGCTAATCGGTTTTGTAACACCCTAATTCGTATTTGACAAAAAGTCGCAGCGGAAACACGAACCATAAAATTTCTTTCATTATAAATACCTCAACTTATTTAAAATTTAACTTTAACATAATTCTTGTTCATAAATCCGTCATCCTCTTATTTACTAATTAAAAACATAGCTTACGTTTACTACATTTTACATTCAACGTCCCCGTACAATCTCTCAAGTGACTCGGTCTTCAATCCCTAGTCCTTGTGATAATCGCTCATTATCCGTACAACCTGCATTCACCACATACATTCATAACATTAGCACACATTAAAGAAACAAAGTTCATTCGCGTACACTTCACACTTCGTCATCTACTAAGCTTTAAGCGTTCCATCTGCATTCCATTTCCTGGTGAGGCTTCAATAATGTACCTGCATTACTTTTCGTTCTCGAGGCACACCATTAATAACGTTAACCCTCATCGTCTCTAAATCATGCTTATATACGTACTCACATACATATCTACATACGTACATATTTTCCCTACAACTTTACATACGTGCATACACTCATACATGCCTTTATACATACATACATACACATCTACATACATACAAACCTTTCCCACATCATTGCATACATACATACCCTCGTACATATCTTTACACATACATACATACACATCTACATGCATACAAACCTTTCCCACATCATTGCATACATACATACCCTCGTACATATCTTTACACATACATACATACACATCTACATGCATACAAAGCTTTCCCACATCATTGCATATATACATACCCTCGTACATATCTTTACACATACATACATACACATCTACATGCATACAAACCTTTCCCACATCATTGCATATATACATACCCTCGTACATATCTTTACACATACATACATACACATCTACATGCATACAAACCTTTCCCACATCATTGCATACATACATACCCTCGTACATATCTTTACACATACATACACATCTACATGCATACAAACCTTTCCCACATCATTGCATATATACATACCCTCGTACATATCTTTACACATACATACATACATACATACACATCTACATGCATACAAACCTTTCCCACATCATTGCATATATACATACCCTCGTACATATCTTTACACATACATACATACACATCTACATGCATACAAACCTTTCCCACATCATTCCATACATACATACCCTCGTACATATCTTTACACATACATACATACACATCTACATGCATACAAACCTTTCCCACATCATTGCATATATACATACCCTCGTACATATCTTTACACATACATACATACACATCTACATGCATACAAACCTTTCCCACATCATTGCATACATACCGATGAGAATTAAATTAATAATTCTTACCTGGGGTACGGGATCCCACTTTAAGGTTCCCAAATGGAACCTAAGGTGGGATTCTTGCCTGGGCTATGGGATCCCGCTTTAAGGTTCAGGAACCTGAGGTGGGATTCTTACCTGGGCTATGGGATCCCGCTTTAAGGTTCAGGAACCTGAGGTGGGATTCTTACCTGGGCTTTGGGATCCCGCTTTAACCTCCCGTTTCTTCCTACATGCTTGTAAATTCACATTCTATCATATGAACTTAAAATCCCACATCCGGATTACGGAAATTCTTAACTTACGCTCTATCGGCTTATTATCATTTTCTAACTATTTGACCCGTTATGGGTATTTGCGCATTAAACGGTTTATGACAACAAAACCATACTTCCCATTTCCATACTTGTCCAAAACATTAAACTAATCGTATAACTTGTTCTTAAACCACTTATTAAGATCATTTGCCCAAAATACCCATCAAGGGCATTTTGGTCAACTTTAATCCCATCCTTTACGACGAAAGACTACGACACATAATTGACTTCAACCATCATGCTTAGTTAATTAAAACGCCTTATAACTTAAACGAACATAAGAAGTGATTGCAGAAATCACTTACCTCGTGCGTCCGAGTTCGTGTCCGTTATCTTGTCTCTTTTTGACCCGTTAGCCTTTCATGCTTGAGTCCTTCTCGACATGATTCCTATACTTTCATGTCACCAAATCACATTCTTATTAGCATACATAATTGTACAAGCTAACGATCATATCGATCGTATAATTCATATTTGACGTTCATAGTCACTTCTAACAAGCATAATACATGTAACCAAATTCATATCATTTCCAACTCGTGGAGTCCGTAATGTCATCGCATTAGACACACATACGTCTAACACGCATCATATAACTTACTTTAGTCTTACAATTATGACAACATGACAGTTGACTTTTAGAAGTCAACGGTCCATTTACTTTAACTTTTGACTTTTCATTATATACCCGTAACATTATAATCGACTATACGGACATCACTATATACATATCATCTTTTACTTACATACAATTTCATCTATTAAGCTCACCTAGGCATTTCATCAAACACTTGGTGTGCGTACTACCTTCTAAGCATAACGTACAACTAATTCATGCACAATCTTCTAATTTCATACATAATTCATCAATTTCTTCCTTCCAATCAACACGAATCATACATGCATAATCATCAAACATATAATCATCACATTTCTTCCAATCCTTCTAACAAGAATCCATCATACATAACATGATACATCAATTTTGGACAAGAATTGGACCTTGATGATATATCCATGCTATCATCTTTACCCTAACAATTGGGTTTCACCTTTACACATCAAATTAACACAAACCATACATAACATATGTTCTATATGATGATTCTAACACTTATACATGATCAATTTCACATTAACTTACGGATTAGGACATAACCCACTTCACACATGATCACCAATCTTTGATTCAAGACATACCTTACGATCCCCTTGTGAAGGTGATCACTAATTCATGCTCGGTTGTGAATTTGGGCCTTGATTCATTCTTCAATTTGAAGCTTTTGCATGAACTAGGGTTTGGGGCTCTTGAGAGCCCCTGATCGATCTATCCAGAACACACACGAAAGTGTGTGTGTGTGTGTGTGTGTGTGTGTGTGATCTTTTATTTATTAACATAACTTTCATTCCATACCACTTTAGTCCCTCGTGTTTACTTCTAAAACACATTTGGCACCACTTTCATCTTTTAATGGTTTTCACCATACACTTAACTAGGTCAAATAGACTAGTTATTTATTTCATTGAATATTCATGGGGAACATAAAACGAATATAAACATTCGGGTTTTGGGGCGTTACAGGTTTTCTATTTTCAAAACTTTTTGCCACATTGTCCACAATGGCCTCAAGATCAAACATGAGTTCCTCTACTGTGTCTGCTATGACTTCTGCTACTACCGGTTCGGTGCTTCCACCACCTCCTCCAAGAATGCCAGCCTCTTCACGACCTCAGGATATTATTCCTACCCACAATGTTCAGGAGTCTGCTCCTGTTTTAGCTTCTAACGATGAAATTTTAACCTTATTTGGGAGTGTGCAGGAACAAATGAGGCAGCAACAGGAAACAAACCAAATGCTTTTAAGGGAAATACAACTCCTGAAGTCTGGCTCGAGCAGATCTGCTGAGGATATTGTCACTCCATTACAGCCCAGAACTTTGAACTTCAGTTCAGCGGTGTATACTGAGGATAACAGGGGGAATATTGTGCCCAGCCTTCCTCAGAATCATACTCCTGAAATACCCTCCTCGGTCAGGACGTCAACCATGAGGAGCTCAGATATGCTTCAGGATATGGGCAAAATCCTCCAACGGGTAACGTGTCAAATAATAATAATATTCATGCTACTAATAATAGTGGATCTCTGCAGGATACAGGTGTGACATCAGCGCTTACTAGGGAACTTCAGAAGTTGAAGGACATGATATCTAGTGTACCTGGGGTGGTCCAGCCGATCCCGGAAGTGTCTCAAGACAGCCACAAGATATCTCGTTTTGCATATCCTATCTGTGATGCTGAGATCCCAAAGAGATTCCAAACTCCCAACATGAAGCTTTATGATGGGAGTACGGATCCTGAGGAGCATATTGCTCAGTATAGGGAAAGAATGGAGATTAACCCTATCCCTCCGGAGCTCAAGGAAGCGTGCTTGTGCAAGGGATTTGGTTCTACTCTAACAGGATCGGCCTTAAAATGGCTATTAAACGTTCCTCCTCACTCAATTACTTCATTTGCTCATTTAGTTAATTTATTTAACAGTCAATTTTCTTGTAGTCGGAGTTTTGAGAAACTAACCAGTGATCTTTACAGGATAACTCAAGGGCCTCAGGAATCCTTGAGGGATTATGTGAACAAATTCAGTCGAGAATCCTTGGATATCCCACATCTTGATGTTGCAACAGCTGTGCAAGCTTTCAAGATGGGATTACAAAAGGATTCTCAGTTTTATCAGGATCTTGTAATGAATCCCTGCAGGAATCTCGGCGAAGCTCGTAACAGGGCTTTGAGATATATCCGTCTGGAAGATGACAGAAAGATGCAAGAAAGGATGAACTCATCCAACACTTATGAGTCAACCAATAGGAAGTCAGAATCCTCGTTCAAGTCATATCGGCCTAAGCCGTATAATAGAAATGAAAACAAAAGAGTAAACGCTGTCGAAGATGAGGATCCTGAAGAGTATCCTGAGTTGTCCGAATATTGCTTTTCTGTTAATATTCCTGAATTAATGTATGCTATGCAGGGTCTAGGAGACAAGGCTAGGTGGCCTCGAAAGAATCAACAAAAGGCTGACTGGAAAGATAAGTCAAAATGGTGTGCTTTCCACGAAGATTTCGGACATGTGACTGAGGATTGCATTGCTCTAAGGAAAGAAATAAGCTATCTTCTAAGCAAGGGATATCTGAAAGATCTCTTAGGAAGAAAGAAGAATAAGGGTCAGGATACTGAGAAGGATCCTGAACGAGCAGCATCACCTCCCGCGGATGCCAAGATAATCAACTTCATTTCGGGAGGATCCGACATCTGTGGAACTTCGTATTCGGCAGCAAAGAGACATGCAAAGGAAGCCAAGGCCGAAAGGGGAGACAAACCTGTCAGGATGACTACCCTCACAACTGACAAAGTGATCACTTTTGATGCTGATGACAGGGATACTGTCCAAGATCCTCACCATGATGCTCTGGTAATAACGTTATATGTGGCTAACCATTTTGTACGCAGGATACTAGTTGATAATGGCAGCTCCGTCAACATAATCCAACTAGAAACTCTGAAGAGAATGAATGTATCTCCAATGGATATCACTTCAAAGTCTACCGTGCTTGTCGGATTCAGTGGAGAGGCTAGAAACACAGTGGGAGAGATAAAGTTGCCAGTATACGTTGAAGGAGTCAACTCGATACAACGTTTCTGTGTGATGGATTCTCTATCCTGCTATAACATCATACTGGGAAGACCGTGGATTCACGATATGAAGGCCGTGCCATCAACATATCACCAATGCATCAAGATACCTACCCCTTGGGGAGTGGTCAAAGTTGATAGTGATCAGCAGGAGGCGAAAGAATGCTACTCATCCTCGATGAAATCCTCAACCAAACCTAGTGCAGCATAGCAATTAAAGACACGGGCCCAGGATATCGCGGAGGATCCGGAGCAGGATGTGAAGAAAATTATCCTGGACCAGGATAATCCCGATATTTCGGTGCTCGTAGGGGCCAATATCCCTCAGGATATTGAAGAACAATTAATTAACTTTTTGAAATGCAGGATGTCTACGTTTGCATGGAAGCATGAGGATATGACAGGCATATCCAAAGATATTATCACTCACAAGCTAGGAATTGATAAATCATTCAAGCCTGTGCAACAAAAAAGAAGGAAATTTGCTCCTGAGCGGAACACAATTATCCAGGAGGAAGTTGAGAGATTATTAAAATCCAGAATGATCAGGGAGGTTAAGTTCCCAAGGTGGCTAGCAAACGTGGTTGTAGTACAGAAGAAAAATGGGAAATGGAGAGTTTGTGTGGACTACACAGACTTGAACAAAGCTTGTCCTAAAGACCCATTTCCTTTTCCACACATTGATGCAATGGTAGATGCCACTGCCGGGAATGAAATGCTAACCTTCATGGACGCATCTTCAGGATTTCAACAGATCCAAATGGAACCTTCTGACCAGGAGGATACTGCCTTCATGACACCAACAGGTATTTATTGTTATACAGCTATGCCTTTTGGTTTGAAAAATGCAGGTGCAACATACCAAAGATTGGTAAACATGATGTTCAAAGACAAACTGGGGGACACCATGGAGGTATATATCGATGACATGGTGGTGAAATCTAAAAAGGCTGAGGATCACCTCCAGGATATCAAGGGAGCATTTGATATCCTGGATCAGTACAACATGAAGCTGAATCCTGCTAAATGCCATTTCGGAGTGGGGGCAGGAAAGTTTCTTGGATATATGGTGACAAAGAGGGGGATAGAAGCAAGCCCAGAGCAGATCAAAGCTATCCTGGATATAAAATCACCCTCAAACATGAAGGACGTACAAAGGTTAACAGGCCGAGTAGCAGCTCTAAACAGGTTTATCTCAAGATCCTCAGAGAAATGCAAAGACTTCTATGATATCCTAAAGAAGAACAAAAGATTCGAATGGGGGGAAAAGCATGAAGCAGCCCTGCAGGATTTAAAACGGTATCTCTCAACCGCACCTCTATTGATGAAGCCGGAAAATGGTGAACCACTATCCCTGTATCTTGCTGTATCAGGGAATGCTGTAAGTGCCGTTCTTATAAAAGACCATGAAGGTCAGCAGTATCCTGTTTATTATGTTAGTAAAAGTTTGTTAGATGCTGAAACTAGGTATTCTCATTTAGAAAAATTGATACTAGCATTAGTCATGGCATCAACGAAACTTAGGCATTATTTCGAGACACATAGGATACATGTTAAAACAAATTATCCTGTCAAAAATGTGCTTAGGAAACCAGAGATGTCAGGCAGGATGGCCAAGTGGTCAGTAAAGTTAAGTGCTTATGATTTAGTGTATGAACCTAGAAATGCCATAAAATCTCAGGCTTTAGCTGACTTTGTGGCTGACTTTAGTAGTGACATTCAGGACGAGGTAGACCTAGAAGTTCAACAGTTAGGAGAATCCTCAGGATCCTGGACATTATATACTGATGGTGCATCTAATGTAAGAGGAGTAGGATTAGGAATACTACTAAAATCACCACAGGGGGACATATTACCCCAGGCTATTAGGTGTGAATTTCCTGCTACTAATAATGAAGCAGAGTATGAGGCTTTAATTGCAGGATTAGAGTTGGCTAGGAGCATGAGTATCAAAAAGTTGCATGTATATTGTTTTGGTCAAAAATTACCGAAGTAATTAAGTGATCAAATTAGTTAAGTGAGGTAGTGTGCTAGAAAGTGTGTTGGAAATATACTTGTTAAGTAATTTGGAAAAACAGTACTCAGGATACGGCTCGGGATATAGAGCTGTATCTATGATCAAACAATGAGCGAAAATAAAGTAAACGACACGAGATGTACGAGGAAAGCCCTTGATCAATCTAGATCGCCGGCATAAAACCTCGGGAGCTGACAATCGCAGCTGCCTTGTTCTTCAATTGCTTCAAAAATCAGGATACAGTGCGGGATGTGGTACGGATCGACTAAGTGTTACAATGAATATGAAATACAAGTGTGGTGTTTGCAATTAGCTAGAGAGTGAAAGTGTTCGAGAGTGTAAGTGTGAATTGTTGTGTTCTAAGCTGATCCGACCTCATCTATTTATAGTAAAGATAAAATAACTAACTACCCTAAACTCGCGGGATCCACCGAATATTCCTTCTTGGAACGTTGTAGACCTGGTCTTTCGGGCTCAACGTCTCTTTTCTCAACAAATTCGTCCGAGTCTTGTGGAGAAGAAGTCCTCTTGACCGTTACCAAGCCTCAGCCCTTAACCTGCACGTGGTTAATTCAATAAGCCTCAGGATATCGCCCAAGATGTTAGCAATATCCTCTTCCAGCATTCTGATCACAAATAAACAAACAAAGGCAGGATATTGGTCAGGATACGTATGTTAAGAAAATGACCCCTAACAATTGTCCCCAAATATATCAGTTGGGATACCAATCCAACGGATATATTTCAAAAATCTTATCTCATGGCTTAAGGTAATTAATATGACTAGACTCTTGAAATGACAGCGGTGCAACTTCCAAGGCGTTATTTACTTTTTACCCCCCTATATTCATCCTATATTAACCGAGGGACTCCTTGTCTCGGTTATCCTTATCTGCGAGCAAGCATCAGGTATTTTCTAATCTCCTTTCTTTGATTTTTCTTAATTTGCTCAATGGCACCACGAACGAAATCCTGCTCAGACCGGTCAGCCTCAACCCTCATAAGTCAAAACTTTATCACCGATCCAGCAAAGGAGATTTGCTGCTTCAATAATGCTGATATTGCTGCTCTCAAGGACTCCGGTGCCTTTCCCACCGGAACGGTCTTTCGCCCCTTTGACAAGGAAGCCTGATCGGATGTAGCATCCGACGAGTGGGTTTGTTTTTTCGCTTATCCTTTCTCTCTTGGACTCCGGTATCCATTTCCACCCTTTATCTCCAGCTTCTTCGACCTTACCGGCGTTAGTTATGCCCAAGTTATGCCGATGGTTTGGCGAATCTTGATAGTGTTGGATCAAATCAAATCTCGTCATTTTCCTAACCTACTTGTTGAAGACCTTCCCGTAGCATACCGGTTGAGATCTCATGGCAATCACCGTTATCTTCTGTTCTCCATCAAGAACCCTTTGGTCCTTAAAGCCACCAAGAATGAGGATCGATGGCGACGAAAATTCTTTTTCGTCAAAAGAGACTCCATTGATAAGGGTTTCGATCTACCGGTTAAATGGTTAACCAGGGGTAGGATTTAGGGTTTTAGGAATATCCCCAATCATATCTTCAAACTGTATCCCGGACTTATATTCTGATGTTTTTATGCAGCGAATTTCAGAGATTTAGTGCCTCCTAGCGCAGAATCCGAATCCAAGATCAAGGAAATCTACCGTCTTCCTGCCAGTGAAAGAATTTTCCCTGTCTCTCACAGATCCTCATCAAAAATCAAGCTCAGAAATGTCAGGTAAACACAATTTCATATGTTAATTATTTCTCAAAAATATGATGAGTTTTAAGAATATCATCCCTTATATAGTACCAGTCGTCAACCTTGAAGGTTTCAAACTTGATGAGTTAGATTGCTACTCCAGCCTTGAACCCATCAGACAAGAATCCAAGACAAAGCCAGCTGCTACACCAAAGCCTACCTCCTCAAAGACTGTTTCAGCCCCCAAAGGTCCTCCGGCATCCAGGACCAGGGCGTCCAGCTCTCGGAAGAGAAAGGAGACTGACTCCCCAGCTGTTTCTGAAACATTCTCTCTTGAGAATCATGGGTTTAACGAAGCCACCTCATTCCTCAAACAGGTAGAATTTTCTTTCCGATATCCTGTACAAGTATGTTAGTCTTTATCCTGCTTATTTTTCACATTAATACATGTGTCTTTATCGACAGGGTCTGGATCGTCTTATGCACTTATACGAAGACGCTTGTGGACTTAACAAGATGTTGCAGATTCAACTGGAGAAAGCTCAAGCCACCATAGCTGATCAAGGAACCATTGCAGCTGCCAAATCCCAGCACTATGAAGACAAATACAAGGCAATGACTCAGGAACATCAAGCTGCCCTCCATAAAGCTAATGAGGATGCTCAAGCCAAGCTAGACGCCGCTCTTCTCCAATATCAGCAGAATATGAGCTCATACCGGGATAGCCTAAAAGCTTCGGTGGTCGTCTCTCTTCTCCAAGCCAGGATAAGGATGGCTTATGAGGCCATGGATCTGGGTTTTGAATGCCCTTCCTGGAATGTAAAGGCTTGGGAGGAGAAACTACAGGGCCTCGGAGGTCATCCCGTTGCTCATCCTGCAAAACATACTGGTGAAGAGCCTTCTAAGGTGGCAGAGGAGGTTGCCAATGCTGGTGATGGTGCTGAGAAGAATCCCGAGGGTGATGCTGGGGCGAATGCTGGCAAGGAGGTTGCTGTTCAAGAGGGTGCTGCCCCTTAGGCAGCAGAGTGGGCGATGATGGATATACGTGCCAAGGCCGGAGCCCACTTTTTAATTTCATGGTTGTGGTTGCATAAACAATTTACTCTTCCTGTCTTTGAACAATTTACATTTCCTGCACTAGAACAATGTGATGACCAAAGGTGAATGGGTCCTAGGTTTTAGGATGAAGCCCTTGGTCATCGATTAGTATAACTTGTTTTGAACATAGTATCGGTTGTAGGTGAACGGGTCCTGTTTTGAGACAGATCCTGCAACCGTTACACAAATTTGGCAAAAACTAATTGTGCTTTTGGCGGATGGGCCTTAGTTTAAGGTGAAACCAAAAGCACAACTTTTGGCTTGTTAATAATATAACTATCTTTTGACTTATTTTTTGTTACCTTGCATTGTTTAGTGTAAGTCTTGGCTTTGTAAAAATTTCATACTGTTATTTTACAAAATACCCTGACCAGTATGCTTAGAAACATACTGCAGAAGCCTCTTATCAAATAGACGTTCCTTTAACTTTATAAAAATTTCTTTAGAAAGTAAAAAATAGTTTATCTCTTCAAAACCAAGTTTTGATGATGATCAAAGTTCCAAGCCAATACTAGTTTCAAACATCCTAATCAAATATCCTTAAAAGGACTTTGAGGATATATGTCAAGATACTTAACATGATGTTACTAAAAATTTAAATGAGGCTTACAAAGGAAAGATCATACCAGACATAGGATATAAACCTATTACCGAACTTCAATCCCTTTGCAACTCTTCCAATGAAGATGTCCCCAGTGCAAGGTACTTAATGCATTAGTCGCAAACTTTTAGCTTTACACCACCATCTTGGCAGGGATGTCCCCTGTGTACAATGTCTTCAAGTATCTTAGAAATCTATTTAATGTCAGTTTCCATGGCATAAGCAATTTTTCACGTCCCGAGGGTATAACCCAAGGATGTACTGGAGATAAATCCTTTGTATCCTGGGGAAAATCCCAATTTTTCATGCGCTACAGGCGGGAGTGTATAAACTCCAAGACTTAGAAATGTGAAAACCTTTAAACCTTAGAGAGTATGAAAATACCCTTTCGTGAGAGAGGGTGATCAATCCTCATATACCGTTAGGATTCAGGATATAGCCAATGGTAACGAAATTGTCAGCCACTTTTACATGGACTGGTCCCGCCACCTTGAACTATCCCTGAACAACTTGCGCTCCAGGCGGGGTGTTTAAACCCAATTCGGAAGAAAGGTGAATACCTTTAAACCTGTGAAGGGATCAGTATCCCTTAAACGTGAGAGAGGGGGCCAATCCTCTAATCTTCTGAGTTACCCTGAGTGCACATTCTGGAGCTATATCCTGAAACATATCTTGCAAAACAAATGTAAACTAAGGTGGGTGTTAGCTTGGCTAACACCCCTCCGATGCTTAAGTCAGTATCAGGTTACAAAGAACAAATTAAACCAAACATATTTAAAAGAAGTAGAGTTCATACCATCTTGAGTTAGAAATTAAATTCTAGACTCACTTGAAATAGAGCTTAAGGTGTATAGCATTCCAAGATCTCGGTAGCATATCCCCCTCCATATTCTTGAGTCTATATGCTCCTTTCCCTGCTTCTGATTCAACTTCATATGGTCCTTCCCATTTTGGAGCTAACTTGCCATCGGCAGGATTAGTAGTATTTTGGAAAGTCTTTCTTAACACCCAATCTCCAACCTTAAATCTTCTGGTTCTAATATTCTTGTTATATGCCCTGGATATTCTCTGTTGATATGCTGCCATCCTTAGCCTCGCTACATCTCTCTTTTCATCTATAGTGTCTAAATCCTGACTCAAGGCTTCGGGATTCTGCTCAGGATCACTTAAGATAGATCTTGCAGTAGGTATTGTCATCTCCGTTGGAATCACTGCTTCTGCTCCAAACACCAACGAAAATGGGGTTTGACCTGTTGCATTCTTTACCGTTGTCCTATCAGCCCATAAAACAAAGGGTAATTCTTCTGCCCATCTTCCTTTTTTGGCTCCAAGCCTTTTCTTTAAGTTGTTGACAATTATCTTGTTAGAGGATTCTGCTTGTCCATTTGCTTGAGGATGTACCGGAGTAGATGTGATCATTTTGATTCCCCAACTCTTGCAAAAGTCTGTAGTCCTCTTACTTATGAACTGAGAACCATTGTCACAGATTATCTCAGCTGGTACTCCAAATCTGGTCAGGATATTCCTCTTTATGAAGGATACTACTTCTTGGTCTCTAACTTGAACAAATGCTTCAGCTTCAACCCACTTAGAGAAATAATCCGTCATTGCTAGCATAAAGACTTTTCCTCCCGGAGCTTTTGGTAGCTTTCCCACTATATCCATACCCCACTTCATAAATGACCAAGGGGAAACAATAGGATATAATGGTTCAGCCGGTTGATGCAGTATGTTACTATGTCTTTGACATGAGTCACATCTTCGAGCATATTCTGCGGTATCTTTTCTCATTGTTGGCCAATAATATCCTGTTCTTAATACTTTTGAGAATAACGATCTGCCCCCAGCATGGTTACCACAATCCCCTTCATGTATATCCTGAAGTACTTCTTTGGCTTCAGGATCCTCCAAGCATCTTAAATACGGTCCTGCAAGAGATTTCTTGTATAAAATATTATTTATAATAGTGAATCGTGATACCTTCATCCTAAATGCCTTAGGATTTTCATTTCCAGGGATGTGTCCTTCTTTGAGATATCTCATGATTGGAGCCGTCCAGGATTTAGGATCCTCCTCAGGATGTTCTGCTCCAGGATTCTGTATACTAGCTACTTCTTTATCCTGAGGATTCGTTGCAGGATATAAGACATGTAATATTGGTATTTGCGTCCCTTCAGGTATCCTGATCGATGATCCCAAATTTGCTAGGGCATCCGCTTCAGCATTATCCTCCCTTGGTACCTGTTCAAGTATAAAAACATCGAAATATCCTGCTAATTTTTTGAGAATATCGAGATATTCGATTAATTTCTCACCCTTAACTGCATAGGATCCATTAAAATGGTTAGTAATTAATAAAGAGTCAACATACACTTGCAAATTTTTGATACTCATGCTCTTAGCCAACTCTAATCCTGCAATTAAAGCCTCATACTCTGCTTCATTATTAGTAGCAGGAAATTCACACCTAATAGCCTGGGGTAATATGTCCCCCTGTGGCGATTTTAGTAGTATTCCTAATCCTATTCCTCTTACATTAGATGCACCGTCAGTATATAATATCCAGGATCCTGAGGATTCTCCTAGCTGTTGAACTTCTAGATCTACCTCATCCTGAATGTCACTACTAAAATCAGCCACAAAGTCAGCTAAAGCCTGAGATTTTATGGCACTTCTAGGTTCATATACTAAATCATAAGCACTCAACTTTACTGACCACTTGGCCATCCTGCCTGACATCTCTGGTTTCCTAAGCACATTTTTGACAGGATAATTTGTTTTAACATGTATCCTATGTGTCTCGAAATAATGCCTAAGTTTCGTTGATGCCATGACTAGAGCTAATATCAATTTTTCTAAACTAGTCATTTACCCGCGCGATGCGGCGGGGTGGCATTTACAATAGGATACTCGATTACAGTTAGTTTATCAGTCGTCTCGTGATATATTGTATATTAAGTTAATACTTAAGTTGGTTTTCTTATTCGTGTAGTTATGGAAAGATAGGGACCATTTCCAAAATTTTGGTCAACCACAGGGACAATCCGTCTACTTTACTCTAAATAGATCAGGCTCCAAAAATATCGAGTCTCAACCGGGGATGCGCCTCGCTCAATCCTAAGCCGACCTTGCATAGTTACCTATGTTGTTACTCTTATCCGTTTTAACAATAGAAAACTAAATTACAATCCCTAAAATAAATAGGACTGAAAATTGAACATGTGGTGATAAATATGCTAATAGTTTAAAACAAGGTCAAACTTAATGACAAGGAGAAACAGCAATATAAATTTTTAATAGTTA
Source organism: Helianthus tuberosus (assembly GCA_030545235.1). Classification (NCBI taxonomy): domain Eukaryota; kingdom Viridiplantae; phylum Streptophyta; class Magnoliopsida; order Asterales; family Asteraceae; genus Helianthus; species Helianthus tuberosus. Next base: position 147,090,824 of record CM060445.1, on the reverse strand, counting down.
CATACTTTAAATCATCATAGTACATTATTTTGAAAGTTCTACATCCAAAATCCAACATTACATATTAATATAATAAAACATCATATGTACTTTACAATTCCCAACATGCATCTCTATGGATCTTATTTCCAGCTTCACCTTCTCTATAATATTAAAAATGTTGGCAACAAATATTTATATGGAAAAAGATATTTCCACCAAGCTGGGTCCTGGGATGTTGTATCAATTATGAAACTAAGACCAGAGTGTTTGCCACATTTTCAAGATGAAATCTGAATCAAAACTCCAAACAAACATGCTCCTGATCTAAAGTCTTAAGACATTAGCAATTGTACAACCATGATATATTGGTTCAAAGTACCAAAACAACTGTCCACTACCAACACCAAAAAAGAGCTAAAACATGAAATTATAAAAACACAATAGCCCTTTTGGTAACTAAATCACTCAGGTGCTGACCCAGGGGCTAACCGAAGCATCCATGTCAGGTTTGCCTCTCGAGTTGTCGCGTAGATCTGGACCTCGGCTCGCTGGCGGCAGTTTCACTCTTTCAGAACCTAAGTACTCATGCCTGCAGGACAGTGATCTACCAAGGCATGGCGATGGAGAGCGGTAGTGACGTGTAGGTGATCACCTGTGGTCATTATATCTGTGCCACCACCTCTGCAACAACATTTAGCGTGTCATTTTTTAGTGAATTAGCATTATATAAACGCCATACCAGCCACTATATACTCTGAAAGAATTGATGACATAAACAAATAAAAAAGAAGGCTTACAACAGGGTCACTTTAGTCAAAAGGTTGAGAATTGTCCAAGTTCAATTCTGATTCAGTACTTAACTATTGTAGTAACAGATGCCAACTCAAAACCCTTTTGACCCAATATCTAATTTTTTCCAACTCAATAACTTACCTCCGCTCTCTTAGCCGCTGCGAATAAACATTAAATACTATATAACGGTTGTGCTCGTTGCGGCTGCGCTCGCTGAGCCGATGCGTCTACGTTCACTATGGTTGCGCTGGCTGCGGCGTTGCGGCTGCGCTGATTGCGACTGTGATGTCTGTGGCGTTGCGCCGAGCTCGCTGGGGTTGTGCTCGTTGCGCCGATGCGGTTACGTTCGCTGCGGTTGCGCTCGCCGAGCCGTTTGTGTTCATTTGTTTTCATTTCTGTTCAAGAACGCTTGTTTGCGTTCATAAATGGTCGTTTGCGTTCGTTTCTTAAAATTAACGAACAACACACACGAACATGAACTTGTTCATTTCCTTAACAAATGAACACGATCTCGTCCGGTAGGTGTTCATGAACACACACATTTCCTTAACAAACGAACATGAACAAGGTTGATCCGTCCAACAATACAAGGCGGCTGCGCTCATTTAAGCTCGGCTCGTTCGAGCTTTTTTTTCTAGCCAATCTCGAGTAGCTCGGCTCGTTTGAATCACAAAGATCGGCAGGATAGTTTCCGTCATCGTCTTTTATATATGTTGACGCGTTTTTCTTCACAAGCAGCTCGGCTATGCGTTCTCTCTCGCAAACAACAGCATAATGCAACCGTGTCTGGCCCTCGTTATCCTTCATCAACAAATATATTAGTCCGAGCGAGTGACAAACTGGCAGGGCAGATAACAAGTTGAACAGTTGACTTTTTATTATGGATTGTATAGTGGTATTGACCTAAATCACTTTTTTGTCTAAGACCTTTGTGTTTTTATAAATAGTTTAGATAAACCTGAATTCATTATCGTTTTAATAATAATCCAACTTTATAGAAAAAACATGAATTAGCTATTTAAATTTTTAAATAACACTTGAGGGACTTTAAAACAATTTGACCCATTTCGTTTTTAGCTGACTTTATGAATTGACCCCATTTGACCTGTAGGAGTTGGAATATTACCCTAAACCGATGCCTTTTCAAGTTCGTTATGGCCACGATCAACAGCCCAGTGCAAAGGGGCCCGACCCTCACTATCTGCAGATTTTAGACAACAATGAGAATATAAAAAAGGAATTGTAAATATATTCAAGTAAATACATATGAAGTCATAAGCAAGCATTACTCCACTATGCTCATATTATTTAAAAGTTTAAGGCAACACCACCGCCATTAAAAAGAAATTAAAAGAAAAATTAAAGGAGAAATAAAGTTGACTATTTGACTTCAAGGAATAAGAGTGTAATAAACCCTTTATATCCACAGGAATGCCAGCCTCGACACACTTGATCAAGTTCTCTGTATCGCCTTCTCTTGCAAAGTCATGTATAGCATCTAATTTTCTGAGAAAAAAAGGTGATAAACATTACTAATTACTCATTTACCCTTTCATGAATTTTGAATTAATCCTAGTGTAAAGTGTAAACAATTACCATCGGTGGTGTTAACTGTTAAGTATCTATGCTAGTAAATTTTTATAATTCATAAGCACATTAATTAATATAAAGAGTTAAAAAATCATAAAGAGTCTGCTAGTAAACTTACCAAGACGGTTTTGCAAAACGGCAATACCGCCTACACATACAAAGGTCATCCAACTTTTGTCGCTCACTGCGTAAACTATTTCAGGCACAGGTGCCTAATAGTACTAAGCAAGCAAAACAAGTGTGTGTGTGTGGGGGGGGGGGGACCCTAACCTAGCCTTTTTCAAAATGACACATACCACCTTTTCGTTAGAAGTGCTGCAAACTGCAACTTTGACACCTTTGGCAAAAGCCTGATCTATCAACCTGTAACACCCAAAACTCACAATTGGAATTCGAAAGCTTCATTTGCTAACAAAAAATGAAAAAGAAGTTGCTTACTTTGCAACACCGGGACGTAATGGCAACAATTTCTTCTCAATAAGAACCATAAACAACTCGGTTTTTCGCTTGTGAAGTGAAGCTATAAAGTCCTTCCTTTCTTGTTCGCCTTTTGGAGCGTTCGCTGGCCAACCCGTTTCGTTGAAGTATGCTGTCATTCTTTTAATTACAAAGAACCCGCCATGGTTGTTAAGATACTTGATCTTATTAAACAATTCAAAAAAAAATATACCTATATATAGGTTACATTATGTGTACCTTTCTTTTCCACCACCAATTTTAAGTAATTCACCATACAAGTCTACATCCCATGTCACTCCCAATTCTTTCTGTGTAATTAAAACAAAATATCTGGTTAACAGTTTGACTTTTGAGGTCAAAATAGTAATTACAGTGTAAATTGACATGTAATCTTCAAATTATGGAGGAATGGATGAAACTATATAACATATTACAATTAGACTGTTATGGGTGCCCAATTCTTTCTGTGTAATCAAAACCAAATCTCTAAAACCGGTTTAGAAGATAAATAACCCTAACCGGTGGATCGGTTCGGTTCTAAAACCGGTTATAAAAAAAATGGTTAAAAAAATCAGTTTCGGTTTTTTTCATGCTGATGCAACCACCATCATTGCTTATACCATGTCACATCAACTTCTCGTTTCAGATGTAAATAACTGCCGCAAGCCGTTGTAACCTTTTTCTCAACCAACTTTTGTGGTACTTCCAGAACCAGCTTAATCGAAATATTTACCAACTATAGCAAATGCCGGTCACGAATTAATGCTTCAATCGACCAAGTCCAGGTTCTCAGACACCATATAAAGTCTATAAAAGTCATACTTTCACTGTAAAATTTTATTAAAATAGACCCAAAGTTAGGCATCCAAAATTAAAATTAGAACATATATAACATAAACAAACATACTCTGTATTGTATGGAGTGTCAGCTATTGGGAGCCTTAGTTACGCCTTCCAATCTTGGGAACTGCAATGAGAAAACGATTAGACTTCCTCTTCACTCCCTGAAAGCCAACGAATACAGTTTTTTCACACATTCATAGCAATTGTAGACATTATTACAAAGCTAAGAAACTGTAACTGACTCTATGAACTGAAGTTGAAATTGAGCTATTTTAAAGGATCAAAACCTATAGAAGAAACATTGTGGACGAAATTCCTTACTTTGGTAAGAAATTGCAGAGATCTCTTACTTCCTCCATTAATTCACTTGTTTATGGTGTAGATATGGATATATTCACACAAGAGTGTAGTTATAACATCGTCACGTTTTAGTTCATCTATCACACAAACCCTAAAATAGGAAAACATACCACCGGCACCAGGTGAGCCAAAACTGGCATGAGCAACCGGCATATTTGGGTCACCCTGGACGAAGTCTACACCTCAAGCTTAGAACCACTTGAATCCGACCCTATCTACAAGTTTAGGTTACCCACAACAATCAACAATAGATCTTGAACCAACTCAGGATGAAGGATCATACCTTGATTGTCTGAAGAACATACATGCAGAAGCAGATCCGTAGCATATATGATCTCACCACTGCTTCGACCATTGCACAAAAAGTTCATTAGATTTCTCCATGTTTCTTCTTACGGAAGCTTCGTTACACATGAAAGAAGAAGAGCGACAGATGAAGATCGTTTTGATCGCAGGTGGTTCATCTTCAACTCCTGTAACAAAACAAATGGTACGGATTTCATATTTACAGATCCAAACAAAATTCCAATGAATTTGCACAAAATCTAGAAAAGCACTTACTCCGTGAAGTTCAAAACCTAGACTTGAGTTTGATTCCAACGATTTCCATGAGGAATTGGAGTAGTAGAAACGTGATGGAGAAAAACCCTAGATCCAGATCTGGAATCGCTGGAGAGAGAGAGAGGAGCAGGGAAGCGGGCATTTTGAAATGTTTTGAAATGAGAGTGAAACCTGATGTATCCGTGTTTTTTTTAGTTGGAGGGTATAAGTGGAAATGGATGTTTTCTGATGCTTAAAACACTTGTACATTATGCTTTAGGGGTGTTTTAAGGAAATTTTTATGGACTTTAAGAAGTCCTTCTAATATGTATTATAAAGTAGTATAGATGAGAATACCTAGTTTCAGCATCTAACAAACTTTTACTAACATAATAAACAGGATACTGCTGACCTTCATGGTCTTTTATAAGAACGGCACTTACAGCATTCCCTGATACAGCAAGGTACAGGGATAGTGGTTCACCATTTTCGGGCTTCATCAATAGAGGTGCGGTTGAAAGATACCGTTTCAAATCCTGCAGGGCTGCTTCATGCTTTTCCCCCCATTCGAATCTTTTGTTCTTCTTTAGGATATCATAGAAGTCTTTACATTTTTCTGAGGATCTTGAAATAAATCTGTTTAGAGCTGCTACCCGGCCTGTTAATCTTTGTACGTCCTTCATATTTGAGGGTGATTTTATGTCTAGGATAGCTTTGATCTGCTCTGGGCTTGCTTCTATCCCCCTTTTTGTCACCATATATCCAAGAAACTTCCCTGCCCCCACTCCGAAATGGCATTTAGCAGGATTTAGCTTCATGTTGTAGTGATCCAGGATATCAAATGCTCCCTTGATATCCCGGAGGTGATCCTCAGACTTTTTAGATTTCACCACCATATCATCGATATATACCTCCATGGTGTCCCCCAGTTTGTCTTTGAACATCATGTTCACCAATCCTTGGTATGTTGCACCTGCATTTTTTAAACCAAAAGGCATAGCTGTATAACAATAAATACCTGTTGGTGTCATGAAGGCGGTATCCTCCTGGTCAGAAGGCTCCATTTGGATCTGTTGAAATCCTGAGGATGCGTCCATGAAGGTCAGCATTTCATGCCCAGCAGTGGCATCTACCATTGCATCAATATGGGGAAGAGGAAATGGGTCTTTAGGACAAGCTTTGTTCAAGTCTGTGTAGTCCACACAAACTCTCCATTTCCCATTCTTCTTCTGTACTACAACCACGTTTGCTAGCCACCTTGGGAACTTAACCTCTCTGATCATTCTGGACTTTAATAATCTTTCAACTTCCTCCTGGATAATCGCGTTCCGCTCAGGAGCAAACTTCCTTCTTTTTTGTTGCACAGGCTTGAATGATTTATCAATTCCAAGCTTGTGAGTGATAATATCTTTGGATATGCCTGTCATATCCTCATGCTTCCATGCAAACGTAGACATCCTGCATCTCAAAAAGTTAATTAATTGTTCTTCAATATCCTGAGGGATATTGGTCCCTACGAGCACCGAAATATCGGGGTTATCCTGGTCCAGGATAACTTTCTTCACATCCTGCTCCGGATCCTCCACGATATCCTGGGCCCGCGTCTTTAATTGCTATGCTGCACTAGTTTTGGCTGAGGATTTCATCGAGGATGAGTAGCATTCTTTCGCCTCCTGCTGATCGCTATCAAATTTAACAACTCCCCAAGGGGTAGGTATCTTGATGCATTGGTGATATGTTGATGGCACGGCCTTCATATCGTGAATCCATGGTCTTCCCAGTATAATGTTATAGCAGGATAGAGAGTCCATCACACAGAAACGTTGTATCGAGTTGACTCCTTCAACGTACACCGGCAACTTTATCTCTCCCACTGTGTTTCTGGCCTCTCCGCTGAACCCAACAAGCACGGTGGACTTCGAAGTGATATCCATTGGAGATACATTCATTCTTTTAAGTGTCTCTAGCTGGATTATGTTGACGGAGCTGCCATTATCAACCAATATCCTGCGTACAAAATGGTTAGCCACATATAACGTTATTACCAGAGCATCATGGTGAGGATCCTGGACAGTATCCCTGTCATCAGCATCAAATGTGATCACTTTGTCAGTTGTGAGTGTAGTCATCCTGACAGGTTTGTCTCCCCTTTCGGCTTTGGCTTCCTTTGCATGTCTCTTTGCTGCCGAATACGAAGTTCCACAAATGTCGGATCCCCCCGAAATGAAGTTGATTATCTTGGCATCCGCGGGAGGTGATGCTGCTCGTTCAGGATCCTTCTCAGTATCCTGACCCTTATTCTTCTTCTTTCCTAAGAGATCTTTCAGATATCCCTTGCTTAGAAGATAGCTTATTTCTTTCCTTAAAGCAATGCAATCCTCAGTCATATGTCCGAAATCTTCGTGGAAAGCACACCATTTCGACTTATCTTTCCAGTCAGCCTTTTGTTGATTCTTTCGAGGCCATCTAGCCTTGTCTCCTAGACCCTGCATAGCATACATCAATTCAGGAATATTAGCAGAAAAGCAATATTCAGACAACTCAGGATACTCTTCAGGATCCTCATCTTCGACAGCATTCACTCTCTTGTTTTCATTTCTACCATATGGCTTAGGCCGATATGACTTAAATGAGGATTCTGACTTCCTATTAGTCGATTCATAAGTGTTGGATGAGTTCATCCTTTCTTGCATCTTCTTGTCATCTTCCAGACAGATATATCTCAAGGCCCTGTTACGAGCTTCATCGAGATTCCTGCAGGGATTCATTACAAGATCCTGATAAAACTGAGAATCCTTTTGTAATCCCATCTTAAAAGCTTGCACAGCTGTTGCAACATCAAGATGTGGGATATCCAAGGATTCTCGACTAAATTTGTTCACATAATCTCTCAAGGATTCCTGAGGCCCTTGAGTTATCCTGTAAAGATCACTGGTTAGTTTCTCAAAACTCCGACTACAAGAAAATTGACTGTTAAATAAATTAACCAAATGAGCAAATGAAGTAATTGAGTGAGGAGGAACGTTTAACAGCCATTTTAAGGCTGATCCTGTTAGAGTAGAACCAAATCCCTTGCACAAGCACGCTTCCTTGAGCTCCGGAGGGATAGGGTTAATCTCCATTCTTTCCCTATACTGGGCAATATGCTCCTCAGGATCCGTAGTCCCATCATAAAGCTTCATGTTGGGAGTTTGGAATCTTTTTGGGATCTCAGCATCACATATAGGATATGCAAAACGAGATATCTTGTGGCTATCTTGAGATACTTCCGGGATCGGCTGGACCACCCCAGGTACACTAGATATCATGTCTTTCAACTTCTGAAGTTCCCTGGTAAGTGCTGATGTTACACCTGTATCCTGCAAAGATCCACCACTGTTAGTAGCATGAGTATTATTATTATTCGACACGTTACCCGTTGGAGGATTCTGCCCATATCCTGAAGCATATCCTGAGCTCCTTATGGTTGACATCCTGACCAAGGAGGGTATTTCAGGAGTATGATTCTGAGGAAGACTGGGCACGATATTCCCCCTATTATCCTCGATATATACAGCTGAACTAAAGTTCAACGCTCTGGGGTGTAACGGAGTGACATTGTCCTCCGCGGATCGACTCGAGCCAGCCTTCAGGAGCTGTATTTCCCTCAAAAGCATTTGGTTTGTTTCCTGTTGCTGCCTCATTTGTTCCTGCACACTTCCAAATAAGGTTAAAATTTCATCATTAGAAGCTAAAACGGGAGCAGATCCCTGGACACTCCGAGTTGGGATAACATCTTGAGATTGTGTAGAGGCTGGCATCCTTGGAGGAGGTGGTGGAAGCACCGAACCGGTAGTAGCAGAAGTCATAGCAGACACAGTAGAGGAACTCATGTTTGATCTTGAGGCCATTATGGACAATGTGGCAAAAAGTTTTGAAAATAGAAAACCGATTAGCGATTTGACAAAAATTTTTAGTAAAGAGAGCACCACTTGCCCCACGGTGGGCGCCAAATTGTTTTGGTCAAAAATTACCGAAGTAATTAAGTGATCAAATTAGTTAAGTGAGGTAGTGTGCTAGAAAGTGTGTTGGAAATATACTTGTTAAGTTATTTGGAAAAACAGTACTCAGGATACAGCTCGGGATATAGAGCTGTATCTATGATCAAACAATGAGCGAAAATAAAGTAAACGACACGAGATGTACGAGGAAAGCCCTTGATCAATCTAGATCGCCGGCATAAAACCTCGGGAGCTGACAATCGCAGCTGCCTTGTTCTTCAATTGCTTCAAAAATCAGGATACAGTGCGGGATGTGGTACGGATCGACTAAGTGTTACAATGAATATGAAATACAAGTGTGGTGTTTGCAATTAGCTAGAGAGTGAAAGTGTTCGAGAGTGTAAGTGTGAATTGTTGTGTTCTAAGCTGATCCGACCTCATCTATTTATAGTAAAGATAAAATAACTAACTACCCTAAACTCGCGGGATCCACCGAATATTCCTTCTTGGAACGTTGTAGACCTGGTCTTTCGGGCTCAACGTCTCTTTTCTCAACAAATTCGTCCGAGTCTTGTGGAGAAGAAGTCCTCTTGACCGTTAGCAAGCCTCAGCCCTTAACCTGCACGTGGTTAATTCAATAAGCCTCAGGATATCGCCCAAGATGTTAGCAATATCCTCTTCCAGCATTCTGATCACAAATAAACAAACAAAGGCAGGATATTGGTCAGGATACGTATGTTAAGAAAATGACCCCTAACATATATGTTGACTCTTTGTTAATTACTAACCATTTTAATGGATCCTATGCAGTTAAGGGTGAGAAATTAATCGAATATCTCGATATTCTCAGAAAATTAGCAGGATATTTCGATGTTTTTATACTTGAACAGGTACCAAGGGAAGATAATGCTGAAGCGGATGCCTTAGCAAATTTGGGATCATCGATCAAGATACCTGAAGGGACGCAAATACCAATATTACATGTCTTATATCCTGCAACGAATCCTCAGGATAAAGAAGTAGCTGGTATTCAGGATCCTGGAGTAGAACATCCTGAAGAGGATCCTAAATCCTGGACGGCTCCAATCAGAAAATATCTCAAAGAAGGACACATCCCTGGAAATGAAAATCCTAAGGCATTTAGGATGAAGGTATCACGATTCACTATTATAGATAATATTTTATACAAGAAATCTCTTGCAGGACCGTATTTGAGGTGCTTGGAGGATCCTGAAGCCAAGGAAGTACTTCAGGATATACATGAAGGGGATTGTGGTAACCATGCTGGGGGCAGGTCGTTATTCTCAAAAGTATTAAGAACAGGATATTATTGGCCAACAATGAGAAAAGATGCCACAGAATATGCTCGAAGATGTGACGCATGTCAAAGACATAGTAACATACTGCATCAACCTGCTGAACCATTGTATCCTATTGTTTCCCCGTGGCCATTTATGAAGTGGGGTATGGATATAGTGGGAAAGCTACCGAAAGCTCCGGGAGGAAAAGTCTTTATGCTAGCAATGACGGATTATTTCTCTAAGTGGGTTGAAGCGGAAGCATTTGTTCAAGTTAGAGACCAAGAAGTAGTATCCTTCATAAAAAGAAATATCCTGACCAGATTCGGAGTACCAGCTGAGATAATCTGTGATAATGGTTCTCAGTTCATAAGCAGGAGGACTACAGACTTTTGCAAGAGTTGGGGAATTAAAATGATCACATCTACTCCGGTACATCCTCAAGCAAATGGACAAGCAGAATCCTCAAACAAGATAATTGTCAATAACTTAAGAAAAGGCTTGGAGCCAAAAAAGGAAGATGGGCAGAAGAATTACCCTTTGTTTTATGGGCTGATAGGACAACGGTAAAGAATGCAACAGGCCAAACCCCATTTTCCTTGGTGTTTGGAGCAGAAGCAATGATTCCAACGGAAATGACAATACCTACTGCAAGATCTGTCTTAAGTGATCCTGAGTAGAATCCTGAAGCCTTGAGTCAGGATTTAGACACTATAGATGAGAAGAGAGATGCGGCAAGGCTAAGGATGGCAGCATATCAACAGAGAATATCCAGGGCATATAACAAGAATATTAGAACCAGAAGATTTAAGGTTGGAGATTGGGTGTTAAGAAAGGCTTTTCAAAATACTACTAATCCTGCCGATGGCAAGTTGGCTCCAAAATGGGAAGGACCATATGAAATTGAATCAGAAGCAGGGAAAGGAGCATACAAACTCAAGAATATGGAGGGGGATATGCTACCGAGATCTTGGAATGCTATACACCTTAAGCTCTATTTCAAGTGAGTTTAGAATTCAATTTCTAACTCAGAATGGTATGAATTCTATCTTTTTTAAATATGTTTTGGTTTAATTAATTCTTTGAAACTCAATACTGACTTAAGCATCGGAGGGGTGTTAGCCAGGCTAACACCCACCTTAGTTTACAATTGTTTTGCAAGATATGTTTCAGGATATAGCACCAAGATATGCACTCAGGATAACTCAGAAGATTAGAGGATTGGCCCCCTCTCTTACGTTTAAGGGATACTGATCCCTTCACAGGTTTAAAGGTATTCACCTTTCTTCGGAATTGGGTTTAAACACCCCGCCTGGAGCGCAAGTTATTCAGGGATAGTTCAAGGTGGCGGGACCAGTCCATGTAAAAGTGGCTGACAATTTCGTTACTGTTGGCTATATCCTGAATCCTAAAGGTATATGAGGATTGATCACCCTCTCTCATGAAAGGGTATTTTCATACTCTCTAAGGTTTAAAGGTTTTCACCTTTCTAAGTCTTGGAGTTTATACACTCCCGCCTGTAGCGCATGAAAAATTGGGATTTTCCCCAGGATACAAGGGATTTATCTCCAGTACATCCTTGGGTTCTACCCTTGGGATGTAAAAAATCTCTTATGCAATGGAAACTGACATTAAGTAGATTTCTAAGATACTTGAAGGCATTGTATACAGGGGACATTCCCACCAAGGTGATGGTGTAAAGCTAAAAGGATGAAGTTTGCAACTAATGCACTAAGCACCTTGCACAGGGGACATCTTCATTGGAAGAGTTGCAAAGGGATTGAAGTTTGGTAATAGGTTTATGTCCTATTTCTGGTATGATCTTTCCTTTATAAGCCTCGTTTAGGTTTTTAGTGACATTATGTTAAGTATCCTGATATATATCCTCAAAGTTCTTTTAAGGATATTTGATTAGGATATTTGAAACCAGTATTAGTTTGGAACTCTGATCATTTAAATATTATCAAAACTTAGTTTTGAAAAGATAGACTATTTTTTACTTTCTAAAGAAATTTTTACAAAGTTGAAGGAACGTTTGGAAAATCTATCTAAAGGCTTTTGCAGTATGTTACTGAGCATACTGATCAGGATATTTTATAAGATACCAATACAAAATCTTTACAAAAATAAGACTCACACTAAGTAATGCAAGGTAACAGAAAATAAGTCAAAAGATGAAATTATTCTTAAAGCAATCAATACTGGTTGATAACCGAAGGTTTCATCCTGAAACCCAGGACCCATCCGCCTTCGGTTATCAAATTGTTTAGAGACAGAAATGAAAATTGTTCATAAAGACATAAAATTGTTCGAATGAAAATAAGCTCTAGGGGGTAGTGCCTTCTTGGTCCATAGCGGTTTCAGCAACATCCATCTCGGGATCCGCCTCAGCATCCTTGTCAGCATCGGTTGCCTTTTCAACTGCTTCAGAAGGTTCATCGACAGTTGATTTGGAAGAGGTACCGCCAAGATTCTTCAGCTTGGTCTCCCAAGCACCAACGTCCCAAGAAGGGCATTCGAAGCCTAATGTCTTGGCTTCGTGAGCCATCTTCAACCTAGCCTGGAGAAGAGAAATGACGACGGAACTTTTGAGGCTTTCTCGGTAACTGACCATATCCCGTTCGTACTGCACATGGGCAGCTTCCAGATCGGCCTGGGCTTGAAGAGTAGCTTTGTTGAGAGCAACTTGGTGTTCTTGGGTCATAGCTTTGTATTTCTCCTCGTAATGACGAGACTTGGCGGCCGCGATCATACCTTGGTCAGAGATTGTGATTTCTGCTTCCTTTAGCTTAGATTCAAGTGTTTTGTTGAGCTTGCAGGATTCTTGATATAAGTGAACCAAACGCTCAAGACCCTACAAAGGTAAGAGGACAGGGATTAATGTTATTAAATCTTTGAAAATAGTCTAAATTGCAGGATATGATATGAAGATACTAACCTGGTTAAGAAAAGAAGTCATAAAACCACTGGCTTCAATGAACCCGTGCTTTTCATAAGGAAAGGTGTCAGAAATGACAGGGGAATCGGGTTCTTTCCTTTTGCGGGAACTTGAACTCCGGGGCTTGGTAGCCGGTGAAGGTTTAGGAATGATGATGGCTTTGGAGCTGCTGGGTTTGGATGTAGCAGTGGTCTTGGAGCCAGGTTCTTTCTTGACCTGGATCTGGTCAGAATAGCTATCCAGTTCGTCAAGATCAAAGACTTCAGGGATCTTAGCTGGTGCTGCGTAAAGGGAAAACTTTTACTTTTTATCATTATATTGTTTTGACTAATTATTTTGAAAGGAATTCTTACCAGACATCTCGGATGATGAGTACTGACTTGAACTTGGGACATGTGTGGTAAAAGTCCTGTCTATTGCAGGTAACCGGTAAACGGTATTGATTCTCTCTTCTGACTCAGCGGTAGGAGGAGCAACTTCCTTGAAGTTCACTGCATTAAGATCAAAAAGAAGAATATTAATAGAGGATAACAATCAAATCGTCTATGAGGATATTTATGATCCTACCGGTGGTTAACCACTCCACCGGGAGGTTGGCACCCTCAGCAATGGAATCTCGTTTGACAAAGAAGAATTTGCGTTGCCATCCGTCTTCGTTTTTGGTGGCTTTGAGGATCAGGGGTTTGCTAGAGGTTGAAAAAAGCAAGAACCGGCTAGAGCCGTGGGATCGGAGGCGATAAGCAATGGGTAAATCCTCGATGCAGAGGTTAGAGCAATGGAGGTTTTTGATTTGGTTGAGTACAATTAGTACTCTCCAAACCATGGGCATGGTTTGAGCAAAAGAGATGCCAGTAATACGAAAGAATTGCATCATGAATTCAGGAAAAGGGTATCGAAGACCTAGTGAAAAAGGATATGCTGGAAAACAGATCCATTCGGTAGAAGAAACATCCGATCGGATTGACCGATCGAATGGCCTAAAGACTGTGCTGTCGGGGAAAGCGTCAGAGGCTCTTAAAGCTGCAATGTCTGCGTTGTCAAAAGCGCAGATCTCCTTCTCGGGATTTTTAAGAAGATTCTGCTGGGTGAAGGTCTCGGCGGCCATTGCTAGAAAGATGAAGTAAATTGACAGGAAGAAACTCAGAAATGGAGAATTACCTGAAGGGTCTGTTGAAGATATCTGCTTTTCAAACAAGAAAAGAGAAGATATAGGGGCATCGTGGATCTCCATTGAGTAAAAAACGCGTTGGAAGTTACGATGTGATCTTGACCGTCGCTTCGTTTTAAATGCCTTGAGTTGTGGGATAAGATTTTTGAAATATATCCGTTGGATTGGTATACCAACCGATATATTTGGGGACAATTGTTAGGGGTCATTTTCTTAACGTATATATCCTGACCAATATCCTGCCTATGTTTGTTCATTTGTGACCAGGATGCTGGAAGAGGATATTGCTAACATCTTGGGCGATATCCTGAGGCTTATTGAATTAACCACGTGCAGGTTAAGGGCTGAGACTTGCTAACGGTCAAGAGGACTTCTTCTCCTCAAGACTCGGACGAATTTGTTAAGGAAGAGACGTTGAGCCCGAAAGACCAGGTCTGCAACGTTCGAAGAAGGAATATTCGGTGGATCCCGCAAGTTTAGGCTAGTTTGTTATTTTATCTTTACTATAAATAGATGGGGGCGGATCAGCTTAGAACACACGATTTTTCACTAACACTCTCATACACTTACACTACACTCTCATACACTTACACTCTAGCTCATTGCAAACACCACACTTGTATCCAAGTTTCGCTGTAACACTTAGTCGACCCGTACCACATCTTGCACTGTATCCTGATTTTTGAAGCAATAGAAGAACTAGGCAGCTGCGATTGTCAGCTCCCGAGGTTTTATGCCGGCGATCTAGATTGATCAAGGGCTTTCCTCGTACATCTCGTGTCATTTACTTTACTTTTGCTCATTGTTTGATCATAGATACAGCTCTATATCCTGAGCCGTATCCTGAAACTGTTTTTACAAATTAACTTGATTAACATATTTTCGACACTCATTTCTAACACACTACCTCACTTAACTAATTTGATCACTTAATTACTTCGGTAATTTTTAACCAAAACACTCTCCTACCGCCCTTGCCAACCGCCACCGTTCCCCAACATGTTCCCCCACCATTGTGAGCTCCAGCGCCACCATGAGATACCAAAGCCACCACCGTCGTGACCGCCTTCCCACCACCGTAAAGTACGATTTTTAAAACTTATATAATGTCGATTTATCCACAAATTTTTATATTGAATTAAAACTATAGGTTTAATCAACTTTATTTATGAAGAAAAGATTTTATAAAACTTGTCAGGAGGACATCTCGCGTCTATAATCAAGTATTTAAAGAAATTTGAAGATATTCTATATATGTATGTATGTATATGAAAATGTATATAGATTTGTATCTATGTATGTGTGTATATGTATTTTATAACTTTGTATCTATATGTATGTTTATGTTTGTATGTATGTACAGATTTACATGTATGTAGGCAACCTGAACCAAAACCAGAGCCTTTCATTTGGGATAGAAAATCGTTCTATTTACTAATCTATAGAGTGAAATGTTAAAATGGTCTCTAAGTTTAGGTCATTTTTGTCACTTCAATCCAAAAATGAAACTTTTTGTATTTGGTTCCCTAAGGTTTGATTTTTGTTGCCATTTCCATCGAAATGGCAAACCGGATTACAAATTTCTATTAATATTTCCTTTTTAACGTTTTCCTCATTTAAATGAAGGGTACATTACTTATTTTAACTCAAATTTTATTTTAACTAAAAAACCTAAAAAACAAAGTAAATCCCCCCCCCCCCTCCCATTACCTCGGCACGAGCTCATTTGAACTCAGGCCCATGGGTTTTACTTTGGAGTCGAGCTCGATCTCAAAATAGTAGGTTCGAGCCGAGTTGAGCTAAGCTCGAGCTCAAGATTCATAAAAGCATTACGAGCCGAGCTCGAGCCTATTCGGGCTCGGCTCGACTCATTTACACCCATGCTTGTAACACACAAACATATAGTGAATCCATAATAAATACTTGTGTATATATGGTTATAGAGTAAGTTATTTGTTTGAGATAACTATATAGTACAAATATGATTTTGATAATATGATAAAAATATTAATTGAATAAGAGAGATGGTGAAAGTGACAAAAGCAAAGACGTGTGAATTGAATGAGTTAAGTTTTTTCAATGATAAAACATATAACAAATCTTTTAAAAAAGGAATGTTTTTTTTTTATTTAGGAACATGTGATGGTGCAACACGTCATGGCACCTGCTACAAGAAGTGTTAAACTTGAAAAACATACATCACTTTTGCTATGTATCTTATGTTTTTGCAAATTAGTCTCACATTTGTAAGCCTGAAAGTATATTAATATGATAAATGAAGTAAAATCACTTTTTTAGTTAACATGTTTAATTTGTAATATCATAATATTTTGTTTGTTTTTTTCAAAAAACTACATAAAAATATAAAATTAAATACATTATATGAAAACTAAATGCAAAAATATATAGAATGTTAAATATAAAAATCTATTGCACTAGTCAGGAAAATTGAAAACTAAGAATTTGAAACTAGGTATCAATTTCCTAATTTCTACTTTTGGGAGATGATGATATTTAACCGAAAATCTGGCCACCTAAGTTTGTAAGCAATTTTGATTACGGTAGGAGTGGTATATCCTATATGTATAGTCTTTGAGACTTTCAAGATTCTTAATGTATTAAACGTGCCTAAATTTTTACATATTGTATTTTAACTAGAATTAGCGCTCGCGCTTCGCGGCAGGGTTGTTGGAGGTTGCTGGTGAGGATATACTTGTTTCATGATATATCGATGCGTTATCATATATGAATGATGCAGAGATGGTAAAAATAAGTAATCAACACGGTTAATTAAACATGTCCAGAGTTAAAAGTTAGCTTTAACTATAATAAGGTAAATAAAAGAAGATTATATTTGTTACCTAGTGTATTAAAGGGTTAATATAGACCATGTAAGCTTTAATCTAAACCACGGTAAAAATAAACAAGTAACATGATTAAGTAAATATATCTTGAGTTTAAAGTTAATTTTAATTATAATAAGTTAAATTAATAATTAGTAAAATAAAAAATATAAAAGAACAAATATTTGTTAAAAAATGAAAAAAAAAACTAACTTTATTAAACTTTAAGAGTCGTATGATAATTCTATTAAAGTTCGGGGGTCAAAACGTAAATTATTTATTGAAAAAAAGAATTTTTATTAAACTTTCGTGTAGGGCTGTAAACGAACCGAACGAACACGAACAAGGCCTTGTTCGTGTTCGTAAGTTAAGGAAATAAATGTGTTCACGAACACTTACCGAACGATATTTTATGTTCGTGTTCGTTCATTAAGGAAATGAGCGTGTTCGCGAACGGTTCACGAACACAAACGAACACAAATAAATTTAGCGGGCGTGACGAAGGATAAAGATAGATGGCCCAGAGAGTAGCACTCGAACTTAAATCCCTTATTGTGGAACAAAGGTCAATCGTATTCGCCGATGTAAATAATGAGAAATGAAAGGGAAATCATGCATATACAAGGTGAAAGTGAGTTTCCTAGTTTAATTTTAGGGAAACAAAATAAATAAAAGTTTAATAATATAAAAAGTACAAATAAAATATAAGAAAGTACAAAGATCTTCAATTAAAACACAAACATACGAACATAAACGAACGCAAATCATCAAATGTTCACGAACACGTTCACGAACACCTTACCGAACGTTCACGAACACAATCGAACGAACGAGACCTCTGTTCATGTTCATTCATTTAACTAATCGAACGAAATTTCTTGTTCATGTTCGTTCGTTTATTAAACGAACGAACATAAACGAACTTCCCGCCGAACGGTTCACGAACTGTTTGCTGAACGTTCGGTTCGTTTATAGCCCTACTTTCGTGTGACAAAGGTATATGTAAATCGTTTATAAAAAAACATTAGAGTTCAGGGTCGGGGTCATATGATAAATCTATTAAATTTTAGGGTTAGAAACGTAAATTAATTATAAACAAATATATTATAATATTATAATTTTTAATTATTAAGAGTAAAGTTCCCGTATAAATATCTTTAACGTACTAAATGCACGACTAGCATGAAAAAGGCAAAAAAACGCGGTGTCATTTCGTAACTATTTGCTCGTAGGGTAATTATCAAAATTACTCTACAAATGATCCTGTAGAGTAATTTTGATCTCGTAGAGTAATTTTGATCTTATAGAGTAATTTTGTAAAATGTTCTTGTAGAGTAATTTTGTAAAATGTTATTGTAGAGTAATTTTGATCAAAAAACTATACCTCACCAAAAAAAACCCCCAAAAACCTAACCCCCCCCCCCCACCCCACCCCCAAAAAAAACCTAAAAAAAACCTACCCCCCATAACTAAATGCTAAAAAAAATTTACAAAATTACTCTACAAGATCAAAATTACTCTACAGGAACATGTTACAAAAATTCATGCAATCACTTATACTTTATGCGAACAAACAATCCCATCATGCATGCTTAAATACGTTATACTTGATTTGTACTCTCTGGAGCTTTCTTATGTAATTTTCTTATCATTAACTTCGTACGAGCCTCCCCTTAACATGAATAGCGCTATTTGAGTAACGCACCGCCCGTAGTCTTGTGGTTTTGTTAAGTCTTAAAACAGAACGATCCTATTGTTGCTACAATAGGATTACGCTAGTGGTAATCAGAGGATTGACTTGTATAGTTGCATGCCAGGTTTACGTTAATCTAGATAACTATTTTGACATGTGGATTTGGTTAACTCATTTTTATACTTACGCCATTATCAAACTTGTATGCTCGCCAATACATTGTGTATTGAACTATACTTTAAAACATGTTGTAGGTTGATTACGTTGAGCACGGAATCTGGTAGGGATGATTTAGAAACAAACTTAGTATACTAGATCATGTTGTTGTACTTGTTGTATTTTGTTGTAATGTTTCTTTAACAATGTTGTACTTTGATGTTGTTTGTTGTATTTGACAATTATTATCATGAAATGAAATTAGTTTTGATTAAATAATGTCGCAAATAGTGTTATGAAGTCTCGGGTAATCTCGTCATCGTCCCGCCCCAATGTTTCCGCCATCGGTTGGGGTGTGACAAAAAGTTAGAGAGAGAGAGAGAGAGAGAGAGGATTTAGAGATAGTGGGGGGTTGTTTTGAGTAAATAGGGTAAATAACCAAAATTCCCTTATGTAGGGTCCACTTGGTAAGATTTATCCATGAAAACTAACTGAGTTATGGATAAAGGACATAACATGCAAGAGTTTATAAACATCGACTACGTTTTTGTACTTTTTGAAGACACATGACCATGGTTGCAAAAGTCGCTACGCTCCCTAGTCGGTCGACCGGGGAGTTGAGAATACTCGACATAGGCTGAGAGTACTCGGGGAGTACTCGGACGTATTAAATTATAAAGAATTTAGTTTTCGGAAATTAAATATATGTCTAATAACGTAAATTTAATAATATTTTTAACAAAATACGTGAAAATGATAATCATTATTTAATATGATAATCATATAAATTATGTTTTATTATTTTTAAGTCAAACTCAGCCCGAATTGACCTACGAGATCCAATTTTGGCCGAGTTTGACCGCGTTTGATCGATTCCGAGTAATTAGGTGGAGTTAGAGAAAGTTGCCTCGGCAGCCTAACTTGTAGCGACTACTCGGGGAGTACTCGGCCTTGGAAACCTTGGATTCTTAAATTACAGAGTTAGTAACTAACCTAATTAGTTTAAATTATAGAGTTAGTTTCTTTTTATATAAACAACATAACTTAGTTAGTTAAAGTCAAGGGATCTTAGAGTAAATTGTTGAGTTTAAAAAATTACAGGGACTATTTGAGTAATTTGCTGAAAGTGGAGTGTCTTTAAAACAAAATAAATAAATTGTAACATCTGTGCCTCCACGACCATTGAACAAATACCAAATCAATGAAATGTTGTGTGTCATACTTGGGATTTGTATAAATATGTGTATCATTTTGCACATATCAACTCTTGTTCGATTTCGAGCTCTAAATCGCTTTCTGGAAGGTTATACGCGCACTGATTTGTAAATATAACCAGTTTAATTCAACAAACACTCCGGGATAGTGATATAGGCTTAACATACCTTAAATAACCTTTACATAACTTAGAAATAAGTTTTGGAGGGTTTGGTGTTGCAAAAATCAAGTTTATTCGCTTACAGGGACTAATTTTGACAAACTGTGAAAGTATGCCGATTTGTACTGTAACGAACATTCCGGAACTTGATCATAAGTTAAACATACCCTAAATATCCTTTACATAGCTTAGAAATAGGCTTTGAGGGGTTCGGTATGCTAAAATAAACTTTATTGATCAATAGGGACTAAAAGCGTCAAAAAGTGCATAAGTTTGCATTTTCGCGCATATCTTACGTTCTGAATATATCCGGACATCCAAAAATTTATGTAAGCATTAAAATATTTTATTTTAGTGTTTGGCATAAGAAAAATCCATTCGTCGCTTAATTTGGATCGTTTTTGCGTTCGTTACGACTCCCGTCGTAATTAACCGAACAACGCAACCGTACGACCAAACGAGCGGACATCCGAGATATTTTTGAGCACATTTTAAGTTCCCTATACTTTAACTTCATTTTAGAGCTTTGAAATGGGGTTAACGGGGCTTAAACGTGTCAAAAATGCATCGAAAACCAAGTTTGGGGCTTCAGGGGCTAAATCTGTCATTTATGAAACTTGCTGACCTGCAAGGTCCTTACGGACCGTATGGGGATATGCTTACGGTCCGTAAGCAGTGCCCAGATCAGCAGAAATGCAGAAACATTGAATCTGGTCCTTTCCACCTATTCCATGGTTTTTAACCCCTGATTTATGATTCTATGGACTGGTATTTCAGTACCCATTGTATTCTAAACCTTGGGCCCAAATGTATGGCCAAGATTGTGCCCTCTTCTCCAAGAAATGATCTTAACGGTTTACCGAAAAGTATAAAATACCCAACCCCCACTTCCATTTTCTGCACATTTGATCTGAGTTTTTCTCTAAGTGGTTGTGATATTTCACTTCCTACCTGAGAATACTTGGAATCAAATCTATTTGGACCCTTTGTAAGTCTTCTTTCATTCTTTTATTGCTTTCCTAGCTTGAAAGTCAAATAGTGTTTGACTTTCAGCTTTGACCATGAGTTGGTCAACGCGAATTTCGTTTGAACTTCATAACGTGAGCGTAATCACGATGGTTATAGTCCCTAGTGACTATACCTACTGATTACCTCGTTATCTAGGCTCAGTGACGAGTCGTAGTTTCGGCCAAAATGCGTATTCTCGCGTATTTTGTAACCAAACTACTCTAGGGTATCAAAACCGTTTGTTTTGATATCAAAACCTGTTTTCTAACTTAACTAAACATGTTCTAGCATGTTTAGCTCGTCACTTTTTAGATTAGTGCTTGTGTAGAGTCGTAAGTCAAGCAGACTAAACACCCGCTTAGACTTTCGAACTCGACCCGTTTGGTCGATCATTAGGATCCGACCAAACATGTTTAGTGACCATAGTAGCATAGGGAATAACCTTTCGAGGTTATACCTTATGGTCACTTAGGGTTAATTAGTTGTATGATAGGTAGTTTATATGCCTTAGGTAAATGACCAAAATGCCCTTTTCATGCATAATTGGTAATTAAGCATATGTAACACAAACTTTTGTCACTTAATTGGTTATGCAACATATTTAATCATGTTTAGGCATATAATACTTGTCATAGGACTAGTTAGACATCTCGAATGCGCTTTTGCGCAAACGACACGTTAAAGTAGCTTAAGCTACCTTAATGGGTCACAATGGGTCGAAAGCACTTAGGTTAGGTTTCGATTTAGGATGTAGACTTTGTTAAACCATGTCATATGAGTCCCAATACTCATTTGGTTTACAAAACCTCATCCTATCCGATCTTCCGACTTAGGTCCGGTTTAATTATATAGTTATTAGGTTGCCGATTGATTCCGTGCTCCCTCTAGCTTTGCTTGGTTGTTGTTCAAGACCTCTAAGCATTCTCAGGTGAGTACATAGTTCCTCTATTTTACTGTTTTCAATTGTTTTGGGGTGATTCATATGTGCTAAATGTTTTCAAGGTTTTAACGATGGTTTTCAAAACGATTTTCGATATTATAACAATGGTTTCAGAAACGATTAAATGGTTTATATTAAACTAATAACGATTTTGATATAGTAAACAAACTTGTTGGTTGTATTTACATAACGAATAATATCCATTAGTTTTGGCCGAACCGACCAGTATTAGGTTATGGTACCATAGGATCTGACAAATCCCGTTATCAGACTGCACCCATGGTTATGTGTGGGTTAGGTGGGTAACGACTGAATCTGTGATTGTTAATTTACCCTTTGGTGGTTTATTAATGCTAGAAGCGATAGGCGAGTCACGAAGGTTTGGATGTTATTAGCAAGACAATCAAAAGTAGTTTTCACGATTTAAAACGAGAATGATTTAAACGACTAAAGCGATTTTTAACAAATTGAACGATTTAGGTAAACGATTGGTTTTAAAGTGATTTTTAACGAATTGAACGATTTGGGTAAACGATTGGTTTTTGGTTAAGTGTTTAGATAACGGGACGGGTGTAAGGTGATGAAAGCATGGTCGATACGCCGCTGGTACTTCCTATATATAAGTGCTTTCATCGTATTACATACCGTAGCGTTATTTAGTTCACTTGGGTAAACGATTTTGAAACGATGTCACACAAAGGAGGTTTTCGAAATTATATAAACCATACGAGTTTTATTAACGAGATTTATTAACAAGATTTATTAACGAGTATTATTAACAAGATTTATTAACGAGTTTTATTAACAATTTAATACGAGATGTTTTACAAGTTGGTTTTCTAAAACAAAATGTTTTCGAGTTAAGAATCATGGCTACGAGATTTTATAAATTATAACCAACTTGATTTGAGTTGGTTAATTATGTCGCAATACTACACTTTTCAAAACAAGGTTTTTAATTAAGTATTGCAACATGTAAACTAGCCATGAATCCGACACTCTCAAAAACCTATGTACTCGCCAGCATTTCTTTGCTGACTTTGTTTTCACATATGTTTCAGGTGTTGTTGAATGATGTTGATTGCTTGGATGCATGCTCACATAGGACTGGACAAGGCCTTAGTGACTTAATAACGATGATAGACTATGTTTAATTTGTTTATTTAGATTTCCAGACGATGTAAATATTTCATGTTTAAATAAAACGAAACTTCAAATTTCTGTGTGTTTTGAAACAATGATTCTGTTACAACACTCCCCGATGATTCCGCTGTGATTTGTTGTTTTAAGCGGTCGGGGTGTGACATAAATAACTAAACTGATGACCATGAGACTTGAACCCCGGTCACCAGCTTCATCAATCACACACACAGCCACTCGGCTGCGACCTTCACATCGAGCAAACCCAGCCCCTTATATGTTTATACCTTCGTTCAAATCAAGCCAACAGCCCAATCTGAACTCAGGCGGCCCGCGACCCGGCCCACCTGCAGGTCCGCGGCCCGTGAAGAAGCCCAACGCGCAGCAACATCTGATCAGACCTGTATTTGGCGCTATTTTGATGTTTTTTTTATTTTTAAACAAGTTTTTAACATTAATTACACACCTAACACCTAACCAAACTCTTCCCTATATAAATCCATCATTCTCAAGCCATTTCCACTTTACAAACTCTCAAAAACACTCTCAATATCCCTCTAATCAGCAGGTAATTTGAAGATTCGAGCAGAAACATCAACCTTCACAAAAGTATGCATAACTTACTCGATTCTTCGTCTTTTCACTCGATTCTTTTTCCCACTTGCTTGAACAACCATAGGAACATTTTACAGAGGTTTTCCATGGAAAACCAAGCCCTGGAATGTCCTCGAAAAGGCTCCAAAGTGGACTCTTTGTTTCTGTTTTCATTTAAACTTTGTTAAACTTAGCTAAACTTGAGTTTTCTCATCTCAAACCTATGTCCTAATGCTCATAATCAATTGAATGGTTAGTTGGGCTTGAAAACAAGGCTAAGAAATGTTAAATCAGAGGTTAAAACCTCCCAAACATTATGTTTTTGTTAGGGTTTTACCCACAAGAAGTGTTCAAGTTTGAAGCTTGATGTATGTGTGATTGTTAAACTAGTTTTGGCTATCTTTCATAAAAATCCACTCACTTCTTGATGTTTTCCATAGATTATATGTTCATATCTCATTATTTCTTGTAAATTTATGACCCTCCTTGTTGTTTATAACAACAAGTGTAGTGGTGAACAATAGAGGTACCTAAATGGAAGCTTTGTACTTCCTACCTCATGTATGAATTCTATGATACTTAGAAGTGCCTAAATGAAGACTTTAACCTTCTACCTCATGCTTGACATATATGATATAGTATACTCTATGTAATACTTATGTAACATTCAAACAAACCGAACTCTTGATGATGAACAAGTGGACATTGTCAAGTTAGTAAGTATATCATCTAAACATCATATGTGATGGATGATTATTTTCTTATGTTTACTTTCATGTTATTTAAATTTTGAATCTAAATCTTTCGATTTCCCCAAACTCACACACCTATGTTTTCTTCGTGTAGAAGGACTAGGTGCTCCAAACTAATCCATCCAACAACATCACTCGCGAGATTTCAAGTAGGAAAGCTTGCAAAACCGTGAGTATACTCGATCCCGTTTTCCTTTTTATCACTTTTGGGTGCAACGTGTATGCTATACAAATTTACACTTCACATGAAACTATTTTAAACTCTGTCCATGCTTAACATGAAACTATATGATGCTTGTTAGACTTGAATGCTAATGTAAACTATTTGTGTCGATTATGCTTCATTAACTTTGCTAGCCTACCTTAACAATTATAGCGCTATAGGATTAATGCACCACCCACGATTCTTGGGGTATTGTTAAGTTAAACATTTTAACCTCCCTTTATTCTATTTAGGATAGGCTATTTTAACGCATTGGAATCTTGGGTTTGAACATATAAGTACACCTTTTCGGCATGCTAGTAAACTTGCTAATTATGATTCAGGTTGGATATGAGCACTTAGACTATTTTAATCTATATTATGCTATGTAACAAAAACTTGTATACTAGCCTTTGCTTTTGCATTGAACCCTATTTTAATACATGTTGCAGGTTGAATGATGATATGATGTTACAAGATGAAATAAGATTTAGGTGGACCTAGATACACACCTAGAATAATTTATCTATTTTAAATGTTATGTTTGTTTTGAGACAATGTTATTTCTTGTATTTGAATCTTGTATGACAATCTAATTTTTAAATGAAATTTGAATTTAATTTATATTGTCATATAGTGTTATGAAGTCTCTTGCAAATCTCGTTTTCGTCTCATCCCGATGTTTTCGCCATCGGTTGGGGTGTGACAGATTGGTATCAGAGCCATAACTATAGGGAATTAGGAATAAGTAGGAATGCTTTGCCCTAGTCTATAGTTTTAGGAACTTTGACTTTTATTTGTTGTTTAAAACTTATTCATTCTACCTTACATGCTTCCAAGCAATTCTTCTTGTTTGTTAAATTTACATGCCTTTCCTAAGGCTAACATGAATACACTTTTGATTATTTGAAGACACTCGTAACATAAACGAGACAACTTTACCAAAATAGGCGTGAAACCCACAATTTGGTAAACGACTCTCATTCTACCTTAAACTATTTTTGCACGAAATTATACCATTAAGCTAGGAGTGAAATCTGCAACTTAATGGTAATTTCCGTTTCAACTCTAGTGGACCCTCGTCAAAGTGTCGAAATTTTATTTTGACCCGACGAGTACCAACCACATTAGGGTACGAAATCTTCAAGTTAGGGTGAAACCCACATCTTGTCGATTAAGTCCCATTCCTCGATTTTCAATCTCGCCAAAGTCCCGATTTTTTCAATCGAATTGGGACGTGTAGTAACTGGAAGGGTAAGATACCGTTAATTGCTCCTCGACGAGAGTATCTTACCTATAGGCTAAAGCACGATTTCTCTAATTCGATAGGACTTTTGACCCACTTTGGAATAGTCGACGTTTCTCTACCTGAAACAATCCAATGTTTTATTGAGCCTCTCTTTTATGTTATCTCAATTTATATGTGATTTTTATACTCGTTACTTCGTTCGTTTCAAACTTTTTATACAAATCCGAACGTTTATCGCAATAAAAAACAATAATAACCTCTGGTGAACAAACTAAATTTACGATGCTTTCATTAGTTATGTTATGCTATGTGTAATCCATGATTATTCTATGTGATACAACTTGAACATTTTATGCCAAGTGAAAAAATTTGAACACTTTTACGCTATGTGACACTTTATGCTATGTGATTCGTTTCCTGAAAGCGATTTTTCTTAAACAAACATTATGATCAAGTCTCACCTATTCATTCCTTTTGAATCTCTAGATGTCTTCACTAAACTCTGGATCCTCCAAGAAGGCCAAGAAATCAGGCTCAAAGAAGAACTCCAACAACTCCGACTCCATCTCCAAACAAGAGTTGGTGCGTCTCATCGCTGAACAGATGGCCGACCAAATGGCCCTAGTAATCCCCGACATCGTGAGTAGGATTCAACTCACCACTAATCAGGCTTCTGTCGAATCCAAGGTTGAACAACCTAAAGCACCATTCCTCTTCAAGCAATTTATGGTTTGCAAACCCCTGGAATTTTCAGGCAAGGATAGTGCCACAGCGTTGCTCACTTGGTTTGACGCCATGGAAATCGCGTTCCGTCAGAGTGGTTGTCCTAACGCTTTACGCACCCAAAACGCTACTTGGGTATTTCGCTCAAAGGCCCTGGACTGGTGGAACTCTGAGCGAGGCACAAGTGGAGAAGATGCCGCCCACGCTCTGCCATGGGCTGAACTCAAGAAGATCATGAGGGAAGAATTCTGCCCTCTACATGAGCTCAGGAAGTTGGAACACGAGTTTTGGTTCCCAAAACAAGTCGACCATGATAAAAATAACTTGACCACCCGTTTCAAGCAACTTAGCATTCTCTGTCCTAGCTAGGTTGATACGCTTGAAAAGCAGATCAACAAATACATCCATTGCTGCCCTGACTCCTTCATGAACCTTATGGAAGCTGCTCTCCTGTCAATCATAGAAGAAACCTATTGTTTAGTTGCTCGCCTTAACATCAACATTTTCCTTCGTAGGAACTCTGAAAAGGCTTCCTCGAAGAACCTAAGTTTAATAAAACCCATAAAACCTAAGTTTCATCGTAAGAATTGGAAACAAAACCTAAGTTTTAAGGTACATACACAAAGTTTGTTACAAAGTGAAGAAGTTTTACTAGAGTCTAGATTGAAATTGGATATGAATTGGGGGTTGTGGTGACCTAATCTATGGAATTTGAAAAGGGTAATGTATAGAAACTAGGTGTTGCCCCGCCCGTGTTGCGGGGCGATGGCCAAATAATTCTTAACCAATTAAAAAAAGAGTACCATAGTTTTCCTAGAAAGAAAAGGTAAAAAGAGTGTTAGGTAGCTTCTTGACACGATTTTTAGTTGGGGGCAAAGTCATATTTTGGGGGGGGGGGTAGTGCACGGTCCTCCCAACCGCCGGAGTGATCCCACTCCGGGAGCCGCTACCCGACCAAGCTAGCTCTGCGGTGAATTCCCCTTGCCGATTTCTTATCCTGGGCGACATATGCCACTCCCAAGACTTGAACCCGGTACCTCTGGAAAGAGGTGGGTGTCGGTGGCCAACTGGGCTACCCTAGTTGGTTGGCAAAGTCATATTTTTATTTTTACTTAGGGGAAAAATCAATTTTTTTTCCCGAGGGTAAAATTCTAATTTTTAGCTAGGGGAAAACCATATTTTTATTTTGCACTGGGGGCAAAAAAACGTAATTTTGAATTGAGAGTGATATCGTAATTTTGAACCGTGGGGAAAATCGTATATTTTAGCGGAGGTCAAAAGCATAATTTTATTTTGAACTGGGGGCAAAGACGTAATTTTAAACCGGAGGAAAAACCATAATTTTAAAGTGGGTATAAAATAATAAACTAGTGTAAAATCATAATTTTGAGCCGGGGGAAAAACAAAATTTTATTTTGAACTGGGGCGAAAACGTAATTTTGGCTGAGGGTAAAAGCGTAATTATTTTACCGAGGGCGAAACCGTATTTTCGATTTAGCTGAGTGTAAAGTCATATTTTTATTTTGAACCGGGGGAAAATCATAATTTTGAATCGGTGGTAAAATTGTAAATTTGAGGTAGGGAAAACCATAATTTTATTTTTAGTTGGGGGCAAAAAAGTAATTTTAAACTGAGGGTGAAATCGTAATTTTGAACCGAGTGAAAAATCGTAATTTTGAGCTGGGGGCAAAAGCATAATTTTATTTTGAACCGGGGCGAAGACGTAATTTTCAACGGGGGGCAAAACCGTAATTTTAAAGCCGGTATAAAATAAAAAACTGAGGGTAAAATCGTAATTTTTTAACCGATGGCAAAATCGTAATTTTGAGCTGCTGGCAAAAGGGTGATTATATTTTTTAGTTGGGGGAAAAGCGTCATTTTAAACTTGGGTAAAACCGTAATTTTAAAGTGGATATAAAATAATAAAATGGTTGGTCCAATAAAGGAGGGGCGGCCGCCCATTTCGACCAATGGCAGGGAAATACTATTCCCTGCCATGGTCTTTGTTTATGTTGAATAACTAGAGTTATGCGCCGCCTGTGTTGTGGGGCGCTAAACCAAATATTTCTTAGTTTAATTACATGTACGCATTTATTTCGGTGCCTGTGTTGTGGGGCGCTAAACCAAATATTTCTTAGTTTAACTACATGTACGCATTTATTTCGGTTAGTTACACATGCTACTTATAACACGATATAAAAGAAGATGCATCGAGTTAACCGAATAAAGAAAAACACTATCATAGTTATGATAAAAAAATAACTAAAACGATGGCAAGCGTGTAATTTAGAGTTGGGGGCACAACAATAATTTGTCAGGACCAATTCGCGAGTGCTAGGCAGCTGTTTGGCACGAATAAAAACTAAATTGAGTAAACCAATTAAAATAAAACATTACCATAGTTTTGCCCAAAAAAACTATGGCAACATTGCAATTTTTAGCTTGGGTAAAATCATAATTTTAAAATGGAGGTAATATAATATTTTGAAGCGAGGGCAAAACCATTTTTTTTGTTTTAAATTGGGGGCAAATCTTAATATTTTTACTGAGGGCAAAATCGTAATTTTTAGCTGGGGCAGAACAAAATTTTTATTTTGAACTGGTGGCGAAATTGTAATTTTAAACTGGGAACCAACATGTAATTTGACAGGATTGTAGCGGTGGGCAAAAGTATAAATTTAATTTCTAACTGGCGGCAAGATCGTAATTTTAAACAGTGGATAAAATCGTAAATTGGCAGGACCTATAAATAACTATTTTATGAAGAAAAAAAGTTGGCCGCCACTTTTGGCCAACCAACAAACACAACTATTCCCGCCGACATTACAAACTTATGTTTGTATGTATTGTAAATGTAAATAAGATGTTAGGTGTAATAAAAGAGGGATAAGGTGGTGGCAAGTAAAAATAACTAAAACGATGGCAAGCGTGTAATTTAGAGTTGGGGGCACAACAATAATTTGTCAGGACCAATTCGCGAGTGCTAGGCAGCTGTTTGGCACGAATAAAAACTAAATTGAGTAAACCAATTAAAATAAAACATTACCATAGTTTTGCCCAAAAAAAACTATGGCAACATTGCAATTTTTAGCTTGGGTAAAATCATAATTTTAAAATGGAGGTAATATAATATTTTGAAGCGAGGGCAAAACCATTTTTTTTATTTTAAATTGGGGGCAAATCTTAATATTTTTACTGAGGGCAAAATCGTAATTTTTAGCTGGGGCAGAACAAAATTTTTATTTTGAACTGGTGGCGAAATTGTAATTTTAAACTGGGAACCAACATGTAATTTGACAGGATTGTAGCGGTGGGCAAAAGTATAAATTTAATTTCTAACTGGCGGCAAGATCGTAATTTTAAACAGTGGATAAAATTGTAAATTGGCAGGACCTATAAATAACTATTTTATGAAAAAAAAAGTTGGCCGCCACTTTTGGCCAACCAACAAACACAACTATTCCCGCCGACATTACAAACTTATGTTTGTATGTATTGTAAATGTAAATAAGATGTTAGGTGTAATAAAAGAGGGATAAGGTGGTGGCAAGTAGGGGTAATCGACCAGTGGTGGTGAGGCTGATGAGGTGGTGGTGATAAATGAAAAAAATAAGAGAAAAGACTAAAATACCCTCATGTGACTTGCACATGACTTAACATAATGAAAACACTTAACTTGGTTAGAGTCAAAGGACACAATACGCAAGATTTGTAAATATAAAGTACGAATCTTATCAATTTTAAAGGCAAAGGACAATATTTGAAATTTGGTATAAACATAAAGGAGAATTATGGTAATTTACTCTTTAATAAAAGTCAACAATAGTTACTATTACCTTTTATTTCCCTCTTGAGTGAATTGCAAGTATTGTCCTTTATGTTTATACCTATTTGCAGGCGCTGTCCTTTATGTTTCAAATCATACACGTTTTGTCCTTTAGCCCTAACCCAGTTAGATTTTTCTGTCAAATCTGTTCATGTGCAATGCACATGAGGGTAAAATTGTCTTTTCACCCTATTCTTAAAAAATACATAAAAAAGAAAAAAAAATATATTATATATCATAACAAAACCCTCTTCTTCCCCAAATCAATCCTATTTCAAAACCCAAATTTCTCTTCAATAACCTGCAACAATTCTCCATAATTATCTATACAAACACACACACACATATATATGATAAACCTCTATCTCTATCCCAAGTCACAACACACTATCAGTCTAACTACGGTACCACCACCGCCACCACCTCCACGCAGTCCACACCGTCTGTTACCACCACTAAAACCCGCCACCAACATCAGCTCCCGTCACCACCCACCCCCGTGCCACCTCCCGCCCCCGTATCACCACCTTCACACGGCCCACCCCACACCACACCACATCTGACTGCCACTCAAACCCACCACTAAGATATGCCACCATAACCACAACCCATCACTGCAAATCATAACCCCAAATTCCATCTTCCATAAACACCACCTCAACGATTGAGTCAATCTGAAAACCACCATCAAATATAAAAATACAAAGAAGAGTGTGTACTAAAAACCCAAAATCACATCGGATAACCCACACAATCACACCTACATCAGGATTCAATCATTCGACGGCGGCGACTTATGGATCTAATCTAGCTGAATGACGGCGACTTATGGATCTCTAACGACGGTTCTGGTAGTGTGTACCAAAAACCCCATTGTTTTCAGGCTTATGGATCTGGTATATGCAAGGTTTGATGAAATTATCGTTCTGAGCAGAACCCTTGAATAAGATTGGATGTTGTGTTTCTTCGATAAGTGTGGACGCTGTGTTTCTGTTGGTAGTATGTATGCAAGATTGGATGTGTTTCTCCATTCTGATTATAGATTGAGAGTGAGAGATGAGGAAGACAGTAAGTGACTTTTGAGATGAGAGGGAGATAAGGGTTTTGTTATGATATATAATATTTTTTTCTTTTTATGTATTTTTAAAGAATAGGGCGAAAAGACAATTTTACCCTCATGTGCGTGCATTGCACATAACCAGATTTGACAGAAAAATCTAACTGGGTTAGGGCTAAAGGACAAAACGTGTATGATTTGAAAACATAAAGGACAAAACTCGTCAATTTTAAACATAAATGACAGCGCCTGCAAATGGGTATAAAGATAAAGGACAATCCTTGCAATTCACTCTTCCCTCTTATTGTCATAACTAAGGTCCATTTTAGTCTCTTTTTACATCTTTTCTATTGATAAGTCTTTTATTTCCCTCTTATTGTCATAACTAAGGCCCACATATAACTTTAACATTTTTTTAAATCCTAGAATCGAACATTTTATTCTCTTTGACACGAGTATGATATTTGTTGGAAAAAACAATTTCTTTTTTGAAAACCTTTCTGTATAATATGTAAGGGTGCATAATTATACATATTAGGTTATTTAATTCTATATATGAGGTTGCGTAATATGTTTAAGGAATATTGGATTTTAATAATACCAACTATTCGTCGTTGGCCGCCTACAGTCCCAACTTCAAAAATAACCACTAGCAGTCCCAACTATTAACATATTGACCTCCAATAGACCCTGACTAACAGAACCCTAATGTCGCAGCCCCCGACCCCTACCCCGGGAGCGGGAGCCACGAACCAGTCAAGTGGTATCGGTGTTTATTAATTTGGCAGCGGAAATGAAACATCCGGATCGTAGTTAGAAAATAATTTGAGAGTTTCAAAAACACCAAACTTTTATAATAAATAGGGATATTGAATTTTAATAATCCTCAGTTTCACGTGTTGGCCGATAATAATCCCAACTTTAAAATTTCCCTCCAATAATCCCAACTTGTAAAAGTTTGGCTGCCATTGATCCTTTTCAAACATAGGTGCACTTAAATCAATTAAGGAGTCTCTAGGTATAATTGAATCTATTGAGGATACCAAATTCTTATATGTTTGAAAAGGATCAATGCCGGCCAAACTTTTACAAGTTGGGATTATTGGAGGGAATTTTTAAAGTTTGGATTATTATTAGCCAACAACAGGTGAGACTTACGATTATTAAAATCCAATAACCCTAATAAATAAATAGGATAAAACCCATGTTTCATTCATAATACATTTATAGGGATAAACCCTAATTGCTGAAAACATAAACTTTTACTTAGGTAATTTTTATAGCCACTTCTTTAAGTCTTCGGTGCTCCATAGCTGGCTTCTTATAGCTTCACATTAAGTTACCTAAAACGCGTTTTAAAAAGTTTTATCAGCAAGAAAATACTGGCGAGTGCACCCCAATTTAATCAAAACAAGCTTTTATAACTTTACAATATTGAGAGAGATAACAATGTTTATATCTACCAATATACTCATTTAGTATTTGTCATGTTGGCAGTTCCATGACGGTGGTCATATTACTCATTATCTAACTCGTTGTCCAATAGTAACGTTTTACTAGTAGTGTATACAAAACCCCACACACCGGCAGCAATTATAGAATACATAGACTCAATCACTGTAAGTATAACTAAAAATATTTGAGGTTTTGGTAAAAGAGTTTGGTAGAAAAAGAGAATGACTCACATTGTAGACTTAGGTGTTTCTATAGCTTCCCGTTGCTTTTCCTGATTATTTTCTAATAAAAATAGACAATGCACATGTGTTAGTAAATTAACCCAAGTTACTTAGCCATACAATACGAGACAAAACTCCAACGAACTTAGTCAGGTAGAGGCTCGACATGCGTTACCGAGCCCTAGATCAATCTGGTAGGGTAACGAATTAGTGATTGGGGGTTAAAATACTTACAACGAGGCAGAGCTTCGTGTTTTAGGGGCATAATACCCGATAATTTTCGCCTATTAGAAGTTAAGAGAGAAAGAATTTGATGAACGAATTGAGACGGAGGCCAAAGGCCTCCTTTTATAGACGACCCACTGGCTTGGTCCAGTCGCGCCCCGCGAGAGACCCCCTAGCTACGGCTAGGGTGGTTTTCTCACCACTTAAACTCAACACGAAGAGGGGACACATGGCACCCTGGGGTTTCGACAAACAACGGATCTTCGCTCCCCGCGAGTCACCCCCTATCTAGTCGCGGCCCGCGAACGACACTAATTTCTTATTTTATTTGATTTTTATAAAAACAAAAGTTATACGGATGCGGTTTTCATATACGAGATATATTTAGGGCGTTTTTCGAGGGTTGTTATACCTAACACCTTTAGTCTCTGGTTACCAGAAAAACGATTTTGGCAGGAAAACTTATTTTTGGCCGGAAAACTCAACATTTTCGTCCCAAACCTCTTTGTAACCTTATTACGGACCTTTAGAAACTTTTTTCTAATAAAAGCCACAATTATTGAAGTCGCCAGAAAAACTGCTTTTTCGCCAAAAAACTTCTTTTTGGTTGGAAAACTCAACTTTTTGGCTAGAAAACTCAACATTTTCATCCCAAACCTCTTTGTAACCTTAGATCGGACCTTTAGAAACTTTTTTCTGGCCGAAAACAGTTTCCTGCGACCGAAGACTAACGACATTAGGGTTCTGTTAGTCAGGGTCCATTGGTGGCCAATATGTCAATAGCTGGAATTTATTTTTGAAGTTGAGACTGTTGGCGGCCAACGGCGAATAGTTTGGATTATTAAAATCCAATATTCCAATGTTTAAAGATTACATATTAAAAATAATACATAACTCTGACCGATTGTTATACATAAGTTACATGATTATACTCACTTCATACGAGCATGAGGTTTTACCATGGTGGGTTTTTGACCGGCTGATTTCCTTTGGAATTGATGACGGGTGGTGTCACTAGTGATGTCAATGATAGTGATTGCGGGTGTAGGTGACATTTTTTCCTATGGGTGTACTCGGATGACCAGGTTTTGTTGGACGTTCAAGGAAAATTTAGTAAGGAGTTGTCACACCACGCCCCGCAGCGGAATAGGTGATCGGGGCATGATTGGGTAGATCCGAAGAGGTTTTTAATTAAACAGGTTTTTAATAATGTTTGTAATTCTGTTTTCAAAACAATAAATAATAAAAAAAAATAATACATGTATTCCTAAGTCTCTAGGAAAGAAAAATATTACAAAAGAAACAGTGGTGGCCAGGTTCGAAACCGAGACTACCTGTTTCCTGTGTAGCATTCTAACCACTGCGCCATGTTTAGTTTGGTGTGATTTCTTGTTCCGTATTTAAAGTTAAACAGCAAGAAAGTTGGAGCCGGGACTCGAACCCACGACCTCTAACCACTGAGTCATGACACTTGATCTTGAAATATTTAGATTTTGTTTTTAATTAAACATCCATTAACTGTATGATCTTCTTCGTTATAACCCACCCAACTGAACGTCCCCCAACCCAGTTTACAGTTTGTTTCCACGATTATTAACGACGAAGAAGATAAAGGTTTCAATGGTGAACTAGCGAGGAGCAACAGATAATTAAAAAATGTACCGAAATAAACAGAATTAAGTCCCGTCATGTACTTCGGACGTCTCCGACAGGCTGCGGCTTCTTCGAAGGAGAGTATTTTTTATTCATGTTTTGTTAAACTTGATAGTTTTCGAATTCGGAAAAAGTCAAGTTGGTGTGTGTACGGGATTTTGGTCGATAAAAACGTCCAGGTTCGTGGTCTTGTAAGGAAGGAGGGAAACCTCCATCCCATTCAATCAACGAAAAAAAATGGAATTACAGCTAATGGATTAGTTGAGCGGCAAACTCTTGTTTCAAAAAGAATTTCGAACGAAGATCCGATTGGGTTTAAACTGATTTGGTTGCTAAAACGCGTTTGTATATTCTGGAAGGTTGATCTCATGGATATTGAAGTTTTGTATAAAAAGAACTAGCCCATGGCATTATAGCCTAGTGGCATCTTAGTGGTGGGATAAGATTTTGGGACCATTAGGTCCTGGGTTCGATTCTCACAAAGGGGGGTTTTTCCCAGATTTATTGGGTTTCCTCCTGAATTGGTGTATAGGCATTATAGCCTAGTGGAGATGGATATGATCGGGTGGTTCTGCTGGTGGCACGATGAAACTCCAGTGGTCCGTCAGTGATCCTAATTTGCCGTTCAAAGAAAAATATATATAAACAGAACTAGTCCATGGACAGATGGACTGTTTGTCAAGTTTACAACAAAAACATTTTCAAGACTTTATGAATTACCCTTTTATATAACATTTAAAATTTGCAACTTCAAGCATTTTAAATCTTAGTATTTATACACGTATCATATAAAATTATTATTTATTTATTTTTATTATAAAATAAAACCGTGAAATATATACGAAGCGAATTGATCCTTATAGTTCAAGCTGGTGTTAACGATGTTGTTTATATCATACCTATATGTGTGTATATATAAATATATTTTGGGATGATCAATGGAGAAAAAAATTTCGTTTTTATTTATCATTCTAAAAAAATTAGTGCTCCTTGAAAGTCTAAACTAGTTCTGTTCCTTTGGAATCCATATTTGGCGAACGTTACAAGTATATTACTCAAATAACCAAAAGGGGTAAACGACTTATCATTTTATATTACTGTGTACATTTAAATAAGTATATGAACTAAGTTAAATAACATAAATATTTCAGTCGCGTTCATTTATTGGAGAGTTCGGTTCAAAACGGGTCGGATTTTGAGAACCCATTTTATCAGATGTTATAGCAGTAGCTAAGATTATTTATTACAAGTACATGTAGTAAAAGTAAATCATTTTTCTTTGCACGCGTGGTGTAAGGCCCTATAATGGTGTAGGTTTACGCTTATCTTTATCAAACACAATTATAGGTTATTAGGCTTAGCCTTGTAGTGGGTTAGATAATAATGAGATAAGCCATGTGGGCTAATTAGTGATTTGGGCTTATTTAGTTAATATTGTGCATGTGGGCTTGGCCCAACTTGTAACTAGGTCACCCTATGTAACTATAAATAGGGTGAACCTAGTCCATTATCAGGTTAGACATTTTAGTGAGGTTCTTCATAAATTTCGATTCTTGGTGGGTGTACCAGACGGTTCTCTAGAAACCGTGTGCACTTTGAGTGTTATTCAATCATTCAAGTTCTTGTTCTTATCACTTTCATCAGTATTCCGCACTCGTGATTGTGATTTTGATATCCGGTTGATAGTTTTGGGACTTACAATTGGTATCAGAGCCTAAGAAGTCTTTCGAAAGGCTCGGTTCATTGGATATCATTCGAAGAACAAGAAATTTATTTTCAGAATCGAAGAACACGAAGAATAGGTTGAAGATTTGAAGAACAGTTTAAAAAATTAGTGTTTTGATCTGTTTTGGTAAAATAGTCAAAGTGTTTGCTTGTTTTTCGAAGGTTATTGGTAGAAATAAATCAAGAGATTGAATTTCAAATCATCTCCTTGATATTCGGGATTTTATTAGTCAACATCTTCTCATAACTTGTTCGATTAGTTATCTCCTCGTCATCAATAGCAAACACCTTGTGCGATCCAAAAATTCAATTGTGCAACTGCATTTCAAACTTGTGCGATTCCAAAGTCAAAGTGTTTCCTTATTATCTTCAATATTGTGCGAT
The DNA here is from genome assembly GCA_030545235.1 of Helianthus tuberosus. Classification (NCBI taxonomy): domain Eukaryota; kingdom Viridiplantae; phylum Streptophyta; class Magnoliopsida; order Asterales; family Asteraceae; genus Helianthus; species Helianthus tuberosus. The sequence continues at coordinate 147,053,653 of CM060445.1, read as the reverse complement.
TACAAAAGTCTTCTTGTGCGATCCATAGATCTTGTGCGACTACTAATCTTGTGCGATCAGAACGTGTTTTGCGACCGACCCCGTCTCCGATCAACATCCTTCGAACAACCTGCAACTCATCATCACCTTCCAACGATCACCGTGCAACTGTGAACTCCGACTACCTGTACATCAACATTCAGATTCCGAGTGAAGATATCGAGTTTTCTGTTTCGGGTTCGGGTTCGGGTTCGGGTTCGACACATTGTTCCACGACTTCACAACTGTACCAACATGATCCTCTCCGTTCTCCGAATCTCCGATCATCACTACTGATCATCATCGTTCACCGATTATCCTCTCCGATCACAACGTCATCGGTCTTCATCTCCATCATCGTTACAGGTCAACCACCGTCCACCACCATCCCGTTATCTCTCACCAGCCATCTCCAACCATCACCAAACCTCCGGTCATCTGTTACACAATCATCACATTTTGGCGGCTGAATGTTTTAGGGTTTTGGTGTGGATTGTTTCTGATCGGTCGAAGAAGAAAAACATAATTAGGGTTTTGGTTCTTGTTCGGTTCAACGAAGAAGAAACAGTTTTTGTTTTTTTTGTTTTAATTAATAATTATAATAATAATAATAATAATCAATCATTATATAATCATTAATTATAATTTTAATTAGTTTTTAATAAAAATCATATATATTTAATTAAAAAAAAGGTTTTTATTTTAGTATTTATATATTATATTAAAAAAAAGGTTTATTAAAATAAAAAAAAGGGTTTTTGTAATTGTTTTGGTAATAAGTTGTGACAGGCTTGGAGGTACGGTACAGGAAGCTGGTTTGTGTATGTGGCAAAGGGTTTGAGTGAGCGAGTACACGGGTTCTTGCTTTGGGCTTGTGTTGAAGAAATAGTTAAAAAACGCACGTTTTCGGGGGATCACATCTTTGGGGGATTACATATTTGGGGGATCACATATTCGGGGGATCACAACTTCTGGCGATCATACTTTCGGGGGATCACAGTTAATCTTAAAAATGTCTTCTAAGAGAGAAGTGCTTGAGCAGGAATTTCAAGGATTCAGATACTCGTATGGTGAATCTATAGAAGCACTTACAGGCCGGTTTGCTGAACTGCTCTCTGAAATGGAGAAGGCTGAGATTGAGGTGTCTAATCGTACGAGCAACATAAAGCTTCTAGATGTTCTAAAAAGGATTCCAGATCAGGCAAACTGTAGTTGGTTTAGAAATGTTAATGAGATAATTGTGACAACCGACTGCTACTGTTACAAAATGAAGCTGGATGAGCTGATCTCACTCATCAAGTCATATAACAATGCTCACAAGCAGTCTACTCAAGATATTCAAATGAATGACTACACTCCTTCTGAGGCTGAGGTATGTGTAGATGATGTTTGTTGTACTGAAAAATGTAGAAAGAAAGTAAAAGGTTTTAAAGAACAGGCTCAATCGCTTACTATGCAACTTCAATGTACCAAATCCAGTAGCTACGAAGTTAAAAAGAAACTGGATGGGTATAAGGAAATGGTAGAGGCTCAAAAACGTGACATTCGACAGTTGCATAGTGATCTAAGCGAAGCAAAATGTCGTTATCTCCACTTCAAGGAGCTATCTGAAAATTAACTGTTGAATTAAACGACTTAAAATCGACTTTCGAAAATACAGAATTCAATTTTAAAAAGTTTGATGTTTCAAGTGAAAAAGTCGAAAAGATGATTAATCAACAGTTAAAATATAGCAAAAAGGAAGTCAGGAATAAAGGATTGGGATTTGTATGCATACCTCCACCATACGATCACAATTACACCTCAATTCCCATGACTGATGAAGAGATAGCCGATTTTCCTGAAATGGAATATGGGAAGCCTGGGGATAGGAAGGTTGAGCCTGTTAATCAAAAGAAAGTTAAAATCACAAGGCCTGATAAAACCGAAATTATTCTAGAAAAACAGGCGTTTAATAAAACTTTTGTGAAACCTGCTGAAGTTTCAAAGCAAACCGAGACTCTAAATTTTGAGAATAATGTGAACATTGACAAACATTTTCAAGTATTAGATAATACTATGTCAAGTTTTTCTCAAAATTTATCTGAAGTGCAACCTCAAACAAAAGAGTCTGAATTAACAGAGCCTAGAGTTAATGTAGAAAACATCGAGTTTGCCATGTTAAGAGGTTTGACTGAGTTTGTGAAAGAATTCAATAGGGGCAAACAAAGTGAATCTGCCTCGTCATGTGACACATCTTGTGACACTTCTGAGACATCCACTTCTGAGAAATCAGAAATGGGCGAATCATGTAGTGTCAACAGTGCATCACCTGAGGAGGCAGAGGCATCTCAAAATGAATCGACTTCTTCATCTGATTCGTCATGTGACTCCTTAGAGACAGCTAACTGTGAAAAGTCGAGGTTAGTTGATTCAGCTGAGTCTAGTAGCGAATCACCGGAAGAAGTTGAATCAGATCAGATAAAAGTAGAATCAGAATCGACATCAGAAGATTCTGTTAAGATTAGTGGTGAATTGACAACTGAAGCCTCTGCTCCATCTTTGAATATTGATGATTCTGAAACTACTGAACAAACGGTGTCACTCGAGAATGACCATGTTACTATGGCTTCGCCTGCCACCGTTTGTGGGAAACTGAACGTTACTGATGCTTCTACTTCATGTGCAGATGAGGTAATAGTAGAGGATTGGGTTGAGGAAGATGATATTGTTTGTCAAAAAGCTGACGATGTTTGTTTAAAAACATCAAATTTATCTGCTGATGCTCCTCCTTATGTTAAAAGGGCTGTTTCTGAGCAAGCTTTGAGAGGCCCTACAAATAAATATGTGCCTCCAAAGCCAACAGTTAGAAATGAAAATGTTAAATCCAATGAATGTGCTAACTGTTGTAAACAGGGACATAAGAAACAAGGGAAAAAGACTGAACAAACTGCACACAAATCATCCAACCAATTTTATAACTCGTATTCAGCATCAGTTGGATGGAATGGATCGGGATATGCTCCTTACGTGAAAAAGCAAACCTGCTACAACTGTGGCATACCCGGTCACATTGCTAGGAATTGCACACATCGTCCCTGCGTGCCGTATTATACACAACATCAGAAGGTTACACCAAGGCACATATCTTATTCTAAGCCAATGAAGGTTGAAAAACCAAAGGCAATGATGAATAAGCATCCCCAGGTTAAACCATCTGATGGGGACTGAAATGCTGCTAAAACAAAACGAAAACAAGCTTTGAAACAAAAACAAGTTTTGAAAAACAAAAAGGTTGAAAAGAAGAATGTTTTGCCCAAGGCTCCTAAGAAATTAGAGAAGCCTAAACAAGTTTGGAGGGCAAAACACAAAGCAGCGACATCACCAGTCCTTGAATCTAAAGGGGGCATGTGCTTTCGAGAAGTGTCTTACGTTGATGCTTCTGGAATACCCAGGACCACGATGGCCTGGGTACCAATGTCTTACTAATCTCCTTACTTTTCAGGGACAACCAAGGAGGAGCTGTTGACAATCCTTGGATGTTGATAGCGGTTGTTCCAGAGATATAACGGGTAACATTTCACTGTTTCAAAATGTACATTTCTTTACAGTTGATATGTTTCGTTTGAAGGAGATAAGAAAGGTAAGACAAGATCAGCGAAAAAGGTACAATTTAAATTTTGTGATAAAATTTTGATACTGATGAGTCATTGAATCTTATGATGGAACGGTTAGGCAAAAACAACAAAAATATTTTCATTTTCTTTTGTGTTTCTCGTTGTACATACGTTTTCGTTGTTAGGTAAATTTGCGCATAAGTTTTATGCACAAATTTAGGGGGATATCTCTGGATATCTGTAAATAGAGAAAATGAGAAAATGTAAAAAAAAAATGAAAAAAATGAGAAAAAAAAAACATTCGAGAAACAGAAAAATCAAAAATATTTTGTTGCATATATGGGAAATGAAATAATTTCATTATGTGGATTAAGGCTGACTCATGTAAGACAAATATTGAAACGGTCCGACTCTAGAGCGATATGTTGGTAGGCTTTATCCTGATGGCTAGATTCTTTGACTGGTACTGCGTAGAACACTAATATTAATCTATGACCTCAGGAAAGAACGTCACTTGGAAATAGGACATGGTTATTTGAATGCGTGTGTGACGTCCCGATACACACAATTTCGTTCTAGTTCTGAAATCTTTTCTGACCAACTCATGTATCTCCTCTGTTTTGCATGAGCAAAGACCTGGAGGTGCTAGGCAACGTCAGCTTCTGCTGCATCCAGATACATGCTGACCTAGCTGTACGTTGTCGCGCTATAGATCAATTACACCCGAAAGAGGCCCTCTAGTGCCCAAAAGAAACCCAAAAATAAAAACCTATATCAAACTTAGAAAACTCATTTGATCTGTATATTATATCCATCTCTGCAAATGATCTATTATGTTCTCTTCTCAATCCATTCCCAGTCAAGGTTTCAAAATCCTAGAACGGACTTGTGAAATATGTGGTAGGGAACCTGCATGTATGAGAGCGTGTTCTGATTAAAATTCCAGGATTTGATTGTGATTAAATTGAGTGTTCATATAAATTAAATTGAAAAACATGATAAATCAGTTGCAGACCGTTACATGAAAAAGGCCTAAGGAGATAAGTTTAAGTGGACACATATACTGGCAATCGCTCGGATCACCCAAAGTAAATTAGTGTTGATAAGTGTAGTCTAGCCTGAAACACTGTGATTTGATCCCATTGCAATTATAATTGTATATTAGTTTCTTTGTTTATTGGTGTTTTCGTTTATATTGTTAGTTTTTATAAAATCAAAAAAATCCAAAAATAGAGTGCTTATTTGTTTTATTAAAAATATTAACCGTTCTTGAAGATTTGATTGATCATCATAAATTGAATGAAATTTGAATTGTGAAATGAAAGTACAAATACTTGGATGTACCGAGTGTTCATGTGGTACTTTCCTCTGTTGCACAAAAATGTTTGCTTATGAATTTCTGAGCATGTGCAGAATTTGATTCAAATCAAGAAACAGGGGTTGTTGAAGATTGAGATGCTGTTGGCTGCTAACAAAGTATGAAGCATCACAACAACAAGATGTGCCTGAGTCAGAAGAACCAGATACGTGTCATCGTCTGACAGTGATAGTACATTTGAAGAGGTACCTGTGAACCTGCGTGAAAGAGAAGTCATTGACAAAGAAAAGAGTTGCTGAGAACCCTCCGCTTGCATTCTTTTCAACAAGTTTTTCAAGCAAAGCTGGTCGTGAAAGAGAAGAACAAAGAGCCCAATTTTCAGAATGAAGACATGAAGCATCTTCCCACAGGAATATAATGAAGACAACAGTTTGATAAAGACAGCATAAACCTAGGGGGATATTGTAAGGCCCTATAATGGTGTAGGTTTACGCTTATCTTTATCAAACACAATTATAGGCTATTGGGCTTAGCCTTGTAGTGGGTTAGATAATAATGAGATAAGCCATGTGGGCTAATTAGTGATTTGGGCTTATTTAGTTAATATTGTGCATGTGGGCTTGGCCCAACTTGTAACTAGGTCACCCTATGTAACTATAAATTGGGTGAACCTAGTCCATTATCAGGTTAGACATTTTAGTGAGGTTCTTCATAAATTTCGATTCTTGGTGGGTGTACCAGACGGTTCTCCAGAAACCGTGTGCACTTTGAGTGTTATTCAATCATTCAAGTTCTTGTTCTTATCACTTTCATCAGTATTCCGCACTCGTGATTGTGATTTTGATATCCGGTTGATAGTTTTGGGACTTACACGTAGCATTCACACTTATTATAACTAGAACTACTAGATCCAGTACAATCTCCAGTTCTGGCTCCTCTTTTCTTACAACTCTGGTGACAATCCAGCGCAGACACATAAGGACCATTAAGCGCATACTTGCAACCTCGTTCCACATCTCGCCTCTTCCTCTCTCCTGCAACTATTAATTTTATATATTTAGTATTATCAAAATTGACAATCTAGTCTAACATGTTTTTAAACGACCGTTTGAAGGTTAAGGCTTCCGTGGTAGCCTTCCTACTTTTAAACGACTCTTTGAAGGTTAGGACTGTGTCATAATTCTTACCTTTAGACGATCGTTTGAGTTTAGAGGTGGGGTATTTGAGTTTGAGGGTAGCGTATTTTAGTACGGTTCTTAATCCCTTAGTAAGACCATAACAAATAATTGTTTTCCTTGTATTTTAGGTGACATTAATAGATTAACATATCAACGCTTTCAATACAAGAAATAATGAATTTTAATAATCCCAACTATTGTCCGTTGGCTGACAACAGTCCCAACTTTAAAAATTTCCACTGGTGGTCCCATCTTTTCACATATTGGCCTTCAATGGACCCTGACTAACAGAATTCTAACGTTGTTAGTCTCCGGTCGCCGGAAAAACATTTTTGGCGGGAAAACTCATTTTTGGCCGGAAAACTCAACCTTTTCGACTCAAACCTCTTTGTAACCTTATTACGCACCTTTAGGAACCTTTTCTAGTAAAAAGCCCCAATTATTAAGGTCGCCAAAAAAAACTCTTCTTTCGCTGGAAAAAATCTTTTTGCCCGGGAAACTCAACTTTTTAGCCGGAAAACTCAAAGTTTTAATCCCAAACCTATTTGTAACCATGGATCAGACCTTTAGGAACCTTTTCCCGACCAAAAACGTTTTTCCGGCGACCGAAGACTAACGGCGTTAGAATTCTGTTAGTCATGGTCTATTGAATGCCAATATGTGAAAAGATGAGACCGCTAGTTGGAATTTTTGAAGTTGGGACCGTTGTCGGCCAATGGGCAATAGTTGGGATTATTAAAATCCATTATTCCTTAATACAACATCATGTCTATATATAATGCTTTTTGTGTGTAAATATGTAGTAAAGAATATCAAATCATAGTAAGATTTTGGGTATAAAGATTCAGTTGTGTAAAGCTATTATCTTACAAAACAAATTACCCTCTTTTCATTTGCTCTACACACAAGGGTTAGAACAAAAAAAATAGTTATAATATTCAATAAGATTGTTACCAATCGGTCTATAAGTATGTTTGTTTACACTTAAACATTCTTGTTCATAAAAAAATACTTACAGACCCTTCGCTTCCCTTAGACCTCATTGATCTGCCTCAAAAATTATATTTGTGTACACTTTAAACTTATTGTATTTAACTTACAAAGCATACCTTAAGCGAATAGAACGAGCATTAACATAATCATCAACAAACTTTTTCCTCCCATCTCAAACTTGATAATGAATTTATAAGTAATCAATACAAATGTAAATAGGCTACTTATATAGGGAAAGGAACAAATAGGAAGATTAATTTCGCTAGGAAGGATAGGAAGCAATAAGAGGATGACATGTGGCAACATTTAAAATAAAGAAAAAGGGTATTTTAGTCAATCCAACCCTTTCTTCTTCCTTTTTCAAAACCCAGTAACTTCAAAACCCACCATTTTCAAAACCCACCATCTTCAACCATTTCTTCACTTTCTATCTCAATAATCACTACATTATAGTGCAATTTTCATCACCAATCAATGATTCAAACCCCCGATCAACGTGTTCTTCAGTTTTTTTGAAGAAAATCCAGTTTAATTTCATACAAAATCTCGTTTTTTCCGGTGATTTTGAAGATAATCACTCAATTTGTTCGATTCAATCGCTGATAAGTGTTTCTATCATTTCAAATTTCGTCAATTGAAGAAGAAACCGGCTTCGATCCATGTAAGAAATTCTTTAATTTCATTTTCACAATCTGGGTTTTTATTTAGTCATTGCGTTTTACGATCTTGGCGGGGGTCCTGGGGCGGCGGCCCCCGGTAGCGGGGTCCCAGGGGCGGCAGCCCCTGGCGGGGTCCAAGGGGCAGAGTTTTATGTGTCCATTGCGTTTTAGAAATAAGAGAGTTTTATGTGTTTTCTGGCTATTGCGTTTTAGAAAAAACACATTTTTAAGTATCTTTAGTCATTGCGTTTTAGGTAAAACACATTTTTGAAGTGTTTTTAGTCATTGTGTTTTAGGTAAAACACATTTTTAGGTGTTTTCAGTCCATTGCGTTTTACAGAGAACACTTTCTTTTGTTTTTTTAGGTCACTGCGTTTTAGAAATGAGACATTTTTAAGTGTTTTCTGGCCATTGCGTTTTACAAATAAAACATTTCTTTGTGTTTTCTAGCCATTGCGTTTTACAAATAAGACATTTCTTTGTGTTTTTTGTGCATTGCGTTTTAGGTAAAACACTTTTTTATGTGTTTTCAGTCTATTGCGTTTTAGAAATAAGACATTTCTTTGTGTTTTCTGGCCATTGCATTTTACAAATAAGTAATTTCTTTGTGTTTTTGGTGCATTGCGTTTTAGAAAAATGTCATTTTTTAGGTTTTTTTTTTTCATTGCGTTTTACGTAACGGGTGGTTTTTCTATTGCGTTTTACACAACTGGGTTTAAATTTTTTTTTTTTTAAATATAGCAATAGTATACTCGTTTTAAAGATAAAAAACGCTCGTTTTTTTGGTGCAATTTTTATAAAAAAATAATGTCGTATGAAAGAGTTATTAACGTTTAAAAAATGGGGGGGAATTGGAGGAGAGAGAAACTATTGGCTTGGATTGACTAGAATGCCCTTGAACAAACTCACGCGCCTCTTTTCTTCTTTTCAATTTCCCTGATTTAATCTTAGCCCTTGATTAACTAAATGGATGGTCAAGATCACTTCCTAGCCTTCCTAGCCAAATTAACTTCCTATTGTATCTCCACCCTACTTATATAATGTAAAATATAGGTGGAGAGAATGGGGAGTGGGTTTGGCAGGGTGTAATAAATACTTGTGTATATATGGTTATAGAGTAAGTTATTTGTTTGAGATAAATATATAGTACAAATATGATTTTGATAATATGATAAAAATGTTAAATGAAGAAGAGAGATGGTGAAAGTGACAAAAGCAAGGACGTGTGAATTGAATGAGTTCAGTTTTTCAATGATAAAACGTATAACAAATCTTTTAAAAAAGGAATGTTTTTTTTTTTATTTAGGAACATGTGATGGTGCAACACGTCATGGCACCTGCTACAAGAAGTGTTAAACTTGAAAAACATACATCACTTTTGCTATGTATCTTATGTTTTTGCAAATTAGTCTCACATTTGTAAGCCTGAAAGTGTATTTAATATGATAAATGAAGTAAAATCACTTTTTTAGTTAACATGTTTAATTTGTAATATAATAATATTTTGTTTGTTTTTTTTCAAAAAGCTACATAAAAATATAAAATTAAATACATTATATGAAAACTAAATACAAAAATATATAGAATGTTAGATATAAAAATCAATTGCACTAGTCACGAAAATTGAAAACTAAGAATTTGAAACTAGATATCAATTTCCTAATTTCTACTTTTGGGAGATGATGATATTTAACCTGAAAAATTTGGCCACCTAAGTTTGTTAGCAATTTTGATTGCGATAGGAGTGGTATATCCTATATGTATAGTTTTTGAGACTTTCAAGATTCTTAATGTAATAAACGTGCCTAAATTTTTACATGTTGTATTTTAACTAGAATTGGTGTCCGCGTTTCGTGGCAGGATTGTTGGAGGTTGCTGGCGAGTATGTATTTGTTTCATGATATATCGATGAGTTATTATATATGATGCAGAGGTGGTAAAAGTAAGTAATAAACACGGTTAATTGAACATGTCTAGAGTTAAAATTAGCTTGAACTATAATAAGGTAAATAAAAAAAGATTATATTTGTTACCTGGTGTATTAAAGGATTAATATAGACGATGTAAGCTTTAATCTAAACTACGATAAAAATAAGCAAGTAACATGACTAAGTAAATATATCTAGAGTTAAAAGTTAAAAGTTAATTTTAATTATAATAAGTTAAATTAATAATAAGTAAAATAAAACATATAAAAGAACAAATATTTGTTAAAAAATGAAAAAAAACTAACTTTATTAAAATTCAAGGGTCGTATGATAATTCTATTAAAGTTCGGGGGTCAAAACGTAAATTATTTATTGAAAAAAGAATCATTATTAAACTATTGTGTGACAAATATATTAAGGTTCAAAGGTATATGTAAATCGTTTATAAAAAAACCATTAGAGTTCAGGGGTCGGGGGTCATATGATAAATCTATTAAATTCTAGGGTTAGAAACGTAAATTAATTATAAAAAATATATTATAATATTGTAATTTTCAATTATTAAGAGTAAATTTCCCGTACAAATAACTTTAACGTACTAAATGTATGAATAGCATCAAAAAAGGCAAAAAAAAAAAAAAAAAACGCGGTGGCATTTTCGTAGCTATTTGCTCGTAGGGTAATTATCAAAATTACTCTACAAATGATCCTATAAAGTAATTTTGATCTTGTAGAGTAATCTTGTAAAATGTTCTTGTAGAGTAATTTTCATCTTGTAGAGTAATTTTGTAAAATGTTATTGTAGAGTAATTTTGATCAAAAAAACTATACCTCACAAAAAAACCCCAAAAATCTAACCCCCACCCCCCAAAAACCTAAAAAAACCTAACCCCCCTAAATGCTAAAAACTAAACCATAAAGCCAAACCCCATAACTAAATGCTAAAAAAAAATTACAAAATTACTCTACAAGGTCAAAATTACTCTACAAGAACATGTTACAAAAATTCACGCAATCATTTATATTTATGCAAACAAACAATCCCATCATGCATGCTTAAATACGTTATACTTGATTTGTACTCTCTGGAGCTTTTATGTAATTTGCTTATCATTAACTTCGTACGAGCCTCCCCTTAACATGTATAGCGCTATTGGAGTAACGCACCGCCTGTAGTCTTGTGGTCTTGTTAAGTCTCTAAAACAGAACGGTTCTATTGTTGCTACAATAGGATTACGCTAGCGGTAATCAGAGGATTGACGTGTATAGTTGCATGCCAGGTTTACGTTTATCTAGGTAACTATTTTGCCATGTGGATTTATTTAAGTCATTTTTATACTTACGCTATTATCAAACTTGTATGCTCGCCAATACATTGTGTATTGAACTATACTTTAAAACATGTTGCAGGTTGATGACGTTGATCACGGAATCTGGTAGGGATGATTTAGAAACACACTTAGTATACTAGATCATGTTGTTCTACTTGTATTTTGTTGTAATGTTTCTTGAACAATGTTGTACCTTGATTTTGTATGTTGTATTTGACAATTATTATCATAAAATGAAATCAGTTTTGATTAAATAATGTCGCAAATAGTGTTATGAAGTCTCCGGCAATCTCGTCCTCGTCCCGCCCCGATGTTTCCGCCATCTGTTGGGGTGTGACAAAAAGTTAGAGAGAGAGAGGATTTAGAGAGAGTGGGGGGTTGTTTTGAGTAAATAGGGTAAATGACCAAAATACCCTTATGTAGGGTCTAGTTGGTTAGATTTATCCATGAAAACTAACTGAGTTGTGACATCTGTGCCTCTACGACCATCATACAAATACAAAACCAATGAAATCTTGTGTTTCATACTTGGGATTTGTATAAATACATGAGACATTTGCACATGTCAATTCTTGTTCGATTTCAAACTTTAAATCGCTTTCTAGAAAGTTATACGCAAACTAATGCGTAAACGTAATCAGTTTAACGCGACAAACACTCCGGAGAAGTGACATGTGACAACTGTCAAAATTTCAGGTATTCGTACAATTATTAAACAATTGTTAGTGCTTAATGACTGTGTTGAATTACAATTAATGATTTAAATTACTTTCTGAGTATTGTCATATACATACATGTGCATCCTATATTGCATAATGTCATATCATATTTGCATCTAAACTTTATTGGATCAAATGATTGCACGAAACACAGTTAGCACAGTTATCAGACAAATCCGAAATATCCTGACGAAGTTCGGTACATAGACAGACATAGTATTGAGACACAGAATAAGCCAGAAACCAATTATTACACTAGTATAGTGTGTAGGAAAGTAAGGATCACAAAACTGCCTTCCTAGAGATATTTTAAGTGCCGGAAAGTGCCTAAAACTCACATAAACTGCAGAATTCTGCAGAAAATCAGCAAAATCAGCATTTGAACACTCTAAAATCATGCAGAAATGTGGTTAAATGGTCCTGAATGCTTTCCTAAGTGTCGGGAATCAAAACTGTCACAAAAAGTAACATAAAGCATACTAAACTGTATAGTTTAGCACCTTAACGAACCGGTAACCAACCGAACAACCGGACACTACCCAAAACACCAAATTTTCACTAGAAGCATTGTTTTAGCATTACTAAGCTAGTTATGGTCCCCGAACATCATAACACACTATATAACAACTAGTAACTATATAACCTAACTAATACTTGAATTTTAACCATGAAATCTAACTTATGGTTACAACCTAAGCCTATACCCCCCCCCCCACCTAGTTCACGACCCAACATGTGGCCCCACTAGAGATTTCTTTGATTATTCTAATTGATCTTGTCCATACTTTTGCAACATGTTAACCAATAGTTAAATTAGTGTTATGGGATTATAAGTAAAACTCTAAGTCCATAACCCTCATTCATCACCAACACACTTCATCTTCTTTTTCCTTCCCCCATTCTCGGTCGAACACCCATCTCCACACATCCATCATCTTCATTCACTTCTCATTCAATCCATACATATCCAAAGGTGTTAGAAGAATAGTAAAGAAGCTTGGAACTTTCGGAAGTTGAAGGACCTTTCTCTTGTGCTTTTATCCACCACATTTATCATCTTCATCAGCTAGTGATCATCCCTAGCCTTGAGCTAGTAGTAAGAACACTCTACACTTCATTTTACATCATATTTTGTTGGTTAAAAGAATATACATGTTGATAATCATGATGAACACTAAGAATCAAGAACATGAAACATGAACATAAGCTTAAAAATCTTAAGAAATTATGCTGTTTAGTATTGTTGTGCTACTTGATGATTGATTGTTTATGTTAATTGTGACAACTCGTATTTCCAAACCTATCTTTGTACCTTGATGTAAAGTATGTGTACGATATGTGACTTTTGTGAAAGTGAATGTTTATGTGAATGTTATGTTAATACGTGCTTGTGTAATGTATGTATGTATATCAATGGCTCAAACGCACAACACTCACCCGACCGCACAAGCCATTCGGGCTACACAACTTGTACTCGGACTCATAGGACAGCCCAAGTTTGGGTTCGGCCCATCCCCCTTAGTCGAATAACACATGGGGCGCTAGTACCCATCTCACACTTTACCAAAACAAACAAACCTACAAACCCTAGTGCCCTTTCTCTCCCTCTCACGAACTTGAAGGCAGCCACACACATTCCCTCATCATCGAAGTTCATAGTGTTCAGATCATTCTCTTGTTCGGATCAATTCTTGTTCCCATTCTATTCGGTTAGTATGTTAACTATTGTTTGATGGTTTTATGATGTGTGTTGCATATGCTCGACATGATTGATAATGTATTGTTATGATTGTTTTGAATAATATGTGATTAAGCATGGATGAATGTAATCGGTCCTATATGTAATTGATTCGAATCCGAAGGGTTGATTATAGTGTTCATGAAATCGGCTTACATATGTGTGTTAGATATTGTTCATATGAATCGGATTGCATATTATTGTTCTAAGAATTTCATTGTTTGTTAATCGGCTAGCATGTCATGTTCTTGGATTGGTTATATCATGATTAGGATGGAAAGTATGAAATCGGCTGTGATGTATTAAGAGTTGAATGAATCACTGTGTTATCATAATCGGATATAGGCTAGTGATCGAGATCCATGTTAATATGCTTATGTATTGTTAAGTTGTTATTCATGATTTTAATTAATTAGGGTTCATATGAATTTGGATGTTAAAAACCCTTGTTTGATCTAATATTATTTATGTATGAAACTATTAAGTTGTTTATTGATAAAATAAAAAGGAAACTTTGCAATTGAAAGCAAGATAAAAGTTGTGTAACTGATTTCCATATTATTCGAATCACTAAAGCTGGTCGCACAAGACACCTTAATCGCACAAGCAGACTATTCGCACAAGACCTCTTGGTCGTACAAGATGTCCAGTCGCACAAGACATGTCCAGTCGCACAAGGGGTAGTGTCACTTAACTGTTGGGCCGGATTAGTCCAATCGCACAAGCTGTTTAATTGTTTAATTATCGGGCCGTTTACTTGTTGGACTGTTATGATAATTGGGCCGGGCATGACTGGATCGCACAACCCATTGTGGATCGCACATGTATGCTGATCGCACAATAGGTTGGGCCGTTGGTTATTGGGCTTAACCTTTCGGGTCGCACAAATTGAACGGGTTAATGTGATGTTGCATGTTTGCTATGTTTCCTATGTGATCCTTATATGTTATTAATGTGATACTTGTGTGCACTACTTGACACCAAAACCTGACTTGTATGATAACCATGTTAGGACGTGGTTGACCATTAGCTGCTAAACTTGACCTTTCTGTGTAATCTGCCGAGCAAACCAAGGTGAGTTCACACTCTACAAAGCATGGGATTCCCAGGGGTTGGGAATGGGGTTAAGGAATATGGATTCCTCGTCCTTTCTTGGGTAGGACAGTATTGGTTCAGGAATGTAATTCCTCATCCTCACGGACAGATAACTTTACTAGACCAAAACTCTCTATCACGAAGTCCCTCCTATTTTATATCGACTTAATCGCCGGGCCAATGGCGAGCGGGTCATTAGTTAGATAGCGCTATTTAGGTCTGACAAGCCTCACACCGTGCTGCAGAGGACGGGCGTGAACTAATGGATCTGGGCACGTCAATGATGATAGACATTGACAGTTCAGGGCACTTAAACATGACTTTTCGTCAGTAGTCGATATGGTAACGAGTCTAGTGTATACATGGGGTAGCCCCCACGGCCGAAATGCCAGATAACTATCATGGGGTAGCCCCCATGGCTGGATTGCCAGAGTAAATGGGTTAAACAAATCACGTTTTCAACTATGGGGTAACCCCCACGGCAGGATGCCAGTTAAAGGAAACTGTTTTTGGAACAACTTAAAACGAACACCCAATCGTGAACTCACTTAACTTGTTGTTGACTCGTTACTACATGCTTTGCAGGTCAATAGGTACTTAGCTGAAGCTTGCATGGGAGGTGTCGTTGTGGGACATGGACAGCTGTGTGCCATGTTAAACCTTTGGATATTTAAACTTATGTTTTGGTTTTAAACATTATGCTTCCGCTCATAACTTAAACTATGTTTGTTTTGGACACTAACTGTGTTGGTTGGACTTTTACATTTAAATACTTTCCTGTTTAATATGATTAGTGGTTTGATCCAGGTCAGTCACGCCTCCAAGCGGTAATACTCCGCGTGTGGATTTTGGGGGTGTGACAGATTGGTATCAGAGCCATTGGTTATAGAGAACTTGGTTTTAATAAGGGAAAATGTTTTGTTAAAACCAGACTATAACCTGTACAGTGCTCTACGATCCACAACGACGCTTCACTCCACGTGCAAGGCTCGACATTCTAGGTGATATGGTTTGTGTTTTATTAACTACATGCTAGATATCGTAGAACTTTGCTCATGCTAGTATAGCTACTGTTGCTTGAACCCATGTGTGCTTACTCTCTTCTGTCATCGCACTTTCGCGAACCCTTCTCACACACGTTTCTCTTGATATGAAGATCATGTCTGGACGCATTAACATGACACAAGCCCAGTTGACGGCACTGATTAACGAACAGGTTGCTGCGGCACTTGCAGCCGCACAAGCAGGAGGTATACCCTGCAGTTTAAAACTTATTCTAGGATCTTTAAGTCCTACTCTCGTGAACCTACCTTGTGTTAAACTTTGTCCTTTCTTACACCCACAACAGGTCAGCATGCTCAGCCACCTGTGTGCACCTTCAAAACCTTTATGGACTGCCGACCAACTACTTTTAGCGGCACTAAAGGAGTAGTAGGTCTCCTCCACTGGTTCGAGAAACTAGAATCTGTGTTCGAAATGTGTGAATCCCCTGAGGCACGCAGGGTGAAGTATGCTACCGGTACCCTCGAGGGTTTAGCCCTCACATGGTGGAATGCTCAGGTCCAAATGCTGGGGTTGGTTGCTGCTAACGCCACCCCATGGAACAATTTTAAAGAGATGATCAAGGAGGAATACTGCAGTCGTGACGACATTCATAAGCTGGAAGTCGAGTTTTACAACCTCAAGATGACGGGGTCAGAAATTTAGGCGTATACTAAGAGGTCGAATGAGCTTGCCTTATTGTGTCCTACTATGGTGGACCCTCCAATTAAGCGTATTGAACTCTTTCTCAAGGGCTTAGTGCCAGAAATCCAAAGCCATGTGACTTCAGCGAACCTCGCCACCATCCAGCAGGTTGTTCAGTTGGCTCACCGTCTCACTGATCAGGCGGTGGAGCAGAACAGGTTACCAAAGCGTATAAGTGCTACAGCTACTTCGGATGCTCCTAGTGACAATAAGAGAAAATGGGATGGGGCTTCAAGCAAGGGTTCAACTTCTGTGCAATCTCAGTCTCAGCAGAGAAGGACTGATGACTATAGGAGTCCTAGTCAGCAATCGTCTGGCAGCCAAAGCCGTGGTGTGTACAAGGGGAATCACCCTAAATGTAATCGCTGTAACTTACATCACAGCGGGCCATGCACCAGGGGTAACTGTCATCGGTGCAACAAGCCAGGCCACGCAGCGAAGGATTGTAGAAGTCTGTACCCCGCAAACCAGAATCATCAACAACAACAAGCTCAACAGAACCAACGCCAGCAACAGCAGCTGCAGGGGAATAACAAAGGGTGCTTTCAGTGTGGAGCTGAAGGCCACTTCAAGAGAGATTGTCCCCAGCTGAACAGGAACCAGAACAACAATAACAACAACAACCAGGGGAATGGGAACAACGGGGGTAATAATGGCAATGGTGCAAGGGGTCGTGCGTTCGTTATTGGCAATGGAGAAGCAAGGAATGATCCCAATGTTGTGACGGGTAAGTTCCTTCTCGACGACTTTTACGTTACTGTCTTATTTGATTCGGGTGCTGATACTAGTTATGTGTCCCTAAAAGTTAGTCAACTGCTTAAGCGTACCCCAACACCTTTGAATCCCAAACACGCTGTAGAGTTAGCTAATGGTAAAAGTATAGAGGTTACACACGTAGTCAAAGGTTGTAGTCTTATTCTTGCTGATCACACTTTCTCGATCGACCTCCTTCCTATCACTCTGGGTAGTTTCGACGTTGTCATTGGGATGGACTGGTTATCCCAACATCAAGCTGAGATTCTTTGCAACGAAAAGATTGTCCGTATTCCGTGCCCAGGTGAGGAACCTCTTATGATTCGTGGCGATAAGAGTGGTGCTGTTGTGAGCATCATTTCTTCCCTTAAGGCCCAAAAGTGTTTGCGTAAGGGCCACACTGCCTTTCTGGCTCTCGTTACTGACACCTCGAAGAAAGAGAAAAAGATAGAAGACTTTCCGATTGTACGCGACTATCCAGAGGTATTTCCTGAGGAACTACCTGGCCTCCCGCCTCATCGTCAGGTCGAGTTTCAAATCGAGTTAGCTCCTGGAGCGGCACCCATAGCTCGTGCACCGTATCGTTTAGCTCCATCAGAGTTGAAAGAGCTATCTACGCAACTACAAGAACTCTTAGATAAGGGTTTTATTCGTCCAAGCTCTTCGCCCTGGGGAGCTCCAGTGCTATTTGTGAAGAAGAAAGACGGTACGTTCAGAATGTGCATCGACTACCGTGAACTGAACAAGGTGACTGTGAAGAATCGCTACCCTCTTCCACGCATTGACGGCTTGTTCGACCAGCTGCAAGGGTCGAGCTACTATTCAAAGATCGATTTGAGATCAGGATATCACCAGCTGAGAGTCCGAGAAGAGGACGTCTCTAAAACAGCCTTTAGAACACGTTATGGACACTATGAGTTTTTGGTCATGCCTTTTGGGATGACAAACGCACCTGCAGTCTTTATGGACTTGATGAATCGAGTGTGCAAGCCGTATCTAGACAAGTTCGTTATAGTTTTCATCGATGACATCCTGATCTATTCGAAGAGTCAGGAGGAACACGAGCAACATTTACGACTTATTTTGGAACTCCTTTGAACAGAACAGCTGTACGCCAAGTTTTCAAAATGTGACTTCTGGCTTCGCGAAGTCCATTTCTTAGGCCATGTAGTGAACAAGGATGGGATTCACGTTGATCCATCCAAGGTAGAGTCGATCAAGAGCTGGCCTGCACCTCGTACGCCAATGGAAATTCGCCAATTCTTGGGATTGGCAGGTTACTACAGGAGGTTTATTAAGGATTTTTTCCAAGATTGCACAGCCTCTCACTTCACTAACACAGAAGGGCGTTGTTTATCGTTGGGGAAATGCACAGGAGTTAGCGTTTCAGCACTTAAAGGATAGACTTTGCAGTGCACCTATCCTTTCATTGCCAGAGGGCACAGACGACTTCGTAGTTTATTGCGACGCATCTATTTAGGGTCTTGGTTACGTATTGATGCAGTGGGATAAAGTCATAGCCTACGCCTCACGCCAACTCAAAGTTCATGAAAGGAACTACACTACACACGATCTAGAGCTGGGAGCGGTTGTTTTTGCACTTAAGATATGGAGACACTACCTGTATGGTGCCAAATGCGTTATCTACACTGATCATAGGAGCCTCGAACATATCTTTAAACAGAAGGAACTCAATATGCGACAACGACGATGGGTCGAGCTGCTGAATGACTACGAATGCTCGATCAGCTACCACCCGGGCAAAGCCAATGTTGTGGCCGACGCCCTCAGTCGAAAGGACACTGCGCCTAAGCACGTACGAGCTTTACAACTCACTATACAGTCTAGTCTTCCTTCCCAAATACGAAATGCTCAGGTAGAAGCATTGAAACCAGAAAACATCAGGGCTGAAGCCCTAGGCGGCTCAAGGCAACGCTTAGAACAGAAGGAAGACGGCGCTTACTACGTCACAGGACGCATTTGGGTCCCACTGTATGGCAACTTACGAGAGCTTGTGATGGATGAGGCACACAAGTCTGGCTACTCGGTACATCCTGGTTCGGATAAAATGTACCACGATATCAAAACCACATATTGGTGGCCTAGCATGAAGGCACATATAGCAACATACGTTAGCAAGTGCTTGACTTGTGCGAGAGTCAAGGCGGAGTACCAGAAACCTTCAGGCCCCCTTCAACAACCAGAGATACCATAATGGAAATGGGAGCAAATTTCCATGGATTTTGTTACTGGCCTGCCTAGATCACAACGTGGTAACGATACTATTTGGGTGATCGTGGATTGACTCACAAAGTCTGCTCACTTCTTGGCCATCAAAGAAACGGATAAGTTCTCCACCCTAGCAGAAGTATATCTCAAGGAGGTTGTCTCGTGTACCACCTGTGTCTCGACGGCCATCAAACAAATACCAAGCCAATGAAATATTGTATTTCATACTTTGGACTTGTATAAATATGTGTATCTTTTGCACATATCAACTCTTGCTCGATTTCAAGCTCTAAATCGCTTTCTGGAAGGTTATACGCGCACTGATGCGTAAATATAACCAGTTTAATGCAACGAACAATCCAGAATAGTGAAATAGGCTCAACATACCTTAAATAACCTTTACATAACTTAGAAATAAGTTTTGAAGGCTTTGGTATGGCAAAATCAAGTTAAATCGCTTACAGGGACCAAAGTTGACAAACTGCGATAGTATGTCAATTTGAACTGTAACAGATATTCCGGAACATAACCATAAGTTAAACACACCTTAAATATCCTTTACATAGCTTAGAAATAGGCTTTGAGGGGTTCGGTGTGCTAAAATATACTTTTGGGACATTCAGGGACTAAAAGTGTCAAAAAGTGCACAAGTTTGTATTTTCGCGCATAACTTACGTTCTGAATACATCCGGACATCCAAAAATTTATGTAAGCATGACTATATTATGCTTTAGTGTTTGGCTTGCCAAAAATCCATTCGTCGCGTCATTTGGATCGTTTTTCGCGCTTGTGCGCATTCCGTCGTAATTAAGCGAACATCGCGTTCGTACGACCAAACGAACCATCACCCGACATATTTCTGAGCATGTTTCATGTCCACAATATTTAGGCAACATTTTAGGGCCTTAAAGTTGGCTTTACGGGCCTTAGAAGTGTCGGAAAAGGCCTTAAACACGTGCAGGGGCTGAAACTGTCAAATTTGAAACTTGTTTTCTGATCAGAAGAGCTAGGCGGCCCGCCTCAGCTAAGCTTAAATCTTAGGCGGCCCGCGTCAGCCTTCCTGATCAGATAAGAACGCTTAGTCAGCGTGTTCCAGCTGTTTCAACCACAACCACACCTTTCCCACTTGCATATTCAGCTGATAAGGATGGTTTTTAGCCACCATAACTTTCCGACACTTGTACGGTTACGATTAAGGCACGATATTCGACAAACGATCTTAACGGTTACCCGAAAACTATAAATACCCCACCCCCATTACCTCAAAAATCACTAGAATTCTGATTTGAGAAGCTCTAAGTTGAAACCATTGTTTCATACCTGAGATTCTTGGATCGGGATTAGCATTCGGGGACCCTTCGTAAGTATTCTTTCGTTCTTTTCCTTATTTTACTGCTTTTCGAGTCCGAAAGTCAAACTTTGTTTGACTTTCAGTATTGACCAGTAATGGTCAATGCGAAGTTCGTTTGAACTTCGCAACGTGAGTGTAATCACGTTGGTTATAGTCCCTTGGGACTATGCCTACTGATTACCACGTTGTCTAGGGTCGTAGGGTAGGCGATCTAATAAATCGCCTATACCTTCGAACCCGACCCAGTTTGGTCGATCATTAGGATCCGACCAAATACATTAGGTGACCCTAGTATAGGGCATAACCTTCCGAGGTTATACCCTATGGTCACATCGTTTAAGCAGTTGTATGATAGGTAGTTTATATGCCTTAGGTAAATTACCAGAATACCTTTTTCATGTATAATTGGTAATTAAGCATATGTAACCTAAACCTTTGTCACATAACTGATTATGCAACATGTTTAGGCATATAACACTTGTCATAGGACTAGTTAGGCGGTCCGAACGCGTTTCACGCGAACGACGCGTTAAAGTAGCATAAGCTACCTAAACGGGTCGTAATGGGTCGAAAGCACTTAGATTAAGGTTTCATTTAGTATGTAGGCTTTGTTAAACCATATGACACGAGTCTCTATACTCGTTTGGTTTACGAACCCTCATTCTATCAGATCTTCCGATTTAGGTCCGGTTAATTAACGTAGTTACCTATTTAGGTGCCGTTTGATTCCGTGATCTCTAGCATTGCTTGGTGGTTATCATAGGACTTCTGAGCAATCTCAAGTGAGTACATAGACCCCTCTTTTACTGTTTTCCAAACATTTTGGGGTGGAACACATGTGCCTACTTATTACTTTCATGCTTTCCTGTTTTCACATCATACACCTGCTATGTTCATTAGTACATTTTAGTACATCGTTTTACATGACATTTCATGCTAGGTGTGCCCATTGTGTGCATTACTTAGTACATTGTTTTACCTTGCCTTTCTGTTACATATGCTTATCCAGCGTATGAACACATTATACTACATTTTGAACCGTTGTAATCATTTGACTATGTGATCCGTTGATATCTGTGAACCGTTTGTATTTGTAACCGTTGAACCATGTGAACCGTTTGTAACCGTTGAACCATGTGAACCATTTGTAACTGTTGAACCGTTTGTATCCATTACATGATTTACATTAGACATGAACATTACTTTGGTGGTTTGGTTTGATTAAGTGATTAAGTAACGATGCGTGTGTAATATGATACAAACATGGTGGATACGCCGCTGGTACTTCCTATATATAAGTGTTTGTATGGTATTACATATCGTAGCATTATTTGAATCATTTCAGTTTATGACATATGACATTTTATACAAATAACATACTTTTCACAAGACATTGTTTTACAAACAACTTATCTTATACAAACTCAGTCTACATGGTTATTCATTTAACCATACATTATTCTTTTATCTATACATATCATTTGAACTTATTGATTTTCAAACGATTTACAAGACAAAGCAAAGTACAAGGTTCATGACTAAACATTTTCTCAAACATAAGTCATGAAACCTATTTTCACAAAACCTATGTATCTCACAGGCATTTTTATGCTGACGTACCTATTTTCACATGTGTTTTTCAGGAACTGTTGCATAAGATGATCAAGATACATATAGGCAGACTTGGGCTTTAGTGAAAATAAAAGATGCGAGACTAGTTAATATTGTTGTATTTCTTTGTTCGATAAGACATTGTAACACTTTTAATCAATAAAACGAAACTTTAATTTCCATTGTTGTGAAACATTAATTCTGTTACAACACTCCCCGACGTTTCCGCCACGTTTTGTATGTTCTACGTGGTCGGGGTGTGACAGAAAAGATGGTATCAGAGCTAATGGTTATAGGGAATTAGGTTATTAGTAATGCTTTGACCTAGTCTATAACCTTTCTAGGACCCTAACGCGAGTTTACTTGCGTTTAGTCATAAAACAATACTGTCACCTATCCTTAGGTGACAACCACAACAAGAACATAAATTTCAAAACCGCTTTGAAAACTAATCATCTGTTCTAGGATGATTGATTACTAGGTTTTGAACTCTCTATTGTAAGGTTTTGAATCCTCTGTTATATGGTTTTGAACCCCTTTGAGTTTTCAAAATCTCGTCAAGGTTTTGGGTTTTAAATAATGTGAACACGTGCAAACTGGAAGGGTGAATGCCTGTATTCTGGGTTTTCTGTCTAGGCAAGCACTTCGTATACATCTCAACCAGACGCGAGACCAGTTGTGCTTACCTGGGAATTCTTGGGATGAGTGTTCACTTATAGGCGAGCATGTCTTCGCGATACATTATATTGACCCGCTTACTTTGATTAGTCACTATCTCATTTGTTTGCCTTTGGTAACAAACAAATGGTCGCAATCTTCATGCGTTGTCATTTTCTCTCGACTATCTTTCCCTTGTTTCCTCCCATGTCTTCTATTTTCTTCATGGTGCCTCTTCATCGCAACAACAATGTCCGAACCAGGTGCTGCAATTGTCCATCAATTAGGCGTCGTACTACCAGAAGGCCGTTGATTTAGCTATCACCATGACTCGCCTCAGGGATGAAGCCATATAAGGGAACTGCTCCTTGGTGAAATCAATGCCACTGTCATCATCCGAATCAAATACCTAGTTTCAAATGTACCCACGGTGGACGATGGGGACGTTTGGTTAACATGTGCCGCTTTGCAATCCAAAGCAAAGCTGTTACAAATTCTGCTGTTGTTCAAACTTCAAACTCTGCTTCATATGTCGCTTGGCATATCTAGCGCCTCAACCTTATGAACTTTCTACCTTGTGTATCGACGTAAGCACGCCTAGTGCAAGGTGTCGAAACACCTCTCGTTACGCAAATTGCAAAATCCATATAGGATCTTTCTATCCTCATAATTAGATCCTTGTGGATGAATATCACTCAAATCGGAGCCCTTAATTGAATTATTCGTATGCCTTAATACGTACATTACAATTCAATAAGGACAAAGCCGAATTCTTATTAAGATCTTCCTATCTTCGTAGTTAGATTCTAATGATTAAAGTGCCAAGTGGAATCCACGGATTGGATTCCTGGCGTGCTTTAACTATCCGTGTTCAAAGATAACAAGATAATGACAATTAAACAATTATGTGGTTATGTGCTCATGTGTTATCCTTTATGTGTCATGTGATCCAATTTATGTTATCCAAATCCTTGTAGAATCTTACATATCTTTGTACAAGAGATTCATAGTAGGATATCCAAAGGTACTATATTAAATCCTCAATGGGCTTGTACGTAATAGTAAAGACCCTTGGATTATATTGTACCATTCCATAATTAGACCCCTGAGTGGTCTAGTTAAACAGATTGATCCAAAAATCTGGTTAGGGATATCATGTGATGATATAGCTGAAAGGACTCCTTAGTGGCCTAATTAAGAAGATCCTCTGTTGATCTAATTAAAAGGACCCTATGGTAGTCTAGTCACTCTCATCACAAGTTTTATATCCTTCCCCACAACATTACAAAACTAACTGTGCGGACTGTGCAAGGAATTACGTAATTATGGATGCATACATAATTATGGAATTTAGTGCACAGAAATCACAGCAAGTTCTATCATGTATCTAGAGTTAATCCTATTCATTTCCAATTCTGATGAAGCATCCGTTGAGGAAAAATGAACTAGCTATTCATTTTTCACTTCTGAAGAATATCCGTTGAGGAAATGAATACCCGTTGTTTATCTTTTCATTTCCATTCTGAAGAATAACCGTTGAGGAAAATGAATTATCCATTCATTTCCATTCTGAAGAATATCCGTTGAGGAAATGAATACCCGTTGTTTATCTTTTCATTTCCATTCTGAAGAATAACCGTTGAGGAAAATGAATTATCCATTCATTTTCGTTCTGAAGAATATCCGTTGAGGAAATGAATATCCGTTGTGTAAATCTTTCATTTCCATTCTGAAGAATAACCGTTGAGGAAAATGAATTATCCATTCATTTTCGTTCTGAAGAATATCCGTTGAGGAAATGAATATCCGTTGTGTAAATCCTTCATTTCCAACTCTGAGGAAATAACCGTTGAAAATGACTCCGTTAGTTCATTTTCGTTTCTGAAGATTTATCCGTTGAGGAAATGAGTATCCGTTGTGTAATCTTTCATTTCCAACTCTGAGGAAATAACCATTGAAAATGACTCCGTTAGTTCATTTTCGTTTCTGAAGATTTATCCGTTGAGGGAATGAATATCCGTTGTGTAGTCCTTCATTTCCAGCTCTGAGGAAGCAACCGTTGAAAATGACTCCGTTAGTTCATTTTCGTTTCTGAAGATTTATCCGTTGAGGGAATGAATATCCGTTGTATAGTCCTTCATTTCCAGCTCTGAGGAAGCAACCGTTGAAAATGACTCCGTTAATTCATTTTCGTTTCTGAAGATTTATCCGTTGAGGAAATGAATATCCGTTGTGTAGTCCTTCATTTCCGTTTCTGAGGAAGCAACCGTTGAAAATGACTCCGTTTGTTCATTTTCGTTTCTGAAGATTTGTCCGTTGAGGAAATGAATATCCGTTTGTCTATCTTTTTCATTTCCGTTTCTGAGGAAGCATCTGTTGAAAATGACTCCGTTTGTTCATTTTCGTTTCTGAAGATTGTCCGTTAAGGAAATGAATCCCCGTTTGTTTATTCCTTCATTTCCGCTTCTGAAGAATACTCGTTGAGGAAAATGACTCCGTTTGTTCATTTTCGTTCTGAAGAATGTCCGTTAAGGAAATGACAGGATTATGCTTTACATATCTCTGGTGGTTATCTGACACAAAGTCACAGTATAGACTCCTACGAATTAATTTCGGGACGAAATTTCCTAAAGTAGGGGAGACTGTAACACCTGTGTCTCCACGGCCATCAAACAAATACCAAGCCAATGAAATATTGTATTTCATACTTTGGACTTGTATAAATATGTGTATCTTTTGCACATATCAACTCTTGCTCGATTTCAAGCTCTAAATCGCTTTCTGGAAGGTTATACGCGCACTGATGCGTAAATATAACCAGTTTAATGCAACGAACAATCCAGAATAGTGAAATAGGCTCAACATACCTTAAATAACCTTTACATAACTTAGAAATAAGTTTTGAAGGCTTTGGTATGGCAAAATCAAGTTAAATCGCTTACAGGGACCAAAGTTGACAAACTGCGATAGTATGTCAATTTGAACTGTAACAGATATTCCGGAACATAACCATAAGTTAAACACACCTTAAATATCCTTTACATAGCTTAGAAATAGGCTTTGAGGGGTTCGGTGTGCTAAAATATACTTTTGGGACATTCAGGGACTAAAAGTGTCAAAAAGTGCACAAGTTTGTATTTTCGCGCATAACTTACGTTCTGAATACATCCGGACATCCAAAAATTTATGTAAGCATGACTATATTATGCTTTAGTGTTTGGCTTGCCAAAAATCCATTCGTCGCGTCATTTGGATCGTTTTTCGCGCTTGTGCGCATTCCGTCGTAATTAAGCGAACATCGCGTTCGTACGACCAAACGAACCATCACCCGACATATTTCTGAGCATGTTTCATGTCCACAATATTTAGGCAACATTTTAGGGCCTTAAAGTTGACTTTACGGGCCTTAGAAGTGTCGGAAAAGGCCTTAAACACGTGCAGGGGCTGAAACTGTCAAATTTGAAACTTGTTTTCTGATCAGAAGAGCTAGGCGGCCCGCCTCAGCCAAGCTTAAATCTTAGGCGGCCCACGTCAGCCTTCCTGATCAGATAAGAACGCTTAGTCAGCGTGTTCCAGCTGTTTCAACCACAACCACACCTTTCCCACTTGCATATTCAGCTGATAAGGATGGTTTTTAGCCACCATAACTTTCCGACACTTGTACGGTTACGATTAAGGCACGATATTCGACAAACGATCTTAACGGTTACCCGAAAACTATAAATACCCCACCCCCATTACCTCAAAAATCACTAGAATTCTGATTTGAGAAGCTCTAAGTTGAAACCATTGTTTCATACCTGAGATTCTTGGATCGGGATTAGCATTTGGGGACCCTTCGTAAGTATTCTTTCGTTCTTTTCCTTATTTTACTGCTTTTCGAGTCCGAAAGTCAAACTTTGTTTGACTTTCAGTATTGACCAGTAATGGTCAATGCGAAGTTCGTTTGAACTTCGCAACGTGAGTGTAATCACGTTGGTTATAGTCCCTTGGGACTATGCCTACTGATTACCACGTTGTCTAGGGTCGTAGGGTAGGCGATCTAATAAATC
This sequence comes from Helianthus tuberosus, assembly GCA_030545235.1. Taxonomy (NCBI): domain Eukaryota; kingdom Viridiplantae; phylum Streptophyta; class Magnoliopsida; order Asterales; family Asteraceae; genus Helianthus; species Helianthus tuberosus. The sequence continues at coordinate 147,026,681 of CM060445.1, read as the reverse complement.
GCCTATACCTTCGAACCCGACCCAGTTTGGTCGATCATTAGGATCCGACCAAATACATTAGGTGACCCTAGTATAGGGCATAACCTTCCGAGGTTATACCCTATGGTCACATCGTTTAAGCAGTTGTATGATAGGTAGTTTATATGCCTTAGGTAAATTACCAGAATACCTTTTTCATGTATAATTGGTAATTAAGCATATGTAACCTAAACCTTTGTCACATAACTGATTATGCAACATGTTTAGGCATATAACACTTGTCATAGGACTAGTTAGGCGGTCCGAACGCGTTTCACGCGAACGACGCGTTAAAGTAGCATAAGCTACCTAAACGGGCCGTAATGGGTCGAAAGCACTTAGATTAAGGTTTCATTTAGTATGTAGGCTTTGTTAAACCATATGACACGAGTCTTTATACTCGTTTGGTTTACGAACCCTCATTCTATCAGATCTTCCGATTTAGGTCCGGTTAATTAACGTAGTTACCTATTTAGGTGCCGTTTGATTCCGTGATCTCTAGCATTGCTTGGTGGTTATCATAGGACTTCTGAGCAATCTCAAGTGAGTACATAGACCCCTCTTTTACTGTTTTCCAAACATTTTGGGGTGGAACACATGTGCCTACTTATTACTTTCATGCTTTCCTGTTTTCACATCATACACCTGCTATGTTCATTAGTACATTTTAGTACATCGTTTTACATGACATTTCATGCTAGGTGTGCCCATTGTGTGCATTACTTAGTACATTGTTTTACCTTGCCTTTCTGTTACATATGCTTATCCAGCGTATGAACACATTATACTACATTTTGAACCGTTGTAATCATTTGACTATGTGATCCGTTGATATCTGTGAACCGTTTGTATTTGTAACCGTTGAACCATGTGAACCGTTTGTAACCGTTGAACCATGTGAACCATTTGTAACTGTTGAACCGTTTGTATCCATTACATGATTTACATTAGACATGAACATTACTTTGGTGGTTTGGTTTGATTAAGTGATTAAGTAACGATGCGTGTGTAATATGATACAAACATGGTGGATACGCCGCTGGTACTTCCTATATATAAGTGTTTGTATGGTATTACATATCGTAGCATTATTTGAATCATTTCAGTTTATGACATATGACATTTTATACAAATAACATACTTTTCACAAGACATTGTTTTACAAACAACTTATCTTATACAAACTCAGTCTACATGGTCATTCATTTAACCATACATTATTCTTTTATCTATACATATCATTTGAACTTATTGATTTTCAAACGATTTACAAGACAAAGCAAAGTACAAGGTTCATGACTAAACATTTTCTCAAACATAAGTCATGAAACCTATTTTCACAAAACCTATGTATCTCACAGGCATTTTTATGCTGACGTACCTATTTTCACATGTGTTTTTCAGGAACTGTTGCATAAGATGATCAAGATACATATAGGCAGACTTGGGCTTTAGTGAAAATAAAAGATGCGAGACTAGTTAATATTGTTGTATTTCTTTGTTCGATAAGACATTGTAACACTTTTAATCAATAAAACGAAACTTTAATTTCCATTGTTGTGAAACATTAATTCTGTTACAACACTCCCCGACGTTTCCGCCACGTTTTGTATGTTCTACGTGGTCGGGGTGTGACATCTCGAGGCACGGGGTGCCCACCTCTATTATCTCGGATCGAGATGCACGTTTTACTTCAGAACTGTGGCAAGCAATGCACAAGACCTTTGGCTCAAGGTTAGATATGAGCACAGCTTATCACCCACAAACGGATGGGCAGTCAGAACGTACCATCCAGACCCTCGAAGACATGCTTAGGGCATGTGTAATTGATTTTGGCAATGGCTGGGAAAAGCATCTGCCACTTGTGGAATTTTCATACAATAACAGCTACCACACCAGCATTAAAGCTGCTCCGTTCGAGGCATTGTACGGGCGTAAATGCCGGTCACCTCTTTGTTGGGCAGAGGTAGGGGATAGTCAGATTACTGGTCCAGAACATGTAGTGGACACAACAGAGAAAATTGCTCAGATACAACAACGAATGGCGGCAGCTCGTGACCGTCAGAAAGTCTACGCCGATAGGGGCAGGAAACCACTAGAGCTCCAGGTTGGGGAGCGTGTACTACTTAAAGTTTCACCCTGGAAGGGTGTGGTTCGTTTTGGTAAACGGGGCAAACTTAACCCACGATACGTTGGACCTTTCGAAGTCATTGAGAAAATAGGCAAGGTGGCCTACAGACTGAACTTACCAGCAGAACTCAGTGCAGTTCACGATGTTTTCCACATGTCGAATCTGAAGAAATGTCTGTCAGATGAGACCCACATAGTTCCTTTGAAAGAGCTCACTATCGACGAGCAGTTACGATTCGTCGAGGAACCTGTTGAAATCACGGACCGGGATGTTAAGGTCCTCAAGCATACTAGGATACCTCTCGTTCGAGTTCGTTGGAACTCACGTCGCGGCCTAGAGTTCACCTGGGAACGCGAAGATCAGATGAAACAAAAGTATCCTCAACTGTTCGCAAACGGTACAACCACTACTGAGGCTGAAGCTACGGAATTTCGGGACGAAATTCCAGATCAACGGGGGGAGGATGTGACACCCCAGGAAAACCAGGAAAACCATGCAACTTAACTAGCTTCCTCAGTGAGTACGTGCTAAATTTCGGGACGAAATTTCTTTCAACTTGGGGATAATGTGACAACTCGTATTTCCAAACCTATCTTTGTACCTTGATGTAAAGTATGTGTACGATATGTGACTTTTGTGAAAGTGAATGTTTATGTGAATGTTATGTTAATACGTGCTTGTGTAATGTATGTATGTATATCAATGGCTCAAACGCACAACACTCACCCGACCGCACAAGCCATTCGGGCTACACAACTTGTACTCGGACTCATAGGACAGCCCAAGTGTGGGTTCGGCCCATCCCCCTTAGTCGAATAACACATGGGGCGCTAGTACCCATCTCACACTTTACCAAAACAAACAAACCTACAAACCCTAGTGCCCTTTCTCTCCCTCTCACGAACTTGAAGGCAGCCACACACATTCCCTCATCATCGAAGTTCATAGTGTTCGGATCATTCTCTTGTTCGGATCAATTCTTGTTCCCATTCTATTCGGTTAGTATGTTAACTATTGTTTGATGGTTTTATGATGTGTGTTGCATATGCTCGACATGATTGATGATGTATTGTTATGATTGTTTTGAATAATATGTGATTAAGCATGGATGAATGTAATCGGTCATATATGTAATTGATTCGAATCCGAAGGGTTGATTATAGTGTTCATGAAATCGGCTTACATATGTGTGTTAGATATTGTTCATATGAATCGGATTGCATATTATTGTTCTAAGAAATTCATTGTTTGTTAATCGGCTAGCATGTCATGTTCTTGGATTGGTTATATCATGATTAGGATGGAAAGTATGAAATCGGCTGTGATGTATTAAGAGTTGAATGAATCACTGTGTTATCATAATCGGATATAGGCTAGTGATCGAGATCCATGTTAATATGCTTATGTATTGTTAAGTTGTTATTCATGATTTTAATTAATTAGGGTTCATATGAATTTGGATGTTAAAAACCCTTGTTTGATCTAATATTATTTATGTATGAAACTGTTAAGTTGTTTATTGATAAAATAAAAAGGAAACTTTGCAATTGATAGCAAGATAAAAGTTGTGTAACTGATTTCCATATTATTCGAATCACTAAAGGTGGTCGCACAAGACACCTTAATCGCACAAGCAGACTATTCGCACAAGACCTCTTGGTCGTACAAGATGTCCAGTCGCACAAGGGGTAGTGTCACTTAACTGTTGGGCCGGGTATGTGTTAGGCCGGATTAGTCCAATCGCACAAGCTGTTTAATTGTTTAATTATCGGGCCGTTTACTTGTTGGACTGTTATGATAATTGGGCCGGGCATAACTGGATCGCACAACCCATTGTGGATCGCACATGTATGCTGATCGCACAATAGGTTGGGCCGTTGGTTATTGGGCTTAACCTTTCGGGTCGCACAAATTGAATGGGTTAACGTGATGTTGCATGTTTGCTATGTTTCCTATGTGATCCTTATATGTTATTAATGTGATACTTGTGTGCACTACTTGACACCAAAACCTGACTTGTATGATAACCATGTTAGGACGTGGTTGACCATTAGCAGCTAAACTTGACCTTTCTGTGTAATCTGCCGAGCAAACCAAGGTGAGTTCACACTCTACAAAGCATGGGATTCCCAGGGGTTGGGAATGGGGTTAAGGAATATGGATTCCTCGTCCTTTCTTGGGTAGGACAGTATTGGGTCCTCACGGACAGATAACTTTACTAGACCAAAACTCTCTATCACGAAGTCCCTCCTATTTTATATCGACTTAATCGCCGGGCCAATGGCGAGCGGGTCATTAGTTAGATAGCGCTATTTAGGTCTGACAAGCCTCACACCGTGCCGCAGAGGACGGGCGTGAACTAATGGATCTGGGCACGTCAATGATGATAGACATTGACAGTTCAGGGCACTTAAACATGACTTTTCGTCAGTAGTCGATATGGTAACGAGTCTAGTGTATACATGGGGTAGCCCCCACGGCCGAAATGCCAGATAACTATCATGGGGTAGCCCCCACGGCTGGATTTCCAGAGTAAATGGGTTAAACAAATCACGTTTTCAACTATGGGGTAACCCCCACGGCAGGATGCCAGTTAAAGGAAACTGTTTTTGGAACAACTTAAAACGAACACCCAATCGTGAACTCACTCAACTTGTTGTTGACTCGTTACTACATGCTTTGCAGGTCAATAGGTACTTAGCTGAAGCTTGCATGGGAGGTGTCGTTGTGGGACATGGACAGCCGTGTGCCATGTTAAACCTTTGGATATTTTAACTTATGTTTTGGTTTTAAACATTATGCTTCCACTCATAACTTAAACTATGTTTGTTTTGGACACTAACTGTGTTGGTTGGACTTTTACAATTAAATACTTGCCTGTTCAATATGATTAGTGGTTTGATCCTGGTCAGTCACGCCTCCAAGCGGTAATACTCCGCGTGTGGATTTTGGGGGTGTGACATTAATGATGTAGATCATCATGTGTAGGATCGTGAAACGATCTAACGAGTCGATCAGAAGAGTGCTCAGACAGAATCAGAGGCGGAATTCATTGATTCTGTCTTTGTTTAGCTTGTATTCACTATTAACTGTCTCGTTTATTGATCTCTGAGCAAATTACAGCACATAGACACTTCGACAACACTTCAGCGTCGGAAACAAGAGGGTTACAAATGAACTAGCACTCAAGGTATATATAGTGGGCCTGATTTCGTTTGAAGGTGACAATGTACCTTTCAAACGAAATTAAACAAATTAATTTCGTTTGAAATGGTACATGTTACTTTCAAATGAAATTAACTCATTTACACCCTAAACCTCCTATTTTCTTCGTATAACGTGCCCTGATCTAACACTTCTAATGTAAGACTCGATACAAGACGAAGTCGACAGACGTATGCACTAACAGACTCCCCCTCGGATGTTGACGAGTCTGAAGTATTGAGTCTTCGCACCTTCAGTCTTTATCAGTCTCTGGGCTTCCAAAACTTCTCTTCTAATCCAAGACTCGAACGAAGATGAAGTCGACAGACAACTGCACCAACAGACTCCCCCTTGAATGTTGACGGAATCTTCAGTGAGAGTCTTCATCATGACGACTCTTCAATCTTAATCGGTCTCCTTTCTTTCTTAACATGTACCAGGATCTCCTCTTTGGCTCTAACCTCGTCAGACTCCCCCTCTCATCATGATGGGATCGCCGTCTGGAATTAGCTATCACCTTGAGATCAATCTCTGGCTTTATCTCTGATCAGCTCATCTCCTACACAAATTATCTCACCACCACATAAGTTTTTACTTAAATCAATAAGAAAAACTTACTGGATGAAATCATTCAATCAAACTAGTTACATCAAGTTCAAATTAATGACCTTGATTAACGATTCTATCTTTCTTTCTCAAAACAAATTTCTCAATTCAGTACACACACTCCCAAACCAGTTCATCATGTTCAGCACTTGGAATTTTGAAAATCAGCTCTTCAACATCAGTTGTCAAAAATCTTTTTGTATTTTTCAAAATTTATGCTAAAACACACTTAAAATCTTTTTGGATTTTTAATGTAATAAAATGCAGTAAAAAAATATTTACATACAATATTTTTGCGAGTTTGTGTAAGAGGATCATATCAGTTTATGTGACCAATCACTAGCACCGTTAAGCTTTAAACATTTTCAGTTCTAAATGATTCACATAGATTGACGATATTGTTGTCCACTTAAACTCAATCTAAAAACTTTCGAAATGCTTACCGATACGTTAAGGTATATTAATTTTGCACTAAATTCTTATGGACCCCACGATCTCAGCATATCCCCTCATCATGCAATACACTATCTCAAGTAATGCCTTTAAACTTTTATCAACTGTGATTTGTGCAAAAACAAAGCAGAATGTTTAAACATTAACAATCAGGTCGATCTTTCGATACGCAGAGAAAGTCCAATGTTTAAATAAAATAAGAAAAATAAAACAAGTTGAAGTCGTTTAGGCTTTAACCACCAGATCGATACTCACGTATACGGAGAGGTGATCCAAAGCTTAAACGAAACACCAAAGAAAATAAAGCAGAACGTTTAGGCAATAACATCCAGATCGATACTCACGTATACGCAGAGGATGTCCAATGCTTAAACAAAATAAAGAAATAAAACAAGTTTAAATCTTCGCAAAATAAAATGCACAATCACAGTGATTTTTCAGCAAAGTTGTGAAATTTCACAAACTTAACCAGTTTTATGTCTTTCGACAATCAGCGATTACTGAGCAGGCACACAATCAAGAAGGACAAAACTAAGTACTATGCTTTCGACCATGTTTCCCACTAGAACTAGGCTTTTTCATTTTAGGTTTGTATCGTTATTGCAAATCTACTAGTCTAGCTGAGCCTATCGTCACATCTTTAGTGAGACCATTTATCACATTTTAACTCTCCATTTCTTTAGCATGTTGTGACAGTCCAACTGATCTACTATCATTTCCTCTTTCTCACAACAAAACTCATTTTTGCATTTTTCAATGTTTTTGAAATTTTCAAATTTTCAAATTTTTTTAAAAATTTTTACTCCCCCTAAAATCAAAATATATTTCAATTTTGATTTTCTGGGAAAATTTGAAAACAAACTGTACAAAATAAACTGACAACATGACGAGAATTACTTCAATTCTCCATCCACTTGGCTTAAACAATCACAACTCCCCTTGACAACAAAACATTTTTCCATAGTGATTTCAAAACACTTAAGTTTGTTTTAATCAAAATGATTTTTTCCGGAAAATTAGTTTTGTGAGTCATTTCTCAACGATGGGGATCATTCATCACCTTGTTTCTTCAACCACTTGTAAAAACTAACATTTTTAAGTTCAATTCACAAACATCACTTGTAGAAAATCAAGTACAACTTTAATGTCCCTGATTTACCACTTTTAAGTCGAAATATCACATTCGTGAATTTCTCAAGAAAAATGCCGATACCTGCTCCACACTTACCAACCTGGGAGCTCCGGCAAGTCAAGTTTTTCATTTAAACAGATTCACCCAAGCCTGGCGGTCCTTGGGTGATTTTGAATTCTTGTTCAACAATGGTGGAAAATTTGCATCATCCATTGTTAGACCAGAATTCTCAACTTTTACCTCAACACACGGCTCTTCTGGTTTTACCACACCAGATTCATTGCCTAAACTTGGCTTGTCTGACTTTGATGAATCAGATTCATTGCCAACATGTGGCTCCTTTGTTTCCAAAGAAACAAATTCATCACCACCAACTTTCTCTTTCTTTACTCTCTCCTCTGTTCTCAGATTTGTATCTGATGAATTCATTTTGCTTGATTTGTCATTCTTTGGCGAGCAAGACGATTTATCAGAACTTTTATCTGTTTTACCAGTTGTATCCGAGGACAAAATCCTTTCGAGATACTCTCTCACTTTCTTCCTCTTCTTCCTCAGTCTGTCTTTCTACCCTTGTGAAAGCTTCACTTTCTGTTCGTGAACTTTCTGTTTTTGAACTTTAAATTCTTGAACTTTTTGTTCTTTGGGCTTAACATTGACTGGTTTCTTTGCCATTTTCTGAGATTCAACCCTCGATCTTTCATTTGATCTCATTGGGCAGTCTCTGGCAATGTGACCTTTGATTTTGCAATTATAGCATCTTCTCGTCTCATAACTCCAACTTTGGCAGTTAACGGCAATGTGTCCTCTCACACCACAAGTGTAACACACTCTGTTATCGTACCAATCACCACCTTCAGTCCAAACATTCAGATCATAGCACTGTTTGGCTTGGTGATAATCATTTCTCCTCGTGTTTGCTGGATTTGGCTTTTGAGCACTGTGGTCAAACCTGCACCACTTATTACCAACAATTTTTTAGTTTTGATTTTCTAATTTTTGTGATTTTTTATCACGATTGGATGATTGAACTGATGAGCTTTTATTTTCTTTTTGAAGATTTTTCGGTTTTTTATTCTTTTGTTTTTGTTCCACATTCTTCTTTACAGGTTTTTGCGTTGAGCATTCACCTTTCTCAGTAGAATGTAGAACAGTTTCTTGAAACATTTCATTTAATTTCAAAAATACTTTTCTTTTCTCAGCTTCATCATCAGTTTTCTCATCACAATCTTCAATTTTGACTTTGTCAAAATTTGTGACATTGTCACTTATTGGAACATAATTTATCGGTTTTGGACAAACATGTGATGTAGAATTCACAAAACCTTTCAATTTATTCTCTAACTCAGCAATCTTATTCCGAGCACTTTCAGCTTCATTTTCAAGCCGAATGATTTTCTGAAGATGAGAATTTATTTCAATCTGTTTTTCAAGATTATTTTTAAAAATAACAGATTTTTCATCTTCTAAAACCTTCATTTGACTTTGAAAATCTTTTTCTTTTTCTTTCAAAATTTTGTTTTCTAATGTCAAACTGTCCAAATCACTTAACAGTTTAACATTTTCAGATTTCAATTTCTCATAATTTTCCTGCAATTCAAGAATCTGTTTATCATCAGATTTCTTTTCATCCTTCAAATTTTTGATCTCCAATGTTAAACTCTCCAAATCCTTCAAGAGTTTGACACTGTCAGCTTCAAATTGAACACATTTAGAGCACATAGATTCAGAATTTGAAGATCCAAGCTTTTCTGATTCTTCATTCTTTGAGATTTCTTTTGTCTTCATCCTGAATTTTCCTGCACAAAAAATTTTAACGAAATCAAGAGGATTCATATTATCATCAATATAACAACCCCTCTTAATATCATAGTTCATGACATTTTTTGCTGCAAGACATCACATATTTTATCTACTTCAACAATTACATCCAAACTCATTTTATCAATATTCTCTTTTATTTTATCCATCAATTCTCTCTTCTTCTTATAATTTTCATAACTGTGTGATTTGAGCTCATCGATAAACCCAGTTAGATGCAATTTTGAGAATCTAGAATCCCTTTTTATATTTTTCAAAATATCATCCCATTCAGCAGGTAGCGCATCTGCAAACTTTGATATTTTTTCATCATTTGACAACCTTATCTCAAATATTTTTAATTTGTCCAGTAAAAAATTAAATCTGCTCTCCAAATCCTCTAATTTCTCATTCTTTTTACACAAAAAATCTTTAAGTCGCATAATCCAAACATTCTTATGTTCTTGTTCATATATGCTTCCTCTACCCCAACCATATCCACTATTTAATCTTTCAAGATGATCATTTTCTTGTTTATCAAACATTTTTGTCATATTTCAAAAACAACCTGTTCAAACGAAATACCAAGTTCAATCTAGAACTCCTTTCAAACTAGATCACAACCTTCAAATGGAATTACCAGATAATTTCAAACGAAATCAGCAGGTAATATTCAAACGAAATCAGCCAAGTTGTTCAAGCGAGATAACCAATTCAAACGAAATTACCATGTATTTTCAAACGAAATCAGTCAAAAGGTGCACTCTCAAACGAAATTATCAAGCAACTTCAAACGAAATCAAAATGAATATGTGATTTCAAACGAAATCAGTAAATCAACTCAAACGAAATTACCATGACATCATCATTTCGATCAAGATTTTGTCCAATTGATCAAGTTTTAATCCGATTTTATTTCTGAAACTTTCAAGAGTTTGTTAAAACAACATTACGCACTTGATATGTGAAAATCAGCCGGTTTTAACCGTGAAAACTTGATTAATTTTGAAAAGAAGGTGTAGAAATCAGAATTTTCCAACGAAAACGAGCTAAACGGTAAGAACACTTCCTCCTGAGCTCTGATACCACTTGTAGGATCGTGAAACGATCTAACAAGTCGATCAGAAGAGTGCTCAGACAGAATCAGAGGCGGAATTCATTGATTCCGTTTTTGTTTAGCTTGTATTCACTATTAACTGTCTCGTTTATTGATCTCTGAGCAAATTACAGCACATAGACACTTCGACAACACTTCGGCGTCGGAAACAAGTAGGTTACAAATGAACTAGCACTCAAGGTATATATAGTGGGTCTGATTTTGTTTGAAGGTGACAATGTACCTTTCAAACGAAATTAAATAAATTAATTTCGTTTGAAATGGTACATGTTACTTTCAAACGAAATTAACACATTTACACCCTAAACCTCCTATTTTCTTCGTATAACGTGCCCTGATCTAACACTTCTAATGTAAGACTCGATACAAGACGAAGTCGACAGACGTATGCACTAACAGACTCCCCCTCGGATGTTGACGAGTGTGAAGTATTGAGTCTTCGCACCTTCAGTCTTTATCAGTCTTGGGCTTCCAAAACTTCTCTTCTAATCCAAGACTCGAACGAAGATGAAGTCGACAGACAACTGCACCAACATCATGCGATCTTGCTAGATAGTGATTAAAGACATAATCTAGCAAGATGAGAGGACGATTATGTTAAAGATCAATAGATCATCCTCATGAAAATCATGAACTTGAAAGTATAAGTTGTTTTCTTGTAAAGTGATGATCAAAGTAATGTATAAGTCTTGTAAATCTATGATTATAAGAGTGATTTTTCAAAAAACCAAGTTAAAAATACAAAGTCTACTTAATCTTGGTTCTTAAAGAAATTAACCATGTTTTTAGAGGTTAAACATGTGAAGAAATATATATGTAACAAGAAAAACTCAAGAAGAAACATTTTTAGAAAATTGATTTACAAGTTGTGAAGATCTAATTTCTTCAAAAATGATGTTTTTAATTAAACAATCACACTTTAAAGGGTAACCAGACTCACTAAATACACTAGTAAGTTACTACACATTTTTTATAAATGTTCAAGTTCATGAGGTAGTAGTTTATGCTTGATTTTGGCAAATTGGTAAGTGTAGATTGATTTGTTGTTGATTTTGTTGATTTAAAAAAGAAAATGATATGCCATGAAGGCATGGAAACCTCCATTTTTAGGGGAAACTATGACAAAATTTTCTAAAAATTAAACATTTAGAAATATATTTTTGAACAAATATTTACAAGTATATTTTTAAACCATGAATTTTCACATAAAGTTGCACTAATTTTTGTTACAAAAATTATAAATATTGGAGGTTGGTTTTTATAAATAAAAGTGACTAAATATGTATTTAGGAAAATATATATTTAGAAGTCACCATGTGTGTGATTATTTGTATATTATTTGTATTTGTTATATTATTTTAGGACTTCAAATAATATAACTCATCAAAATACCAAAAATTATAATAAAAAATATTATCAAAATTCCAAGAGAATGAATATATAAATTATACCCAAAATATTGGAGAAACCGAACAAAGAATATAACTCACAAAAATATTCCGGAAATTTTATTCATAAGTATATTTTGGAAAAGGGTATTTTGGACACCAAGAGAACAAAAATATGATTTTTACAATTATTACAAAATTATATCCTATTTTTTACCATAAGAAAATATATTATTTTTGGGTGAATAAAATATATATATTTTCTTGAAATTATCAGAAGATATATTATTTTTTTGGAAAGAAAATATATATTTTCTTGAACAAACATGAAATACATTATTTTTTTTTTTGGTGAAAATAAGTTTATATATATTTTCTAAGTTCGACTTGGAAATATACTATTTTTGAGACTTGAATGAGATTTATAAATATTTTGCCAAGAAAAAATTATAAGTAATTTTTCTATGTAATATTTCTTGAAATATATATATATGTTGAAAATATATATTGATGTATTTTTACTAGAAATATTATTCCGAAAAAGTTAAGTATAAAATACTTAATAAACACAATAAAAATATGTATTCTCGTACGCATAAACACACCGGAATACGCCACCGATACTTGGCAAAATATACAAGTATAAGAATACGAATACAAATACACCCATCCTTGGGAAGGATATACATGTATAAATACATGAAAACTAACAAGTTAAAATATATTATTTTAACTATTATTTCAAAATTTAATAAATATAATTTAAGTTAAAATATTTATTATTTTAACAAATAATTATATAACTTGGAATAATATTGAAGACACAATAAAACGTAACTCAAAGACACTAATTAATACTAAGTCAAGGCACGACCCGCTCGTCTAATAAACCGTAGTACGTTGTAGGTAGTCGTGTACGCCAGTGGAGACTTTGAGTTACAGTCGGATTCGAAGAACGCAAAACTGTGAGTTCATGTCCCCCTTTTCTTCTAACTGTTTTGTTTTATAACTTCAGGGGTGAAGTACATGTTACAGAATGTTTACAAATGATTACAATTGGTATGGTTAGCTAAGGAATGTACTGTAGATCATGTGAATGGGTAGGCGCACTCTTAAGACCATTAATCCTTGTGTTAGGACCGAGGGGCATGAGTGATAAATCTATTTAGGTGTAGTGAGCCCACACCCATGTGGACCGGGGTTTGGCCCATGAGGTGACTATGCCTTACAGCCGGAGCCCCGGTACAAAATCTGCTAGGTTTGAGCCTTCCTACGCCGTTGCACACATGTTAATGGCCGTGCAAACCATTGATTGATCTGTTTCCTTGTTTTCTTTCATACCGAGTTTACAAAACATACATACTAACAATGATTACAAAGGTTTATTCGTGCACACACACAAAACACATGAACTCGCTCAACTTTTGTTGATGTTTTCCAACTACATGTATTTCAGGGAATTAAATGAGGATCTGGCGAGCGTTTGGATGTTTCAAGTAATGTTGGAAATAAAAGATGTCATCCGGAGTCTAAAGGTTTGGATTGTGCGCCATATCCTGGATAAGATACATAATTCAAAGTCTGGTTAGATTAATGTCTTTTGTTGAGTCCTTGTGGAACTCTGAAACAATTTGCATGGTTTGTATTATGGATTTAAAGTCTGTGTTGGATTTCTAAACAATATGGTTGTATGTTTTAAAACTTAAATTAATGGATGAACATCTTTAGTTTTATCATATAAATGTTTGTTATGGTTGAATGCAATTATATTAAGCAAGTCACACATAATCACGCTTTCGCAAAAGTCAGGGTGTGACATGACATAGGCTTAACATACCTTAAATAACCTTTACATAACTTAGAAATAAGTTTTGAAGGGTTTGGTGTGTCGAAAACAAGTTTACTCGATCATAGGGACTATTTGCGACAAATTGCAAAACTATGCCGATTCGCATAGTAACGAACATTTCGGAACTTGATCATAAGCTAAACATACCCTAAATATCCTTTACATAGCTTTGGAATAGGCTTTGAGGGTTCGTTATGCAAAATTTTGCTTATTTGATCAATAGGGACTAAAAGCGTCAAAAAGTGCATAAGTTTGCATTTACGCGCATATCATATGTTCTGAACATATCCGGACATCCAAAAATTTTTGTAATCATTAAAATATTTTATTTTAGTGATTGGAATGCAAAAATACCATCCATCGCGCAATTTGGATCGTTTTCGCGTCTATTCGAGTTTTCGTCGTAATTCACCGAATAACGTGACCGTATGACCAAACGAACCGACATCCGAGATGTTTTCAAGTATATTTTAAGTTTCCTATACTTTAACTTCATTGTAATTAACCAAATAACGTTATCGTATGACCAAACGAACCGACATCTGAGATGTTTTCAAGCATATTTTAAGTTCCCTATACTTTAACTTCATTGTTGAGCCTTGAAATGGGGTTAACGGGGCTTAAAATGTGACAACTTTTCTCTGTAATCGATGTACAGTGTAGAACAAAGTTAATTATCAATAAAACAATGTGCTTTGGTGTATTTATATGTGTATTTGTGTTTGATGATTTTACAATTCGATTCGATTTCGATTTCAAGCTCTAAATCGCTTTCTTGAAGGTTATACGCGCACTAATGCGTAAATATAACCAATTTAATGCGACAAACACTCTGGAATAGCGAAATAGGCTTAACATACCTAAAATAACCTTTACATAACTTAGAAATAAGTTTTGGATGGTTTGTTATGTTGAAAACAAGTCTATTCGATCGCAGGGACTATTTGTGTCAAACTGTGAAACTATACCGATTCATATTGTATCGAAGAGTCCGGAACTTGATCATAAGCTAAACATACCATAAATAACCTAAACATAGCTTAGAAATAAGCTTTGAGGGGTTTGGTGTGCGAAAACATGCTTATTTGATCTTGCAGGGACTAAAAGTGTCAAAAACGATGTAAGTTTGCATCATCTGGACATCCAAAATTTTGTACACACTAAAATATTTTTATTTTAGTGATCGGCGTGCAAAAATTCCATTCGTCGCTTAATTTGGTTCGTTTTCGCGTCCGTTTGAGTTTCGTCGTAATTAAACGAACAACGCGACCACGAGCCGACATCCGAGAGTTTTCCGAGCACATTTTGAGTCCTCTAAACTTTATTGACCTTGTAGAGCCTTGAAAATGGCTTAACAGGGGTCAAAAGGGCCTGAAATGAGCTTATTCTAGTACAGGGGCCAAAACTGTCAAAATGAGAAACTTGTTGGTCTGCAGGTCCTTGCGGACCGTATGCACTGGACCTTACGATCCGTAAAGCATGCCCAGCGACAGAAACTTTATTTTTTGCTGCTGTTTGATAATTCAGGGACTTTCATGCAATTCTCTTGTTTTGGGCTCCAAGTAAACGACTCTCCAAGAAATACCGGCTGTTCCTAACACTTGTATGGTCAGATTTCATTGCTTAGAGGCCAAATAACCACTTGTGATGATCTTGTTCATCCTCCACAACTATAAATAGCCATCAACTCTCACTTGCTTCCTTGCCCATTTCCTTCTTTTCTCCTCTACATCTGCTTTGGGGAGCTTTCTCATCTGATTTGGGAACTTATTCTTTGTAGAAAAGATAGCAAGGACCCTTAGTGCGCATTCTTTCATTCTTTTATTGCTTACTAGTTTAAAAAGTCAAACAGTGTTTGACTTTCAGTTAGACCAGTCAATTGGTCAAGTCAAAGTTCAATTGAACTTTATAACGTGATTGTAATCACGATGGTTATAATCCTTAGTGATAATACCTACTGATTACCACGTTAACTAGGCGTAGTGACGAGTCAAAGTTTCGGTCAAAATGCGTTTTAGCACGCATTTTGCAACGGAACTATTTTCGGGTATCAAAACCCATTGTTTTGATACCAAATCAGTTTTCTAAGTAGGTTAAACATGTTTTGACATGTTTAGCTCGTCACTATTAGTTTAGTGCTTGTTTAAGGTCGTAAGTTAAGCGGTCTAAACAACCGCTTAGACTTTCGAAACCGACCCGTTCGGTCAATCATTAGGATCCGACCAAGCTTGATAAGTGATCATAGTTGCATAGGGAATAACCACTGAGGTTATACCTTATGATCACATAGGATTGGTTAGTTATTTGTTAAGTAGCTTGTATGCCCATAAGAAATGACCAAAACGCCCTTTTGAAGCATAAATCCGTATTTTACATATGTGAACATGTTTTTGACATATAATCTGATTTAGTAACATGTTTAGGTATTATTGGGCATGTAAGACTTGACATAGCACATAGTTAACCATCCGAACATAGTTTTGCGCGAACGACGTGTTAAAGTAGCATAAGCTACCTTAATGGGTCGTAATGGGTCAAATGCACTTAGGATAGGTTCCGATTTAGAATGTATGCTTTGTTTAACCATATCCCATGAGTTCCAACACTCGTTGGTTTACAAGACCTCATTCTGTCCGATCTTCGATTTAGGGGTCGATTTATTTACTAGTGATCCAATTACTAGGTACTACTTGAATTTCCTTGGTTTGTCTGAGCTTCGCTAAGTTCTTTAGATCAAGGATACCCTTCATTCAATGTGAGTACATAGTTCCCCTATTTTACTATTTTCAATTGTTTTGGGGTGATTCATATGTATCAAAACGATTTTTGGATATTTTAACAATGGTTTCAAAAACGATTAAGATGGTTTATACTAAACTAATAACGATTTCGATAATGTCAACGAACTCGATGGTTGTAATTACATAACGAATGACATTCATTAGCATTGATCAAGCCGACCAGTATTAGGTTATGGTACCATAGGATCTGACAAATCGCGTTATCAGACTACACCCATGGTTATGTGTGGGGGTTATGTAGGTAACGACCGAATCTGATGATTGTTAACTTACCCTTTGGTGGTTTGTTAATACGAGAAACAAGGTAGTCGAGTCACGAAGGTTTGAATGTTATTAACGAGACGACCAAAAGTAGTTTCACAATTAAAACGAATACGATTTGGGGATGAGTTAAAACGATTTGGAACGACTTAAACGAGATAAAACGATTTGAACGAACGATTGGTTTGGGTTGTGATTAGGTAATGGGATGGGTGTAACATGATAGAAGCATGGTAGATACGCCGCTGGTACATCTTATATATAAGTGCTTTTATCATATTACATTTCATGTCATTATTTAGTTCACTTGGGTAACGATTTGAAACGATGTCACACAACGAGGTTTTCGAAATGAAATAAACCATACGAGTTTTATTAACGAGTTTTTAACGAGATGTTTTACGAATTGGTTTACTAAATCAAATGTTTTGGGGTTAAGAATTATGGCTACGAGATTTTATAAATTATAACCATCTTGATTTGAGTTGGTTAATCGTGTTGCAATATTATATATTTTTCAAAACAAGGTTTTCGAGGTATTGCAATATATATAAACGAGCCATAATTCCGCTACTCTTATAAAACCTATGTGTTCGCCAGCATTTCTTGCTGACTTTATTTTTTACATATGTTTCAGGTGATGTTGCGTGATGATTGCTAGGGAGCATGTTCACTTAGGATTTGGACGTGGCCTTAGTGACATAAAAACGATAGTAGACGATCTTTAATTTGTTTGTTTGGTTTTTAAGACAATATAATTTACTAAATGAATCAATAAAACGAAACTTTTAATTGCCATGGTTATGAAACGATGATTCTGTTACAACACTCCCCGACGTTTCCGCCATGGTTTTGTTGTTTTAACGTGGTCGGGGTGTGACAGAAGAGTTGGTATCAGAGCCAATGGTTATAGGGAATTAGGTTATTAGTAATGCTTTGACCTAGACTATAACTTTCTAGGACCCTAACGCAAGTATTCTTGCGTTTATATTTTAAAACAATATCGTCACCTATCTTTAGGTGATAACCACAACGAGAACACAATAACTAATCTGCTTCGAAAATTAATCATCTATCCTTGGATGATTTATTGTAAGGTTTTGAACCCTCTCAATTTTCAAAATCTCGTCAAAGTTTGGGTCTTATAATGTGAACACGTGCAAACTGGAAGAGTGAATGCCTGTACCCTGAGTTTTCTGTCTAAGGTTAGAGTGTTCGTACAAATCCGCAGTATCGGACCAGTCACTCTTACCTGGGAACTCTTGGGGTGAGTGTTCACTTATAGGCGAGCATGTCTTCAGTGATACATTAAATTGACCCATTTACTTTGATTTGTCACTGCGTGTCGTTTGTTTGTTCGAGGTAACAAACGAATGAATCGCCTTCCTTGTGTTTTGTCGATGTTTTCAATGCCTTTTTTCTTTTTTCCAATTGTCTATCCCGCTGGTGGACGAGCATTCAATCTGGATGCAAACGAGGCTCGAGCTGACAACCTCGTTGTCCATGGTACCTTGGTTGTTAACGGTACGTTTCTTGTTAACAATCAACTTGCATCTGTTCTTTTCGATTCTGGTACCGATAGGAGTTTTGTTTCGTTATCCTTTGAGCCTTTACTAGCGATACCTAAAACTAAACTAAGGAAACCCTTATCTGTTGAAGTTGCCGCTGGTAAACCTCTTGTTCTCGATTCTGTTATTCATGGTTGTCAATTGAACCTCGATAACCATCTTTTTCCCATTGACCTCGTACCGATGCAACTTGGGAGTTTCGACATTATCGTGGGGATGGATTGGTTAACCAAACAACATGCCGAGGTTGTTTGTTTCCATAAAATCATTCGTATTCCCCTTTCGTCTGGTGATGTCCTAGAAGTTCGTGGCGAGAAACCATCTGGTGGATTGAAACTCATGTCCTGTACGAAAGCCCAGAGTTATCTACGAAAAGGATATGTTGCTTTTCTGGACATGTCACCAAGGAGAAAGGCAAGAACAAGGGTTTTCAGGATATTCTGATTGTTCGGGATTTTCCAGAGGTGTTTCCTGATGAACTGTCTGGTTTGCCTCCAGTTCATCAAGTCGAGTTTCATATTGACCTTGTACCCAATGCCAACCCGATTGCGAAAGCACATTATCGTCTTGCACCGTCTGAGATGCAAGAGTTATCGAAACAGCTTCAAGAGTTATCCGATAAAGGATTCATCTGACCAAGTTATTCACCTTGGGGCGCTCCTGTCCTCTTTGTGAAAAAGAAAGATGGATCTTTTCGTATGTGTATCGATTATCGTGAGCTTAACAAGCTTACCATCAAGAATCGATATCCCCTACCTCGAATTGATGATCTCTTTGATCAGCTGCAAGGTGCTACCTATTTTTCTAAGATCGATCTGCGTTCTGGGTATCATCAGCTTCGTATATTCGAAGAAGATATTCCCAAAACTGCTTTCCGCACGAGATATGGGCATTACGAGTTCACTGTCATGCCTTTTGGTTTTACGAATGCTCTAGCTATCTTCATGGACTTAATGAATAGGGTCTGTAAACCTTATTTAGACAAGTTCATCATTATGTTCATCGACGATATTCTTATTTATTCAAAGTCTCAAGCTAATCACGAGCAACACCTTCGTTTGACATTGGAACTCCTTAAGAAGGAACAACTTTTTGCTAAATTTTCCAAGTGTGAATTTTGGCTTAAAGAAGTTCAGTTTTTGGGACATATTGTCAACGAGCAAGGTATTCATGTGGATCCATCCAAGATTGTAGCAATCAAGGATTGGAATACACCGACGACGCCTACTGAGATTCGATCTTTCCTTGGTCTACCTGGCTATTATCATCGATTTATTTCGAACTTCTCGAAGATTGCGGTTCCACTCACTGCTTTGACTCAGAAGAATAAGCCTTTTGAGTGGGGACCCAAACAAGAAGAAGCGTTCCAAACGCTGAAACAGAAGCTATGTGATGCTCCTGTTCTATCTTTGCCTGAGGGAAACGATGATTTCGTTGTCTACTGCGATGCGTCCAACTTAGGCCTTGGTTGTGTTCTTATGCAACGAGGCAAAGTTATAGCATATGCATCGAGACAATTGAAAGTTCACGAGAAGAACTACACGACTCATGATCTTGAATTAGGAGCTGTGGTTTTCGCGCTTAAAATCTGGAGACACTACCTCTATGGCACGAAGTGTGTGGTTTTCACATACCATAAAAGTCTCCAGCATATTCTTAATTAGAAGGAGCTGAACATGAGGCAACGACGTTGGGTCGAACTCCTGAACGACTATGATTGCGAGATTCGCTACCATCCCGGTAAGGTGAATGTCGTAGCCGATGCGCTTAGTCTAAAGGAGCGAGTCAAGCTTCATTCTGTTCGAACTCTATCTGATCTTCAAACTCGTGTTCTTCAAGCTCAGCAATCTTGTGTTTCACAAGATTTAATAGGTAAGGAATTACCACATCAGCTTGAGCTTAAACTCGAAGCGAAGGATGATGGTTTACTCTATTTCAAGGATTGTTTGTGGATTCCGAAACAAGATGATCTTCGCACTTTAGTGATGGACGAATCCCATAAGTCTCGATATTCTATCCATCCTGGTACTGATAAAATGTACAAGGATCTTCGTACTCAGTACTGGTGGCCTGGTATGAAGAAAGATGTTGCCTTGTATGTAGCGAAATGCCTAACTTGTCTCAAAGTCAAGGCTGAACATCAACGACCATCTGGTTTGCTCGTACAACCAGAGATACCAGTTTGGAAGTGGGAGAACATTGCTATGGATCTCATCACTAAATTACCACGTACATCAAAAGGTCATGATGCTATATGGATTGTTATCAATCGATTAACGAAGTCAGCTCATTTTATTCCGATTCACGAGGATCTATCTGCTGATAAACTTGCAAAGATTTATGTTGATGAGATTGTATCTCGACATGGTGTTCCTTTGGACATCATATCCGATCGTGATGCTCGATTTTCATCTCATTTTTGGAAGACCATGCAATCTGCTATGGGAACCCAACTAAATCTAAGCACTGCTTATCATCCCCAAACAGATGGACAATCTGATAGAACGATTCAAACTTTGGAGGATATGCTTAGAGCATGCGTGATTGACTTTGGTGGTAATTGGGACTCTCATCTGCCATTGATCGAGTTCTCTTACAACAACAGTTATCATACTAGCATTAAAATGGCACCATGCGAAGCTCTCTACGGTCGAAAATGTCATTCACCTGTTTGTTGGAACGAGACCGGTGAAGCTCAGCTTACTGGACCGGAGCTTGTTCTGGAAACAACAGACAAAATCAAGAAAATTCGCGATAATCTTGTGACATCTAGATGCCGTCAAAAGAGTTATGCGGATTTACGACGTAAGCCCTTAGAATTTCAAGTCGGAGACCATGTCCTACTCAAGGTGTCACCTTGGAAGGGAGTGGTGAGATTTGGAAAGAAAGGAAAACTTGCACCACGATATGTTGGACCATTTAAGATTGTTGAAAGAGTTGGAAAGGTTGCCTATCGACTAGAGCTACCTCCAGAGCTTGGAAATATCCATCTAACTTTCCACGTGTCCAATTTGCGAAAGTGTTTAGCTGACGCTGATCTTCACATTCCTCTCGACGAAATCCAAATCGATGAAACGATGCACTTTGTCGAGAAACCTGTGGAGATAGTGGACCGTACATACAAACAGTTGAAGAACAAACGAATTCATTTGGTCAAGATTCGCTGGGAATCCAAACGTGGCCCAGAGTTTACTTGGGAACGTAAGGACCAAATGAAGGTAAAATATCCGCAAATGTTCTCACAAGTTTCCTCTAGTTAAAATTTCGGGACGAAATTTCCTAAAGTAGGGGAGACTATGACAACTTTGCTCTGTAATTGATGTACAATGTAGAACAAGGTTAATTATCAATAAAACAATGTGCTTTGGTGTATTTATATGTGTATTTGTGTTTAATGATTTTACAATTCGATTCGATTTCGATTTCAAGCTCTAAATCGCTTTCTGGAAGGTTATACGCGCACTAATGCGTAAATATAACCAGTTTAATGTGACAAACACTTTGGAATAGTGACATAGGCTTAACATACCTAAAATAACCTTTACATAACTTAGAAATAAGTTTTGGATGGTTTGGTATGTTGAAAACAAGTCTATTCGATCGCAGGGACTATTTGTGTCAAACTGCAAAACTATACCGATTCATATGGTATCGAAGAGTCCGGAACTTGATCATAAGGTAAACATACCATAAATAACCTAAACATATCTTAGAAATAAGCTTTGAGGGGTTTGGTGTGCGAAAACATGCTTATTTGATCTTGCAGGGACTAAAAGTGTCAAAAACGACATAAGTTTGCATTTTCGCGCATATCTTACGTTCTGACCACATCTGGACATCCAAAATTTTTGTACAGACTAAACTATTTTTATTTTAGTGATCGGCATGCAAAAATTCCATTCGTCGCTTAATTTGGTTCGTTTTCGCGTCCGTTTGAGTTTCGTCGTAATTTAACGAACAACGCGACCGTACGACCAAACGACCCGACATCCGAGAGTTTTCCGAGCACATTTTGAGTCCTCTAAACTTTATTGACCTTGTAGAGCCTTGAAAATGGCTTAACGGGGGTCAAAAGGGCCTAAAATGAACTTATTCTAGTACAGGGGACAAAACTGTCAAAATGAGAAACTTGCTGGTCTGCAGGTCCTTACGGACCGTATGCACTGGACCTTACGGTCCGTAAAGCATGCCCAGTGACAGAAACTTTATTTTTGGCTGCTTTTTGACAATTCAGGGACTTTCATGCAATTCTCTTGTTTTGGGCTCCAAGTAAACGACTCTCCAAGTAATACCAGCTGTTCCTAACACTTGTATGGTCAGATTTCATTGCTTGGAGGCCAAATAACCACTTGTGATGATCTTGTTCATCCTCCACAACTATAAATAGCCATCAACTCTCACTTGCTTCCTTGCCCATTTCCTTCTTTTCTCCTCTACATCTGCTTTGGGGAGCTTTCTCATCTGATTTGGGAACTTATTCTTTGTAGAAAAGATAGCAAGGACCCTTAGTGAGCATTCTTTCATTCTTTTATTACTTACTAGTTAAAAAAGTCAAACAGTGTTTGACTTTCAGTTTGACCAGTCAATTGGTCAAGTCAAAGTTCAATTGAACTTTATAACGTGATTGTAATCACGATGGTTATAATCCTTAGTGATTATACCTACTGATTACCACGTTAACTAGGCGTAGTGACGAGTCAAAGTTTCGGTCAAAATGCGTTTTAGCACGCATTTTGCAACGGAACTATTTTCGGGTATCAAAACCCATTGTTTTGATACCAAATCAGTTTTCTAAGTAGGTTAAACATGTTTTGACATGTTTAGCTCGTCACTATTAGTTTAGTGCTTCTTTAAGGTCGTAAGTTAAGCGGTCTAAACAACCGCTTAGACTTTCGAACCCGACCCGTTCGGTCAATCATTAGGATCCGACCAAGCTTGATAAGTGATCATAGTTGCATAGGGAATAACCACTGAGGTTATACCTTATGATCACATAGGATTGGTTAGTTATTTGTTAAGTAACTTGTATGCCCATAAGAAATGACCAAAACGCCCTTTTGAAGCATAAATCCGTATTTTACATAGGTGAACATGTTTTTGACATATAATCTGATTTAGTAACATGTTTAGGTATTATTGGGCATGTAAGACTTGACATAGCACATAGTTAACCATCCGAACATAGTTTTACGCGAACGGCGTGTTAAAGTAGCATAAGCTACCTTATTGGGTCGTAACGGGTCGAAAGCACTTAGGATAGGTTCCGATTTAGAATGTAGGCTTTGTTAAACCATATCCCATGAGTTCCAACACTCGTTGGTTTACAAGACCTCATTCTGTCCGATCTTCCGATTTAGGCGTCGATTTATTTACTAGTGATCCAATTACTAGGTACTACTTGAATTTCCTTGGTTTGTCTGAGCTTCGCTAAGTTCTTTAGATCAAGGATACCCTTCATTCAATGTGAGTACATAGTTCCCCTATTTTACTATTTTCAATTGTTTTGGGGTGATTCATATGTAGCAAAACGATTTTTGGATATTTTAACGATGGTTTCAAAAACGATTAAGATGGTTTATACTAAACTAATAACGATTTCGATAATGTCAACGAACTCGATGGTTGTAATTACATAACGAATGACATTCATTAGCATTGATCAAGCCGACCAGTATTAGGTTATGGTACCATAGGATCTGACAAATCCCGTTATCAGAGGATATGTGTGGGGGTTATGTAGGTAACGACCGAATTTGATGATTGTTAACTTACCCTTTGGTGGTTTGTTAATACGAGAAACAAGGTAGTCGAGTCACGAAGGTTTGAATGTTATTAACGAGACGACCAAAAGTAGTTTCACAATTAAAACGAATACGATTTTGGGATGAGTTAAAACGATTTGGAACGACTTAAACGAGATAAAACGATTTGAACGAACGATTGGTTTGGGTTGTGATTAGGTAATGAGATGGGTGTAACATGATAGAAGCATGGGAGATACGCCGCTGGTACATCTTATATATAAGTGCTTTTATCATATTACATTTCATGTCATTATTTAGTTCACTTGGGTAACGATTTGAAACGATGTCACACAACGAGGTTTTCGAAATGATATAAACCATACGAGTTTTATTAACGAGTTTTTAACGAGATGTTTTACGAATTGGTTTACTAAATCAAATGTTTTGGGGTTAAGAATTATGGCTACGAGATTTTATAAATTATAACCATCTTGATTTGAGTTGGTTAATCGTGTTGCAATATTATATATTTTTCAAAACAAGGTTTTCGAGGTATTGCAATATATATAAACGAGCCATAATTCCGCTACTCTTATAAAACCTATGTGCTCGCCAGCATTTCTTGCTGACTTTATTTTTTACATATGTTTCAGGTGATGTTGCATGATGATTGCTAGGGAGCATGTTCACTTAGGATTTGGACGTGGCCTTAGTGACATAAAAACGATAGTAGACGATGTTTAATTTGTTTGTTTGGTTTTTAAGACAATGTAATTTACTAAATGAATCAATAAAACGAAACTTTTAAATACCATGGTTGTGAAACGATGATTCTGGTATAACACTCCCCGACGTTTCCGCTATGGTTTTGTTGTTTTAACGTGGTCGGGGTGTGACAAAAAACACCAAAAACTGAGTTTAATGCATGCAGGGGCCAATTCTGCCAAATCTTCAAACATCTCTCGCGGGGCACGTCAAACTTACCAGACATAAACAATGAATCTGGCTTTACAGCCTCTTTCAACTGGTTTTAATCCCTGATTTGGCATACCATTAGCTTGTTTTTGGACTCCCCTTGTATTCTAAACTATGGGCCACATGTGTATGGCCAAGATCATGCCTTGATCCTTGCAAAAACACATGCAATGATCTTGTTAATTCAAGGTTTCCTATAAATACCCATCAAGTTTGCCATTGTTCCTTGCTCAAATTGAATCAAATTTGCTCTAATTTGAAGCTCTCACTTGTGATGCTTCATACCTGAGCATTTTAGTTCAATTATTCCTAGCTTGGACCCATTGTAATCTTCTTTCATGCTTGTTTATGTTTTTCAAGCATGAAAGTCAAATAGTGTTTGACTTTCTGCTTTAACCATGAATTGGTCAAGTCAAAGTTCAATCGAGCTTTGCAACGTGAGCATAATCACGATGGTTATAGTCCTTTGTGACTATACCTACTGATTACCACGTCGATTAGTCGAAGTGACGAGTCAAAATTTCGGTCAAAATGCGTATTTATGCGCATTTTGCGACGAAGCTATTTTCAGGTATCAAAACACTTTGTTTTGATATCAAACCTGTTTCCTAACTTAGTTAAACATGTTTAACTCGTCACTTTTAGTCTAGTGCTTTTATAGGGTCGTAAG
The DNA here is from genome assembly GCA_030545235.1 of Helianthus tuberosus. Lineage (NCBI taxonomy): Eukaryota > Viridiplantae > Streptophyta > Magnoliopsida > Asterales > Asteraceae > Helianthus > Helianthus tuberosus. The sequence continues at coordinate 147,000,967 of CM060445.1, read as the reverse complement.
TCAAGCGGTCTTGACAACCGCTTAGACTTTCGAACCCGACTCGTTTGGTCGATCGTTAGGATCCGACCAAGCATATTTTGTGACCATAGTTATATAAGTTATATCCTTCCGAGGTTATACCTTATGGTCACTTAGTTTAATTAGTTGTATGATAGGTAGTTTATATGCCTTAGGTAAATGACCAAAATGCCCTTTTCATGCATAATTCGAATTTAAGCATATGTAACTTAAATTTTGTCACTTAAACTGATTATGCAACATATTTAAACATTTTAGGGCATATAATACTTGTCATAGGACTAGTTAGGCGTCTCAAACGCGTATTCGCGCGAACGACACGTTAAAGTAGCTTAGACTACCTTAACAGGTCGTAAGCACTTAGTATATGTTCCGATGTAGGCTTTGTTAAACCATATCACATGAGTTCCAATACTCATTTGGTTTACGAGACCTCATTCTACCCGATCTCCCGATTTAGGAGCCGATTTATTAACATAGTGATCCGATTACTAGGTGCCACTTGATTTCCTTGGTTTGCCCGAGCTTTGTTAAGTTCATTAGATCGAGGATACTTTGCAATTCAATGTGAGTACATAGTTCCCCTCTTTTACCGCTTTCAATTGTTTTGGGGTGATTCATATGTGCTAAACGACTTCGAGTTTTCTAAAACGAATGCTATAGTTTGTATTAAACACAACGATTTCAATTATATGAACAAACTTATTGGGATGTTGGTCGAAAGACAATTGAATTTCATTCATTAACTATTTTTTTAGCCGACCAGTAGTACGTTATGGTACCATAGGATATTATGATACCATAGGATCTGACAAATCCCGTTACTGGACTTTCACCATGGTTATGGGGGTAATGTGGGTAACGACAGAACTTGATGATTGTTAACCTACCCTTTGGTGGTTTGTTAATACGAGTTGAACGATTAGGACGAGTCACACAGGTTTGAATGTATTCAATAAAACGACCAAAAGTTAGTTTTCACAATTTAAACATGAACCCCTGGAACTATTGAACTATGTGAACTATTTGAACCACTGGAACTATCTGAACTATGTGAACGATTTGAACTATTGAACCATTGGAACTATTTGATCTATGTGAACTATTTGAACTATTTAAACGATTGGGACTATTTGAACTACTGAACGATTGTGTTATGGTAAGTGATTAGGTAACGGGGTGGGTGTAATATGATAAAATCATGGTGGATACGTCGCTGGTACTTCCTATATATAAGTGTTTTTAACACATTACATGTCGTTGCGTTATCTAGATCACTTGGACAAATGTTTTCAAAATGAAGTTACAATACAAGGTTTTATTATCGATATAAACCATTCAAAGTTTACTCTTAACGATGATTTACTATTTGGTTTACAAAAACAAATGTTTTCAGTTAAGATTCATGGCTACAATGGTTTTGGTTTACACGTATATCAACTTGTAAAAGTTGATAGAAACATACTGCAATATCAAACTCTTTTGTTTTCAAGGTACACACTCGATAACTCTCGTAGTTGGGCGAGGTATTGCAATATGAACTCAGGGCCTTGAATCTGACACACTCACAAAACCTATGTACTCGCCGGCATTTTTTTGCTGACGTATTTTCACATATGTTTCAGGTACCGTAGTTTGATGATGATTATGATACATGCTCACATAGGAATGGACGAGGCCTTAGTGACTTAATAACAATGAAAGTCAATATGTTCATGTTTTGCTTTTGATATTCGAGACAATGTAATAAGCTTAATTCAATAAAACGAAACTTCAATCCATGTGTTGTGAAACAATGATTCTGTTACGACACTCCCTGGCGTTTCCGCCATGGTTTGTTGTTTTAACGCGGTCGGGGTGTGACAGAAGAGTTGGTATCAGAGCTCATAGTTATATGAAATTAGGTTATTAGTAATGCTTTGACCTAGACTATAACTTTCCTAGGACCCTAACACAAGTTATCTTGTGTTTAGTCTTAAAACAATACCGTTGCCTATCTTTAGGTGACAACCACAACAAGAACACGAATTACGAATCCGACTTGAAAACTAATCATCTCTTCTTAGATGATTTATTATAAGGTTTTGAACCTTCAAATTTTTCAAAATCTCGTCAAAGTTTGGGTCTTATTAATGTGAACACGTGCAATCTGGAAGGGTGGGTGCCTGTATCCCGAGTTTTCTGTCTAAGGCTAGAGTGTTCGTAGAAATCCACATAATCAGACCAGTCACTCTTACCTGGGAACTCTTGGGGTGAGTGTCCACTTATAGGGTAAAGCATGTCTTCGCGATACATTATAAGGACCTATTTACTTTGTTCAGCCTCTGTACGTCGTTTGTTTATTCGAGGTAACGAACGAATGATCGGCTTCCTTATGTTTCGTCGATATCTTCGATTCCTCTTTTGTCCATTCAAATGACAATCTCACTCGTTTCTCATGTTTTCTTATTCTTTTTAGAAAATACCACCTAGACGCGATCAAACTAAGAATGCTGCCCTCACAGCCACAATCGTTCAGCAGATGGCTGTTGTGATTCCGAACCTCATTACCTAGATAAACCAAGCGAATAATAATAACAACAATAACAATGCTCAATTTGATTTCAAAACGTTCAATTCAGCTAAACCTTTGAAATTTTCTAGGTCTCAAGGAGCAACTGCACTCCTACAATGGTTTGAGAATTTAGAAAGCACATTCCGACATGTTCAGTGTCTAAATGAGTGAAAGGTTGAATTCGCATCTAGTGTTTTTGAGAAACGAGCATTAACATGGTGGAATGGCGTGATGAGAGATAGGGGTTCCAATGTGGCATTAGCTCAAACCTGGGAAGAGCTTCGAACTCTAATGATGAAGGAATTATGTCCTCGTCATGAAATAAGGGCACTGGAAAGGGAATTCGACGATCTTAAACAAGATAGTGGTGAGCATCAAGCCTACACGGATCGATATGAGGAACTAAGTCTGTTATGTCCAACCATGGTTACGCCTTTGGATAAGGCAATTGAAAAGTACATTGATGGCCTCCCTGACTCAGTTCAAGACATTGTTACTGGTAGCAACCCTACTACAGTTAGACAGGCCATTGAGCTATCAGCTACCCAGACTGAATCTCAGATCAGGAAGGGTAAACTTCTCCAAAAAGGCGACAAGAAACCAACCGATGAAACGAAACCAAAGGATAAGCGGACTGAATCCTCCAAGAAGTCAAAGAAGCGTAAGGCTTCCTAGAACTTCGCCGTGGTTGCTCAAAACAATCAAGCTATCCCTAACCAACCAGCTCAACCCCCTGCTAAGAAGCCATACAACGGAACTGCACCTCTGTGCAACCAATGTAACCTTCACCATCATGCTAATGTGCAGCGCCGCAAATGCCTAAATTGTGGACTTGTTGGTCACACAGCTAGGGTTTGCCGAGCTGCGGCTACAAAAAATCAAGTTGACAACAACCCTGCTCAAGCTCATTTTCCACCAGGTTCTTGCTACAACTGTGGCGAGATGGGCCATTTCAGAAACAATTTCCCAAAGCTTGTTAATGCAAATCCAGCACGTGGATGAGCATTCGACTGACTGGAAGACGATGCTGCTTAGAAACAATCGAACTTTATGTATTATTTTCCTTTTGTTATCCTGGAACTATGAAACAAATATTTTGGTTTATAAATAAACATTTATTTGCATTACGATGTACGAAAATAAGTGTGGTTACATGTATGAATGACATATCCCTTCGATACCGACACCAAGGAACCGTGTCCCTTGCAAGACAAACTATTCTCATAGTTCTTCTATTTTAAGATCGCTCGCGATCCCCAAATCCTAAGTACTCATTTCTTCTAAGAAACGAAGTACAATTTACAAGTTACAACTCTGGACGAATACTGACGTGATTGTCGTGGGTCACGCAAATTTAATCCCAAAAACAACTATAGATAGCGGTAATAGGGTATCGAACTCAGGGAGTATGTGGAAAGTGTGTTGTTTTTATAGCCTTGCGATTAAACTACAATTAACCTAATTTGCAGAAAATAAAGATCAATGAATTTGGATTGTTGTTTGAGAAAACTAAATTAAAAACTAATTGCAAATCAAATTGGTTGTTAAGCAGATTAAGAGAAAGCGATCATCCTAAACTTCCGGTTTGCTTTTGACAATTGTGTTAAATTCACTAGAAAGAATCACATAGACATGATTCATGTATGATTGTTTGTTGTGATAAAAGGAAACTAAGTACTCGGATTATGAAAATGCGAGGTTGTTACCCGATAATCAATTGATTAATATCTAACCCTAATCCCTCCCGTGATATCTCGATTGTTAGCAACACCAAGAACGTACGATTTAGGATATGATTATAACATCAATCAACAATTTACAAACAAACATTCACACACCATAATAAACATATGCATTGCAAGTCTATTATTCTAGAAATACGAATCAAAACACAAAAGTCATAGACAAACCTTCAATTCAGGATGATCACCACAAGTTTAGCCGGACATAGCTTGGTGAATCATCATAACAACAAGTTTAGTTGTCACACCCCGACCACGTGGAACAACCAAACGTGGCGGAAACGTCGGGGAGTGTTGTAACAGAATTAATTGTTTCAAATCCATGGCAATTGAAGTTTCGTTTTATTGATTAAAAAGTGTTACAAAGTCTTAACAAACAAAGAAATACAACATAATTAACTAGTCTTGCATCTTTTATTGTCACTAAAGCCCAAGTCTGCCTATGTGTATCTTGATCATCTTATGCAACAACTCCTGAAAAACACATGTGAAAATAGGTACGTCAGCATAAAAATGCCTGTGAGATACATAGGTTTTGTGAAAATAGGTTCATGACTTGTGTTTGAGAAAATGTTTAGTCATGAACCTTGTAATTTGCTTTGTCTTGTAAATCGTTTGAAAAACAATAAGTTCAGATGATATGTATAAATAAGAGAATAATGTATGGTTAAATGAATAACCATGTAAAATGAGTTTGTATACGATAAGTTGTTTGTAAACAATGTCTTGTGAAAAGTATGTTATTTGTATAAAATGTTATATGTCTCAAATTGAAATGATTCAAACAACGCTACGATATGTAACACCATACAAACACTTATATATAGGAAGTACCAGCGGCGTATCCACCATGCTTGTATCATATTACACACGCCTCGTTACTTAATCACTTACTCAAACCAAACCAACAATGTAAGATGTCTATGTTTAAACCAATTGCCAATTGTATTGGAATAATATGTCAAAATGTTTATGTGTCCAATGTAAATCATGTAATGTGTAACCAATGTGATTTGTATAAATAAATGTAAGATTAAACAAATAACCTTATAGTAGCATATTAAAAGTATACTTTGGATTTGTAAGTAACATATTAAAATATGTTTTGGTTTCATAAATAACATATCAAAATATTCTTTTGATGTGATAAATAACATATTAAACTATGTTTTGGTTTTGTAAATAACATATCAAAATATGCTTTGGATGATTAACAAAATATATGTTGGTTTTGTACAATACCACACATGAGAGTATATCAAACTATACTTTAATAGTGTGATTTGAGAATTCATTCAGACCTAGTGCATCAAAATACACCTTTGAGACTATAGGGATACCACAAAGGAAATCCCTATTTGGATGGAGAAACAAATTGGTTTCAGACATTCCATGACAACAGGAATGGGGTGTCTAATCCTATAGCGCTATATCATACTAACAATCGGTCTGGTGAACATAAAATAAGTACAATACAACATTTTATTTTATGTTCTTTGAGAAATCAATGCTTAAATCATAGATAGTCATTCAATTTGTCAATAGATAAGTAATAACATGTATAATCAATTATACTTTTGGAAAACATGAAAGTAACAGATAGGTACACATGCTTCACCCCAAAACAGTTTGGAAAACAGTAAAATAGGGGAACTATGTACTCACCTGAGAGTGCTCAGTAGTCCTTGAGTAACAACCAAACAATGCTAGAGATCACGGAAATCAACGGCACCTAATATAGGTAACTATGTTAATTAACCGGACCTAAATCGGAGGACATAGATAGAATGAGGGTTCGTAAACCAAACGACTGTGGAGACTCGTATCATATGATTTAACAAAGCCTACATACTAAATGAAACCTATCCTATGTGTTTTCGACCCATCGCGACCCATTAAGGTAGCTTATGCCACTTTAACGCGTTGTGTGCGCAAAAGCGCACTCGGACCGCCTAACTAGTCCCATGACAAGTGTTATATGCCTATACATGTTACATAATCAGTTATGTGACAAACGTTTAGGTTACATATGCTTAATTACCAATTATACATGAAAAGGGTATTCTGGTAATTTACCTAAGGCATATAAACTACCTATCATACAACTACTTAAACGATGTGACCATAAGGTATAACCCCGGAAGGTTATTCCCTACACTATGGTCACCTAATGTATTTGGTCGGATCCTAATGATCGACCAAACTGGGTCGGGTTCGAAGGTATAAGCGATTTATCAGATCGCTTACCCTTACGACCCTAGACAACGTGGTAATCAGTAGGCATAGTCCCAAGGGAATATGACCATCGTGATTACAATCACGTTGCGAAGTTCTAACGAACTTCGCATTGACCATAAGCTGGTCAACGCTGAAAGTCAAACAAAGTTTGACTTTCGGACTCGAAAAGCAATAAAAGAAAGGAAAAGAACGAAAGAATACTTACGAAGGGTCCCCGAATGCTAATCTAGATCACAATAACTCAGGTATGAAACAATGGTTCCAACTTAGAGTCACTTAGATCAGATTCTAGTGATTTTTGAAGTTAAGTGGGTTGGGTATTTATAGGAATACCCGAACCGTTAAGATCGTTTGTCGAATATCGTGCCTTAATCGTATCCGTACAAGTGTCGGAAAGTTATGGTGCCTAAAATCCATCCTTATCAGCTGACTAAGCATTTTAAAATGTGTGGTGGTGGATCAACCAGCTGCAAACTGCTCTTAAATGCAGTTAATCTGGTCCAGAAGTCGGACGCGGCCCGCTTCAGGATGTGAAGAAACTCAGGCGGGCCGCCTGGGAGTCACAGATCAGATCAGAGTTTCAGAAATGACAGTTTCAGTCCCTGTTGGTGTTTAAGGCCATTTCCGACACTTCTAAGGCCCGTAAAGCCAACTTTAAGGCCCTAAAATGATGCCTAAACATTGTGGACATGAAACATGCTCAAAAATATGTCGGATGTTGGTTCGTTTGGTCGTACGAACGCGATGTTCGCTTAATTACGACGGAATGCGCACAAGCGCGAAAAACGATCCAAATTACGCGACGAATGGATTTTTCTTATGGCGAACACTAAAATATAATATAGTCATGCTTACATAAATTTTTGGATGTCCGGATGTATTCAGAACGTAAGTTATGCGCGAAAATGCAAACTTATGCACTTTTTGACACTTTTAGTCCCTGAATGACACAAAAGTTTATTTTAGCACACCGAACCCCTCAAAGCCTATTTCTAAGCTATGTAAAGGATATTTAAGGTGTGTTTAACTTATGGTCATGTTCCGGAATGTCTGTTACAGTTCAAATTGGCATACTTTCGCAGTTTGTCAAGTTTAGTCCCTGTAAGCGAATTAACTTGTTTTTGTCATACCAAAGCCTTCAAAACTTATTTCTAAGTTATGTAAAGGTTATTTAAGATATTTTAAGCCTATTTCACTATTCCGGAGTGTTCGTTGGATTAAACTGGTTATATTTACGCATCAGAGCGCGTATAACCCTCCAGAAAGCGATTTAAAGCTTAAAATCGAACAAGAGTTGATATGTGCAAACGATACACATATTTTTACAAATCCCAAATATGAAATACAATATTTCATTGGTTTGGCATTTTTTTGATGGTTGAAGTGACACAGGTGTCACATTAGTGTTCATAGGAATCGAAAACATAAACCCAATGTTAGAAAAATTGTTTGCAACCAAGCAAGAACAAGCAAAATCGCCCCTAGGATGCTCCAAAACCGACCAATGATGAGAACAGGTGAAAAGACACCCATAAACCGACTTAATGATGGCAGTTACAAAATTGATCGCAGACGCCACCGTAATTTACGGTCATACCGTAAATTACGGTACACTTCATAATGTTACGGTGAGACTTGTCTGTTTTACGGTGGGATAATGGCCAAATTCATGTCCACCGTAAATTACGGTGGGATCGTAACTTACGGTGACACCTCTTTTCTTTGTGCCTCTTGAAGTGTCAGCCCACATGTGACATATGATGATACATGTGACATATGATGATGTTCTCCAAAGTCTTCTATGTTGACTCCTTCCTATATTCACGTGAACCCCTCAAATACATATGCCGTCCAAAAGTCAGCCGCCCCCTTCTAATTCATAATGATGATGTTTGTTGAGTGTGTTCTTTTCCTTGGCTCATATGTGCGGCCCAATCAAAAAAAACTCCAAGTCAAGATGGCGGCCCAATGGATGTAGTTGTCCAAATAAGAAGTCCACTTGATGAGTCTTTCAACCTGCTGATGTCGGTGTGATGATAATGTTATAGTGTTCCAAACCAAAAGTCAAAACCCTCACATAAATGATAATGATGATGGCTGCCAAGAGATCATGTGAATGTTGATGATGATGATGATTGATTATCAAGTCCAAACCTCATGTGCACCTGACAATATGTGTCGCCCCCCTAAAATCCACTCAAGTCCGGCCCAATCCAAAGTAAATGGCTGCATATAAGCCCAAGTCCCATGTGCTGTTCACATCAACATGTGCATTTTTCCTTTGCTCATCTTTAAATCTTTTACCGGGACCACACAACAGACATTCCACTTCGTCTCTAAACCCGTTAACTTTCTCAACTTAAACAATTAACCTGCAAAACCACAATTTCTCGTAGTTATCTTATTCACGATACATAACTATGTAAAAGATGGGATATGCACGTAATTAGCTCAATTAAGGGTTGTCCTACGGACCACCCGTCACATCCCCACACTTACCCGTTGCTTGTCCCAAGCAACCCATTCAAAAACTATTTCAAAACTAAAGCGATCAAACATGCAAACCAAGCTAAAATATATCATCCTTTTACTAACTTTCAATCATACCACAAGACACACCCCTCACAAAAACTCTCGGTGACAAGAAATATTAGCACATAATGCAAAACCACACAATGCGTGTGTGTGTGCGCGACAATAAGCTTGTATACAAATCAAGTTTCCTCCTAACAAATATCTAACATGCTTTAGAATCAAAGGGACTTGCGGGTTGTAACGGGGCTAGGTGCAAAGGTTGGAAAATGGTGGAATACATATAAAAGAGCTAATTGATTTGACCCGGCTTTTTATATCTATTACTACGAAGCAAACACCAAATATATACAAAACTTCTTCAACATCTCAACTACTATTACAATTAAATACTTCTTTTTGTATTTTTCTCATATTTTTCTTTTTTTTCTTTCTTTTCTTTCTTTTTTTTTTCATATTTTTTCATTTTTTTTTTCATAACACATCAAACTCAACAATATATACAAGAACATCAATACTACATACTAAATCTCCTAAACCGGGTCATCTCAATAGGTAAAATTTTGTAGGAAGTAGGTTTGGGTCACAACCGAATGGTATAAGGCTCAAACATGGCTTTCTAAAGACCAAACCCCCACCCCTCACAAAACCAAGCTCATATATGTAAAGTATGAGGTCCAACCCACCAATCCCGCACTCTCACACATCTAGACGAGGCTACCTAAAAGTCCCCTATCATTTCCAAAAGCATGCTAATTCTAGGATTTAACAAGAATTCGTACACAAGTTCTATTAACACAATAAACACACACCGCCACTCAAAACAAAGAAAGCATCATTAATAATCATATGTGGCTCAAACACTCACCAAGAAATGACTAGGAATGGGTGTCGGTGTGTCAAATGACACAATATCAAGTTTTCAAATTTTGACAATTTTCGCTTGGCTTCACAAAAACAATTTTCGCTTGGCTTCACAAAAATTTTTAAAACTCCCAAAAATTTCCCCCATCCCCACACTTGGGATACATTGTCCCAATGTATGGTTTTGAGGAAAAGATCGCTTTAACCAAGAACATCAACAATTGCTTATACTCTTAAACCCCAAATTTCTTTTTTTTTTTTTTAATTATTAAAAACACCACCAATTCCTTCACAACCCATAAACTAAACACATCAAAACACCACCCAACCGCCCAACCAAAAACTTAAACATGAATATATACAAAGGGGCACAAGATGAGAACAAGACACGACCTGATTAGTAAATCAGCAGTGTCGGTAGTGATGCAGCTGCAGTGATCGAACCGGTTCAAAAACATCTCTTAGATTCGCCGATATCTCAACAGGGATGTTGCCAAACATCCCCACACTTGAATCATTGCATCCGCGAGGGTTGAAACGTAATAACCTGCCAACACACAAACACAACACCAAAACAAAACCAAACAAAGCAAAACAAAACAAAACAAAACACAAATACAATACTCTACATCCTCGGGCTGCCTCCCGAGAGCGCTAAGTTTAAAGGTCTTCAGCCAGACCATACCTGATATGCGTTATGGTGGTCTTAATGCACACTTACCCGCAACATTTCCAACAAATGCCCGGAAATTTACATGCCATCTCCATAGATTTGTCAGTCTATTTGGCATGTTAAAGCTGCTCCTGCGGGCTTTGCTAGTCCACTTCATGACATATACCTTAATGTCTGGTAGTTTCACCCTTCTCATCTTGTTCCTCGAACCCTCTTCCCCACACTTGTTAATTTGAATTATGGGAAGAGGTTCGGTACACATATCCATCCCATCAGCCTGCTCTACCTCATAATCTGCACACATCATCTGATCTACAAGTGACTCTTCATCAGATAAAGGACTCATTGGTGTGGTATTATCCTCCACAACCTCCTCCTTCATGTGAGAATAATCTCTAATATCGTCAGGTAATGGTGAGAGGCGTTCTTCTATCTCTATCTTCAATTTTAAAGTATGACACTTAGAAACTTAGCAGCTGATTCGGTCTTCATCGGACAGGTTGGGTGTTGCTAAATATTGCTCAAGTTTGGACAAAGTTACTTCCAATACAGCAAGCTCTTTTTCCTCCTCGGTCTCATAAACATAAACACCCTCGGGCTCAGAATATTCTTCGGGATGATATTGTCGATATCCCTGATACGGTCTATAGATGCGCGCTTCCATCATCTTTTTATTCCAATACTTCGGGTTTTCCGAATACACCGGGCACACATCATAATCATAAGTGTGATCGCGACCGCAACAAAAACATAGACCATCCATCCTTGCCTCATAATAAACTTCCTCGTCCCGATCGTATCCATATGAATAATAGTCATCCTCCATTTCTGATTCATAATCGTCAACGTATGATGGAGGTGGAAGCTGTGAAACATAAGACACCGGTTTTCCATGTGCCCTCCTGTAGTGAGCCTCGTGGCAACCAATACATAGATGTCGTGGACCCCCGCACAATCTACATGTAAATAAGCTGAAATTTGTGTAATGCCCTGTCATCCTGCACAACACAACACAACTCAACTACCAAGTGTAAATCATGAACATAAAAGAAATCTTTTTGGTTTTTTTTTTTTTAAAATTTTTTTCTTTTAAATTTTTTTTTCAAACTAATACACAAGATAACACACGTTGCGCACTACTCCCCGGCAACGGCGCCAAAATTTGACGTGATTGTCGTGGGTCACGCAAATTTAATCCCAAAAACAACTATAGATAGCGGTAATAGGGTATCGAACTCAGGGAGTATGTGGAAAGTGTGTTGTTTTTATAGCCTTGCGATTAAACTACAATTAACCTAATTTGCAGAAAATAAAGATCAATGAATTTGGATTGTTGTTTGAGAAAACTAAATTAAAAACTAATTGCAAATCAAATTGTTTGTTAAGCAGATTAAGAGAAAGCGATCATCCTAAACTTCCGGTTTGCTTTTGACAATTGTGTTAAATTCACTAGAAAGAATCACATAGACATGATTCATGTATGATTGTTTGTTGTGATAAAAGGAAACTAAGTACTCGGATTATGAAAATGCGAGGTTGTTACCCGATAACCAATTGATTAATATCTAACCCTAATCCCTCCCGTGATATCTCGATTGTTAGCAACACCAAGAACGTGCGATTTAGGATATGATTATAACATCAATCAACAATTTACAAACAAACATTCACACACCATAATAAACATATGCATTGCAAGTCTATTATTCTAGAAATACGAATCAAAACACAAAAGTCATAGACAAACCTTCAATTCAGGATGATCACCACAAGTTTAGCCGGACATAGCTTGGTGAATCATCATAACAACAAGTTTAGTGTTCATAGGAATCGAAAACATAAACCCAATGTTAGAAAAATTGTTTGCAACCAAGCAAGAACAAGCAAAATCGCCCCTAGGATGCTCCAAAACCGACCAATGATGAGAACAGGTGAAAAGACACCCATAAACCGACTTAATGATGGCAGTTACAAAATTGATCACAGACGCCACCATAATTTACGGTCATACCGTAAATTACGGTACACTTCATAATGTTACGGTGAGACTTGTCTGTTTTACGGTGGGATAATGGCCAAATTCATGTCCACCGTAAATTACGGTGGGATCGTAATTTACGGTGACACCTCTTTTCTTTGTGCCTCTTGAAGTGTCAGCCCACATGTGACATATAATGATACATGTGACATATGATGATGTTCTCCAAAGTCTTCTATGTTGACTCCTTCCTATATTCACGTGAACCCCTCAAATACATATGCCGTCCAAAAGTCAGCCGCCCCTTCTAATTCATAATGATGATGTTTGTTGAGTGTGTTCTTTTCCTTCGCTCATATGTGCGGCCCAATCAAAAAAAACTCCAAGTCAAGATGGCGGCCCAATGGATGTAGTTGTCCAAATAAGAAGTCCACTTGATGAGTCTTTCAACCTGCTGATGTCGGTGTGATGATAATGTTATAGTGTTCCAAACCAAAAGTCAAAACCCTCACATAAATGATAATGATGATGGCTGCCAAGAGATCACGTGAATGTTGATGATGATGATTGATTATCAAGTCCAAACCTCATGTGCACCTGACAATATGTGCCGCCCCCCTAAAATCCACTCAAGTCCGGCCCAATCCAAAGTAAATGGCTGCATATAAGCCCAAGTCCCATGTGCTGTTCACATCAACATGTGCATTTTTCCTTTGCTCATCTTTAAATCTTTTACCGGGACCACACAACAGACATTCCACTTCGTCTCTAAACCCGTTAACTTTCTCAACTTAAACAATTAACCTGCAAAACCACAATTTCTCGTAGTTATCTTATTCACGATACATAACTGTGTAAAAGATGGGATATGCACGTAATTAGCTCAATTAAGGGTTGTCCTACGGACCACCCGTCAAATACCCAAAATACCACTTTAAATCCTTAATTGGATACCTAAGGGTACTTCCGTAAGTCCTTAATTGGTCTTACGCAATATGCATATCATATCTTCCTAATTTCACGATATTTTACACAGCATGTGATTTTGAAAAGATTATACATGTTTTCAAAAACCTCATACATAATTTCAAAATCATTCTTAAATCATTTTATAAACATATTTTCCTATGATACCTAGTACATGGTTTCAAAACATTATATAAGGTTTTCAAAAACATATCTTTAAAGACTTCATGCACAGCTTTCAAAAACAAATTTGCTCGTATGTTGTCTTAGCATACGTAGTACGCGATTTTCATGAACACTCTGCTTCGTATGCTGACTTAGCATGCTTAGCACAATGAACCCAAGGATCCATTTGCTTCATATGTTGTCTTAGCATATCTAGCACCTTGATTTCAGAAACACTATACTTTGTATGTGGTCTTAGCATACTTAGTACAAGGTTCCTAAACTTTTCCCACTATACGAATTCCGAATCCTTATGGGATCTTCTTATCTTCATAGTTAGATCCTTGTGGATGTTTAAAGCGCAAAACCAAAGTCCTTAATTGGATTCTTTGTGTGCTTAAATACGAATGTTACGATTCTTTGAGAACGAAACCATATCCTTATAAGATCATCCTATCCTTGTAGATAGATTCTTGAGGATGTTTAAAGTACTAGTTGAAGTCCGTGGATTAGATTCCTGGTGTACTTTGAATGCATGTACAAATCAACAACAAGATTATAACAATTCAATAACAAGCTAATAACGAGTTGATAACGAAGTGGACAATTGTGTGACTATTATGTGCTTACGTGTTTATGTGTTGACCTAATCAAAGAAACTCTATGGTAATCTAGTCAAAGTTATCTCAAGATTGTTTGACAAATTTTATCCCCTACACATAATAAAATAAACTGTGTGGACTGTGCAAGGAATTACGTAATTATGGATGCATACATAATTATGGAATTCAGTGCACAGAAACCACAACAAGTTTTGTCATGTATCAACTTAAACAAGAAACAAAAGTTAACTATATTCATTTCCGTTTCTGATGAAGTACCCACTGAGGAAAAATGAACTAGCTATTCATTTTTCACTTCTAAAAGAGATATCCACTAGGAAATGAATAATCTATTTGTGAACCATGTTCATTTTGATTTCTGATGAAGTATCCGTTCATTTTCGCTTCTGCAGAAATATCCACTGAGGAAAATGAACAAATTCATTCCATTTCTGGTGAAGTATCCACTGAGGAAAATGAATTGATCATTCATTTTCACTTCTAAAGAAATATCCACTGAGGGAATGAATAATCCTGCATTAATTTTTGTCATTTTTATTTCTGATGAAGTATCCGCCGAGGAACATGAACTATCCATTCATTTTCTCTTCTGAAGAAATATCCACTGAGGAAAATGAATAAATTCATTCTATTTCTGGTGAAGTATCCACTGAGGAAAATGAATTATCCATTCGTTTTTACTTCTAAAGAAATATCCACTGAGGGAATGAATAATTCCGCATTAATTTTGTCATTTTCGTTTCTGATGAAGTATCCACTGAGGAACATGAACTATCCATTCATTTTCGCTTCTGAAGAAATATCCACTGAGGAAAATGAATAGACTCATTCCGCTTCTGATGAAGTATTCACTGAGGAAAATGAATTATCAATTCATTTTCGCTTCTGAAGAAATATCCATTGGGGAATGAAGAATCCTATATTGATTCTTTCATTTTCACTGCTGACGAAGTATCCACTGAGGAAAATGAATCATCCATTCATTTTTGCTTCTGAATAAATATCCATCGGGGAAATGAATACTCTTTACAATAATCCTTCATTTCCACTTCTGACGAAGTATCCACTGAGGAAAAATGAATTATCCATTCATTTTCACTTCTGAAGAAATATCCATCGGGGAAATGAATAACTTAGTCAACAATTCTTCATTTTCGTTTATGATAAAAGTATCCATTGGAGAAAATGAATTATCCATTCATTTCCGCTTTTGAAGAAATATCCATTGGAAATGAATAACCTATCCGTCTTTCATTTCCACATTTGACGAAGAATCCATTGGAGAAAATGAATCATCCATTCATTTTCTCTTCTGAAGAATATCCACTGGAGAAATGAAATACAAATCCTTACAAGATCTTTCTATCTTAATAGTTAGACTCTTAAAGGATACTCACAGAACTATTGGTTAGTTTGATCTTTATCATTAATCAAATCTCTCGTTCCCACTTCCTACCTTATCTAAGGAAGCACCCACTAGGGAACGATAAAGTTATGCCTTACGTGGAAATCCTTTATGGGTTACTCTATGCAAATAGATAACGCCCTAGATTCCCTGCAAGACGACTGTTTAACACAATTATTCACACAGACTCCTTGGAATAAATTTCGGGACGAAATTTCCTAAAGTAGGGGAGACTGTGACATCTGTGCCTCTACGACCATCATACAAATACAAAACCAATGAAATCTTGTGTTTCATACTTGGGATTTGTATAAATACATGAGACATTTGCACATGTCAATTCTTGTTCGATTTCAAGCTTTAAATCGCTTTCTGGAAAATTATACGCAAACTGATGCGTAAACATAATCAGTTTAACGCAGAAAACACTCCGGATCAGTGACATAGGCTTAACATACCTTAAATAACCTTTACATAACTTATAAATAAGTTTTGAAGGGTTTGGTGTGTTGAAAACAAGTTTATTCGATCGTAGGGACTATTTGCGACAAATTGCAAAACTATGCCGATTCACATAGTAAGGAACATTCCAGAACTTGATCATAAGCTAATCATACCCTAAATACACTTTACATAGCTTTGGAATAGGCTTTGAGGGGTTCGTTATGCGAAATTATGCTTATTTGATCAATAGGGACTAAAAGCGTCAAAAAGTGCATAAGTTTGCATTTACGCGCATATCTTATGTTCTAAACATATCCGGACATCCAAAAATTTTTGTAATCATTAAAATATTTTATTTTAGTGATTGGAATGCAAAAATACCATCCGTCGCGCAATTTGGATCGTTTTCGGGTCTATTCGAGTTTTCGTCGTAATTAATCGAATAACGTGACCGTACGACCAAACGAACCGACATCCTAGATGTTTTCAAGCATATTTTAAGTTCCCTATACTTTAACTTCATTATTGAGCCTTAAAATGGGGTTAACGGGGATTAAAAACATCAAAACCTGAGTTTAATGCATGCAGGGGCCAATTATGCCAAATCTTCAAACATCTCTTACGGGGCGCGTAAGCCATAGTTGGCTTCTACGTGAGGCGCAACAGACTCACCAGACAGAAAGAATGAATCTGGCTTTACAGCCTGTTTCCACTGGTTTTAATCCCTGATTTGGCATACCATTAGCTTGTTTTTGGACTCCCCTTGTATTCTAAACTATGGGCCACATGTGTATGGCCAAGATCATGCTTTGATCCTTCCAAAAACACATGTAATGACCTTATTAATTCAAGGTTTCCTATAAATACCCATCAAGTTTGCCATTATTCCTTGCTCAAATTGAATCAAATTTGCTCTAAGTTGAAGCTCTCACTTGTGAAGGCTTCATACCTGAGCATTCTAGTTCAATTCTTCCTAGCTTGGACTCTTTGTAAGCTTCTTTCATGCTTGTTTATGCTTTTCAAGCATGAAAGTCAAACAGTGTTTGACTTTCTTCTTTGACCATGAATTGGTCAAGTCAAAGTTCAATCGATCTTTGCAACGTGAGCGTAATCACGATGGTTATAGTCCTTTGTGACTATACCTACTGATTACCACGTCCATTAGTCGAAGTGACGAATCAAAATTTCGGTCAAAATGCGTATTTATGCACATTTTACGACGAAGCTATTTTGGGTATCAAAACATTTGGTTTTGATATCAAACCTGTTTCCTAACTTAGTTAAACATGTTTAACTCGTTACTTTTAGTCTAGTGCTTGTATAGGGTCGTAAGTCAAGCGGACTTGACAACCGCTTAGACTTTCGAACCCGACCCGTTTGGTCAATCGTTAGGATCCAACCAAGCATATTTTATGACCATAGTTGTATAGGGAATAACCTGCCGAGGTTATATCTTATGGTCACTTAGTTTAATTAGTTGTATGATAGGTAGTTTATATGCCTTAGGTAAATGACCAAAATGCCCTTTTCATGCATAATTTGAATTTAAGCATATGCAACTTAAATTTTGTCACTTAAACTGATTATGCAACATATTTAAACATGTTAGGGCATATAATACTTGTCATAGAACTAGTTAGGCGTCTCGAACGCGCATTCGCGCGAACGACACGTTAAAGTAGCGTAGACTACCTTAACGGGTCGTAAGCACTTAGGATAGGTTCCGATTTAGGATGTAGGCTTTGTTAAACTATATCACATGATTTCCAATACTCATTTGGTTTACGAGACCTCATTCTACCCGATCTCTCGATTTAGGTGCCGATTTATTAACATAGTGATCCGATTACTAGGTGCCACTTGATTTCCTTGGTTTGCCCGAGCTTTGTTAAGTTTATTAGATCGAGGATACTTTGCAGTTCAATGTGAGTACATAGTTCCCCTCTTTTACCGCTTTCAATTGTTTTGGGGTGATTCATATGTGGTAAACGACTTCGAGTTTTCTAAAACGAATGATATGGTTTATATTAAACACAACGATTTTAATTATATGAACAAACTTGTTGGGACGTTGGTCGAAAGAATATTGAATGACATTCATTAACTATTTTTTTAGCCGACCAGTAGTACGTTATGGTACCATAGGATATTATGATACCATAGGATCTAACAAATCCCGTTACTGGACTTTCACCATGGTTATGGGGGTAATATGGGTAACGACTGAACCTGATGATTGTTAACTTACCCTTTGGTGGTTTGTTAATACGAGTTGAACGATTAGGACGAGTCACACAGGTTTGAATGTATTCAATAAAACGACCAAAAGTTAGTTTTCACAATTTAAACATGAACCACTGGAACTATTGAACTGTGTGAACTATTTGAACTATTTGAACCACTGGAACTATTGAACTATGTGAACTATTTGAACTATTTGAACCACTGGAACTATCAGAACTATGTGAACGATTTGAACTATTGAACCATCGGAACTCTTTGATCTATGTGAACTATTTGAACGATTGGGACTATTTGAACTACTGAACGATTGGGTTATGGTAAGTGATTAGGTAACGGGGTGGGCGTAATGTGATAAAAGTATGGTGGATACGTCGCTGGTACTTCCTATATATAAGTGCTTTTAACACATTATTTGTCGTTGCGTTATCTAGATCACTTGGACAAATGTTTTCAAACGAAGTTACACTACAAGGTTTTATTAATGATATAAACCATACAAAGTTTACTCTCAACGACGATTTACTACTTGGTTTACAAAAACAAATGCTTTCAGTTAAGATTCATGGCTACAATGGTTTTGGTTTACACGTATATCAACTTGTAAAAGTTGATAGAAACATACTGCAATATCAAACTCTTTTGTTTTCAAGGAACACACTCGACAACTCTCGTAGTTGGGCGAGGTATTGCAATATGAACTCAGGGCCATGAATCTGACACACTCACAAAACCTATGTACTCGCCTGCATTTTTTGCTGACGTATTTTCACATATGTTTCAGGTACCACAGTTTGATGATGATGCATGCTCACATAGGAATGGACGAGGCCTTAGTGACTTAATAACAATGAAAGTCAATATGTTCATGTTTTGCTTTTGATATTCGAGACAATGTAATAAGCTTAATTTAATAAAACGAAACTTCAATCCATGTGTTGTGAAACAATGATTCTGTTACGACACTCCCCGACGTTTCCACCGCGGTTTGTTGTTTTAACGTGGTCGGGGTGTGACATGAGTTATGGCTAAAGGACGTAACATGCAAGGGTTTACAAAAATCGAGTAAATTTTTGTACCTTTTGAAGACAAATGACACACTTTGCAATCTAGTGTCAACATAAAGGACGATTTTTGTAATTTACTCATTTGATTATTGTTGTAATGTGATACTTAAAATTATGGGCTATTTGTTTACCTCTTAATGAGGATCTTAATGGTTTAGACTTCTTACTGATTCAGCACTTAATGGTTCAGACTGTTTGTTTCGCAAGTAAATGTTTGTATGCTTCATACCTATAATCTGAATTGGTGAGAATTTGCCTCTGAACGGTTAAGCATTATACTAGCTCTTAATGGTTCAGACCTCTTACTGTTTCAGCACTTAATGGTTCAGACCTCTTACTGGTTCAACACTAATCATTCAGAAATTGCCAAACAGCCCCTTAGACTTATCATCGATGGGAACTTTATAGCCATTGTCAGACAGTTAAATATGGTTTGGCACCAAAACTGCGGAACATAACCATCCATAACTGTCATCATCTTGTACGTATAAATACTTCCTATCGCATCTTGAACAATTCACCAACATTAAGACATTCAATTATTGTTTGTTGTTTTCCACATTCTTGATTTCTCACAATTGTCACACATCATTCGTTACCGCTGTATTCTTGATCCTAATAAACCACGATTCCAACATGATGCTACTGATTGATCCCAATAAACCACGATTTCAACATGATGCTACTGATGGTGATTTTCCACTTGATGATAACTTGTTCTTTCAAGCTGGAGACCTTAAAAATGTTGGGGACTTAGATTCTGGCTTTGATGATCTTAATGAGTATACCTCATTCTTTGATTCAGATATCGATAATCTCCAGTACACTTTTGATTCAAATGCAAACACAAATAGTCTCCTCGACTCATCTCTTACTCATTTGGTTGATTTGGGTTTTGTCTTATCTCAAACGGGCAATGGATCGAACCAGCTGAAAGTCACACAAATTCTATTGGTAAAGAACACAACCTCTTTAATTGTTTTTTTTTTTTAAGATTTGGGTTAGTTATTAGAGTAAACTTCCGTTTTGCTCACCGTGGTTTGGTCGTTTTAATGGTTTTGCTCAAATCCTTTAAAAATAGCTATTTTACTCCAATAGTTTACCATGGTTTTTTTTCCATTTTGCTCCCCGACCCTTAACTCAGTTAAATCATTCAACTAAGGGTAGGGGTATTTTAGTAATTTTATATATAAGTAATTAATTATATATTATTAATTCCTTCAATCTATAAGATTGCCAAAGCTAGGGAGCGCAGGAGGCAAGATCTAGGGGTAGTGAAGTTATAAAGGGAGAGGATGGATGTGTGTTAATCAAGGAACATGACATAAAGTCGAGATGGCAAACTTACTTCCACAAACTTTTCAACGGAGATGGGGCTTACCAACAGCAAAGAGACAACTCGATTACACAGAGACAACAACGAAATAACTGTTATTGTAGGCGTATCACACAAAG
This sequence comes from Helianthus tuberosus, assembly GCA_030545235.1. Classification (NCBI taxonomy): domain Eukaryota; kingdom Viridiplantae; phylum Streptophyta; class Magnoliopsida; order Asterales; family Asteraceae; genus Helianthus; species Helianthus tuberosus. The sequence continues at coordinate 146,980,002 of CM060445.1, read as the reverse complement.
AGAGGTGATGGCAGCACTTAGGAAGATGGGAAGGGCTAAGGCAGTGGGTCCGGACAACATACCAATTGACGTGTGGAAGTGCTTAGGACAGAAGGGAGTTCAATGGCTAACTAACTTGTTCAATCTCTTTTTCAACTCTGGAAAAATGTCAGACCAGTGGAGAAGTAGTATTGTAGTGCCTTTATATAAGAACAAGGGAGACACCCAATGTTGTGGTAGTTATAGAGGGATTAAGTTGTTAAGCCATACTATGAAACTATGGGAGAGGGTGATTGAGACTAGACTTAGAAAAGAAACCTAGGTTACGGTAAACCAATTTGGTTTCATGTCAGGGCGGTCAACTACAGAAGCGATACACATTCTATGGAGATTGATGGAAAAATATATAGAGAAAAATCGAGATATACATATGGTGTTCATTGATTTAGAAAAGGCGTATGATAGTGTGCCATGTAGATTGATATAGGACAGTTTAGAGGATAGAGGGGTACCTAGTAAGTATGTAGACTTAATTAAGGATATGTATGTTGAGACTAAAACTAGTGTTTGTGCACCTGTAGGAGATACTAATTTCTTTCCTGTGGAAGTAGGACTCCACCAAGGGTCAGCGTTGAGTCATTTTCTATTTGCAATTGTCCTAGATGAGTTGTCAAAGTCGATTCAGGAGTCAGTTTCATGGTGCTTGCTTTTTGCAGACCATATTATGCTGATAGAAGAAAGTTTAGAAGAATGGCGTGTAGCCTTAGAATGCAAAAGTTTGAGGATAAGTCGCTCTAAGACTGAGTACCTTTACTGTGATTGTAGTGGAGCAGGTGATGAGCACGACACGCAGATCACCATTGAGGGCCAGGTGGTTCCACAGGAAACTAAGTTCAAGTATTTAGGATCGTTTGTTCAGAGTAATGGAGAGATAGACGATGACATAGCTCACCATATCCAGGTTGGATAGTGTAGGTGGAGAGCAGCCACAGGAGTATTGTGCGACAAGAGGTTCCCTGATAAATTAAAAGGGATATTTTATAAGGTCGCAATTAGACCCTCTATGTTATACGGAACAGATTGTTAAGCCATCAACAAAATTCATGCACGAAAGCTAGAGGTGGCAGAGATGAGGATGCTAAGATGGATGTGTGGGCATACTAGGTTAGACAAGATAAGAAATGAGGTTTTTAGGGAAAGATTAGGAGTTGCTAGTATTTCAGACAAGATAAGGGAGGAGAGATTGAGATAGTTTGAGCATGTCAAGAGGAGGCAGACGACAGACTCGATTAGAATAGTTGAAACACTCACTGTAGATGGAAGGAGGAGTAGAGGCAGGCCGAAAATGACTTGGGATGAGTGGATTAGGCAAGATTTGCTAGATTCGCACCTCTTTGAGGACATGGAAGAGGATAGAACTTCGTGGAGACATAGGATTAAGGTTAAGGACTTTTAGGAGTTTGGCCTGGGTTTTGGTTTAGGTTCTTGTCTTATGAGTTTAAAATTTTCGTTTTCTATGAGGTGTGATATAGCTTTTTATATGTTTTTCACCTATTCCCGGTGGCATAGTTTTACTAACAACTACTTATTTATTTATGTGTTTATTTTTATTATTTTTCTTTCCATTTTTTTAGTAGTTATGAGCTTATATATGTTTTTCTAGAAGCTTATGTCTTGGTTATGGTTTTTTGGAGTCGGGGGTCTCATTGGAAGCAGTCTCTCTGTCCACTGGAATAGAGGTAAGGCTTGCCTACATCCTACCCTCCGAGAGCCTATCAATAGATTCGCTATAGGTGAGATTATACTGGATATGGTTGTTTTTGCTGTTTTTTTTTTTGTCTTTTTGTTTATTAATTTAGAAAATCAAAACTCTCTCTCACTACCATATCTTTATCTACCTTCTCTCTAGGCTCTACTAGCCACCACCACCCCCCATCTGATCCCCACTACCACCTGCCACCCATCACCACCCCTCCAAGCAATCGTTTATACTAACCACCTCTAGTGAAACACCCCAGAAAAAAAAGAAAAAAAGAAAAACCCAACCCAAAAATTGGTACCCAACCCAAATCAAAACCCGCCATCTTCATCTTCAACCCTAAACCAACAACCATTTGGGGATCAAAATTAGTCAAACCTTTCTACCTTCTCACCACTACATTCATCTAATATCTCAAGTGCAAGCTCTAATTGATCATCAAAATACCTATCTAACAAACTCACCTTCTCCTTCTCCTTCGCTTTCACATCCTCCTGCTGACGTGGCACCGGCTGCGGTTGCAAACCATCCGATTTCAACCGGCGGTGGCGGCAGAAGAAGAAACAGGCCTCAGCAACGCAAATGAAAGGGGAAAACACGCATACGAGAGGGATGAGTTACGGCGAACACATCAGAAGGATCAAGTAACGAAATCAGTGGCCACTGAGCCATGATTTGACAAGCAGAGTCATCGCCTCCGTCGGATTGTGGAGTTCGTTGGCGGCGGTTGCATAGCCGTTATCGTTGACGATGAGTAATTTGCCAACGGGAGTTTAAGAGAGAGAAGATTCAATCTTTGAAAGCAGATTTGTTTCTAATATATTCACAACCATCATCCAACCCATATCAACGTTTTCCTCTCCCCACCCAACTTTTGATCTCTGTTACAATGGCTGCAAGAAAAGCTGTATTCATACTGCTTCTAACTCTCTGTTTTGTAATCTTAACTAGTTGGTGCCCCGCCCGCATTGCGGGGTGATGACCGAACAATGAGTGAGTGTTAGTCGGCTCATTGACACGGAAAACAATTAAATTGAGTCAACCAATTAAAACAAAACACTTTTATAGTTTTGATAAAAAAAAAAAACTAAAACAATGACAATATTGTAATTTTTAACTGAGGGAAAGTTGTATTTTTTGACTAGGGTAAAATCATAATTTGACAAAAGCTAAAGTAATGGCAGTACTGTAAATTTGAACCTGGGGCAAAATTGTAAATTTTCACAGGGGAAAATTCGTAATTTTTAACTTGGGGTAACAACGTAATATAAATTTGAACTAAGGCACAATCATAATTTTAAGCTTGAGGCAAAAGCACAATTTTATTTTGAACCGAGTGAAAAATCGTAATTTTGAGCTAGGGGCAAAAACATAATTTTATTTTGAACGGGGAAAAAACGTAATTTTGAATTGAGGGCGAAATCACAATTTTTAAACGGGGAAAATCACATTTTTGAACAGAGGGCAAAATCATAATTTTTAAGTAGGGGCAAAAACAGAATTTTATTTTATTTTGAGCTGGGGTGAAAAGGTAATTCTGAGCTGAGGGCAAAACCACAATTTTATTTTCAATGGAGGGAAAAATCGTAATTTTGAGCTGAGGACAAAAGCGTAATTTTATTTTGAGCTGGGGGCAAAACCGTAATTTTAGAGAGGGACAAAAACGTGATTTTAGAATGGATATAAAATAATAAACTGGTTGGTCCAATGGGAGAGTGCCAGACGAAGTCGTAATTTTGAATTGAGGGCAAGATCGTAATTTTGAGATGAGGACAAAAAGCGTAATTTTATTTTGAGCTGGGGGCAAAAACGTAATTTTATTTTGAGCTGGAGACAAAAACGTAATTTTAAAATGGATATAAAACAATAAACGTGTTGGTCTAATAGGGGAGTGCCAGGGAGCTTCCTGGCACTATTCCCCCATTTGGGTTTTGTATATGTAGGGAACAAGAAGGTAACACATTTATTTTATTTCAAGAAAGTGGATTTGTGGATTCTTGATTAAGTTTTTCTTCAAATTATATTATTGTTTCTTAAAGAATCTTGGTCTGAATGTTTAAAATTTTAGAGAGAGAAGATGGAGAGATGGGTTTTTAGAGAGAGAAAGGTTCGACCAATTTAGGGTATACGGGGCACTTCTCGGGGAGGCCTGCGGTGACCCAAGTCCCCGAGCGGGAACACCGCCGCCATCACCGCGGGGAGCGAAATCGGTGAGCAGGATCGGTGTGTATTCACCGATGAGGGGATCGAGGTTTAAACGGCTATATAGCCGTTATACATTTTAAAAAAAATAATAAATTCCTAATCCCTATAAATACTACCTCTTTAATCTTTTTATTTTTCAAACCCAAAACAACTCTCACCCATTCAACTCATCTAAATTTTTTAACCAATCTTTAAAAAAATGGATTCCAAGTTCCCGTTTTTTCTCCCCTGCCCGACTTTCCCGACGATGAAGATTCATCGTCAAGCGATGGTAGTTTAATTTTCTTCCAAAATCTCATCCAACAAGCGGAGCTACTAGACACGGCATCGTCTAGTAAAAAAAAATTGTCCGTCGAGATCGTGTGGGAGGCCACGAAACACTCATGGCCGATTATTTTGTCGAAAATCCAAAATTTAATGCCGATATTTTTCGTCAGAGGTTTCGTATGTCCAAGTCTTTGTTCCTAAAAATTGTTAGTGACGTGGAAGCGAATAACAAGTGGTTTCAAGAGGGCTTGGACGGGAGAATGAAGAAAAGTTTCACGGCGTTGCAAAAGGTTACTTCTGCGATTAAACAACTTGGAACTGGTAACCCACCAGACGAAAACGACGAGTATTTAAATATGGCTGAAAGGACCTCTCGTGAGTGCCTTGAATATTTTTGCGAGACGGTCTGTACAATGTATGCCGGTGAATTCTTACGTAGACCAACGAGCCACGACGTTACGCTATTGTATCAGGCTCACGAGGAGAGACATCACCTAGCTGGTATGTTGGGTAGTCTTTATTGTACACACTTCGTCTGGAGAATGTGCCCCACAGAATTGCGTGGACAATATATGAGAGGCGATCATCAATACCCGATAGTTATGTTAGATGCGGTGGCGTCTCAAGATTTGTGGGTTTGGCATGCTTTTTGTGGCCCGGCGGGTTCACAAAACGACATCAACGTGCTCTAACAATCTCCGTTATTTCTTACTCAACGAAACGGAACAGCGCCAAATTGTCCATTTCAGGTGAACGACCACTTATACAAACGCAGGTATTATCTTACTGATGGGATCTACCCTAGCTGGTCCGTGTTTGTGAAGTCTTTTCCATATCCTCACATCCCGAATGAAAAAAAGTTCAAGAGGCAACACGAGGCCGCAAGAAAAGATGTGGAACGGGCGTTTGGTGTGTTAAAGGCGAAGTGGGGAATACTAAATCGTCCAATGCGTTCCAAATCGGTGAAAAAGATAAGGTCCATCGTGTATACGTGCATTATTTTACATAACATGATTATAAAAGACGACGGAAGGGCGATAGCACCGGTACACATTCAAGATCCTCCAGTCGAACCCGTCTTCGATGATACAGCTTATAGCGAGCTCATTGACGAAGAAACGCATTGGAGACTAAAACACGATCTCGTTGAGCATCTCGGACGTTTAGATCTACCTCACCTTGAAGTGAGTTCCGACGACGAGTAGTTTGTTTTTTTATTTTTCTAGTTTGAATGTAATTTTTATTTTTAATTTAATGAAATGTCTTTTATTAAATTTTATTTAATTTTTATTAATATTTGTTTAATTTATAAACATGCATAATTACAACAAATAAAAAAAACAAAAAAAAAGAAAAAACAAAAAAGCAACTCCTCTAAGAGAGGAGTGCCGCCATCAAATTGAGGGTGTGAGGGGAGTTGACGTGGCGCGTGCTGATAGGCCGTGCGTAAGAGAAGGGACTCCCCTAAGAGAGGAGTGTCCTTCTCACCCTTAGGGATGAAATTAGTGTGCAGATAAGATGGGTTTTTAGAGAGAGAAAGGTTTGACCAAGTAGAGAGATGGTTATTATATATAAATAATTAATTACTTATATATAAAATTACTGAAATACCCTTACCCTTAGTTGAATGATTTAACTGAGTTGAGAGTCAGGGAGCAAAATGGAAAAAACATGGTACACTTTTGGAGTAAAATGGCTACTTTTAAAGGATTGGGGCAAAACCATTAAAACGACCTAACCACAAGGAGCAAAACGGAAGTCTACTGTAGTTATTATAAGTTTAAAGCCTTTAGACTAAAGGTGAGCATACGCATACGCATAAGTGTTCATTTGTCATCTCTAGCTAACTGATATAATATTATTCGCATAACAACGACCGTTTTGAACTCTGAAAACGGCAGGGGCGGACCTAGTGTGGTCGTAGGCGTAGCCCGGGCTACGGCTCAACTTTTACCCGCTAGTGTAAAAAAAAATTTTTTTTCGTTTTTTATACTAAGGACACCCCTCAACAATTACTAGGACACCCCTCAATAAATTTACAAACTGAAATTAAGCCCAATTTATTATGATTATATTGGCCCAAATAATCAAATGATAGCCCAATACTAGTTAACCCAAATAACAAAATAATAACCCAATTGAACAGAATTATGATTTGGGCGGCAGATTATTATGCGGGGATAATCAAAGGTGACGAACAACAAACAGGCGGAACACGGGAACAGTCGAACAGAATTGGGCAATTCGCTGAAGTGCTGAACTGCTGTTGTCGAACAAGAAGTCACGAAGTCAGTCTCGCAGTCGCAGATTTGCTGTTGTCGAACTCGAACAGTCGCAGATTTGCTGTTGTCGACAACGGACAAATGCAAAAGGTGGAGATTGCAAAAGGTGGAGATTTGCTGTTGTCGACAACCGTACTTCAATATGTTAAAGAAGATGGAGATTGCAGTCAACAACGGACAAATGCAAAAGGTATTTTATCCTATTTTAAAAAACTCGAGTTTGTTTTTTATATGCATTTGATGGGAGATATATTAAGTTACACAAATGCTCTTTCAAAACACCTTCAACAAAAAGGTAAAGATTTATTAGAAGCGGCCAACTTGATAAATGGTACAAAACGAGCATTAAATGATTTAAGACAAAATGGGTTTGAGCCGATGTTGGAAAAAGTGACTTCCTTTTGTAAAAAATATGACATTACAATGTTGGACATGGCGGAAAGTTATGGTAATCCAAGAAACCGAAAGAATGTCATTACAAATCGACATCATTTTGAAGTAGACATTTTTAATGAGGTTTTGGACATGCAAATTCAAGAATTAGGAAATCGATTTAGTGAGGTAACAACTAGTTTGATAAAAAATATGTTGGGTTTAAATCCTTCTAACGGTTTATCTAAGTTTGACCCATCGAAGATATTGGCGTTTGTTAAGATGTACGCGGATGATTTTACTACACAAGAAATATGGAGTCTTTTGGGTGATATTGAGTCATTTCGTCACACAATAAGCGATGATCATAACTTTGAAGACTTGAATGGAATAAGTGATCTTGCGCGTGTTATGGTTGAAACGGGAACGCATAGTTCTTGTCCTACAGTTTATCGGGTAGTTAAGCTAGCTTTGCTTTTACCGGTGGCAACCGCAACCGTTGAAAGATGTTTTTCGAAATTGAAGCTTGTGAAGACGGATTTACGCAATCGAATCGGTCCGGAATTCTTGAACAATGCTATGGTTTGTGCGATCGAAAAGGATTTTTTAAGTGAAGTAAAAGACGACGATGTGATGGAACGATTTCAAGCTATGAAAAAAAGAAGAGGACAAATCTATTAGGTATTTGTTTTACTTTATTTTATGTATTGTTTTTTTTTTAATATTGTATGATTGGACGGTAAAAAAAAAAATTTGGGATACCCCTGAATTTTTGTTCTAGTTCCGCCACTGGAAAACGGTATAGCAACAATATAATATACACGTGTTTCTGAAGTTTGACCGAGATGACACAATCGAAACTGGTTGACCGAGTTACAAATACCAATGGCATAAACTGCCCATTATTGGCAACTATACATGTTCAATAACAAGAACATGATGTGCACACACATAATTCTAGTTCTGTTTCCTGATATGCCAGATAAAGTTTTAATCAATGATTTTATATACCTTGATCTACATTTCGCCTGGAAGCATCGTATCCCCCGGCAGGTCACATACCGCAATTCCCTGAAAGTAAACATGATTATATAAAAAAATGTTTGCGAGTCAACACAACCCGTTTTCACTGGTATCGGGTACTGACCTCTCCCGTTAAGTGTGCTACACATTTCTTCTCGGCAAGCAGCTCGTCCTCAGACTAAAAAAATATGAAAGTGACTTTAGCATTGTACCTTGTAGGATAAAAATATTAAAGATTTGAAGAGTGAAGATTTCGAGTACCTTTTTAATTCTTTTCCATAGGTAGTCATCGAATATCACGTCTTTAACAAGCTCGTAATCGCCATCCCCCTAACCGAAAAAATTAACGGAGTTGAGAAATACAAATTAGAAGAAGAGTTGAAACTTAAAAGTAAAAAAAAAAAAAGAAAAAAAGTGTGATTAGTACTTACCTTGGATCTGCAAGGCATGCTGAAAACAATACCCTCTGCTATTCCATAAGGATTTCCATTTGTATAAACCTGCGGTTTTCCAATGTAAAGAGTTAGTTGACTACAATAATGATCTAATAGTTTGATGAATTTGTTGTTTATATGGCTCTACGTATGAAACTACACTGCACGTTGGGCAACTTTCTGCTGGTTTGACTCGCTTGGCCTATTTAACACGTTCCGTATTTAGCTAAAATAACCTATTCTATCCAATTGACGCGTTAAAGATATAAAAAGAAAACATCTAATAGGAAACTTACTCCGGTTGAAAACCAATCACCCTCAGGTGTGGGTGTTACAAGAGACCTTATCGCATCCACAATGGAAACAGCAGTTGATGCTGCCGAAGATCTTCCCCATTTTTTTATTAAGACTCCGCCTCTCTACAAAACATTTACCCGCGTTTAGTATTAAAAGAAAAAAAAAGAGTTAAACGCTGAAACAAGCAAAATAGTGTAGTTAAACGAGACTTACTGTCTGTACCACTTGGGTAAATTCCTCTTCTAACCATTTTCTATCCCTAATAACCTCCGTAACGGGAATTCCATGTATTTTAGCATTTAAAAAATCCGGAACCTAAGACAAACAAATCAAATTCAGCAAATGAAACAAAAGTTAGAAGTTAGAAAAACATTGAGTAACCTGAGTTGTCGAGTGGTTTCCCCAAATGGTGACGTTAGAGACTTTATCGTAGAAAACTCCTGCTTTTAAAGCCAGCTGTGAAATGAATAATATCAAGTTCATATATATATGTTTCAAAATTAGTTAAAGTTACTTATAAAAGGAATTAATACCTGACATTTTGCTCTATTCTCGTCTAGTCTAGTTAACGCATGAAAATTCTTTGGAGGCATTTTCGGAGCGTTTTTCATGCATATCAAAGCACTGCAAAAAACATACAAAATGTTACGGTTTGACTTGGACAAAAGTCAAAATGTAGTTTTCCATACTTGGTATTGCAGGGGTTTCCCACCACCATGACTTTGACATTAGGTGATGCAACAGCATTGAGAGCTTTTCCCTGAGTCAACATGTCACATCTCCATTGAATAATTATAAAATTTCTGACAGATGTTATTAATATTTTCGACTAAAAGCACCTGCTCTGCAAAGATTTGGCCGTTAATATCCAACAAATCAGCTCTTTCCATTCCTGGTCCTCTAGGCTTTGCACCAATCAAAAGAGCCCATTCCGCATCTTGGAATACCTCGTATGGATCTATACCGATGCTTACTTCTCTTAACAATGGATATAACGAATCCTCAAGTTCCATGGCAACACCTACATGATATGACCATAAGGTATCGTTTCTTTTTTAATCCCATTAAACGATAGTCTTAGTTGTTACCTTCAAGAGCTCCAAATGATCGTTCAGATCCCAAAAGTTTAAGGGCAATAGGTTGGTCCGAGCCGAAAACCTCACCAGATGCAAGCTGCAATTAAACGATGAATAATGAATCTTCCTTCAAGCGTAGTAAAAAGCTATAATCATTTTAGAGTGTGTGGTAGACGATATATATTTTTACTAGACACTACAGGAAAAACGTTTCGTTATAATTAATTGTTTGGTATTTGTTCAACACATTTTTATTTTTTGTTAATCTAAGGTTCTTGTATTTGCATTTTCAACTATGATCGAGGAAGATTTCGTATTAATTGTGTAATTTGGTGACAAGAACCATGAGATACCATGTATAATTTATTAGACTATATTATTATTAAGGCGTGAGCCCACGGGCCCACTTTAGGTATCTAGGGTTTCGTACCATTTCTACAACTATTGATTCAATAAGCAATTGAGTATTTTGACATTTGACATTTGACATCATTGAGTATTTATAGTACTAAAGGGGTATGCATTGGCGAAGCTTGGGGTCAATTTTTCCCAATTCCGCGGGGGGGGGGGGCCGAAAACGTATATACCTAAAAATTTCTATACGAAGGTACTGTTCATAACACTATGCGTCGAAAAGTTCCGGGGGGGGGGGGGGGGGGGGGGCAAAGGAAGTTGCGCCACTGGGGGTATGACAGTTGCATTATCAATACCATGTGCCTGTACAATTAAGCCAATATGGCAACCTATACAATAATCGCATAAATTATATCTCAACTGTTTTTTCATCTAGGTTCAGTTTGAACGTTCGTGAACATGTAGCACACGAACTTATCCAATGGAAACTCTTTTTCTAACGAAATGAAAATTAAAGTCAGCATGTTTGGTACTCCTGGCGTTTGGAGGAACAAAAGTTACACCGAGAAAAACTCAAATATTCTGGTAGAATGAATATTGTCTAGCCTAGGCAATATCACTGTAAGCAGCTAAACGATCAACGAAGATGGAATAATGAAGACCCTAAATGACAACATAATTTATAAAACCGTTCATGCGCAAAGAAGACGTCCCACAAATCATAATGTACCGATTAAAACAATTACTAGTTTTGGTACCAGAACGAGCAAAACATAAATGACAATACTTGCCAAGATGACAAACATGACACAAAGAGAAGGTTTTACTAGAACATGAAACACGCCTTCGTATCACTAGAAATTCGCCAAAGAAACGCTAGTGTCATGAATCATGATGGTGGCGACAATTAGACTAGTTAGATTTTGTTCAAAATGTCAAAACGGATACACATGATCTATCGGTCATCATATAATCGGTAGCAGTAGACGGTTACCACATAACAATCTATACAATAAGACCATGCGTAGTCGTTGGGGTGAATAATGCCCCACCCTAGGGCATTTTGCGCCATGTAGCAGCCCAGTCAGCAATGGGGCATTACTGGGCGTTTTTACAAAAGGGGTGTAGTGGGGATGAGGGGATTGTGGGGCATTATGTTTTGTAATAAAATAAAATTAAAAAAACATTTAAAAATCTTATTGGCCACCAAATGGAAGCTTCAATGTGATTGGCCAAGAATCCCCCCATTTGGCGTGATTATAAAACACGCCTAAACCAAAGAAACACCAACACGCCCATGCGTAGTGGTTACGCGGCATGATTGGGCGATATTGGGCAAAGAAAACGCCCCACAAGTAAGCCACTACGGGTGGTCTAACAGATATCAAAACTTAGAATCTTATCTAACAACTTAATATCCAATGTCCTAACGTCGGGTTATAATAATTAATTACCTTGAAGAGTAAATGGTTGGCTATCATCCCCGCTGCACCTGAAACCGCAACATTAATCATCTTCTTCCATGATTTCGTTTCATCTTCCTGACAATGTTCACAACACTTATCAAAATTATTCTCCGGAATCCGACTTCTAGACTTATTTTTAAGGCCAAAATATTAACAATATAGCCATTGACTTTTAACACTTAAATAATATACACACATCCGAAACCAACCAACAATAAAACACCAAATAAGTAAAGTCGGCTAAAAAAGCCAATATAATAATTAGACTATCCACATCAAGCATGTTTGTAGGTGACATGGAGGGTGTTCATTCCTATGTGGAGGGTATTTGTGAGAGGGATGGATTAGTGGGTGTTGTAGAGGATGACATGGAGGGTGTTCATTCTTCACAATTCTTGGGGAAGAATGGTGAAGAATGGGCTAATGGTGGGGTCCTTTCTTTTTTTTTTATAAGGTTGTTTGTGGAAAGGATATATATGTTATTGTTGTGGGTAAAAAGTGTTTGTGGAAGAATAAGTGAAAAGCTGATGTGGCATGCTGATTAGGCTGTTTGTAGAAAGGATAGCCTTTCACTGATGCGGATAGTCTTACATGTGTAAAGTGCCGGCTAGATCTCAGTGAGCAAGCCGGCACAATAGCCTCCTTTAAGATCTACACAACACTTTACCCGTGTAATCATTATCCAGTAATATATAAGTACCAACAACAAATGAGAGTAGCAAACTTACAGCCTTGAGATCATAAGTGAGACAGAACACACCGTAACAATCCGGCTTCGGTTTCGGATCAACACCAACCGGGGCTTGAATTTTGCTTCAATTTAAATCACAAGTTTTAATTTCTAAACAACAAATCATTAAAAATACAACAAACTACAAGTGACAGTTGCTTACTTAGAGGTAACAGAGCAACGGACAGTGGGGCGAGAAAGATGTTGGAAACTAAGACGGCGGTGGTACGAGAGACGAGATGAGGATGAAACATAAGACAGTTTGGATTTGCTGACGTCGGTGGTTGTGTAAGCAGGGGTCAGCTCTGCAACCGCCATTGAAGTGAATTGAAGGAAAGATGAGATCACAAGAAAAATTGGAGGGAGAATAATAAGAGGAAATGTGATGTGAGGGGTTTAACTTTGAGAGTTAAGGAGATGATATGGATATTGTAAGGTGTATACATATGACACTTCATGCTATCCTCCAAAGATTTTTGTGGCTTACTTTTTCTATTTGTACATATTCTCTCTTTAATCTCTAATCTATAATCATGATTTTTAGATTATTTTTACAAATAAGATAGTTCGCTAATATCCCATCGAATTCAATAGAATAAGAGTGAATTTCATGGATTATCCTTTTAAAGTTTTCGATCCAAACCTGTTTGTAACCATAGATTGGACCTTTAGGGACCTTTTTCCGACCAAAAACGTTGTTCCGGCAACCGGAGACTAACGGTGTTAGGGTTCTGTTAGTCAAAGTTTATTGAAGGCCAATATCTGAAAAGATCGGACCTCCAGTGGGAATGTTTAAAGTTGGGACCGTTGTCGGCCAGCTGACAATACTTGGGATTATCAAAATCCATTTTTCCATAATTAAAACAAATTTAAAAAAAATAATATAATATATAATATAATATGTGTGTATATACATTTATATATAAAGAAACAACCCCCCTCTCTACCTCTCCCCAGCCACCACTAACAACCACCTCCGGCCACCACCCTCCAACACTCTAAACCACTTCTCTCTCTCACTTCTCTCTCTCGCTGTTGTGATGATTTGGTCTGAAAACCCCCAATCGTCGTCTCACTACCATTAACTGGGTGGTGGTTGGAGTGATGCGGTGGGTGGTGGTGCTAATTGTTTGCAAGTACCAAGGCAATGATGATAAATGTAGGTTGAGCAAAATAGGAGTTTGTGGAACCGATCTGTATCTTGGGTAATCCAGTTGGCAATTGTTGTGTTTGGAGATTCTCTTTGGAGTTTGCAACTGCAATTGCAGCCATGGTGGATTGGGCAAAAACAAGTTCCATTGCTAGAGATCTGAGCCTTGTGTTTGTATTACAACTTTGATTAAAAATCACAAGTGACTTATTTACAATAAAACCAAAGCTCCAATTCACAAATCAGGTTTTGGGGGAACCGAAAACTCAGACAGCAGAGAGAGAAGTGAGGCAGCAGAGGGAGTTTTTTTATTGGGGGTTGCCCTCCTCAGCAGTCGATGATCTTCAATTTCCCCCAAAAATTAACACCCCTTTCTGGATAGGAACATGAACATGCAGACTGAACAACATTTGCTCTTTCTTTTTCTGGTAGTGATACTCGTACCCAGAAGCCAGAATCATAATTATGAGGAAAAAACAGCAATGCCTAGAGGCGATGATGAAATTCTTATTGTCTGAGTGGATCGAACAAAGCTTGAACCAGACCGTGTCTTGGCGGGGTAACTTCCAGAGGCTTCTACTAATGAATCAGTCGTGGTGTTTGCAGCCATGGCGGTTTGTTCTTCTTTGTTCTCATTAGTAACAGATCTGAGCCTCTTTTAATTCTTGTTTTTTATCTTTCATATTTCGTTTTGATTTAGATTTGGAGATTTGACTTCTGATAAAAATGTTTTACAATGTAATTAACAATATATAGTTTAGAGTTTAAGAATGAAAAAGTTTAAATTGATGGACTATATTATCTACACTATTAGTCCCTGCAAATATGAATTGACAAAAATGCCCTCGTGTGCAAAGCACGTGACCAAATTTAACTGAAAAAAATTAACTGGGTCAGGCCTAAAGGACAAAACGTATATGATTTGAATACATAAAGTACAAAACTCGTCAATTTTGAACTTAAAGAACAACACCTGAAAATGTGTATAAAGATAAAGGGCAATCTTTGAAATTCACTCATAGAATAATATAAACGATGTTTTTTTAAGAACGAGTTCATGTTCTTTAGTTTTAGTTATGTAAGAGCATTAACAATCTTTTTACCAAATTCTGTGTGAGTATGTTATAAAAACGTGGTTGTGAGTAGATAAGAGAGAAAATGTTACTATTTGAGGGGTCGTACCATTTACACCCAACTTTTTGATATTAATACCAAGTGATGTGACATTAACAAATTCAAATTTGTGTTTTTCTTTTATAACTTTCGAAATATAATGTTTTATTAAAAAAAACGAATATGGTTTTGCGATGTACTTATTTTTATCTACATTTTGATATAAATTTTATAAAAAACGGAGCCGCATCAAATATAACGTTTTATAATTTGTTATAAAATTTTCTATTACGTTTATTTATATCAAAACGTAGATGAAAATAAGTACATCACAAAACCCGTAATCGTTTTTTAATTAAACATTAGAGTAAACTGCCATTTTGGTCCCTGTGGTTTGGCCAGTTTTGCCACTTTAGTCCAAATCTCAAACTTATTACATCCAGGGCCCTGTGGTTTGCATTTTGTTGCCATTTTAGTCCAAAATCCAAAAAGCCCCCTTTTTGACTGTTGAGAGCTGCCTATTTTGTCCTTTAGTGTAGGGGTATTTTGGTCATTTATGTTTTATTTAAAGCAATTCAACAACAACAAGAACAAAACCCAGAAAATCAAGAACATCTTCAAAGTTCATAATCAAAACCCAGAAAATCAAGAACATCATCAAAACCGACACCCACAACCACTCATCTCCTCCCTCATCTTCAAGAACATCATCAAACATCATCATCAAAACCTAGAAAATCAAGAACATCATCTTCAAGAAAATCAAAAACCCAGAAAATCAAGAACATCATCTTCAAGAACATCATCAAAACCCAGAAAATCCAAAAACCCTTGTTAAATCTGGTTTCCCCATCGTCAACCCCCCAAACACAGACATTATCTCCGATCATCCCCCCCCCCCAAATCATCGCCAACATCTGCAATAATCCCATATAAGCAGCAATTGACCTCTGCTTCCTAAATCTGACAACTCAAATTCTTCACCCTTTTGAATCCTTCACATTAGATTCAATAACACCCTCAACAAATAATAATCTGACAACTCAAATTCTCTTGACCACTATTTGAAACCTGTTCATCATCTTCAAGATTTCCTTTTTGTACAGAAACCCCATCAGTACCTGTGCACCCACCACCGTAACAACATTCCGTCAATCCTCCGCCGTAACCGCTTTCTCCGTCTTCACGACGCCGTTAGCTAGATCTGAACCAGTAACGGCGCTTGCCGTATTTTCTTCACGATCTCCGTTACGGAGTTACTCATCCACTCATCGATCTTATCGGAAACCCTAGGGCTATCGTAACTAGGAGCGTGTTCTTTGTCATCGACGAACGCTAGAAACTTCGCAGGATCGATCATCTAGGAATCCGTCTGAAGGTGAGGGTGGAACTGGTGGTGGTCGAGGTGATTGTGATGGAGGTGGAACCGGTGGTGGTTGTGGTTGTGGTGGTGGCGAGTGGTGATTGAAGAAAGAGATAGAGTTGTATGTCTGTATGAAGAAGATGAAGAAAGGGGTCCCTGTGCTATAGAGAGAGATAAGAGAGAGAGAGGGAGGAGGTGTCGGTGGTGGTGGTGGTGCTATAGAGAGAGGAGAGAGAGAGAGAGCAAAATGAAGATGAACTGCAGATTAGAAAGGGTGAAGAATTTAATATTAATGAAAAGCAAGTAGCAGGGGTGAAGAATTTGATATTAATAATTATTTCATTTCCAGTCCCTGTATGTGTGTATATTAATATATATATATATATATTAATTTTTGAATTAAGAAAATGATAAATGAAAAGCAAAATGACTAAAATACCCCTGAACTAAAAGACAAAATAGCAGGTCATTAATGGGAAATCTGGTCAAATTTGAAATTTGGACCAAAATGGCAACAAAATGCAAACCACAGGGCCCTGGATGTAATAAGTTTGAGATTTGGACTAAAGTGGCAAAACTGGCCAAACCACAGGGACCAAAATGGCAGTTTACTCTAAACATTATATATCGTAAATTATAAAAGAAAAACATAATTTAAATTTATTAATATCACATCACTTTGTGTAAATAACAAAAAGTTTGGATGTAAATAGAATCACCCTATTTGAGGGACACAATTTGAACGAATTAACTTAAATAAAGTTTTATTACAAAAGGGTCCTTTTTTTTTCTAATTAACTCTAATGTAATTACATGGGTTAATTATAAGCTCAGATAGAGATGATAAACAATATCCGATTATACTTTCACTGATTGTTTTCTATTGGAGCTTATTGGCTATTGTCATACTCATAGGGTTAAACCTTTAGTTACCGTCGTCCTCAAGCAGGGGCGATGGGGCAAACTGCGTACCTACTATTATCATGTGAAATAAAAAATCTATATGTGTTATGTAGTATCAAATACTCGGTTTTATATATTATTTACATATCTGATACTAGGCTGACACTGATTTACGGAACATTTTTCAAAAGCGACAACAGTAAAAGAATAAATCATTGTTTCTACATCTTCACTCAAGCTAAACTTGAAAAAAAAAGACATTTCTAAACAATTGTGTGTTCATCATACAAAGGGAAAAAGGGGAAATAACAAGAATATGTAATTTTTGTCAAGTTAATTAATCAATCTAATCATAAGCATTGTTGTCTTAATTGTAACAAGCTAAGATGAAAACTATAACAAACTTTTCAATATTTGTCATTCACATGATTAATTTATGATTCCCATGATTTATAATCGAGACAAAAGTTGTTATAATGATTTATTGGATTGTAAAAAATGACTAGTCATATGATATTAAAAAATAAGGATATTGGCCTCTAATAATCTTTACTAGACGTCATTAGCCATTATCAGTCCCATCTTTTTTTATTCCCCCTGACAGTCACACCTTTCAAGTATTTTTCCTCCACCGGTTCTCAGTTAAAAAAACTTAACTCCCTTAAGTTTTTTTTCAAATTACAAACTGACATTTTAGGGCTTTTGATCAGAACGAGGATACGAGTCGAATGATGTAAAACTTACATTGAAATTGTGCTCCGAACAACGAAAACGGTGCTTCAATTCAGGTGTTTAAACTTCCAATTAGGGGTGCAAACGAGCCGAGCCGAGCGGCCAGGTTCGAGCTCGAGCTCGATTAATTTATGAGAGCTCGGGCTCGATTCAAGCTTTGTTTTCAATGCTCGAGCTCGGCTCGTTTGTATTTTATCAAGCTTGAGCTCGGCTCGGGCTCGGCTCGTTTATTATCTATTAATTAGTATATTAAATAAAAATAATATAAATAATAGACTTTTTAGGCTTGCGAGGTCGATAAGTAAAGCTCGGCTCGGGCTCGTTTACTAAATAAGCTTACTTTTAGGTTCGAGGTCTGTTTGTAAACAAGTTTAAATAAGCTCGGCTCATTTACACTAAGGCTCGACGAATCTAACGAGCTTCACATGTGAAGCTCGAGCTCGGGCCCGATAAACAAACGAGCTTTGTTTTGAGGCTCAAGCTCGGCTCGGGCTCGATAAGACTCGGCTCGTTTCGAGCTTTTTCTCGAGCCGATCTCGAGTAGCTCGCGAGCCGCTCGGCTCGTTTGCACCCCTACTTCCAATTAACAAAAATCAAGTCGTTTGGAGCACCGTTTCGAGGTAAGTTTTACATTAATAGACTCGTATATTCATTCTGATTAAAAATCCTAAAAAGTTAGTTTGTAATTCGAAAAAAAAACGTTAAGTTTTTTTAACTGAGAACCATTGGAGGAAAAATAGTTGAAATGTGAGACTGTCATGGGAAAAAAAAGGTGAGTTTGCGAATAACCTATGACGTTTATTAAAGATTATTAGAGGCGACTATCTAAAAAAATATTAGAGAATTCTTTGATGTACACATCAGTGAAAAGAATTTGATAATTGTCCCTATTTGGGTAAAATACAAATAGCTTATGAACTTTGAACAAGTGATCGGTTGGCCCACTGAAAGTGACTACAGGCCCAATACAACTTGCTTTGTCCATTCATACAAGGCCCTTGGTTGACTATATAATTTTACAAATGAAAAAGAAAATTGATAAAAAGAATCCAGAAAAAGTCGAGACGTATACGACACCACTAAAATGTAACTGAACCATATTGCAAAAAGTTATCGTGACCATCAGAGCCGTCTTCGAGAACTCCTAAAATAATTTAGGCCTCGAGCAAAACAAAAATGTTGGGCCTAAAATTGTAGTAAGAGGAAATTAATTAAAAAAAATGGGACCTTGATGATGGTGGGAGCCAAAACTTAAACTTAAGATCTCAATATCATCTTGAGATGTTTTTTTCCACTCCACCACCAAGACTTTTGTGTATAATAAATGAATGCATATATTAAATATATCATTTACTATATATATAAAAGCTTATAAAAACCTTTCGGGCCCTTTGAAAATTTGGACCTCGAGTGACGGCACGGGCCGGCCGACCCTGGTGACCATTTCTTTTAACTGTAAGTACCCGTTACCAGAAAACTTACAGAACCCACAAATATCTATTGAGTTAAATATATTATTTCGCGTTCAAACTTTGTATCAAGCTCTGATAGGTTAGGTTGATTTACGATAAGGAAACATTTAAAAATTCATTGCAAAAATCCTGTGCCAAGTATAAAAATAACAAGGAGGTCATCAACTTTTATTTGTAAGATTGTAAATTTATATCTTTAATTGGTATAAAAAACCGTTCTTGACAGTTGCTTCCCATTTAATTAAGAGAATTTTTAAATTCTAATATCCCAGTGGTCAGGGGATTTTCCATTAAGTGGTTTCTTCCTGTGAAGGTCTCAGGTTCGATTTCTACTAAGTGCAAATTATGTAAATATAGAAGAGCATCTCTGGGAGGGATTCGAACTTAAAATGGAGGTTTAAACAACATATGTCGGCCCTTTAAAGTAAGCTATACCGTTAAAAAACTAAGGATATAATAGTAACATTACGTGTCATGTTAAATTGAAATGTGGCTTTTTTTCATATATTTGGTTATTATATCATAATTATAGTTATTATATTATATTATGCTAGTAGTGATACCCGTGTGCAAACATATGTGGTTTTTAGAAATTCATTTATACCACATTTTAATAGAAAGTATAGATATTGTAATTTTTAGTTTAGTTATTCGTTTGATTAATATTAAAACAGTCATGAGTTATTCTCATAAATCTTGTGTGTTGATACATTTGAACTTTGATTTACAACTAAAGAAATAATCAGCCTAAACAAATAATCAAAAGTAGTCACTACATTTCATCGTAAAAAGTGAGAACTACTATTTTAAATAGTGATATCTGGTTGAAAGTATGTGAAAATACAAGTTCTTTTTAGAAAACCATTCATACCTCATTTTATTAAACAACAAATCACTATATATTTTTTAGAAGGGAATTACTTTCCCGAATGTTCATATCTGTTGGAAATATGCTTATCAAACTTCAATACAAAAGCTGTAAAACATCAAACGAATATACTAACAAACTTAAAATCTTTACTTTGAAAAAAAATCAATAGATGCAATACAACTTGACTTTCAACAAACGTTAATTGCGATCACATGATCACCTGCTCAACAACTTTCACCAAAGCCCAATCAAGAGTCTCTTACCCAGCAACATCTCATTTGCTACATGTTGTGTTCTGGCTACATATGCTGCTGGAAATAATGTCGCAGCTGTTGATCCATCAACATCTCCACCCGCAACTGCTGTTGGAACCGTTCTTAAACCTCCAGCTGCAATTGTTTTTGTTGGTACTGCTTGTTTTTTGCTGGTACTAAATCAAATTCAGACACAATTTAACATCAACATAAACTAAATCAAATTCAGACCCAATTTAACATCAACATCAATATCGATTTGCAATCCTCAGATTCTATATATATCAATATAATAATACTTACGCTTGGTAAAATAAGTAGAAGTAAAATGTGACAAGAAAGATTAATACGATTAAAATTTATGGCACTAAAACAGTAACAATTACATCGAGTACTGAACTAAGAAACTTTCAAATCTAACAGTAACAATCAGAAATTTAAAAATCTAACAACAAAAATTAAGAAATTTTAGCTTCAACTCCATCGAGTGCTGAACCTCTCGATATATATCCTTGAGCTTCGCCATGAACTCCATGTCTCTATCACCGCACTCTATATTACTGACGACACAAAGGTCATGAACGGAAGTCGAAGGCATCGCCATCAGGTTTCTGGAAAACTGGTCTCTTGTGAACAGACCAAGGTGCAGTCGATCAAAACACCTCTTCAGCTCTTGAAGAGTAGCCATATCCGCATAGACTTGCTCCTCAAACTTGCTTGACAAAGCGCTGCTTTAAATCATCAGACTGTGCAGAAGTGTATAATGCCATTTTATGTTATTACTCAACTGTTGTGAAAGAAAGGTATCTTGTGTCACGGCCCCCGGCCCTGTTTGACCTGGTTCAGGGGCCGCGAGACAGAAAATCCCGTGGTATTTATTTAATTAAGTTGACAGCGGAAGATTTTAGCAGGATCTTTTTAAAACTGAAAATGCCCGATTATTGTATTTCATAATTCGGGATAAAACCCCGGTAGTTTACAATAAGGTGATTTCACTGGGAAATCTTTATTTTACTAAACATGTTTCTTTATTTATATTGAGCCACTTCCTTAAGCTTGTAGTGCTTCGCGACACTTTTCCTGGATCACAACAGATCACCTGAAACATGTTTGAAAAAGGTTTTGTCAGCGGGGAAATACTGGTGAATCATTCTTTTTGCTAAAACGACGCGTTGTTATAATTTACAGTATTAAGAGTGATTACAACGTTTATACATATCAACCATCTACCCACGGTATTTATCACTCGACCACCTATTGGCTATCTCGTTGTCCAATGGTGTCTGTGATTATGGTCATATCACCCCTTGGCTAACCCGTTGTCCAATGGTGACGGTTATCAAGTATTGTATACAAAACCCCACATACCGGCTGTAATTTGGAGATTACAAAGACTTAATCCCTGTAATTATAATTTGGAAAATAAACATGATTTTGAAAGCAATTTGGTAAAAAGAGAATGACTCACTTTGCAGATTAATACGAGCAGAGTCTAGCCTACTGATTAGCCTTGTTAACCTAATTCAAATAACAATGCACACAAAAACTAGGTTAGTAACTTTAATCCAACTTTTTACGATAACTCACGAGATTAAAACCTTCACAACGAATGACAAAGTGCGATACTTAAACATCCATCGAATTTATGATGAAATGACAAAGTATAACCCAAATTTTAGCAGCACTTAAACATCCATTGGATTGGTTCTATCGATCGGACATTGAATCGTAGTAGTGATCGAGTTATTACCCTGTATCGTAGCAGAGGTTCGGGATTATAACTACTTTTGAACGAAGCAGTGTATAAGTGGGTGTACATAACGAATTTTAGCGTCGAAACATGCAAATTGATCAAGTCCCAGGCCAGGGGTTTTATAGCCCGATTTGGACCCTCCCGCGAGTCGTGAAGGGATCTTCCTCCCCTGTCGTGAGTCGTGGGGCATACCCCCTAGCCTAGGGTTTCTTCGTGTCTTGTATAGCCTTGGTGAGTCGACAATTTTCGAATTTATGCGTTTTACAACCATTTCAAACAGATAAACATAATTAGGGGAATACCCCTCTTGAGTTTTAGGGGCCCTGATCCTGATTCCAACTATTTTGAAAATTTTAGAGACTATGCAGAATTACTTGGGGGTCTCAATTAGGGTTTCCTTTCAGACAAAATAAGATAAGAAGTGGTAATGAGAGTTGTTACATCCTCCCCACCTTATAAAAATCTCGTCCTCGAGATTTATTGGAATAAATGAGGATACTTTCGTTTAATCTCTTATTCCAGTTCCCAGGTGTGTTCAGGTCCTTTCTTCGAATCCCATTTAACTTTAACTAGCACTAGTCGCTTGTGCTTGAGAAACTTAATCTTTCGGTCTTCTATTTGAACTAGTTTCTCAACAAATTTTAACTTTTCATTTACCTCTATATTTTGAATAGGTACTACCAATGATTCGTCAGATAGACATTTCTTGAGGTTGGATACATGAAATACATTATGTATTCCAGCTAGTTCTTCTGGTAGTTGTAAGCGATAAGTAACTGGTCCTATACGTTGGATCACTGAAAATGGTCCTACGTATCTTGGACTTAGCTTTCCTTTCTTTCCAAATCGAACTACTCCTTTCCAAGGAGAAACTTTCAAGAGTACCTTGTCTCCAACTTGGAACTCTAGTGGTTTGCGTCGATTATTGGCATAACTTTTCTGGCGATCTCTAGCCGTCTTTAGTCTTTCCTTGATTTGAGTGATCTTGTTGGTAGTTTCTTGTACTGTTTCAGGACCTGATAATTGGCTTTCTCCTATTTCTGCCCAACAAACTGGAGTTCTACACTTTCGTCCATACAGTGCTTCGAATGGGGCAGCTTCGATGCTTGAATGATAACTATTGTTATAGGAGAATTCAATTAAGGGTAGGTGCTCATCCCAGTTTCCACCAAAATCTATCACACATGCCCTGAGCATGTCCTCCAGGGTTTGGATCGTCCTTTCACTTTGACCATCTGTCTGAGGATGATATGCAGTACTTAGATTTAGTCGAGTTCCCATAGCTTTTTGGAAACTTGTCCAGAAGTGGGAAGTGAAACGACTATCTCTATCCGATATAATGGAGAATGGAACTCCATGTAATGATACTACTTCATCTACATACAACTTTGCCAACCTTTCCATGATAAAGGTTTCTTTCATGGGTAGAAAATGAGCTGACTTGGTTAATTGATCCACAATTACCCAAATCGCATCATTACCATTTCTGGTTTTGGGTAACTTAGTAACAAAATCCATTGTTATGAGTTCCCATTTCCATACAGGCATTTCTAGTTGTTGAAGTAGACCCGAAGGTTTCTGGTGTTCTGCTTTAACTTGTGAACAAGTAAGACACTTAGAAACATATCTAGCTATGTCCTTTTTCATTCCTATCCACTAGAAATTATTTCTTAAATCTTGGTACATTTTATTGTTTCCTGGATGCATTGTATACCTAGATTTATGAGCTTCTTCTAAAATTTTATTTCTTAATTCTCCTTGTTTAGGTACCCAAATCCTTTTCTTATGGAATCTCCAAATTCCATCATTTCCTTGCCTTAATTCTTTTATTCGTCCTTTCATTCCTTCAGCATCGTCCTTGATTGCTGTTTCTTGAACATTCTTTAGTTGTTCCATTAAATCTAACTGTAGATTTAATCTAAGAGCACGAACCCGTCGTTGTTTCTCATGATACTTACGACTTAAGGCATCTGCCACTACATTTGCCTTTCCTTCGTGATACTGAATATCATAGTCGTAGTCGCTTAGTATTTCCATCCATCTCCTTTGTCTCATGTTTAATTCTTTTTGCCCAAATATGTACCTTAAACTTTTATGATCCGTATAGACAGTAAACTTACTTCCATACAGATAATGTCTCCAAATTTTAAGGGAAAAAATTATGGCTCCTAATTCTAAGTCATGAGTCGTATAGTTTTCCTCGTGCTTTTTCAATTGTCTTGAAGCATACGCAATTACCTTCTTGCGTTGCATTAGCACAGATCCTAATCCTAGCTTAGAGGCATCACAATATACTTCAAAATCTTCTGTTCCTTCTGGTAAAGCTAAGATTGGAGCATTTGTTAACTTATGCTTTAAAATCTTAAAAGCTTCTTCTTGCTTAGGTCCCCATTCAAACTTAACTGCTTTACAGGTTAGCTTAGTTAATGGTACAACTATCTTAGAAAAATCCTTAATAAACCGTCTGTAATATCCGGCTAAACCTATAAAACTTCTAATTTCCATAGCTGATTGTGGAACCTTCCATTTGGTGATTGATTCTATCTTAGCAGGATCTACGTGAATACCTTCATGATTCACCAGGTGTCCTAAAAATTGCACTTCCTGTAACCAAAATTCACACTTCGAGAATTCGTCATAAAGCTTTTCTTTTCTTAGCAAAGTTAAGAGTGCATGCAAGTGTTGACAATGCTCCTCCTGGCTTTTGGAATAAATAAGTATATCATCAATGAAGACAATTACAAATTCATCCAAATACGGTTTACAGATCCGATTCATCATGTCCATGAATGCCACAGGTGCATTTGTTAGTCCGAAGGGCATGACTGTAAACTCGTAATGCCCATACCTAGTTCTGAAAGCAGTTTTAGGTATGTCTTCTTCTTGTACCTTCAATTGATGATATCCGGAGCGCAAGTCTATCTTAGAAAAGTATCTAGCTCCTTGGAGTTGATCAAAAAGATCATCAATCCTAGGTAATGGGTATCGATTCTTAATGGTAACCTTATTTAATTCCCTATAATCGATACACATTCGCATCGAACCGTCCTTTTTCTTTACGAACAACACTGGTGCTCCCCAAGGGGATGAACTAGGTTGTATGAATCATTTACTTAGTAATTCATCTAACTGCTTTTTCAATTCTAACATTTCAGTAGGTGCTAACCGATAAGGTGATTTGGCTATCAGCGTAGTTCCAGGAATTAGATGAATCCTAAATTCTACTTCCCTGTCGGGTGGTAATCCAGGTAGTTCTTCTGGGAATACTTCTGAGTATTCTGATACTGGAATTTCCTTAAGTTCCTTACTCTTAGTGCTAATGATTACTAAAATCATATACACTATTCCTTGTTTTCGTTCATAACTAGCAACTTTCATTACTGAAATGAACTTCATGGGTTTACGTGGCTTATCTCCTGTAATCACGATCACTTCTCCGGTGGGTGCCCAAATCTCTATAGAGTTCTTATCACAAAGGATTCGAGCATGGTTGGCTACTAACCAATCCATTCCTAACACAACATCGAACCCAGCTAAATTCATTGGTAATAGGTTTGCATGAAATTTATGCCTGAAAGTTCTATATTTTCTTTTTGCAAAACCTTATCTATGTTAATAGAATTCCCATCTGATGTTTCGACTGTAAAAATCTGCCTAAGGTTGATTAAGGGTAAGTTAAGAGCTTGGCAGAATGAAGTATTTATAAAACTTTGGTTTGCACCAGAGTCAAATAATACTTTTGCGTAAACGTTGTGAACTAGGAACGTACCAGCTATCACATCTGGGATGAGTTCTGCCTCCTGAGTAGTTAATTGGAATGCTCGAACATTCTTCTTGGCAGCTCCGTCGGTCGGTTTGACTTTATTATCTGCTGGTTTGACCAACTTAGGGCATTCTGGTTTGAAATGCCCAGCTTATCCACAGTTATAGCAGACATTTGTTTTCTTTCTGCCGTCTTCTTCACGATGTCCTACAACTTTGCAAAAGTTGCAGGTTACATTGCATTTTCCAAAATGTTTCTTTCTGCAATTCCTGCAGAACGGCGGTGTTGAGGATTGCCCGGTTCCTTTCTTCTTGAAGTTGCTATTATTACCCACACGAAATCCTTGGGTAATTTTCTGAGCTAATTCCTTCTTCCGGTTTTCATCTCTTGTGCGTACCAGCTCGTCAGTTAAAGTGTTAGCTAATTCTACCGCATCATCAATAGTGCGAGGTCTCGTAACTTTAACGATATTACGGATTTCACCAATCAATCCCCAAATATAGCGAGAAATAAGTACCAGTTCTGGCGAAGCCAGGGTTGGTACCACTCTACCATATTCGAAGAATGTCGAAGTATATCCTTGACAATCTACACTAATCATTCGATGGTTTAGGAATTTATTCGCCATTTGTTCCTTTTCATATTCGGGGCAGAATTTTCTTTCTATTAGTTGCTTAAATTCTTCCCAACTCATGGCATAGGCCGTATTTTTTCCTTTGGCTTGAAATACCGTATTCCACCATTCTAGCGCCCCTTCTTTAAAAAGATGCGACGCATACATGACCTTGTCTTCCTCAGCACATTTACTTATCATAATTACTGCTTCGGTTTTCTCTAACCAACGCAGTGTCGCAGTCGCTCCTTCATTGCCTGCAAATTCAGCTGGTTTACAGGCAAGAAACTCCTTGTAAGTGCAACCAGGCGTTGCAGCTTTCATTTTCTTAGGGAGTGGGGCCTGCCGTGGATCATTATCGTGATTAGTATGGTTGCCGCCTCTGTTTACACTATTACTGAAGTTATCTTCTTGGGTACGTTTACTAGGAATGATTTGTTGAGGTTCAACAGGTTTTTGGGCAGTAGCAAGGATTGCTGGAATAGCATTAGCTATTCCTTGAGCAACAATATTTTCTATATCTTGCCTAGTCATAAATTGATCCTCCTGGTGTTGCTCAGATTGGTTAACCTCGTTAACTGGTTCATTATTAGCGTTTTCCATCTGATAATTAATATATATAATTTATTAGTATAGAGTAAATAACAATTATACATAAAACAATCATACGAATTTCACAACACACATATATATATCCAAAATTATTGATTCCTCGATTTCCCTTTTTATATATCATATTATGCATCCGTACACACTGTTATGTTACAAAGTTTTATTTTTATTTTACAAGATTATATTTTTATTACTATTATTATTATTATTATTATTATTATTATTATTATTATTATTATTATACAATCACAGTTACGTTCTCACATCATCCCTTCTGCTGATATTTTAGAAACGACGCTCCCTCTCGTCGTACTTCCAGGAGATTTGCTCTCCCACCTCCCGAATCCTATTCCTTGCACCTATCAGCTCCTCGCCAAAATGGCGGAGTTCAGCTAAATTTTCATTGCTCATTGGTGGGTTTGGTATAGGTTCTGGGTCGAACTGAGGGAAAAAGGTATAAGGGTTATTTAGGAGGTTTTGAAACTGCCAGTCGTTGGTCCACCATTCGTCCATTTCTCCTAAAGGTTAGGTATGGATTAAAGGTTCTGGGATGGCTGGTTCCAAATTTATTGGAAGTTGAGTTTCAGCAGGATAAGGGTAAAGGTTGTTATTGATAGGTCTAATGATATCACAGCTTGCCAATATGCGATCCAACTCCTCTTGTAATGGCAACTCCTCGACTTGTTTAGAACTTTCCCCAATTTCCATTTCTACTTGCCTAGAACCTTCCCCTATCGCAATTCCTGTTCCTTTATCTAGGGGATTCTCTATTTTGGGAACCTTTCTAGTTGCTGGTTTCCTTCTGCGTACACGCCTCCAGCCTACGAATCTTCTCCTTTTCTTAGGCTTTGGTTTCTCCAGAGGTGAAGCATGGAATTCCATAGGTTCTTCCACATCGGGTATGTAACCAGTAAAGTCTTTGGAAACTTCTACTTTCACCGGATAGAGATTGAGATTCTGAAAGGCTTCAGATAACTCATTCATGCTGTTTAGCATATATGTAAAAATACTAAGTTAAAATTTTATAAAAAAATTTCACAGCTAACCTTCAAGTATTATTGCATACCGTGTGACTAATTTAATACAAAGGACAACTGAAAATTAAAACATACTAGGGTTTATTGTAAACTTATTTATTTACTGGGTAAAGTTTCTGGCTTGTAGATTATATGGGTGCTAGGACTGAGTCAGGGTATTTTAAATATTTGCATTTACTGCTACAGTGGCTAGCATATAAAGATCTGCCCATTTTTCATCTAACTTGTCTTCCCATGGTGGGTTACTGCCTAGTTCCTGGGTTTCCTGATTAACCCTCATTTCTTTTGGTTGTGATTTCTTTATTTTCTCCTAACTTTTCCTAATAATCAAACTTCTTTTATTAGGAGAAAGTGGTTCCTCATATTGTGCCTTTCGAACAAATATTCATTCCTCAGTATCTGATGGGTATTTTGAGGATGAAGTTCCTTTTTCTTTTGGTGAAGTATCTAATTTATGGTAGATATCCGAAAGTCTTTGTTTACCCATACTGTAAACAAATATTCAAATAATAAAACACGTAATCACAAAAATGGCAATCAGTAAAATTAAGTATTTTCTAAATACTTAATTGGCTTAAATCAATGGCTCTGATACCACCTTTTTCTGTCACGGCCCCCGACCCTGTTTGACCTGGTTCAGGGGCCGCGAGACAGAAAATCCCGTGGTATTTATTTAATTGAGTTGACAGCGGAAGATTTTAGCAGGATCTTTTTAAAACTGAAAATGCCCGATTATTTTATTTCATAATTCGGGATAAAACCCCGTTAGTTTACAATAAGGTGATTTCACTGGGAAATCTTTATTTTACTAAACATGTTTCTTTATTTATATTGAGCCACTTCCTTAAGCTTGTAGTGTTTCGCGGCACTTTTCCTGGATCACAACAGATCACATGAAACATGTTTGAAAAAGGTTTTGTCAGCGGGGAAATACTGGTGAATCATTCTTTTTACTAAAACGACGCGTTGTTATAATTTACAGTATTAAGAGTGATTACAATGTTTATACATATCAACCATCTACCCACGGTATTTATCACTCGACCACCTATTGGCTATCTCGTTGTCCAATGGTGTCTGTGATTATGGTCATATCACCCCTTGGCTAACCCGTTGTCCAATGGTGACGGTTATCAAGTATTGTATACAAAACCCCACATACCGGCTGTAATTTGGAGATTACAAAGACTTAATCCCTGTAATTATAATTTGGAAAATAAACATGATTTTGAAAGCAATTTGGTAAAAAGAGAATGACTCACTTCGCAGATTTAATACGAGCAGAGTCTAGCCTACTGATTAGCCTTGTTAACCTATTTCAAATAACAATGCAAACGAAAACTAGGTTAGTAACTTTAATCCAACTTTTTACGACAACTCACGAGATTAAAACCTTCACAACGAATGACAAAGTGCGATACTTAAACATCCATCGAATTTACGATGAAATGAAAAAGTATAACCCAAATTTTAGCAGCACTTAAACATCCATTGGATTGGTTCTATCGATCGGACATTGAATCGTAGTAGTGATCGAGTTATTACCCTGTATCGTAGCAGAGGTTCGGGATTATAACTACTTTTGAACGAAGCAGTGTATAAGTGGGTGTACGTAACGAATTTTAGCGTCGAAACATGCAAACTGATCAAGTCCCACGCCAGGGGTTTTATAGCCCGATTTGGACCCTCCCGCGAGTCGTGAAGGGATCCTCCTCCCCTGTCGCGAGTCGCGGGGCATACCCCCTAGCCTAGGGTTGCTTCGTGTCTTATATAGGCTTGGTGAGTCGACAATTTTCGAATTTTTGCGTTTTACAACCGTTTCAAACAGATAAACATAATTAGGGGAATACCCCTCTTGAGTTTTAGGGGCCCTGATCCTGATTCCAACTATTTTGAAAATTTTAGAGACTATGCAGAATTACTTGGGGGTCTCAATTAGGGTTTCCTTTCAGACAAAATAAGATAAGAAGTGGTAATGAGAGTTGTTACATCTTGGTAGTAAAACGTGATGGAAAACAGGTGAATTGGTAATGATATTATATAGTGAAATATCTAATAGCCCAAATATCAGATTTAAATACAAGCATTAAATAAAAATCTATATTTAAATTTCCTGTACATTTAATAATCTAGGAGGGAAAAACATGTACATTAATATAGACAATTCCGGGGGTCCTCATCTCAAGGAGGAGCTGATTTTCCTAACCTTATGAATTTGTATAATATCATGCAGGAAACCCTCCAAGTCTCAAAAAATGCTTATAGCTTAGGCCAAAGCGCAAGCACCCGGATAGGCGGCATGGAACGCAACCTCCTCTCCATGTAGCATGATATCACCTACATCCGGGATCATATGGTGATTCGAGATGATGACGAGGAGGAAGAGGACGAAGGGCAATGGATGGATTCAGATTACGTGGCGTTGGTGATGGGCGACATGGTTGACGGGCAGTTTAAATCTCTCACCTTTTGAACAATCTAACATTTCCTCGGGTTGCGTCCCGTTAAGATAATTTACTTTCTGTTAGACACTTTTATTTTCTACATTTTGTTTTTATGTTTGGATGATGTGGTGGTGGTTAGACTTAAACACTTGTAATTTAGGTTTTATGTTTGGTTTGTTGTATTATGTTGTGTTGTGTTGTGTTGTGTTGTGTTGTGTTGTGTTGTGTTGTGTTGTGTTGTGTTGTGGTAGCATTGTAGAACACAGGTGTCACACCCCAACCGATGGTGGAAACATCGGGGTGCGAGCACTAAGCGTTCAGATTGCTCATGAGATTTCACAACACTAGATATTTCAATAGTACTTAATTAAGTTTCATGCAAAATATGTCTAAAACATCAACTCAAACATGAGTACCAAAATACATCCACAAATTTCGTTGTTTAAAGTTCTAGAATTTAACTAGGCGAGTTTCTAGCTTCATCCCTAACTTGTTTCCATGATTCCTGCATCCTATCGTCCTGCAACATGTATTAAAATATCAATACAAAAGTATTGGCGAGTATACAAGTTTGAATAATAGCATAATAGACTAAAAACAACTCATATCCACGGTGTAAGTATACAAATAGTTTCAGCCGTGCTAGTGTCGCAATCCACGCAGTGATAGCCCAAGTATCCCGATGCTTTAGTGTTCACCCAAGAATCAAGGTAAACTAGAATCCTCCTAACAATACCCCCTGAGAATAATGGGAGAGGTGCACCTCCTATAGCGCTACTATTGTTAAGGCGGAACTACACACTCTGGATTAAACGTCACATAACACAAAGAATCAAGAATCAAGAATCACAAGCTTCATATACACGTAGGATAGAGTTTAGATTCAAAAGTTTCAAGTATCATAGTTTATAGAATACATGTTACATCCCAAAGTTTAAAACAAAAAGGGATCGAGTATACTCACAGTGATTGCTTAACAGTATAGACTGTTATTGGATCAAAGGGAGCTCTTTTTAGAATTAGCCTGATTAGATTACAACAGATAAGAGTCAGGCAGAATAACGAGATTATGCAAAGTGTTGGAACAGTCACTGGATCGGATGGCTGTCCGATCGGATCGCCACTCGATAGGGTGACTTAGTGCGAGTGGAACTGGTGGCTATCCGATCAGATGGCTGTCCGATCGGGTGGTCACTCGATCCAAGTGTCAAGTTTAATGTCTGTTGATTAAGTGCTTTGGTCAACTTGATCGGATGGCTGTCCGATCGGATTGGTATCCGATCGGGTCGCCACTCGATCGAGATTCCCCAAGTTCCAAGTTTCTGAAAAAGTTTTCTAAGTGTTGAAAGGTTTCCAAGTCTCAAGTATTCAAGTTTGCTAGACAACTGTCACCCGATCGGGTGGCTGTTCGATCGGATGGTCATCCGATCAGATTGTCACTCGATCGAGTGATTCCTTGTTCTGTTTGTAATTTTGCAAAGTTTCTAAGTTCTAGTTTAACGATGACGGCACGGTACGTATCGAGACAATGGTAAAACTCATCATCTTACAGCCGTTCTGATCGGATGGGAATCACCCCTGTCCGGTCAGTCGTCTGTTTACAACGGTTCATGTCGGAATCCGTTCCATGGTCATCTTTTCCGGCAACAATCCGTTTCCAAACCTACTCTAGACTACCCATCAAGTCTATAGTCTGTTTATACCCGAATTTCACCATTTTAAAATGGAAGATTGAAGAAAAGATGAAGAAAACTTAAGTTTTATTTTAAAAATCTTAGATCTAGCTTAGATTTGATGCAAAATACATGAAATTCCTTAGATCTGAGCTAGATCTTGCCAGAAATGACATCATAAGGCCAGTTTGTACAACCACCATGATGACATCATCCTCAAGAACTCAGATCCGAGAGATTTCATGGTGAAAAGTGTGATTTCAAAGGTGAATCATGTAGAGAATGAAGTGTAGATCGAGAAAGTACAAGAATCTAGCTTGAAACGTACCGAAATCGTTGAGAAAATGAAGAAATGTAGTGTGCGTGCGTCTAGTTCGAGCAGGGCTGTCACATCACTGATAAGGGTGATGTGACAGGCCTTTTTATAGTGTGAGAGGAAGGGTTAAGGCGGTGCACTTAGATCGGATGGCAGGTCGACCGAGTGGCCATTCGATCGGGTGGTCATCCGATCGGGTGGTTATCCGATCGGATGGTCATCCGATTGGATTGCCACTTGGTCAATCCCATCCTTTCCGCGTTCCCGTCCATGTTTCGTTTCACGAGTTAGATTAAGCATTGTGTTACGTATAGTTTGGTAAAATTATCACATTACTAGATTACATCATAAACACAAAAGTTTCCAAGTTTCATAGTTTCCGCCAGTGACAAAACTCTAGTCTCTCGTTCAACCAAGAATCAAGTTTCACGAGTCTAAAGAGTCAAGCACCAAATAAGTATCAAGAGTCGAGAATAATAGCTTCTCAAGTATCAAGAATCAACATAAAGAATCTAGATTTCATAGTATTAAGAATCAAGTGTCTAGATTAAGCATCAAGAGTCAAGCATCTAGATTTAAGTGTCAAGTCTCATAGTTTAAGTCTCAAGAATCAGGGTTCAAGCATCAAGTATCAAGTTTCAATAAGATTCATAGCCAAAAGTATCAAAGTATCAACATCACATAACTACAGGGGCTAAAACTGACAATTTGATAAAAGTTCAGGGACTAATACTGCCAAGAGCCTAAAGTTTAGGGACGCTGGGCGTTACAGTCTCCCCTCCTTTAGGAGATTTCGTCCCCGAAATCTTAGAAGAAGACTGCTAAAAAAGCTGCGGATACTTGGCCTTTATATCACTTTTCAATTCCCAAGTGAGTTCGGCGCCACGCTTTCCTTCCCATCGAACCTTAACAATGGGAATTTTGATGCGCCTCAAACGTGTCACACCCCGACCGCGTAAAACAACAAATCACGGCGGAAACGTCGGGGAGTGTTGTAACAGAATCATTGTTCCATAACACATGGAAATTTAAATTTTGTTTTATTGATTAAAAGAAATTACAATATCTTAGAAACAAAGAAACATAACATGATTAACTAGTCTTGCATCTTTTATTGTCACTAAGGCCCAAGTCCGCCTAAGTGTAACTTGATCAATCCTATGCATCATCTCCTGAAACACATGTGAAAATAGGTACGTCAGCATAAAAATGCATGTGAGATACATAGGTTTTATTGATTTAGGATTCATGACTTATAAGTTTAAAGAAAAATGTTTAACAAAAGTTAGTCATGATCCTTGTAAAATGTTTTCTTTTATAAACCATACAAAAGTGATAATAAAATAGATGATATGTGAAAGAATAATGTAAGGTTAAATGAATAACCAAGTAAAATGAGTTTGTATAAAATAAGTTGTTTTGTAAAAACAATGTTTCATGAAGAAATGAAAAATGTGTAAAATGTAATATGTCTAACTTGAAATGGTTTAAACAACGCTACGATATGTAATACCATAAAAGCACTTATATATAGGAAGTACCAGCGGCGTATCCACCTTGCTTTTATCATATTACACAAGCCTCGTTACTTAAATCACTTACCCAAACAAACCATCAAAATGAAATCTTTAAACCAATGTTAAAATGTTTATGTAAAATCAAATGTTATGTGTAGTGAATAAAAGCATTTATTAATTAAAAGCATTTACTCAACCCTATAAGAAAGAAATGTACAAAACAATGCATTTGATAAATTATAATCAAAAGTTATGTTTTGTAAAATAATGCATGCTTTACTGATACAATCATCTATGTGGTAATGTTAAACGTCTACATCCAAGCCTTAAGACAGTAGGATAAACCCTAGAACAAAGTCAAAGGTCTACCTAGAAATGTTTTCGGATTCGGTCATTTCTTCCACCCAAACAAACCTCGGATTTCAGAAATGGGAGTTGTCAAGTCCTATGGTACCACTACCCACTACCGAGCGGCATGATCGGTGTTAATGAATGTATTAGTTTTGTTAAACAAACCAAATGTTATACCAAATGTAAGCATGTTTTATGAAAACAATGTACTTTAATATGCTAAGTGAATATACAAAGTAGAAATGTAATGTAAAATAATGTACTAAGTATGCAACAAATGAACATACATAACATAAAATGTAATGTAAAATAATGTACTAAGTATGTAACAAATGAACATACATAGCATAAAATGTAATGTAAAATAATGTACTAAGTATGCAACAAATGAACATACATAGCATAAAATGTAATGTAAAATAATGTACTAAGTATGCACTAAACGGACATACATAGCAAAAACATAATGAAATCATGTACTATAAGTGTACTAATGAACATAACAAGCATATGATATGAAAACATGAAAAGCACGAAAGTAACAAGTAGGCACATGTGTTTCACCCCAAAATGTTTGAAAAACAGTAAAAGAGGGGACTATGTACTCACTTGAGGGTGCTTAGAAGTCTTGAATAACAACCAAGCAAAGCTAGAGGGATCACGGAATCAAACGACACCTAATATAGGTAACTATGTAAATAAACGGACCTAAATCGGAAGATCGGATAAAATGTGGTTTCATAAACCAAATGAGTGTAAGAACTCATGTAATATGGTTTAACAAAGCTCACAATCTAAAATGGAACCTATCCTAAGTGCTTACGACCCATTACGACTCGTTTAGGTAGCTTAACTACTTTAACCCGTCGTTTGCGTAAAACGCGTTCGGACCGCCTAACTAGTCCTATGACAAGTAATATATGCCTTAACATGTCTTATAATGTTGCCTAATCAGTTTAGATGTCAAAATTTAGGTTACATATGCTTAAAATGAATTTATGCGCAAAAAGGGCATTTTGGTAATTTTCCTAAGGCATATAAACTACCTATCATACAACTAGCTAAACGTAGTGACCATAAGGTATAACCTCAGAAGGTTATTCCCTATACAACTATGGTCACCTAATGTGTTTGGTCGGATCCTAATGATCGACCAAACGGGTCGGGTTCGAAAGTCTAAGCGATTGATTAGATCGCTTACCTTACGACCCTACATAAGCACAAATCTAAAAGTGACGAGCTAAACATGTTAAAACATGTTTAACGAGGTTTGAAAACAGGTTTGGTATCAAAACAAAGGGTCTTGATACCTAAAAGTAGTTTGGTTACAAAATACGCAAGAATACCTATTTTGGCCGAAACTACGACTCGTCACTATGCCTAGATAACGTGGTAATCAGTAGGTATAGCCACAAAAAACTAAAACCATCGTGATTACGCTCACGTTATGAAGTTCAAACGAAGATCGTGTTGACCATAAACTGGTCAATGCAGAAGTTTGACTTTCACGCTAAAAACGCGTAAAAGAACGAAAGAATACTTACAAAATGTCCAAGAATGGAAGTTTGATCTGATTATTCTCAGGTATGAAGTGTAATCACTTCAACTTAGAGAGCAATCAGCTCAAGTGTGGGTTTTGAGTGCAAAAGGGGTGGGGTATTTATAGGAAAACCAAGACCATTAGGATCGTTTCTTGAAAAACGTGCTTCGATCTAGGCCGTCCAAGTGTGCCCTCTGATTTCTAATACCTTGGGCACCCTAGCCCATAGGATCCTCAAAACCATTTGCAAGACCTGGAAATGGCTGGAACAGGCTGTAAATAGCTGGAAATTCATTTTTCCAGGTCTGACATGTTTACACGGGCCACGTAAGGTTCAAAGGGGGGCTTACGCGGGGCGCCTGAGATCCACAGTTCAGCAAAAAGTTTCAATAATTGCAGTTTTGGTCCCTGCAAGTGTTTAAGCCCCATTTTGACCTATTTAAGGCCCGTTAAGCCATTTTCAAGGCCCAACAATGATGCCTAAACATAGGGGACATGAAACATGCTCAAAAATATGTCGGATGTCGGTTCGTTTGGCCGTACGATCAAGTTATTTGCTTAATTACGACGAAACACGAACGAACGCGAAAAACGATCCAAACCACGCGACGAATGGAATTTTTTCATGCCAATCACTAAAATAAAATATTTTAATGATTACATAAATTTTTGGATGTCCGGATGTATTCGGAACGTTAGATATGCGCGGAAATGCAAACTTATGCACTTTTTGACGCTTTTAGTCCCTGAATGACCAAAAAGATTATTTTAGCATACCGAACCCCTCAAAGCCTATTTCTAAGCTATTTAAAGGATATTTAGGGTATGTTTAACTTATGATCATGTTCTGGAATGTTCGTTACAGTACGAATCGGCATACTTTCGTAGTTTGTCGAAATTAGCCCCTGTAAGCGAATAAACTTGATTTCGACACACCAAACCTTCCAAATCTTATTTCTAAGTTATGTAAAGGTTATTTAAGGTATGTTAAGCCCATGTCACTGTTTCGGAGTGTTTTCCGCGTTAAACTAATTACGTTTACGCATCAGTGCGCGTATAATTTTCTAGACGGCGATTTAGAGCTCGAAATCGAACAAGAATTGATATGTGCAAATAATACACATATTTATACAAATCCCAAGTATGAAATACAATATTTCATTGATTTGGTATTTGTTTGACGGCCGTGGAGGCACAGGTGTCACAAAACGCTTGACAGCTTGATCCATGATTTCGACCGGTTTCTCCACAAATTGAACAGCTTCGTTTATTTGCAAGTCTTCGAGGGGATGCAGTTCCTCGTTGGCTAAGCATTTATGTAACGCCTCGTATTTTTGCATTCACATGTTTTTTTAGAAAATTTGTGTTCATTTCATCTTTTTAGAATCAACATTGAAATCTGATCGAAAAGTGAATTATAAACGGAAAAAAACTACGCATTTTTACGCGCTCTTAACGCGACCGACAAATGAATGCGAACAATATCGAACACCGACATTATTTCATGTATTTTTTTTAAAATAATATATATATATATATATATATATATATGGCATTCTACGACGATCGGGTTTCGAAAACGAGCTCGTAGGAACTTTCGGGCCACTTAAGCACACGAGATGGGCTTGTGGGCCTTAGGCCCAAGCCCAAAGCCCACTAACTAAATAAATAAGCCCTATGTATTTAACACTATCAGCCCTACATCTTCATTGGAGTTCAGCCACTACTTTTTCTTCAAAGGGATCAAACATTCATCATCTTCTACAACTTAAACCTACAATCAAATTTTTTTTTCAGAAGGCCACTCATCTCTCTCTCTTAATCGTCTGGGCAGGCACACACACACACAAAATCCTCAGACAACAACCTCCACATCTGCTTGATTCATGGCGTACGACGGCTGTACGTAGGCGCGGAGAGAGAGAGAGACGCGAAGACAGGAGGCCGACGATTCACTACGGCGGCAACGACGAGCAGAGAAACGAGAGAGAGAAACGACGGGGCGTCGTTTCCGACGAAGATCTGCCGTTGGCGGCGGCGGTGTTTATGCTCTCCGACGACTGGACGGTAAACCCTCACCTCCCACATTTATTCTCTTCATCTTTTATTTTATTTGATGGAGGAACTGATGTCGAATGAAATGGTACTTTTATTGACATTGATGACGGGTTAGTGGTGGTGATGGCCGACACCACTGCCGGCGATGAAGGCGGAGGAGGTGTGGTTCGGGTTAGCTTCAGTTTTTACTCACAGATCAGGTCAGATTGAAGTTTGGTTCTGGTCAACAGTGGTGGTGCTTGGGTCGGGTTCGGCTTCGCACGAGTCAACTCGGTTTGGGTTAGCTAGGGCTCACGTCAAATCTCAGATCTTGGTTCGGGTCAACACCAGGTCAAACCCGGTCAAACGTCACACGTAGTCAGATTTGGGTAGTTCAAGTTCTTTATGGTTCAAGTTCGTTATGGTTCAAGTTCATTATGGTTCAAGTCTGTTCGGATCAGTCAACACAAGTCAACAGTAGTCAACCGGTCAACTAACGGGTCAGCGACTCATTCGAGATTCGGTACATTTTAAACAACACTAATTTTGTCTTTACTCTGTATATAAACATTACTTTAAACCTCGAATTGTTATGATTAGTACATTCTTGTATTTAACGAGAATTATTATATATATTGTTTACTTTATGACTAATGGTTGAGTTTTGAAAAATATATCGATAACTTGTGTTGTCGGGATCGTCCAAAAACAGAGGAAACTCTGCCCGTTTTTCGTAAAATCCCGTAAAACGAAACGTGTTTAACTTATAAAACGAAACCTATCAAATTCGATTAATTTTTATAAGATAGATATAAGCGTATATTTATTTTGACATCATTTCAACAATACTCTTGATAGACTTGATTTATAATTTTTACATAAACTATACTATATATATATATATATATATATATATATATGAATATATACATATTTATATTAACTAGTTATACTTTAAAACTTCACTTCAAACCCTCCGTCATAATTCCGTTATTCATGCCCCATCGTTTGCCCATATAGGGTGACCTCGATGTTCCATCCTCCTAATCTCATACACTCGTCAACACTTGGATAATCAGAAGACTTAGCAATTTTGTGAGTACACTTGATCCATTTCCCTTTTAATACACTTTGGGTGCAACATGTTTACCTGTTAAAATGCACGTATCACAAACATACTTTTATTCATTCAATCCTCATACATGCTTTGTTATGCTTAGGTTCATGCTAGAATACATACTACCTATTAACTCGGCTTAACAATTATAGCGCTATAGGAGTAGCACACCACCCGACGAGGTTTTGTTGAGTCTTTATTCTATAACGGTCTCGTCACTTTTATGTCTAGGGATGCTAAATACTAGTGGACACTAGAGTTGACATATTGTTATGCTTGATAGTTTGACCTTGGATACTAAAATGCTATGTTGGATTGAAAATACTTTTATACTTAGGTCATGAGTCTAAAACTTGTGTACTCGCCAATACTTTTGTATTGAACTATGCTTTTTAAAACATGTTGCAGGTTTTGAGATAAAGTTTATGACACATGGAACCTAGTAGGATGCCTAGATACTCACTTTAAATTTCGTATACTTTTGTAATGTTATTCATGTATCTCAAGTTTGTTGTATTTTGATTCTAAATGATGTAAACGACTCTTTAGTAATGGAATGAAATTTATTATTTAAATACTTGTAAAAAATTATTAGTGTTATGATGTCTCTTGCAATCTATTTCGTCTCACTCCGATGTTTCCGCCATCGGTTGGGGTGTGACAGATTGGTATCAGAGCCAAAACTATAGGGAATTAGGAAAAGTAGGAATGCTTTAACCTAGTCTATAGTTTTAGAGCTTTATTCTTGTGTATTGCTTGAAACTACTTGCATGCTACTTTACTCGCTTCTCATTTATTCGCTTTGACTTTTTAAAC
Organism: Helianthus tuberosus; assembly: GCA_030545235.1. Taxonomy (NCBI): domain Eukaryota; kingdom Viridiplantae; phylum Streptophyta; class Magnoliopsida; order Asterales; family Asteraceae; genus Helianthus; species Helianthus tuberosus. The sequence continues at coordinate 146,940,311 of CM060445.1, read as the reverse complement.
ATATATGTCGCTTGTGTGTTAATACTTCACGTGCTATTCTTATGTGTCAATACTTGTCTTATTATGTGTCGATACTTGATTTATTGATCTATTCTTTGTGTGTTATTCTCGACATGCCTTTTATGTGCTTATACTTGTTTGTTATTTCCTTTAACATACGCGTTTTTACAAGGCATTTTACTCGATTTTTCTTAAACTCGAAAACACTCGTATTACACAAACGAGACGAGTTTACCAAAATAGGCGTGAAACCCATAATTTGGTAAACAACTATCATTCCGCCTGATTCTATTTTCGCACGAAATTCACCATTAAGTTAGGAGTGAAATCCACATCTTAATGGAAATTTCAAATTTAAATTCTAGTGGACACTCGTCAATGTGTCGAAATTTAATTGACCCAACGAGTGCCAACTACACTTAGGGTACGAAGTCGTCAAGTTAGGGGTGAAACCCGCACCTTGTTGACTAGTCCCACTCCTTGATTTTTATAAATCCCGCCAAGTCTCGAATTGTCGATTGAATTGTAACATGTAATAACCGGAAGGGTAAATACCGTTAACCGATGTGTCGGCGAGAGTATTTCACCTATTAGGCCAAAGCATGCTCTCAAATTCAAAAGACTCTTCGACCACTTTGTTTAGTCAACGTTCAGTTTTGGAACCATTCGAGTTTCTTTTTATCAAACTTACGCTTTATTATTCCGACCTTTCATAATGAAACTCTCTTTTGTCAAGTTTGAACCATTTTCGAGATTTCACTTTTGCGCATACATCATACTATTACTTTTCATACGATCATACATTATTAGCATACATAATTTTACGTAATTTTTATTTACACTTCTTGCAACAACAAATGGAGACATGTCATCAAGATAGGAGTGATGCCCTTACCTTGACGACTAACTCCGTTTTATTTCTCACCTTACAACGACCTCACCAATGAGTTAGGGGTTATTCCCTTACCTAGGTGATCGTTACCAACGCTTTCTTTTAATAGGCTATATTATGTAAACACAATCATGTTTATACCTAAATCATTTATCATGTATTTCAAAATGTTTCATTTATTTAAACATACCTCTTATTCTATAATCTATTTTCACATCACTCGCATACACAAAAATTTTAATGTTACCATAAACGCTTGTTCCTTGATTTTCAAAATTTCACGAAATACTACTTGTCAGCCTAGTCGGTCTAATAAATCCGTTGCCCACAAATTCACCAATCAACGTAAATATTGAAGCACGCTCCTCCCAGACCATTAAACTAGAGATTTTTTTTTTCAATTGAGGATCAAATCAACTTTTTGCACACACCTATAATATAGTACAACTATTATTCAACATTTACTAAAACTTCTCTTAAAAACAATAAAACATTTTATTAAAAGACGCTTTTCAACAATCACTAAGTTCATATACCAAATCCCTTTTCTAAGGATTAATTTTTTTTACAAGAATCTGTAAGTTTCAAAATTTTCTAATACAAGGTTACTTAAAACAATGCAAACTTAATAATCTCTAGATATTTTCAAAACCTCACTCGATACGTCAATTAAATTCAAACCACGTGGGGAAGGAAACTTCATAGGATCCAATAATTTTCAACCATATCAATTCTTCAAAAAAAAAAGCCATAGTAGCAATTTCATTCCTTTACAAAGTACCTTTTCACATAACCAATAGATGTTTTATACTCTCTTTACATTCACAAACTAGAGTCTATATTTCGTGACAACTCAATCTATTTTAACTTCACGCTTTGTGCAAACAACTATATCATTTTGCACGTTTTAGTCAATATCTCACCACAATATCACGCGCGTCACTCGTTCCATTTTTCTTTCATACTCAAAACTTTTAATCTTTTACGCGCACAAACTCGTGTATTTCGATTTATACTATAAACAAAATCATTATTTCCTACATCCATTCTTATACCTTTTATTCCTTCACTCATGTTCACACTTACACATTTAAATTATGCTCATGATTAAAAAATTCACACGTTTTACGTTTATAGCGCTATAGGAGTAGCACACCACCCGACGGGGTTTTGTTGAGTCTTTATTCTATAACGGTCTCGTCACTTTTGTGTCGAGCGATACTAAATACTAGTGGACACTAGAGTTGACATATTGTTATGTTTGATAGTTTGACCTTGGATACCAAAATGCTATGTTGGATTGAAAATACTTTTATACTTAGGTCACGGGTCTAAAACTTGTGTACTCGCCAATACTTTTGTATTGAACTATGCTATTTAAAACATGTTGCAGGTTTTGAGATAAAGTTGATTACACATGGAACCTAGTAGGATGCCAAGATACTCACTTTAAATTTCGTATACTTTTGTAATGTTATTCATGTATCTCAAGTTTGTTGTATTTTGATTCTAAATGATGTAAACGACTCTTTAGTAATGGAATGAAATTTATTATTTAAATACTTGTCACAAATTATTAGTGTTATGATGTCTCTTGCAATCTATTTCGTCTCACTCCGATGTTTCCGCCATCGGTTGAGGTGTGACAATTTACGTAGATTAGATACGTGGAACACTGGATGTACGTTGTTTAGTTCTTGTGGCAAGTCGAGTTTGTACGCCACCTTTCCAATCCTTTCAAGTATCACGAAAGGACCCACATAACGAGGAGCGAGCTTTCCCTTCTTTCCAAAACGAACTACTCCCTTCCAGGGAGATAAATTAAGGAGAACTCGGTCACCAACAGCAAATTCCAGAGGCTTTCACCTATTATTAAAATAGCTCTTTTGTCTGCTCCTAGCCTTGATCAAGTTATCACGGATCTGAAGAATCTTATCAGTTGTCTCTTGAATGATTTCAGGGCCGTAAACTGCTTGTCACCAATCTCATGCCAACTGAGAGGAGATCGGCACTTGCGGCCATACAAAGCTTCAAAAGGAGCCATCTGAATACTGGAATGATAGTTGTTGTTGTACGAGAACTCAATCAATGGTAAATGTACATCCCAGTTACCACCAAAGTCGATGACATAAGAACGGAGCATATCCTCTAGGGTTTGAACAGTACGCTCGGTCTGTCCATCCGTCTGAGGATGAAAGGCCGTGCTAAGATTCAAGTACGAACCCATAGCGGACTGAAACATTTGCCAAAGACGCGAAGTAAAACGACCATCACAGTCAGAGATTATATCAAGGGGTATGCCATGAATGCATATAATCTCATCGGTATAGATTCGAGCAAGTTTCTCCACTTTATAATCTTCACGAATAGGAAGAAAGTGGGCCGATTTGGTCAAACGATCAACAATCACCCATATACTATCGTGACCAAAAGGCGTACGGGGTAGCTTAGTAATAAAGTCCATAGCAATGCTATCCCATTTCCAAACTGGGATTTTAGGTTGTTCCAAGAGTCCAGAAGGATGCTGATGTTCGGCCTTAACTTTCGAACAAGTAAGTCACTTAGCAACATATAACGCAATGTCCTTCTTCATGCAAGGCCACCAATAGGTCGTACGCAGATCCTGGTACATCTTATCAGCACCTGGATGAATGGAGTAACGATATTTGTGAGCCTCATTCATAATGAGCTCACGTAGATTATCACGATCTGGCACCCAGACGCGATTGAGATAGTACTGAAGACCATCAGATTTTGTCTCGAGTTGATTAACGTTAGCGCCAAGAACTTCAACAGATAGACTTCCTTCATTAGCAGGCAAATACTGAGCTTCACGAATACACGCATGCAGATCACTAGAGATACAAATAGCCTTAAAATGGGTTTTACGACTAAGAGCATCGGCCACTATATTCGCCTTGCCAGGATGATAGCAAATTTCGCAGTCGTAGTCGTTTAATAATTCCACCCAACGCCTCTGTCGCATGTTTAGTTCTTTCTGGTCAAAGATATGTTGAAGGCTCTTATAGTCGGTGAAGACTACACATTTCGTACCATACAGGTAGTATCGCCAAATCTTTAACGAAAATACAACTGCACCAAGCCCTAGATCGTGAGTAGTATAGTTCTTCTCATGTACTTTGAGTTGACGAGAAGAATAAGTGATAACCTTGTCCCGCTGCATGAGCACACAGCCCAATCCATGGTTTGAGGCATCACAATACACCACAAAATCATCATTCCCATCGGGTAGAGTAAGTATAGGAGCATTGCACAAAAGGGTCTGGAAATATTTCTCTTGCTCGGGACCCCAAACAAAAGGTCTCTCCTTTTGGGTTAGAGAAGTAAGAGGAACAGAGATTTTAGAGAAATCCGCGATGAACCGACGGTAATAACCCGCCAATCCTAGAAAAGAACGAATCTCAGACACGGATTTAGGCGTACTCCAATTCTTCACGGCTTCGATTTTAGATGGGTCAACATGGATACCTTGCTTACTAACAACATGACCAAGAAATTGCACCTCATCGATCCAAAACTCACACTTAGAAAATTTAGCATATAGACGTTCACTACGTAGAAGTTCGAGCATAAGACGTAAATGACAAGCATGATCAACCTCAGATTTAGAATAAATGAGAATATCATCAATAAAGACTATCACAAAATGATCCAAATAAGGTTTACACACACGATTCATAAGGTCCATGAACACAGCGGGTGCTTTGGTTAGTCTAAAAGGCATGACCACGAATTCGTAGTGTCCATATCGAGTACGAAAAGCGGGTTTTGGGATATCATCTTCGAGGACACGCAACTGATGATATCCAGATCGAATATCAATCTTAGAAAAGCAGGACGCGCCTTGTAGTTGGTCAAACAGGTCATCAATACGAGGGAGCGGATAACGGTTCTTCACGGTAAGCTTATTAAGTTCACGGTAGTCGATGCACATACGAAATGAACCATCCTTCTTCTTGGCAAATAATACAGGAGCACCCCATAGGGAGGTACTTGGACGAATAAAACCCTTATCGAGTAATTCCTGCAGTTGGCTAGATAATTCTTGCATCTCGGAAGGTGCAAGACGATAGGGAGCCTTGGCGACAGGAGTCGCGCCAGGTACGAGATCAATTCGAAAGTCAATGGATCTAGGAGGAGGAAGACCAGGAAGATCTTCAGGAAAGACATCAGTGAAATCACACACCACTGGAACGTTGCTTATGTTCTTTCCCTTGCCTTTTTGTTCCACCACGTGGGCCAATAAAGCAACGTATTGTTTACGTAAGCATCTGCTCGCTTGTGTGCATGAAATCAATCGTAGTCCTTTTGAGGGTCGGTCTCCATAGACGTTCAAATTATCACCAGATGGAAGAGGAAGACGAACAAGCTTGACAAACAATCTCGGCATGGTTCTTACGCAACCAATCCATACCGGTAATAACATCAAAACTTCCCAAACGCATAGGTATGAGATCAATAGAGAATACGTGATCGTTAAGAGACAGGGAACAATCACGCACAATAGAATTTACAAGAATCGACTTACCATTGGCGACCTCAACAGAGAACGACTTAGGTAACTTAGAGCGTGTATAGTTTATCAAAGACTCAAATTCCACGAACACAAAGATTTTAATGGCACCAGTATCAAATAGAATCAAAGCATAAAGGTTATTAACGAGAAATATACCATTCACCACGTCATTGTTGTTGCGAGGTTGGTTAGCATTGAGATTGAACGCTCGCCCACGAGCGGCTTCCTGTTGTTCTTGATTCAGCTGGGGGCAACGATTACGGAGATGAGTGGTATCTCCACACTAAAAACATGCACGAACGGCATTCACGGGACCTGGGTTCTGTGGAGGAGCTGGAAGAGCTAGTGGGGCTGCCTGAGCTGGGGCTTGCTGAGCTGGCGGTGCAGGGTTAGTTTGACGACAGTAGGGAGTCGTGTGACCATAGCGATTGCAGTTGGTACACAAACGACATGAAAAAGCAGCAGGATGATGGAAGTTGCAAGTGGTACACTTCGGATGAGGACCAATGTACTGTTTCTTAGCTTCAGGAGCAGCAGGGTTAGCAGCAGCAGTAACAGGAGCAGGTTTAGCAGCAGGGTTTGCAGCAGGAACAATAGCATTACATCCTGCACCCTGAGACTTTTTTTTCTTGTTCTTGCTGTCACTTGGCTACTGGGTAACTTGGTTTGCAGACTTTGAAGGAGCAGGGGTAGCAAACTGCTTATCACGCACACGGTTGTTGTTGAGACTAGCTGCTAGACGGTAGACTTCCTCAATAGTTTCCTGTAAGGACTCTCAAAATTATCCTAAAAATACCCGTAAGTAAAAACCCGAACCCCTGAAACCATACTGTACATGAAAAATCAAGCAAACCAGAAATATGGTTCTCAGGCGGGCCGCGTAAGAGACAAGCCCTGTTTAACGCGGGCCGCATCAACCTTGAGTTTGACCGGATAAGTATCCGGGCCACGTATAACCCACCTGTCAAACCTAAGCCCATGACCATGCAAACCTATACGTAGACTAGGCGGCCACGCGGGCCGCGTAAGATATAGGGGATAAGTTACGTGGGCCGCGTAAGGCCCTAAATTCAGCTATAAATAGCCCGTCACTTGCACAGTCCACTGGTGTCGATCAAAACTTTCAAAAACGAATTGATACTACTCTGAAGTCGAAATTTCATATATTATTAGTGAGGCGCTGCTCCGATACCGGGTATTAACTCGATCGCTGCTACGATTCAATGTCCGATCGATTAAAACTATCCAATGGATGCTTAAGTGCTGCCCACATTAGGGTTTATGCTTTGTCATTCGTCGTAAATGCGATGGATGTTTAAGTATCGCACTTTTTCATTCGTTGTGAAGGTTTAATCTCGTGAGTTATCGTAAATGCTGTATTAGTTACTAACCGAGTTCGTGTGCATGTTATTAAATTTAGGTTAAAAGGCTAATCAGTAGGCTAGGCTCTGCTCAAATAAATCTGCAATGTGAGTCATTCTCTTTTTATCAAATTACTTTCAAAATCATGTTTATTGTTAAAGTTATAATTACAGGGATTAAGTCTTTGTAATCACCAAATTACAGCCGGTATGTGGGGTTTTGAATACATTACTTGATAAACTTCACTATTGGACAACGGGGCCAAGGGGTGATATGACCATAGTCACAGACACCATCGGGCTAAAAGGCTACCGATGAATGTCGAGTGACAAGTACTGTGGGTAGTTGGTTGATATATGGAAACATTGTAATCGCTCTTATTACTGTAAATTATAACAAACGTGTCTTTTTAGTAAAAAGAATGATTCACCAGTATTTCCCGCTGACAAAACCTTTTTCAAACATGTTTCAGGTGATCTGTTGTGATCCAGGAAAAGTGCCGCGAAGCACTACAAACTTAAGGAAGTGGCTCAGTATAAAATAAAGAAACATGTTTTGGAAAAATAAAGATTTCTCCGTGAAATCATATGATTGTAAATTACCGGGGTTTATCCCGAGTTGTGAAATAAAATAATCGGGAAATTTCAGTTTTTAAAAAGATCCTGAAGAAAACTTCCGCTGTTAACTCAATTAAATAAATACCACGGGATTTTCTGTCCCGCGGCTCCTGAAATGGGTAGGGGGCCGTGACAGAAAAAAGGTGGTATCAGAGCCACTGAATTAAGCCAATTAAGTATTTAGAAAATACTTAAATTTTTTTTTCTGATTTCTATTCTATGATTATGTGTTTTATTATTTGAATATTTGTATACAGTATAGGTAAGAAAAAGCTTTCAAACATCTATCTTAAATTAGATAGGTCATCCAACGAGAAGGGAAGTTCATCCCAAACAAAATCCTCAAATCACTCTGTAATTCCTGATGAAGGAATATTTGTCCGTAAGGCACAATATAAGGAACCACTTTCTCATAATAAAAGAAGTTTGATTATTAGGAAAAGTCAGGAGAAAATAAAGAAATCCCGAGAAAAGAAAGTTAAACAGGAAACCCAGGAATTAATCAATAAATCACCGTGGGAAGACAAGTTAGATGAAAAATGGGCAGATCTCTATATGCTAGCCACTGTAGCAGTAAATGCAAATCTCTAAATACATTTGACTCAAAGTTTTAGCACCCTTATCAATTACAAGCCAGATCTAGTAAATAAATAAGTTACAATAAACCCTAATATGTTTTATTTTCAGTTGTTCTTTGTACTAAATTAGTCACACGGTATGCAATAATATTTTCTATGAAATTTTGTTATAAAATTTTAACTTAGCAATTTTTGTATTTTGCATATGTGCTAAACAGCATGAATGACTTGTCTGACGCCCTTCAAAATCTAAATCTCTATCCGGTGAAAATAGAGGTTTCTAGAGACTTTACGGGTTACATAGCTGATATAGAAGAACCTGTGGAATTCAATGCTCCACCTCCAGAAAAACCTAAGCCCAAGAAAATGAGAAGATTTGTAGGATGGAGGCGTGTGCGCAGGAGGAAACCCACAACTAGGAGAATTCCTAAAATAGAAAATCCCTTAGATAAAGGAAAGGGGATTGAAGTCGGGGAAAGTTCTAGGCAGATGGAAAAAGAGTTTGGGGAAGGTTCTAGGCAAAATCAGATGGAATTTGGGGAAAGCTCTAGACAAGTTGAAGAGTTACCATTTCAGGATGAATTAGATCGCGCATTGGCAAGCTGTGATATAGTCAGGCCTGTCAATAATAATTTCTACTCTTATCCTGTCGAAAATCAACTCCCTATAAACTTAGAACCAACAATTCCCGAACCTATAATTCACACCCAACCTCTAGGAATGGATGAGTGGTGGACTAATGATTGGCAGTTCCAAAACCAGCTCAACAGTCCTTATTCCTTTCTCCCTCAGTTCGACCCAGAACCTATACCAAACCCACCGATGAGCAATGAGAATTTAGCTGAACTCCGCCACTTTGGCGAGGAGCTGGTGGTTGCCGGAAATAGGATCAGGGAAGTAGGAGAACAAATCTCCTGGAAATACGACGAGAGGGAACGCCGTTACTGAAATACCAACTGACAAGGAATAGTGTGGTATGAGAATGTGAAACTGTGGTTGTAAAATAAATAAGTAGAATATAGTCTGTAAAATAACTATAAAATAAAACTTTGTAAGATAAGTGGTGTGTATTAACGCATATTATAAAATATAAAAATGGGAATCGAGAAATCGATAGTTTTGGCTATATGTGTGTTGTGAAATTTATATGATTATTTGTATATTGCTATCAAGTATTCGATACTAATAAGTTATATATATTAATTATCAGATGGAAAACATTGGTAATGAACCAGTAAATGAAGTAAATCAATCTGAGCAACATCAGGAGGATCATTTTATGACTAGACAAGATATAGAAAATATCGTTGCTCAAGGGATAGCCAATGCTATTCCAGCAATAATTGCTGCTGCCCAGAAACCCGTTGAACCTCAACAAATCATCCCTAGCAAACGTATTTCTGAAGATAACTTTAGTAACAGCGTAAATGGAGGCGGTAATCATACTAATCATGATAATGATCTACGGCAGGCTCCGCTTCCTAAGAAAATGAAAGCTGCAACGCCTGGTTGCACTTACAAGGAATTTCTTGCTTGTAAACCCGCTGAATTTGCAGGCAATGAAGGAGCAACTGCGGCACTACGTTGGTTAGAGAAAACCGAGGCAGTAATCACAATAAGTAAATATGCCGAAAACGACAAAGTAATGTACGCATCGAATCTTTTCAAAGAAGGGACACTAGAATGGTGGAACACGGTACTTCAAGCCAAAGGAAGAAATATGGCCTACGCCATGAATTGGGAAGAATTTAAGCATTTAATAGAAAGAAAATTTTGTCCCGAATACGAAAAAGATCAAATGGCAAATAAGTTCCTAAATCATAGAATGATGGGTGTAGATTGTCGCGGTTATACTTCGACATTCTTTGAATATGCTAGAGTGGTACCAACACTGGCTTCGCCAGAACCGGTACTCATTTCTCGCTATATTTGGGGATTAATTAGCGAAATCCGTAATATCGTTAAAGCTGCGAGACCTCGTACTATTGACGATGCGGTGGAATTAGCTAACACCCTAACTGACGAACTGGTACGCACAAGAGATGAAAACTGGAAAAAGGAACTGGCTCAGAAAATTACCCAAGGATTTCGTACGGGTAATAATAATAGCTTCAGGAAAAGAGGAATAGGGCAATCTTCAACTCCGTCGTTCTGCAGAAATTGCAAAAAGAAACATTATGGAAGATGCAATGTAATCTGCAACTTTTGCAAAACTGTAGGACATCGCGAAGAAGATTGCAGAAAGAAAACCAGGATCTGCTATAACTGTGGAGAAAATGGGCATTTCAAAACAGAATGTCCTAAATTGGTCAAACCAGCAGACAACAATGTCAAGACGGCCGATGGAGCTACCAAGAAGAATGTTCGAGCCTTTCAGTTAACTACTCAGGAAGCCGAGTTAATTCCTGACGTGATAGCTGGTACGTTCCTAGTTCATAACATTTACGCAAAAGTATTATTTGACTCTGGTGCGAACCAAAGTTTTATAAATACTTCATTATGCCAAGCTCTTAATTTACCCTTAACCAACCTTAGGCAGATTTTTACAGTCGAAACGGCAGACGGAAATTCTATTAACATAGATAAGGTTTTGCAAAAAGAAAATATAGAACTTTCAGGTCATAAATTTCATGCAAACCTATTGCCAATGAATTTAACTGGATTCGATGTCGTATTAGGAATGGATTGGTTAGTAGCCAACCATGCTCGAATCCTTTGTGATAAGAACTCCGTAGAGATTCAGGCACCTACTGGAGAAATAATCACGATTACAGGAGATAAACCACGTAAACCCATGAAGTTCATATCAGTAATGAAAGTTGCTAGTTATGAACGAAAGCAAGGAATAGTATATATGATTTCAGTAATCATTAGTACTAAGGGTAAAGAACTTAAAGAGATTCCTGTAGTCTCAGAATACTCAGATGTATTCCCAGAAGAATTACCAGGATTACCATCCGATAGGGAAGTAGAATTTAGAATTCATCTAATCCCAGGAACTACACCAATAGCCAAGGCACCTTATCGGTTAGCACCCACAGAAATGTTAGAACTAAAAAAGCAATTAGATGAGTTACTAAGTAAAGGTTTCATACAACCTAGTTCATCCCCTTGGGGAGCACCAGTGTTGTTTGTAAAGAAAAAGGACGGTTCGATGAGAATGTGTATTGATTATAGAGACTTGAATAAGGTTACAATTAAGAATCGATACCCATTACCTAGGATTGATGATCTTTTTGATCAACTTCAAGGAGCTAGATATTTTTCTAAGATCGACTTACGCTCTGGATATCATCAATTAAAAGTACAAGAAGAAGACATACTTAAAACTGCTTTCAGAACTAGGTATGGTCATTACGAGTTTACAGTCATGCCATTCGGATTAACGAATGCACCTGCAGCATTTATGGACATGATGAATAGAATCTGTAAACCGTATTTGGATAAATTTGTAATTGTCTTCATCGACGATATACTTATTTATTCCAAAAGTCAGACAGAACATTGTGAGCACTTGCATGCACTCTTAACTTTGTTAAGAAAAGAAAAGCTTTATGCCAAATTCTCGAAGTGTGAATTTTGGCTACAAGAAGTGCAATTCCTAGGACACATGGTAAATCATGAAGGTATTCATGTAGATCCTGCTAAGATAGAGGCAATTACCAAATGGAGGGTTCCGCAAACCGCAATGGAAATTAGAAGTTTTATAGGTTTAGCTGGATATCATATACGGTTTATTAAGGATTTTTCCAAGATAGCTGTACCATTAACTAAGCTAACCTGTAAAGCAGTTAAGTTTGAATGGGGACCTAAACAAGAAGAAGCCTTTAGAATCTTGAAGCAGAAATTAACAAATGCTCTGATATGTGATAAAATACACATATTTGTCCCGTGTAAATTGTATACTTATTGTATAGTTTTTTATTATTTTTATTTAGTTTTAGTATTATATTACATTATATTGTGTTTTGGCAGGTCCTGGTGCAAATGGAGCAAAAACGAGTAATATGGAAATGACCAGCGAGTTGGGCAGAGTGGGGTGCCAGGGACCGAATGAAATTTCCGCTATTTTTCTCGAATGGGCCGAACCCACTGTCTCTATATTATAAAATTCAAGAGGCTATATATATTAATGGATGGAGTGTTGACCGAATTAGAGGGCTTTGAAAGTGTATAAGTCCAGCCAAGTGTTTACGTGAATTGGCATTGGCCATGTGAAGAAATTATTGTTCATAATTAAAGGCAGTGGACATTACATACATCATAGACACGTTCATTCTTTTGGAAGAAGTTCAGTGGGCCACCAAAGACTAAAGTCCATTCGTGAAAGTAATTATGGGAATATATACATCACGCAACAGTGGACGGCAGAATATACATTGGGCCGTGAAAGTGTATGGGCCAGCGAACTCAATTAGCCATACATAACTGGGACGCAAGAATAGAGGCGGCGGTGATTATTATATATAGAGACGAAATAACAGCAACATTACGAATTTTAGAGTTCTTTGGGAGCTTGGAAGTCTGATTTCAGAGGTTTTGAAGGTTCGGGATTGCTAGGAATTATCGGAGAACATTCGGGAGCACACGGGATCGAAGTTTACGGGTTCTAATATCTTGTTTCTTCGTTTTTCGTTTATCTTTGATTGTTTAATGATGAATTCAGATTTGATGATGATTTGTGTTTTGTTTTTGAATATGATTATCGGCTAAAAACCTTTACTACCTAGGCTATGATGAATGTTTAACAAAGATTAGATTTTTATTGGATTTTTGGCGTGGTTATGGATTTTTCTTGTACTGTAAAAGCTATGGGAATTTAACTTGGTGCGTATGCGTGCTTGTGATTATTTTATTATTGTTTATTGCTTCGTTTGATTCTTGGTGACGGTCTTTATCACGGAATAGAGTCGAGCTAGGGTTTTAGGTTTTGGTGAGTGTCTATATCACATAATAAATCTTTGATCCTTTAGGGTGAAATTACGTAACTAACCTTAGAAGTAATAATCGGTAATTCAATAAAATCAAGTGTTCTGCTAGACTCGTCGCGAAAAAGCTCGAGGATATTAATAGGTCTCGGTTTGGTTATAAGGACTTAACATTCCATTGTCTATTAAGCTAAGATTAAAACCCGTAGTTGCTTTAGGCGTTCGCGCTGAAAGGTAGAGCGTCTTATATAGGCACTTTCAAGAAACTAGAGGACGGAAAAGAAATCTAGAAAACCGGTGAGCGTAACAACCTAGGTAGTGCCATAAGAATCACCTTGAGAGTGTTTGAGGGGCTTAGTGGTGTCTTAATAGGTTTAGTATCCAAAGATCCCGGTTCCATACCACAAAACTATCAAATAGAAATCCAATCCAAGTTAAACAGGAGTCTAGCCTAGGTAGCCTTCATCATCTCTTGAGTTCAGTCGTCGTTCGAGTTCGTGTTAGTTCTTTAGCTAATCTAGATTTTCATTACTTGCATTCTTAGGATTTTTAGAAACCCCCCCCCCCCAATCAACAAACATTTAGTTAAGTCCGTGTCAGTCTAAGTCTAGATAGAGTCTTTAGCGTAATTTAGTAGAGTCTCTTGGGTTCGATACTCGGACTTCCTTAGGCTATATTGCATCGATCGGTACACTTGCCGGTGGTGTGGTTTAGGTTTTAGAGAGTCTTAGTTTTATAAATTTAAAACTTAGAGAGTCTAATTTAGGGTTTAATTTAGTTGTTTTTGTTAAACCAATTTTCAGCACATCAAGTTTTTGGTGCCGTTGCCGGGGACTCTTTGGCGATTGCGTTAATTACTTTGTTTGGACTTACTTGACATAATACGTGCTATTTGTTCGTTTCTTTGAGTCGTAGGAATCTAATAAAAAAATCAAAAAAAAAATAATTTTAGTGTCTTTTATATTTTGTCGAGTCGTTTGTAATGTCTTCTTGCTTGCTTGTTTTCGGTTTTGTAGTGGATGCCCCATACGCGTTCGCAAGGACCTCTGCCGAATCCGCTTACGATCAAGTCTTCCTTCTCGTCTTCTTCGTCACAGGTTAGTTCTTCTTCTTCACACTTCGCCCCTTCTGACTCTACTCTCCACTCTAAACCACCAGACTTAGTTATCACCACACAATTCACCACCATCTTCCCATCCTGCTAGCCCACAACCCGTTGTCCATATGGCAGGTCGTCAAACGGTTCAACAGGAATCCACCGCTGGTTTCACCGGTGCAAACTCACCCATTACCCTTCCCGCCATCAATAATGACAAGTCTTGGAAAATCCCGTCCTACATCTTTGCCGTTATCACCAACTCGTGCCAATTTCACGGTCGTGATGACGAGGATGCCCCAGCTCACATCCGCCGCCTCACCCGCCTCTGCAGCACCTTTTCCATTGAAGGTGCCAACCTTGATGCTCGTTTCCTTCAGGTCTTCCCATTCTCACTCGCAGGCCGCGCAACCACCTGGCTTGATTCACAACCTGCGGGTACGTTTACCACATGGGCCACCCTTCGAGATGCCTTCCTTGCCAAATACTTCCCACCCTCCAAAGCATCTCGTCTTCGTGATCAGATCCATTCGTTCCGGATGGAGCCTGACGAGCCCTACCACTTAGCATGGGAAAGATTCCAAACCCTACTCTCTCGTTGCACTCAACATGGGTTATTTGATTGGGCACTTGTAGAGAAATTCTACAACGGTCTCACTCCAGAGATTCGAGCCCGTTTTGACACTTCAGCAGGAGGCCACCTCCTAGGTAAGAAAACAGTGGCCGAATGCAATGACCTTTTTGAGAGTTTCGCCAATTCCGACATCGATCATTGCGCCATCGGCAGGACTTCCATTCCTGTGACTAGTAATCCCTCGGCCGGTCGAGGAGTACACCAAGTTAGCTTGGATACATCGATGGTCGCGGCAATGGAAAACCTTGAGAGAAAGCTTACTAGTAGGATGAACGATTTAGAGAGAAGGTTCGATAGGTGTGAGGTGTGTAAAGGGGGTCACGATACTATAGATTGTCCCACACTCACTGTTGAGCAGGTAGAGTTCATAACCAATAGAGGTCCAACGAACCCTTTCAACAATTCAAATTTAGGGTCCAATTGGTGTAGTAACAATAACACCTTATGCTCTTCCGGTAATCCCCCCGGTTTCCAATCATGTTCGAATCAAAACAGGGGACATGATTATTATTCTAGTGGGGGTTCGAATCAACAGGGTCAGTTTGGTAGTTCAGTAGGTCAGTTAAATAGTGGGGGGTCAAACAGTCAAGGTTCAAACAACCAAGATTTGGGTAGTGGTCTAGATGAGATTAAAGCTATGTTATCCCAAATGCTAGTTAAGAATCAAGCGACCGAAAGGACCTTGGAAGCAACCCAAAGGGCCTTAGAGGCCACTCAAAGAACCTTAGAGGATCATTCCATATTTTTAAAGAACAATCACTCCAACTTTTTGAACCTTCAAAGGCAAGTCAGTGACATAAATAGTCAATTGCAAGAAAGGTCTTCTGGTCAGTTCTCGGGTAACACCCAACCTAACACAACCAATCATCACGTTAAAGCTATATCTACTAGGTCGGGTCTAAAGTTAAGAGAGGTTGGTTCACCACCGGTTCGAATAGAGGCAGTGGCATCGGTGGGGGAGAGTAAAGGATGTGAGAGAATAGAGACAGAGAGGGTGAGAGATCCTAGGTTAGAGCCAATGTTAGAACCTAAGTGTGAGGATCCACCCGATGGGAGAGTAGAGGATCTTGAAAAAATAGTACAGTGTTTAGAATCGAAGTTAGAAGCACTGAGTGAAGCTCAGTGTGGGGATAGATTTAGGTTTGAAACGTATAAGTTCAAACCACCCGATGATGAGTTGAGAGGTTGTGAGAGGTATGAGGAGGTTTGGAGAGATTCGGGTAATCATAGGTATGATGGTGCTACAGCCCGTGAGATTTGGTACACAGGTGAGCCGCGTTTACATGATCCTCCGTGAGTGTTAGAAAAGTTGATAGCCACTTGTAGAGTTTGTAGATTTTGAGTCTTTATCGTAGTTTTAGGTATTTTCGTGTTTTCATGTTTACTTGTATTTTGAGTCAGTCTTTTGTTTAGAGTCGGTGCTTTGGTTTTTGTTTGTTTTTGTTTATGCAGGTTTGAATATGTACCACCCGCACTCAATCTCCATTCGGGTGATTTTGGAGCTGCTTATCAAATTCCAAGCATTTATCGAGTGTATTAGTCAGTGTCAAAAGCCGATCGCGAATGAAATGCTATACGATCGAGCTGGATTGGATGAGAGTTTTGAAGCATACACGTTGTTATAAACCAGCTAAGTCCTTTCCGATTTGCCCTTTTGGTTTTTTATTTCTTATTTATTTTTAGTTTTTTGAGTCGGTTTCCATCCTACATTGAGGGCAATGTAGAGTTTAAGTGTGGGGATGGGAAACTATCGTTTAGTGTCTTTAGTTAGTAGAGTCTTGAGTCATAAAAAACGAAAAATCCAAAAAAATTAAAAAAAAACAGAAAAATGTCTTTTGAAATTAGAAGTTTGCAAAATAAAAACGGAAAATGATAGAAAAGTCGGGTTTTTGTTCGGGTTCAAATAATGATAATATGAGATAAAATAATCGTGCTTGTGTCTAGTTTGGGATGCGCGGGTAGGCTCGATTCGGTTCTGGGTTCCTTTGATCTTAAATATACCTAATTGTCGGTTTACTAGTGGGTTCTCATCTAGGGAGAGTGGGGAAATTGAAACCGCCAAAAATAGTATAAGGGATGCCGTTATAAGCTAAGATCGTTAGAGTTTTTGGTCATTATCTCGTTGAAAAAGAAGAAAAAAAAAAGAAAAGAAAAGTGAGCTAGAAACTAAATGAAAGTAGCACAGGTCTATGTAATCCGAGTTGGGGATAGCGACTCTACAGCCGGAATGCCTCTGGGATGTGTGAAATCGACTTGCCGAATAAAAGTACCGAACCTAAGTAATCTGTGGTTGGGGATCGTGACTCTACAGCCGGAATACCTCTTGGTTAGGGAAAGCATCGTCTAGACTCACGAAAGAAAAAAAAAAGCAAAAAAAAAAAAAATAGATTTGATTTTAAACTCTCTTGATCTTGGTATAAGGCGGTTAGGAATTAACCCAGTGGTTGTTCCTTTTGTCCTATAAGCTTGAGGGGGGATTAGGTGAACTTGCAATTCTTAGTGTGAGACCCTAGGTAGCTTGACCGTACTTGAACTAAATTGCATGATAAGGCCTTGGAACCGAGTTGGGTTTAAGAGGATCGATATACTTGCAATCGCGGCTAACACGAGTTTCGGTTTTAATAAAATAACTTAAGCTTTTGGCCCGTTCGACTATTCCGACTATGCTCCAATCCTAGCTTTACCAGAAGGGACTGAAGATTTTGAAATATATTGTGATGCTTCAAAACTAGGATTAGGATGTATGTTAATGCAACGCAAGAAGGTAATTGCGTATGCTTCAAGGCAATTGAAAAAGCACGAAGAAAACTATACGACTCATGATTTAGAATTAGGCGCCATAATTTTTGCCCTTAAGATTTGGAGGCATTATCTATACGGAAGTAAATTTACTGTCTATACAGATCATAAAAGTTTAAGGTACATATTTGGGCAAAAAGAGTTAAACATGAGGCAAAGGAGATGGATGGAAATCCTAAGTGACTACGACTGTGATATTCAGTATCATGAAGGAAAGGCAAATGTAGTTGCAGATGCCTTAAGTCGTAAATATCATGAGAAACAACGACGAGTTCGTGCTCTTAGATTAAATCTACAGTTAGATTTAATGGAACAACTAAAGCATTTTCAAGAAACAGCAATCAAGGATGATGCTGAAGGAATGAAAGGAAGAATAAAAGAATTAGAACAAGGATCTGATGGAATTTGGAGATTCCACCAAAGAAGAATTTGGGTACCTAAGCAGGGAGATTTAAGAAATAAGATCTTAGAAGAAGCTCATAAATCTAGGTATACCATGCACCTAGGAAACAATAAGATGTACCAAGATTTAAGAAACAACTTTTGGTGGATAGGAATGAAAAAGGATATAGCTCGATATGTTTCTAAGTGTCTTACTTGTTCACAAGTTAAGGCAGAACATCAGAAACCTTCAGGTCTACTACAACAACTAGAAATGCCTGTATGGAAATGGGAACTCATAACAATGGATTTTGTTACTAAGTTGCCCAAAACCAGAAAAGGTAATGATGCGATTTGGGTAATTGTTGATCGATTAACCAAATCAGCTCACTTTCTACCTATGAGAGAAACCTTTAGTATGGAAAGATTGGCAAAGTTGTATGTAGATGAAGTTGTATCCTTACATGGAGTTCCACTCTCCATTATTTCGGATCGGGATAGTCGTTTCACTTCCCATTTTTGGACTAGTTTCCAAGAAGCAATGGGAACTCGACTAAATTTAAGTACATCATATCATCCTCAGACAGACGGACAAAGTGAAAGGACAATCCAAACTCTAGAAGACATGCTCAGAGCATGTGTAATAGATTTTGGTGGAAACTGGGATGACCACTTGCCATTAATTGAATTCTCCTATAACAATAGTTATCATTCAAGTATTGAAACTGTCCCAACTGAAGCACTATATGGAAGAAAGTGCAGAACTCCAGTTTGTTGGGCAGAAATAGGAGAAAGTCAATTGTCAGGTCCTGAAATAGTGCAAGAAACGACCGACAAGATTACTCAAATCAAGGAAAGATTAAAGACTGCTCGAGATCGCCAGAAAAGTTATGCAGACAATAGACGGAAGCCTTTGGAATTCCAAGTAGGAGACAAAGTACTATTGAAAGTTTCTCCTTGGAAAGGAGTAGTTCGATTCGGTAAGAAAGGGAAGCTAAGTCCAAGATACGTAGGACCATTTCCAGTGATCCAACGTATAGGACCAGTTGCTTAACGTTTACAACTACCAGAAGAGTTAGCTGGAGTACATGATGTATTTCATGTATCCAATCTCAAGAAATGTTTATCAGACGAATCTTTGGTAGTACCTCTCCAAGATATAGAGGTAAACGAAAAGTTAAAATTTGTTAAGTGGGATTCGAAGAGAGGACCCAAATACACTTGGGAGCTGGAATCAGAGATGAAGCGAAAATATCCTCACTTATTCCAATGAATCTCGAGGACGAGATTCTAAATAAGGTGGGGAGAATGTAAGGACTCCCAAAATTATCCTAAAAATACCCATAAGTAAAAACCCGAACCCCTGAAACCATACTGTACATGAAAAATCAAGAAAACCAGAAATATGGTTCTCAGGTGGGCCACGTAAGAGAGAAGCCCTGTCTTACGCGGGCAGCGTCAACCTTGAGTTTGACCGAATAAGTATCCGGGCCACGTATAACCCACCTGTCAAACCTAAGCCCATGACCATGCAAACCTATACGTAGACTGGGCGGCCACACGCGGGCAGCGTAACATATAGGGGATAAGTTACGCGGGCCGCGTAAGGCCATAAATTCAGCTATAAATAGCCCGTCACTTGCACAGTCCACTGGTGTCGATCAAAACTTTCAAAAACAAATTGATACTACTCTGAAGTCGAAATTTCATATATTATTAGTGAGGCGCTGCTCCGATACCGGGTATTAACTCGATCGCTGCTACGATTCAATGTCCGATCGATTAAAACTATCCAATGGATGTTTAAGTGCTGCCCACATTAGGGTTTATGCTTTGTCATTCGTCGTAAATGCGATGGATGTTTAAGTATCGCACTTTGTCATTCGTTGTGAAGGTTTAATCTCGTGAGTTATCGTAAATGCAGTATTAGTTACTAACCGAGTTTGTGTGCATGTTATTAAATTTAGGTTAAAAGGCTAATCAGTAGGCTAGGCTCTGTTCAAATAAATCTGCAATGTGAGTCATTCTCTTTTTATCAAATTACTTTCAAAATCATGTTTATTTTTAAAGTTATAATTACAGGGATTAAGTCTTTATAATCACCAAATTACAGCCGGTATGTGGGGTTTTGTATACATTACTTGATAAACTTCACCATTGGACAACGGGGCCAATGGGTGATATGACCATAGTCACAGACACCATTGGGCTAAGAGGCTACCGATGAATGTCGAGTGACAAGTACTGTGGGTAGTTGGTTGATATATGGAAACATTGTAATCGCTCTTAATACTGTAAATTATAACAAACGTGTCTTTTTAGTAAAAAGAATGATTCACCAGTATTTCCCGCTGACAAAACCTTTTTCAAACATGTTTCAGGTGATCTGTTGTGATCCAGGAAAAGTGTCGCGAAGCACTACAAACTTAAGGAAGTGGCTCAGTATAAAATAAAGAAACATGTTTTGGAAAAATAAAGATTTCTCCGTGAAATCATATGATTGTAAATTACCAGGGTTTATCCCGAGTTGTGAAATAAAATAATTGGGAAATTTCAGTTTTAAAAAGATCCTGAAGAAAACTTCCGCTGTTAACTCAATTAAATAAATACCACGGGATTTTCTGTCCCGCGGCTCCTGAAACGGGTCGGGGGCCATGACATTTCCAGTTGAGCTGCTTCAATAGAATCGTGCATCACAGGAGGTAGACCGTTGATGTACTTGGTTATCATCCGCTTGGGAGTCGAAACCAAGTGAGGAACAATCAAACTCAGCTGCTTAAATTGGGTAGTATACGCCAAGTTATCATCACCAACTTGTTTCAAATGCCAAAATTCTTCCTCAAGCTTCAAATGCTCTTGGGGAGGACAGAACTCAAGCATCATCAGTTCTCGTACCTCGGCCCATGGAAGCGCATAGGCTACTTCATTCGTACGCATATTCCTCTCATTTGACCACCACTCCAACGCTCTGCCGTGAAACATTCCAGTCGCACTCCTAGTCTTCAAATGTTCCGGGCACTCGATGTTGATGAAAGTAACTTCAATGCTGTCGAACCACTCGAGCATTGCAGTCACCCCGTCACTACCCGTGAAAGACTTAAGGTTGCACGAGACAAAATGTTTGTAGTTGAACTTTGTAGTCTTTGGCTCCTCGGCCTTCGAGTCCACAGAGGTTGGAGGAGTGTTTGATCCTTGGAGCTCAGAGACGATCTTTGGCACGACTCGAGCGATCTGGTCGGCCATGAATGACATCATCTTTTTCTAAGACTTCTCCCTAGATTTCTTGAGAGTGTCGGATAGCTTTCGAGACGACATCTACAGATCCAACATGAGGATCGTATAAGTTGAGATCACGAAGTCTCACAAATAAAGAATCACACACGATAGATTAAAGAATCAAGACTAAACACCCCAACCTTATGACCTTCACATTGCACGTTGTACGAAGTTTGGTCAACATGTCAGAAACACTTATATATAGGAAGTACCAGCGGCGTATCCACCACGCTTCGGGCACATCGCCTTGCCTCGTACTCGGTGTCATGTTATGTGCACAATTACCAAACGTAACAATTCACTCATAATCATCATCATATACACATAGATTACCCAGATAGATTCATGTAGTTTACCCAAATAGATTCACATAGATTAACTCAACGGATCATCATAGATTGACTCAATAGAATAACATAGATCACATAGTTCATACATAGATTTCTCATGAGTTGCACGAATAGTTTTAGAGTTCACATAGATTATATGGACTATCCATAGATTTCATAGCTTTCCCATAGTTTGCATAGATTACATAGATTTCCCCATAGATTAGATTTCAACATCCTCAACACTGGTCTGCAAACACTAAGTCCTCATGGCACTTGGTACGAAAGTTGGTAACATGCCGGAAACACTTATATATAGGTAGTACTAGCGGCGTATCCACCATGTTTCAGACACGTCACTTCTGTTTCGTACTTCCATGCCATCTTAGTGTTTCATACCCACAACAACACGTAGATTCATCATAGTCAATCAAGATTACCACATAGATTACACATTGAATAAAGCTACATAAATTTAGTTTGAACTGAGATTAGAGTTAACGTTTTAGATTGCGGACACAGGTGTGAGTCGTGTGAAAGCATGCTAAAATGAACGAAGAATCGAGTTTAAAACCACATACATAAAATCGGGATATCATAAAGATAGGCTTATAAAACATAGGATTGTTCCGGGTAGAGGAACGGTGACTAACCAAAGTGTTTCGAACCCCTTTCGAATTGAGGTAACACGTCCTGACTTACTTAGACAAACACGTCATCGATGTTAGGCCTACGATATTCGTCCTTTTAGTCATTCCACGTTCCTAATTGATCGAAAGTTTGAGACTTTGGCGAGACATAAAAATCAAGTAGTGGGACTAGTTGTCAAGGTCTGAGTTTCACCTCTAGCTTGACAACATCGTACCCTAAATAGCGTTGGTACTTATCCGCAGACAAGACCTACTAGAGTAATGTGGAGATTTTCCTATCAAGGTTCGGATGTCACTCCCATCTTGAGGGCAAACCTCGTGCAACAATACGAACACTGGTGAATAGTGTTTTCAAAGTATCATGTGTACATTGTGTTAGCCTTAGGAAAGGCATGTAAGTTTAACAGGAATATGTGCTGCTAGGAAGCAGATACGGTAGAATGCATAAGTCTTAAACAACAAATAAGAGTCAAAATTCCTAGAACTATAGACTAGGGCAAGTATTCCTACTTATCCTAATTCCCTATAGTTATGGCTTTGATACCAATCTGTCACACCCCAACCGATGGCGGAAACATCGGGGTGCGAGCACTAAGCGTTCAGATTGCTCATGAGATTTCCACAACACTAGATATTTCAATAGTAATTAATTAAGTTTCATGCAAAATATGTCTAAAACATCACCTCAAACATGAGTCTCAAAATACATCCACAAATTTCATTGTTCAAAGTTCTAGAATTTAACTAGGCGAGTTTCTAGCTTTATCCCTAACTTGTTTCCATGATTCTTGCATCCTATCGTCCTGCAACATGTATTAAAATATCAATACAAAAGTATTGGCGAGTATATAAGTTTAAAAATAGCATAATAGACTAAAAACAACTCATATCCACGGTGTAAGTATAAAAATAGTTTCAGCCATGCTAGTGTCGCAGTCCACGCAGTGATAGCCCAAGTATCCCGATGCTTTAGTGTTCACCCAAGACTCAAGGTAAACTAGAATCCTCCTAACAATACCCCCTGAGAATAATGGGAGAGGTGCACCTCCTTTAGCGCTACTATTGTTAAGGCGGAACTACACACTCTGGATTAAACGTCACATAGCACAAAGAATCAAGAATCAAGAATCACAAGCTTCATATACACGTAGGATAGAGTTTAGATTCAAAAGTTTCAATTATCATAGTTTATAGAATACATGTTACATCCCAAAGTTTAAAACAAAAAGGGATCGAGTATACTCACAATGATTGCTTAACAGTATAGACTGTCATTGGATCAAAGGGAGCTCTTTTTAGAATTAGCCTGATTAGATTACAACAGATAAGAGTCGGGCAGAATAACGAGATTGCGCAAAGTGTTGGAACAGTCACTGGATCGGATGGCCGTCCTATCGGATGGCTATCCGATCGGATTGCCACTCGATCGGGTGACTTAGTGCGAGTGGAACAGGTGGCTGTCCGATCGGGTGGTCTCTCGATCCAAGTGTCAAGTTTAAAGTATGCTGATTAAGTGCTTTGGTCAACTTGATCGGATGGTTGTCCGATCGGATGGCTATCCGATCGGGTCGCCACTCGATCGAGATTCCCCAAGTTCCAAGTTTCTTAAAATGTTTTCTAAGTGTTGAAAGGTTTCCAAGTCTCAAGTATTCAAGTTTGCTCGACAACTGTCACCCGATCGGGTGGCTGTTCGATCGGATGGTCATCCGATTGGATTGTCACTCGATCGAGTGATTCCTTGTTCTGTTTGTAATTTTGCAAAGTTTCTAAGTTCTAGTTCAATGATGACGGCACGGTACGTATCGAGACAATGGTAAAACTCGTCGTCTTACAGCTGTTCTAATCGGATGGGAATCACCCTTGTCCGGTCAGTCGTCTGTTTACAACGGTTCATGTCGGAATCCATTCCATGGTCATCTTTTCCGGCAACAATCCATTTCCAAACCTACTCTAGATTACCCATCAAGTCTATAGTCTGTTTATACCCAAATTTCACCGTTTTAAAATGGAAGATTGAAGAAAAGATGAAGAAAACTTAAGTTTTATTATAAAAATCTTAGATCTAGTTTAGATTTGATGCAAAATACATGAAATTCCTTAGATCCGAGCTAGATCTTGCCAGGAATGACATCACAAGGCCAGTTTGTACAACCAGCATGATGACATCATCCTCAAGAACTCAGATCCGAGAGATTTCATGGTGAAAAGTGTGATTTCAAAGGTGAATCATGTAGAGAATGAAGTGTAGATCGAGAAAGTACAAGAATCTAGCTTGAAACGTACCAAAATCGTCGAGAAAATGAAGAAATGTAGTGTGCGTGCGTCTGGTTAGAGCAGGGCTGTCACATCACTGATAAGGGTGATGTGACAGGCCTTTTTATAGTGTGAGAGGAAGGGTTAAGGCAGTGCACTTGGATCAGATGGCAGGTCGACCGAGTGGCCATCCGATCGGGTGGTCATCCGATCGGGTGGTTATCCGATCGGATGGTCATCCGATCGGATTGCCACTTGGTCAATCCCATCCTTTCCGCGTTCCCGTCCTTGTTTTGTTTCGCGAGTTAGATTAAGCGTTGTGTTGCGTATAGTTTGGTAAAAGTATCACATTACTAGATTACATCATAAACACAAAAGTTTCCAAGTTTCATAGATTCCGCCAGTGACAAAACTTTAGTCACCCGTTCAACCAAGAATCAAGTTTCACGAGTCTAAAGAGTCAAGCACCAAATAAGTATCAAGAGTCGAGAATAATAGCTTCTCAAGTATCAAGAATCAACATAAAGAATCTAGATTTCATAGTATTAAGAATCAAGTGTCTAGATTAAGCATCAAGAGTCAAGCATCTAGATTTAAGTGTCAAGTCTCATAGTTTAAGTCTTAAGAATCAGGATTCAAGCATCAAGTATCAAGTTTCAATAAGATTCATAGCCAAAAGTATCAAAGTATCAACATCACATAACTACAGGGACTAAAACTGATAATTTGATAAAAGTTCAGGGACTAATCCTGCCAAGAGCCTAAAGTTTAGGGACGCTGGGCGTTACAGGAGGTACCATGGGACGCTTGGATACACTAAGCATAGTGGTCCCTAAGCCCGAAAACAGGAGTTAAACCTGCATTTTTAACTGAAACAAACGAACAGCACGAGGCCGTGCTCACCCAACACGCCCCCCGTGCCCAGTCCACTGATGTAAAAAAGTTTTTCTCCAAACAGTGACACGGGCCGTGCTCACCAAACACGACCCCATACTCACTCCACTGTAAGTTTTCTAAAAACCCAGTAACTAGCACTTTGAGCACAGGCCGTGTTCATCCAACACGACCCCGTGTCCAGTGCCCAGTAACTGTGAAATATTGTTATTTTTCCGCACTTTTTACATATTCAGCCTAAACAAATACTTTTTGGGACACATTGGGAACAATGTGTAATTTAAGTGTGAGGGGGGGGGGGGGGGGAGGTTAAAACCTTGAATCACTTGACCTAAAACAAGCCTTACACAAAACTCGTTTGGAACCGCTAAACACTCCAAATTTTTCAAAAACTTTATTTTCTTTCATTTACTTATCTTAGTTTAGTTGGGTATAAAAGTTCTAAAAATGATGTTTTTATTAATTTACATCTAAAAACGTCATGATAAAAAGAACCAATTAAAGAAAATTATAAAAATGGGCCTAACAAATCTTTATAAAAAAATTTGACTTGTTTATATATAAGTTTTTACACTACAACCCTTTTCCCACAAAAAGTGAGTTTTGAGCCTTTATTGAGCATAAATACACACATATATACTAATCGCTCAAATTTTCATTTCTTGTATGAATAGCCTATTTGGTTCTTACAACTCTAGAACTTGTCAAAGCAATACATCCCAAGTCCTTACCGACGCTAATCCAAGTAAGTAAATGACAGAGGCAGTAGGACCAAACCAGTTTTTCATCCAAAAACTTTATTTTTCTTTGTTTTTTTCCAACCCCCCCCCCTAGACAAACCATTTTGAGCCTTAAAACCTTTCGTTTCTTAAACCCGCAAAATTTTTGCAAAATAAATCACCCATCACCCCAAAAATCCAACCTTTTTATCTTTACACCCTTTATTTTCAATAAATACGGCTCTTTTGAAAATTGCAAAATAAGTGACTTGTCAAGCCTATAGAAGAAGTAATTTCCAAATCGGGTATGAGCGTTCTCACTTATACATTTTCGGCCGAGTTTTAAGTGATTACTGATGAGGTGTGTAAAACACCTATATAACCAAAAAAAGAATTTTATAAAGGCACGCTATGCCCAAACATAAATAATTTTCCTTAATTGTGTTGTAAATAAATCATGACCAAATAAGAATGTAAATGAAATAAAACAAAAAAAGTTAGAACTTAGATTCTCGACACTCTAAAGATAGGTCCAAAACTTTCTCTTCTACCCATTCCGTTTGGGTGTGTAAGCCACAATAAAGAGTTTTGCTTGAGGACAAGCAAAGATTCAAGTGTGGGTGTATTTGATGTATTCCAAATGCAACATATAAATTACATCAAATGAGCCATAAAATCAACCCTTTTCTAGTACTGATGTTGGAAAAAGCTAGTGTTTTTGTTCCTTTTCAATAAACAGGGTTAAAAGAGCTTAAAAGAACAAAAGAAGCAAAAAGGCAGCAAAAAACCAACATAAAATGCTATAAAGAAGGATTGACCAACTTGCCTAGCCCCCATCCACATCCAAACCTAAGAAATAACAAAGACAGAAGTTCTGGCACAGGGCCGTGCCCGATGGGAATTCACTGCAGTAGAAAGAGACAACAACAAAAGACAAATTCCAAGCTCAACACGGGGCCGTGATAAAGCAACACAGGGCATGATCAACTCATGGATTTCCAAAATTTGAAGAAGTATAACAAGTACATTGTCCACGGGCCGTGCCATTGACACACGGGGCCGTGTTAGTATAAGTCTGACACTGCAGTTAATGTAGAAGAGAGAGACTGATGGCCACGGGGCCGTGCCAGGCGGGCACGAGCCGTGGTGGACATTCTGTTTCAGCTATAAATAGGGATGCTTGGTTTCACTTCAACTCATCCCTTGACAAACCACTTCTCTCTCACTTGCCACCACTCCACCACTACTATAACACCATCATCCATTTTCCATCTTTTTGAGTATGTGTGTAGTCTTGGGATCCAAGATTG
The DNA here is from genome assembly GCA_030545235.1 of Helianthus tuberosus. Classification (NCBI taxonomy): domain Eukaryota; kingdom Viridiplantae; phylum Streptophyta; class Magnoliopsida; order Asterales; family Asteraceae; genus Helianthus; species Helianthus tuberosus. The sequence continues at coordinate 146,913,056 of CM060445.1, read as the reverse complement.
ATCATAAGAATCTTTGTCAAACAAAGGCCATGCTTGTCAAAATTCTTACATCACTTGGTGAAGACAAATCTTTTATGTATCTCTTTTATGACTTCCAATCTTTGGCAACTTTTTAACTAGGTATGTATTAATGACTTGAATAATTAGTTTTTTATATTGAAGGCGAATTTATTCAACCATTCTTCGTATGTCGTTTATTCACATATTCATGTCTTTACAGTCTATATAAAGCATGTTAACTACTTAGAAAGGGGTTAGAAGGGTGGTTGGGTAATTCGATGTCTCGTTTAGTGTATAGATCCGACGAGAACCTGGTGCAAGTTTAGTACTACTCCATGGATTGGTCGGAAATGACTGGCCCGACTGAGAGTAAGAAATCACTTGCACCCCTTATTCATAAACTACTATTAAGACTTTAAACCAACGCCGTGAGAACTGTATCCCTGCTGATTCAAACCAACGGGTTGAGGCTGACCGCTGCCTGGAAGGGGGCCCACCACATTTTGCATTAATAACTTACTTAATTATCTTTCAATATTCCGACCTAGTGGGATTGTATCCTTGCTGACTCAAACCACTAGGTTGAGGGTAACATCGACTTCAAAAGAGGGGCCTACTACTATAACTAAGATAATCTCTTAAAATGCCCAAAGTGCGGAAATCATCAAAAGGGTACATGAAAGATAAGTTGGATCCAAGTGATTCTTTCTTGTATATCTGTTTTTATTTTATTTTATTTTCTGTTTTTATCTTTTTATTAGTTTAAAAATATTTTCTCAAAATTTGGTTCGATTAGACGTTGACGATAAGCCGGTATTAAAAGCTCTTGTGTCCTTGGACGACCTCGGTATCTTGCCATCACTATACTACGTCCGCAATGTGTGCACTTGCCCTAGCGTGTGTGTAGAGTGATAGTAGAATATCGTGTTTTATAAATTTAAAACTTGAAATCGGCGAGTAAAAAGAGCTAAAAATATAACTAAAAATACACTCACACCGACACACGTCACCTGTGTGCTACAATACTACCACTACACAACACAACACAACACAACACAAGAAAACCATAATAAAACCTAAATTACGAACGTTTAAGTTGTCATCACCACATCACATCGAAACAAAATAAAATGCAGAAAGTAAATTGTTTAAGGAAAGTAAATTATCTGAACGGGACGGACCCTGGGGAATTACCATAATGTTCAAAAGATCGGGAGAGTTAACCTGAACGACAACCACATCTCCCGCTGCCACCATCACGTAATCAGAATCCATATCCTGCCCCTCGCCCTCATCTTCCTCCTCTTCGCCTTGAATCACCATGTGGTCCCGGATGTACGTGATGTCATTCTGCATGGTTAGGATGTTTCGTTCCATGCTACCAATCCGGGAGCTCGAGCTTTGGCCCAAGCTATAGTCATTCTTGGAGACTTGGAGGGTTTCCTGCATAATGTTATACAAATTAACGAGGTTAGGAAAATCGCTCCCTCGTTGAGACGAGGATCTCGGGAATGGTCTGGGACGAGGACGGTTTGGGATATCTTCGATTGCCAAGATCGCATCCGGGACATTTGGGTTCCAAGACAGTGAAGGCAAGTAAGCTCTCGTAAGTTGACCACCCCACCGTTGTCCTTTCTTTGACACAAGGCACCATTAAGGACCCGATGAATGTAACGTAGAAGTGGGTCTCTTATCTTGGTGCCCTTGGTTGAGCTTGGGTTGTTGGGGCCATCCCCGATTGTTGCCCATGCAGCTTGTTGTAGGTTATTTAGTAGTTCTCTAATGACTTCAGTGAATTCCGATTCCGTCGCATCCTCCTCGGTATATAGACCAATGTTGATACCGAATTGGGCAACGGACAAGCTATACCATTCTCCCCCACACCTAAACTGTACGACATCATTATCGAAGAGGTCCGGCTCGGTCCTTTTGAACGTGAGTGTGCTCAAGAATTCCATATTGTATTGATGTATGAACCAGAGTAGGGACTCCAAAAATATACGGAGAGGACCAGTTACAAGCGCGTCATATCTCTCCTGATGTTCAACCGTTTTGAGCGTTTCGTAACAGACCTGCCTTAGAGGCTCCTTGTGTCGTGCTTGCAAGGTTTCATACCGCGTTTGGTACTCGAGTTCAGACGCCTTAAACCTGAGAAATTTGTGTGGCGCCATTCCTGCAAGAAAGAACCAGTAAGACAGTTGATACATTGAAAAATATGCAAAAAATTGATATCAGGTGGTCTGGACATGACCTCGTGTTCACTGGACACGGCCCTGTGTCTGGGGTCTAAGTTGGGCACGGCCCCTTGCTGAAGCAGCACGGCCCCGTGTCGAACTGTCTGTTTCTCCAAAAATCAAGGTTTTCGAGCCGGCTTCGAAAAATTCAAAATTTTTGGTTCATTAGGAACGGTTTACCCCGAAAAACAAACCCCAACTATCATTTTTACATAAAACACCCGTTTACCCTTTCGATTTTAAGGTTTTCCGTCATGAACAAGGGTTTGGTTAAAAGGAGTCTGAATAATCCGATTTGCCCAACAATATTCAGTGATTTACTTCCTAAAACGCTAATACTAACTACTACTAACAAGATATAAACAAAAATCCGGGATTGGCATGGGTCTAGTTCAAGAACCATAGATTAAACCCGAATTTTTGGTGTTAAACTACATGCAAATCGTTAAACTAACTACTATGAAGTTAGAATCATACCTTGTAGTCTGATTAGGGTGATCGATCGTTGTAAATCAGCGAAAAATCGACAAGAACCGGGGTCTCCAGATAAACGGGTCGTGTTATGTTTGAAAAAATTATTATATGTTTATGCACATGTGTACATATTTAATGGCATGCGTGGGACGAATAATTGAACGAATGATCCATTTGCGTAGTTCTTTACCTTTGTTTCTATGGCGATACACTTACAAACAAAAAAACGATATCAATATACCGACCAAATTACCATCGGATCATGCGGGGGAATGAAGAGAAATTATTGTCCGCTACGAAGTGCGGGCTTACTATAACCCTAGCTATTCATATAAAATAAAATATAAAATTCTTACAAAGCTTGCTTCATTAACCTTTTTTTATTTCTCTTTCTCTCTCTCTCTCATGTTTAGGGATGAGCGTGGTGGTACTGGTACCGAAAATCATCAAAATTTGATTCTGATATTGAAAATGTTCCGAAAAATTAGTATTTAACGGTACTATACTGAACCGGTACCGAAAATGCCAAAAAGTGGGTACCGAAAATGCCAAAAAGTGGATACCGAATCGGTATCGAAAAAAATCGATACTGATACTCAGTACCAAATACTTATCCCTACTCATATCTCATTGTAGTTAAGTCTTAACACTATATTAGTGATGGAATATATTTTTATCACCATATTTATGTTTATATTAAATAAAAGATACATAAATATGCAATATTTTTCAATAAACAAGTCTTGTTTTCAATATTGGTTACAAGTTGAGCAAGATTGATGACCAGCTGCCCAGTCATAATAAATTATTGACTTTTATTTTCATAGTAACAATAACATACTTTCTCTTATTCTTCTTGATATGGTATATGTACCTATTTAATAAAAAGATGGTATATAAACTATCAAGTTTTGTTCTACATATAATGACCAACCGAATAACGGGTAAATATGATTATGTGAAACAAAGTTTCAAAAGTTTATTTTATTACACATAAACTTTAAAATATTATTCATTATTTTACACATGATGTCCCACCGCATATGTCCTTTTTTTCGCAAAGGGTTATCTACTATGATGACCCGTTCAGTAAATAACAAAATTGTTGGATCATTGGCATGATAATTGTGACTAAGGCAGTGCAAATACTACATTTATATAAAGTCTAATTTACAACGTAGTTATGCAGTAACATGTTGTACTTTTTGCATTGTTGCTTATCTATGCATCTGAAAGTTGTATAATGTGTATTATTTGTTGTACTTTGCTTTGTTTTTCTATGTGGCTTATGATGTAAGCTTTACATTAGTTTCTCTGGCTTCAGTTTCTTCTCAGTCACCTGCATCTTTGCAATCAGGTACTGTTGAGAGAGGAGAACTCGAAGACAGAGAAAGAACGTTGATGAAGGAGGCCGCCGGCTAGTGTTTCGCACAATACAAAACACAAGCAAGCAAGCATAATCACATTCACTATTGGTTTAGCGGTGGTTTAAGTGCCAAACGGCTCCGGCAGCGGGCGGTTCTGTACTAAATCACCTCCTTCGTTGCATGCAAACTCATCGCCGCCGCCTAACCAACTCGTCGTAAGCCTAAACGGTCACCAAAAAGTCATTTCCGTTGTCGGAATCATGCTAACGGCGGTTCTAGCTAGAAGAAGTAATAAACATGGAAACGATGATGATATAAAGGAGTTTCAGATCTGAAGTTTCTGTTGTCAGATCTGCGCTTCGGACAAATCAGATGTGCATGAAGACTGCGACGCTTAAGTGGTGGAACCGATATCATCACCCGTGATGGTCATGTGAGTTTTCCATGGAAACAGGTGAATTTGTTGATTTTTTAATCCTGAGCCTCATAGAACTCTCTCTGCATGAAGCTTTGGTATCCTTTTCAAAATTATATGTTTATGACTCCGACTATTTTCAGGCGCTGTAATGGTTGCTTGAGCCCTCTATATTGTGAAAGTCTTTGTGCAAAACCCTTTTTTGGCCGGGTCAGAAGTAGAAGATGATTAGATCGACCCTTTGCGTTTTTTTAATGGGTGAAAATGGTTTTGGTTTCGGTGTGGACGAACAACTTCAGTTTTTATCCGGTCGAAATGGGTGTGGTCAGGTCGGGAATAAAACTGAAGCCAAATCAACCTGTTTACATTTTTAGAACGGGTCAAGATGGGCTTTGTTGAGTGAGAAATAAAGTCTAACGTCAAATTTTTTTTTTTTTGAACGGCGGCGGCGGGATTGGGCTCAGTGGCATGCCTCTTCATAGCCCGGGTGAAACACCCCCCAGACGGAATTACAACCGTCCATTGTTAGTTTGACGCTCGAGGGGTGGCGCCAAACCGTTCCAGGAGGAAACCGACCTAAGTCGTAAAACCCCCTGACTTGCTGTATTTCCGGTGAAGGCAGCAAGATTCGAACCCGGGCATCTCCCAAAGGAAGAAACACGGGGTGCCGCTGGACCATAAGGTCTTTGGCGTCTAACGTCAAATGACCCGTTTGTTGTTTTATAACTGATCTAAAAGTTTTTGTAGACTGTAGTTGTTACTCACAGTCCAGGCCTTGGGTCAGCTGCTAGACCGACCAGCAATCCTCAAAATTTGGGTATGTAATTACTTCTTTTGACCGACAAAAATGGTCTCTAGATGTGTGAATGGCAGTTAAAGTTCAGATGCTATTAAAGTTTGATTATTGTCCTTTTTCCATATATACTGAGGCAAAAGTTTGAACCAGATGGAATTCGTAAAAGTCTAATACTTGGTTTCTGCTAGATTTCTTTGGTATGGTTTTATTAGCTTATGCACTAATTTCATTTCTTGAGTTTTATTATATTACAGTTTCTTTGGTTTCATGTCTGGCGATAAATTTGTTTTTGTTAGGACATGTTTGGATTTATAAATCTTTATTGATTGGATATTAATGAAAGAATTTTAATGTTGGACTCAAGAATTTGTTTTCACTATGGTCATTAACTTTTGATGTTTGAATGTCGATCAACTTGACTTAGATTATTTATGTTTAGGGTTGCGTCAATAATTTTTGATGTAAAGTCTTCAAAACTCGAAACTAACTCTTAGTAAATATATACTGGAAATTCAAAAGTGAAACCATACGTCACTCCCAGTTAGTTTCACTTCTACTATAAACCATTATATATATATATATATATATATAGTGAAGGGTTCAAATGAGAAGAAATTTTTTGTAAGAATAAAAAAGAACAAACTTAAACCAATAAGAATGCTTCATTTTACTTCATTTAATTTTTGTATTTAATATGGGTGTAAGGGTATATTGGTAAAATTAGATAGATCATTAATAGTTAGTCTTCTTTTTTAATAGCTAAGTAAATTAAATTTGTAACTTATTTTCAAAAAAATATATATCTTTTCAAAGAAGAAAAAAATAATTTAAAGTGTAAGATAAATTATGATGTGTGTAAGATGAATTACGAGTTGTGTACGATAAATTTTAGTGTGTGTAGGATAAATTTAAAAAAAAACGTGTACGATAAATTTTGATGTGTTTAGGCAAAAATTTTAATGTGGAGGATGATAATCTTAATGACTAATTAATTAGTCAAAAATAATAATAAATGAGAAAAAACTATTTGTTTTACAATTGTACCTTTTGTTCTTTTTCTTCTCAATTTAATTTTCTTCTCAAATGAACCTCCCCCTATATATATATATTACCTTTTCATCATTTCACTGAATTATTACTATCGGTTTGAGTATGCAATATTGCAAACCACTGTGAACACCATCAACCGTTTTATTAGCTTATGCTAAAGTTGTGTTTTTTAAACAATCAGTTGTATTAATCAACAAATTTTTCGTATTCTTAATTTTCTAAAAAACTGTTTTCTTTGTGTATTAATAAATAATGTTCATTTCTACATGCATATTTGTGAAGATCGGTGATTTGTTATTGAATTTCGAACTAGGTTGTGTTGGATTGGGAGTAGATGTTATAGTTTTTATTCGAATCTGTGAACAAATCGCATTCTTTTTAGTATGAATTTGTGACTTGAACTCCATGATTTGAATATGTTAACTTGTAATATGTGAATTTGTAACTTGTTGGAATTCATAGTTTTCGGGTCCAATTCCTAATCACAGATACAATTCACATATTCAACCCATCATGCAAAGAAGCAAGGGAGCAACATTGATTTTGCAACATCAAAGAATTTTACAAATCCACATGGGAGCAACTATGATTTTGTAAATTGAAGGCGGTGGCGGTGATGATAAGCTGCGACCATAACACATATATTAAACCTAGACACAAACTTTTGGGTCTAGCTTATGCATTTAACTAAATCAATGTGACTTAACGACAACCGGCCGAATATAGCTTTAAATCTAGCCCCCGCCGCATCGCGGCGGGTTGCATTTCTAGTTGATCATATTAAGCAAATATTGTTTGTGCATTGAAATATGATTCACCATATTCACAAAAGAATTATGAATTATCACACGCTGGTATAATAGTATGGTGCTTGTCTCCGTAAAAATAATGGAGGTTTATACGATAAATTCTTGGAAATGCAAGGTTATGTATTATTTAGGTGTAAAAAGATTTGTTGTTAAAAAATGTATTTGATGGCATTTGGGTATCTGTGTCATGTACTCAGAAGTCAATCGAGTCGCCATAAGAAAATGTGACAGGTCGCGAGAATCTTAGGTAGCATTTGTTCCTTTCACGGAATGGAATATTGATGAAACTGGAATGTTGATTCAATTTCTTAATTGTTGGTTTCAAAAAAAAAAAAAACGAATTGGATGAATAACAACATAAAGAAATGAATCTACAATCCAATTTCATTCATATTCCATTTCATTCTATGAAACACACATAAATTTCAAATCAAATTTCAATTTCTGCACAAATATCACATCCAATTCTATTGCATTCCACGAAACAAACACTACTTTAGACTTCTATTTCACCCGTCTAAAAGTTCAATGCACTAAATGATCATAAAAAAAATTGTGTCATAACATCATAAAAAGATTTAATTTAATAGTAACATATCATATGAAAGTATGATACTTCATTTATCATAGTTTTAAAACTAGTAGATGTATTACAAAAAATAAAAAATAAAAAAAAACCACCGAAACACCGAAATTATTGACAAAATACAGATTACACAAACAAAAACATACAATCATTACCCATAAAACAAATGACAAAACACCAAGACATAAATGTCAATACACAAGATTATCAATAATTCCCATAACCACATCACAAATATGTTTCAAACCCTCTTCTCTAGCAGAGATCTCAGGGGGATATACTAAATTTGGGTACCTTTTAAACGCGTTACGACACGAATTCGCATAATCTGCAGCTGCCATCACATGCATATAAGCATAATCATACAACTCTTGTTAGAATATAAACTTAGCATATATCGTTTATTATTATTATTATTATTATTATTATTATTATTATTATTATTATTATTATTATTATTATGTAATATTATAGTTATCGTAGGTTTATTATGGTTAGGGCAGTTATCACTCTTAACCGCCAATTAGATAGGTATATATACGAACATTATGTATCATTTACAGTTACTAAGATATTTCAATAATATCCATATACGTATGTTTCTCTGTGAATCTGTTGTTCTCCGTATACAAACACACACTCGTACATAATCACACACACGAACACGGATACGATGTCGATTATGATAACGGCTTCCGCCAACAAAGTGGTATCAGAGCCACATCAAGAATTCCTGCAGAAATCAGAATCTCCTCTACAACACTACCATGCCAACACTGCTATAATGATCAACATGAAGGGGTGAAAAACAAACGAAGGGTGAAATTATGTTTCTATTGTCACCGGCCAGGGCATCAAATTTATTCATGCAAATCAAAAGAAAATGACGAAGCAACACAATTAGTTAATCAGGCGGTTAACACCGGAATCCAGACACAAAGGATGGATGCAGGAGATCGGGGTGAAATGATCGTTACTGGCACGGATGGTGGCCAGTGGAATGACATATGGTATGTCAGTTACTCGTTCTCTCATCATTACGCCGGTAATATAAACGTCTTTAAAAGAATTAAGCATTTGATTGGTGTTGATACGAAAACGGGGGAAAACGATTTTTTGTTCATCCGGGGCATAGGGAATGTAGAAGTTAAATCTAACAACGAAAACGTAAAAATCCAAAGTGTCCTTTATACCCCTGAATTGAACAGAAATGTTCTAAGCATGAATCAATTGACGTTACAAGGTTTCACTGTCAAGAAAAGTGGTGATACTTGTAGGATCTACCCGATGTTTTCTTCACCCGTGTTAAACACTATAAGTGATGTTTCTGGTTTGTCAAAAGAAGAGGAATTAGGACAAAAAGAAAGACAAAAAGTCTTAAACTTGAACGATGTGAACGAAAAATATAAGCATGATTATTTAAATTCATACTTCGAAACGTTAAATGTCTTGAATGAACATGAATTTGACTGGAGTCGTATGATCATAAGGGCATTAGAATTCAAAGAATTCTCCGACTGCCAAGCCCTGTTAGACATGATTGATGATCGGGACTTCGTGTTTAAGTACAAACATGATCTGGAAATGAAATTCGAAAATATGGTGGGTTGGTTTCTGAAAGAAAAGATGCAAATTACATCACGGGCAATACCCCCACTATTGGATGATGGAAGAAATATTGATCTACTCGATCTGTACATAATGGTTGAAAGAGATGGAGGCTATCAAAGTGTCACGGTTGACAATTTGTGGCCGGCAATAGCGAAAGATCTTGGTTTCGAATATCAAGATGGAGACTTTATTAGAATTATCTATGCGATGTATTTAGATGTTCTTGTATTCTATTACAAGTTCAAAACGGTACAGAAGAAGGTTCAAGACAAGGAAATGCTGGAACAAGAAGAAAACTCCATGGCTGGAAATGAAAGATCAAGAATAAGTAAAAGTGCGGATGCTGATTTATCACAGGAAGATAGTGCAACAGAGCATTATGCCTTGTTCATAGGAAACAGTTGGAATGGATCGTGGAATCTTCACAAAAAACGACGCCGATTCAACTTCAGTGAAGCACGGAAAGCAGTTGACGAAGCCAACAAGAGTGTAATGATGAAACCATAATCAAGTTTACGGGAGGGTGTTAGTCAAGTTAATTAAACTTTATTATTATTATTATGATTATGTAATAAGTATGTAACAATCGGATTTCGTTTTATGTGCGGGTCAAGAACATAAGCGGGTAACATTTAAACTGTCATTTGGCAGTTTTGCCGCCAAGATTAACCGCCATCATCTTATGTATATATATGGCATGTCCGGTAACCATGTCCGGTACCAAGACAGATTATTCCAAAACATTTTCTGTCCATTCACTTGTCTCTTATCATTCAAATTCATTTGTTCGTTCATTTCTGTGTTCTAAAATCGTTCACAATCATGACATCTGATGTGCCAAACTCTTGCTTATCCGTTGCAAACTTAAACGAAGTCTAACATGTGGTATCAGAGCGCATGGTTAGAAAACGAAGAATTAGGATCAGAATTATGTGATCCTGGGAAGATACGGATGAAGAAGATGGAAAACAAACACGGTAAGAGGCGAGAAACAAATAGCGATTCCGATTATATGAGTCCCCGATTACGCGCGATTGCAATCTTGAAACAAGAGATTGCAATAATGGAATTGCAATACGAAATTGCATTAATGGAATACGAATCGGGACGTCACGATGATAACGGAGATGCAGGCGAGGTAATGACACGGAAAGAAGAAGACGTTTCTGAAAGAGATGAGATGGCCTGTGAAGATGTTCTGGATAAAAGGAATGAAGAACAGGAAACGAAGGATGATCACGAAGAAGAAGAGAATTGATCAAGAATATACGATTCCGGACACACCCGGATGAAGAAAGAAAATAGGGGATATGGAGACGGACAAGAATCCAATCCCGATCGCACGACTCCGCGATCACACGAGTTTGCAGAATGGAAGCAAGAGATTCTAATGAAAGTAGAACACGAAATCGATTTATTAGAACGAGAATTAGAAGGGAGACAAGGAGAAACAGGGAAGTTCAAGAATCCGATGTCATCGGAATTGTTTCTTCAAGAAACAGAGGACGATGAAAAAGGGATGAGAAGAACAATGGCACAGATTAGCGACAAGCAAAGGAAAAGTATTGCGACAGAAACAGGACTTTTAGCGACGGATGAAAAGGTAGTAGCAACAACAGATTGGAAATTAAGCGATCCCGATATCGAAAATTTCAGAACTATCTTACTCGGCATCACGAAACAAATCAAGGTGGATCTATGGACGCATCATGACAAGTTTAAAGAAAAATGCGTGTATCATCAAAGCCGACGTGACGAGCCATTACCGATGCTAAGTTTAGGGGATGGTGTTAGAATATAAACTTAGCATATATCGTTTATTATTATTATTATGTAATATTATAGTTATCGTAGGTTTATTATGGTTAGGGCAGTTATCACTCTTAACCGCCAATTAGATAGGTATATATACGAACATTATGTATCATTTACAGTTACTAAGATATTTCAATAATATCCATATACGTATGTTTCTCTGTGAATCTGTTGTTCTCCGTATACAAACACACACTCGTACATAATCACACACACGAACACGGATACGATGTCGATTATGATGACGGCTTCCGCTAAAAAATTGTGTCATAACATCATAAAAAGATTTAATTTAATAGTAACATATCATATGAAAGTATGATACTTCATTTATCATAGTTTTAAAACTAGTAGATGTATTACAAAAAATAAAAAATAAAAAAAAAACCACTGAAACACCGAAATTATTGACAAATTACAGATTACACAAACAAAAACATACAATCATTACCCATAAAACAAATGACAAAACACCAAGACATAAATGTCAATACACAAGATTATCAATAATTCCCATAACCACATCACAAATATGTTTCAAACCCTCTTCTCTAGCAGAGATCTCAGGGGGATATACTAAATTTGGGTACCTTTTAAACGCGTTACGACACGAATTCGCATAATCTGCAGCTGCCATCACATGCATATAAGCATAATCATACAACTCTGACCCCAAATCTTTAACCGAATCTTGCAAGGAGCTGCCAGCAGCCAAGTACCTATCTGCACACTGCTTCAATACTTTCTTCATTAATCCGTTGCTAGTCGTGTTCTTCACAAGAACATTAGACGATAAGAAAGAGTTGGTGTTGGTGGCGTTAGCCACTGCGAATCTCGCCATTATAATCGCTAGCCCTTTCGTGTCGGCTTGTGAGCTCGTTGAGTCGGATTCGAGAGACGACACGCAAAGATCGTAAAACTTAGTGGTTTTGCATGTTTTTTGGATCAAACTCATGTCTCCATTGACAAATAAATTAGGGTTTTGAGTGCATGAGATGGTGAGAATAAGGAGTGAGAGAAAATAATAAAAAGAAGAAGAAGAAACCATTTTGAAAACCTAATGTGGGTGGAAAAGATGTTGGCTTTCTTATATATATATTTTTTTGTAGGTACAAATGAAGAAAACATTATTTATTATATACGGGGTTGTGTTAAACATACACCTCTTATAGTTTTTACTAAATGTACCACATTCTCTCATCGGTTATATATCTCTTTACTTTTTCTTACAGGGGATGTGTCAAGCATATAGGAGGTACGTTTAGGGTGGAGGGTATGGTCAATACCCTAGGGTGTTTGAGTGAAATCCTACCCAATAATATGATGCCATGTCAACTCCTCATTCCACTCCCCATTTTACACTCAATCAGGGGGTATGGTCAATCACCCTAGGGTGTTTGAGTATGTTAAAAAATTAAAAAATTGTGATTGGTTGAAAGAGATTGGGACCCACCATTAAACCTCCCTCCCTCCTCCTTCCCTCCTCCTTCCCTCCTCTTCCCGCATCGGTGAATATACACCGAAAAAGTGCAAAATTTCGGTGACTTAAACAACAGGGGGTGGTCACCCCTCGGTGACACCAACTCACCGAATGAGTTTACCGAAGCTATACCCTCCACCCTTAGCCTCATCCATAATTTAGTTATGAAGTAGCTAGTGTGGCTAGAGAATCTAGAGTAATCAATGGGTCGAAATGATAAGGCTTTTTATTATTGTTGTGTGGGTTTTTGTGCTATGGTAGATGCCAAAGTGAGTTCACGAGAGCCATGAGCCATTATTCCAGCTTTTATTATGTGTTTTGTTTGTATGGACCATGCAACATGATTATCAGTTTGTCTCGTATCTGTTTTTTAAATGTCTCGAATAATTAACTTGTTAGGAAACCTTTATCTTCTTAAGGGTACTCGGGTCACCCTCAATACTCCATGCGGTTTTCTTCATTGGCGGAGCTACATAAACGGCACCATTCTTTTTCGCGTTGTACGTAGAACGTATAATAGTTATGTTCTACACGACAAAACACGTGGCTGTCTTTCGTTGGTTGGTTGTTTGGTGTCATTTGAGTACTTGTCTATGGGTGCCCCTCCTAATTTGGCTACTTTTCTAAGGATTTGATTAAAAAATTAGGTGGTTATCCATCATTTGTTTGTGCTATTTGGGTAGCTATGGTTGTGCTATTAGTATTCTTTTGAAACAATATAATACCTACAAGTTAGATTATATTAATTTACTACATGTGAAATATATGTAACAAGAAGAAGAATAAAAAATCAAACCAGAATCAACACTTGGATGAAGAAACGGATTTGGATCACTATATATAAATGGATTTCACGTGTATTTTCATATGTTTCCTAGGGTATAATAACCGAGATAGAAGCGATGTCTGAGATTACTAACTTGCATGAGAATCTCACCGGGATTTTTCATGTTGTAGACTGACCAAGAAAGTGACTGGTGTTTGCAAGAAATCAAATATGTCATGTATACGAACAAAAGAGTGGAGGCACTCTTCTTTATTCGTCTATTGTATAATGCAACTAGAACATAATAGAGTATGGCCTCGCGCATTTTGTCGTCTTCCATGGAAATGAACCATATATTTATTATATACTCCATTTTTTTTTTGAAGGTGAACTTCATAATGGTGACCATTGTCACATTCGCAAATCGCGGACCCTCGCCAAGAACGTGGGCCCAGATAGCAAGGCCAGCGCTGGGTTAACCAGTCTTGGGTCGAAGGCTTTCCTCCGGAAACCGTACTACCTCTACACGAGTTGCCTCGCTAGAGTAACAGCCGGATGAAAACCGGAGTGACGCTCAGGATCAAACCCTCCTCGGTAGGTTTTTCACCATCATTGCGCACGGGTGTCCTACCCTCTTTCGCCACAAGCGGGAGTCGAACCGGTGACCTCTAGGAGGACAAACCGGCCTCCAACCACTGGGCTATGAGGGAAGGACTTATATACTCCTTAATAGTTAAAGCCTTGGTTTTATTTAGTTAATGAAGTCTTTTTGTCACAAAATAGTATTAGATTTATTGGTCACTTAGGCTGGAGGGTGTGGGATGAAGCCCCTAGGGGCTTTATCAAGACACATCAGCGCCACCTAGGATCTACCTCAGCCATGGGGCTTTATCACACCCCCTTTAACTTGCACGGTGTCGGAATGAGCCCCCTATTAAACAAAATTAAAAAAAAAAAAAACAAAATTTATTGGCTGAAATGATGTGGGCCCCACCTGATAAAGCCCTTCTCCCTCGTTTGATGGAGCCCCATCAATGACGCCCCGGTTTAATTTGCATGGTGTGGATGGTGGCACCGAGGGGGCGCTATAGGCAGTGAGCTGGCACGATGGAGCCCCCCACACCCTCTGGCCTTATATCTTTTATCTCAAATTTAACGGGTTTAGGTTTCACTAAAAACTAGATATCATGAAATGTTTGCATGTGGATATCATATGCATATTAATTGACTGGTCACTTCTAACTCTATTTTTTTTTTTGAACGGCCAACGAAATATATTATTACTCGCCAAACGGCTAGAGAGGCCATTAGCCTGTTGTACACAGTGTCACCAAAACATACACCAGACAACCATATAACTTACAACAAACAACCATATAACTTACACCAAACAACCATACACTACTACATTCAAACAGACTACCATCCCACCCAATGCAAGTTGAAACCGCGCCAAATTTCCCAATTAAGGCCAGCGTGTTTGGAGCTCCCTTTGACCCATAAGAGGCTTAGTGTCTTGACATCGTCCATTATCTTCTCCAATGTGATTGCCCCCAGAACTTGACACAGCGGAATCATCACATGAATTGGTGTTCATGATGACGGTAAAACAGTTTGAGAATGGATTGAAAGTTGGACAAACGATGATGTAATAAATGTGGACAATTACTAACAGTTATAATTGTCTTGGTACCGAGAGAATTCCCGGCAAAAGACTTAAATACATAGGGAGGAGAAACGGTTGGAGGGACGGTTGAGTTTGGCGGGAATAACCACCATTCGAAACCGACACAATCCACAAGTCACACCTCCTCGAATTTACACACATACATATAAGTTTATATATCCTATAAACCGTTACATATAAATACGAAATTATGTTTATATTATTCTAACACTCTCCCCTAAACATAATCGAGTTTACGGGAGTGTTGCAGAACACTTTCATTAGCCGCATCCACAGCTGCCTTTGCCCTGTTGAAATCGAAGATTCTCCTGGCTTGTCTTCGTCTCTTGATCTCGTTCCAGCCATCATTTGTGAAAAATGCATAGTGCTCCTTTGGACTTCCTGCACCCTCTTGACAGTCATCTTCTTCTATGTCATTCTTGACGTCTTCACCTTCACTGCGGCTGCTCCGCATATCCATCTTAGAAGTCAGTACTTCCTTATCATCTGCATCATCCCTTTCACTGACTCTTGACTGAACGATCTTAAACTTATAATAGTAGACGAGGACATCCAGGTACATCACATATATGAGTCGAATCAACTCACCGTCACTGTACTCAAAGCCTAAATCTTTGGCCACCTTAGGCCATAAATTATACTCAGTTATACTTCTGTGCCCTCCTTCCTTTTCCGTTTCTAGGTACAGATCCAGTAAACACACTTTCCGATTATTCGATGCATAGGCCGGTAACGGTCTGGATGTTATACCCAGATTCTTTATCATAAACCATTCTACCATTTCTTCAAACTTTGTTTGAAGAATATACTTATACTTACTGATATACTCATTGTCATCCATCATGTCAAGCAAAGCCTTACAATCCATAAAATCCTTAAATTTCAAAGTTTGAAGTATCATCACGTTCCAATCCGGTTCGTTTGATGATATTTCAAGATTTTCGAAATAATTGTTTAAATAATCGTTCTTGAAAGCCATAAACTCTTCTTCTTTATTCATCACTTTCTGTTTCTCTAAAAACCCCATTTCTTCTTCCTTAGTTAACCCAGATTTTGCATCTATACCATTTATTAGAGGAACACTAAATGTAGGATAAAGTTTACACTTATCCCCAGAGAATTTAACAGTAAACCCTTGTGTGATTAGTTGATCATAACTTAAGACATTCCTATCTATGTCTTGTGAGTAAAACACACTTTGAATTCGAATTCTTTCGATTCCTGAAATTACTTCCGTAACACCGATACCCCTTATGAAGTAAAACTGATTTTCACCCGTGTTTGACTCTACCCCTTTCATACTCTTAATACGTTTGAACATGTTTAAATTTCCAGAGAAATGGTTTTTAGAGATTTACTGACATACCAAATTTCCGACCATAAGCCACCATCTGTTCCAGTCACTATGAATTCTGGTTCCCAACATCTTCTGTGTTCTTCATTCTTGACATCACGTTGTTGTACACCGGTGTTGATTGCAAGACGTATTAATTGAGTTTCTTCGTCACTTTCTTTCCTCTTACAGTTTGAAACTTGATGGCCCGGATTATTACAGTAGTAACATCGTTTTACTAGCCACCTTCTTCCCCTTCTTTCGTCTGCACAATGTTGACACGGAATAGTTGTAGATGTTGCCCTAAGATCGGAGTAACCTGACGCTCTGATACCACTATGATGGCCCCCAGAACTTGACACAGCGGAATCATCACATGAATTGGTGTTCATGATGACGGTAAAACAGTTTGAGAATGGATTGAAAGTTGGACAAACGATGATGTAATAAATGTGGACAATTACTAACAGTTATAATTGTCTTGGTACCGAGAGAATTCCCGGCAAAAGACTTAAATACATAGGGAGGAGAAACGGTTGGAGGGACGGTTGAGTTTGGCGGGAATAACCACCATTCGAAACCGACACAATCCACAAGTCACACCTCCTCGAATTTACACACATACATATAAGTTTATATATCCTATAAACCGTTACATATAAATACGAAATTATGTTTATATTATTCTAACACAATGACCATCTATTCTGCTTAAATACACATTTGTTCCGTGCCTTCCATATACCCCAGATTGCCGATAAACACGTCGCATGCACCGCCTTCTTAAACTTAGGAGACGATCCCACAACAGTATGCAACTCCAAATATCTTTTTACCCGAAAGCATAATTAGGAGGTACCTTGCACCATGACGATATCGCCTGCCATAAGGCCTGAGCGAGGCCGCATGACACAAACAGATGCTCCGACGATTCATTCACTTCCCCACACATCGGACATAAGGTCGAACCCACGTTTATATTTCGTCTCCCCAAAGCATATTTAGTCGGAAGCTTATCCAATTCAGCCCTCCAAACTAATATTTCTACCTTTTTCGGAACCCAGTTATTTCGTTTCGGGGCGTACGGAGCAGGAATGTGTTGTTGCCTTATAAGTGCAGCCTTGACACTCTGAACAGTGAACACTTCTGCACCATCTAAGGACCATGACCACCTGTCTGACCCGCCCGCTAGTCTCGGTAGCCCCAGAAGAGCATTTAGCTGCTGAAACTCAATGGATTCAACCCCATTCCTCAGATCCCTCTTCCAATCCCACACCCGAGTCGTTCCATCTGCATCAACCCGCTCCCTAACAGCTGCGTATTTATGTTTTTCCAACCCAAACAGAGATGGGAATAGCAGGAATAAGGGCTGCTCTGTAACCCGCTATCCAGCCAAAATAATATATTTAACCCATTACCCAGGATCCCTTTTATCGTCTTCCGTATCTCGACACCATTACTTTCAACCTGCTCGATTGATTTGGCAACTTGTTTTTCCAGGGACCAAGTAAAGAAAGCTTAGTAGGGATAAAGTTCCAATTATCTACTACACTTATAGATATGAAAGACCTTGGGTATTTAGTCTTTGAAGAATTGACGTATATAATATGTGAAGCTGTTGGAACTTGGGAAGAGTTATCAACCGACGGTTATCAATTGAAATAGGCTCTTTCTTTGTGATTTTTGATTTCTGCACCAGCTTCCTCGTCACCAAATCCTCTATTTATTATTACACTAATACCCTTTATTTATTATTACACTAATACGGTAGTGCTCATCAATACAAATAAGTTTTCACAATGATCATTCATGAGTTAAATGCTCGGATAGTCCCTGTGGTTTGGCGTTTTTTCACCTTTAGTCCCTAACTTTCTAAAATTACCTCTATAGTCCCAACTTTTCAATTTTCGTTCCCGGATAGTCGCTTACGCGGATAGAGGTTAGTTTTTGGTGTTAGATTGATGCCAAATGACTAAAATACCCTTACTAATAAAAAATGTTATTAATTGTATATTTAATTAATTATATAATAATAAAAGAAAGTGGGCCCTCCCCACCCCTCTCCTCTCCCCTTTTTCTCTATCTCCCATTTTTCTCTATCAAATCTTCTCTGTAACTCCCACCTCCACACCACCAAGCCACCACCATCACCACCCTCATCATCAGCATCAATGGCCATCAAACAAACCTTAATTCACCGTATTTTCAACATCAGCAACAACCAGAAATTGATGCACCATTTGATTTTCTTTGTTATTCTTTCTGCAAGAGGTTTGTATTTTCTTTTCTCAATTGCAATCTACAATTTAGATATCTGAAATTGATGCACCATTTGATTCGTTCTTTATTCGCCACTTCCGGTTCTTGGTCTTACAACGATTTAGTTGTTGATGCACCAATTGATGCACCAAGGATCGATTATTACACAATAATTGATAACTAAACGATTCGTATTTTTGACTTTTGTTTTAACGGATGTATTACAAATGATCATTGGCGGCATATATATAATCCCGCTACTGTTCACCTCCGTCACAACCACCACCCACCGGAGAATCCTCCACCAGCCACTTTTTCCGGCAAACTCAGCACTGGTTTTGGCAGTGATGGTGGAGTGTGGCTTAGTGGTGATGGCGACTATGGAGGTGGAGTGATGGTGGTTGTGGTGATGGTTTTTCAAAGGAGAGAGAGTAGAGAGAGATGTGGCTGGTATTATATATAATACTTAATTAATTTATTTTGTTTTACTTATGGGCATTATAGTCATTTTACACCAACTTAACCGAGAAAACTAACCTCCATCCACTCCAGAGACTATCCGAGAACGAAAATTGAAAAGTTGGGGACTACAGAGGTAATTTTAGAAAGTTAAGGACTAAAGGTGAAAAAAGACCAAACCATATGGACTATCCGGGCATTTAACTCATCATTCATCTTATTCTTTATCATTATTGTGATATTGCAATATGAAAGAAAGTTGAGATCACTTTGGAGGATATGTAATAGATATGCTTTTGCTAAAAAAAAATTTCCACATATTAAAACCCTATTGTTGAGCATCTTATATATATATAGAGAGCACTTTCAAATTTGTCATGGAGGGTTGATGTTTAAAGAACAGAAGCCACAAAGATGTTCACTCAATTTGGAGTTAATTACCTGGATAGTCCCTGTGGTTTGCCGTTTTTTCATCTTTAGTCCCCAACTTTTCAAAATAGCATGTTTGATCCCTGTGGTTTGCTCACTTCATACTCGGGTAGTCCCTACATTGGATGGACGTTAAGTTATTCAGTTAAGTGTATGCGAAATAAAAAAAATTCCCTTACTATTAAACATAAAAATTAAAACAATAAAAAAGAAATTTAATTATATTGTGGGATCCACCTATATTATAAAAACAGTTTAACTAAAAATCAACAATCCCTTCCCTTTTCTTCTCCGACATACGACCGGCGACCAACCCCACCCTCCCTTTCTTTTTCACCTTTCTCCAACCCAACCCTCCCTTCCTTTCTGCTCCTGATAAAAAACGTAGGAGTAAGAGATTTGGTGGTGGTGGTAGGCCACGACGGTCTATGGTGATGGCAATTAGGTGTGACGGAGGTGGGCGTTTCAGCCGGCAAAGATGAAGGTGTGTGGTGGTCGTGGAAGGTGGTAAAAAGATGGAGATTTGCGGTGTTCGATATAATGCTTCACATAACCGTTACAACTGATATAATGGTGGTGCGTCGGAGGTGGGTGGTGAGGTGTGTCAGAGGTGATCGATTGCTTTGGATGGTGGCTGACAGTGATGGAAGGTGGTTATTACAGAGGTGAATATGGAACGGTGGGTGGTGGCCGGTGATTGTTGGTTGTTTGCGGTAGTGAAGTGGGAAGGTGACGGGTTGTCGTGTTTAAATGGTGGTGTATGGGTAGGAGCTTGGTTTTAGGGGTGTGGTGATGCGTGGTTGCCGGAAAAACGTGATGGTGGTGGGCGGCGTTAAAAGAGTCACCGGAGAAGAAATTGGTGGGGTGGGAGCAAGTTTTAAATTATATATATATATATATATATATTTATATATATAGGGTCAGGATTTAGAAAAACGATAGAAAGTGTGAGAACGGTGAGAACGCTTATGGATCGTCAGATCAAAACAATCAGTGGACTAGATTGCGAGGTGGCATTTTCGTAAATAACATTAATTTTATTATGTGGGAAGCGATTCATTAAGGATAAAAGGGTCTTTTAACGTTGAAATTCAAAACGCCAACAAATGATAACACGCCATTCAAAAAAACGCCATTAAAAGCAAAACGCCAAAAATTAGTGATAAAACGCGTTGCCTATTACAGGAATAGGAAACAACACAGTAACTGAATTTCAGTTATTAACATTTACTAGAAGAAATTCCCTCCTAAATTACGCGCCAAAAACATCATAATATAAACGACGTAAAACATCGCTTCCATAATCACTTCAATCTATCCATTTCTGCAAAAACATCTTTAACCAAAAACGCCAATTTAACCAAAACGCCAAAAATGGCAACAATCGTTTGATGGAGATACACTCTGGCAATCAGGCGATTCGTCCTGCGTTTTGACAACAGAAGGAGGGTGTATGTTAGGACGATCAAGGCAATTTTAAAGATGGAAGAAGAGGTACCGAGGGGTATCTTATCTCTTGGCATCGCTCTGGATAACGAATGCCATGAAACACATATGTTTATGAAAGCATTAACAAGGAAATTTGGACCAATCAAAGCAGATGTAAAGCCGGACCCTGTCATGACATCATGGCATTTTGATGATGAAACAGACATGGTGACCGTTATATACGACAGCAGAAAGCAGGAAGACTACTAGCTTGAAAACATCATGACAAAGCAGGGGCTTGGTTTCATGGAAGAATTACATAACGCCACTTATTTGAACATAGAAATGGACTCAAAATTGGAGTTAATGCAAGACATGTTCAAGTGGAGGCTTCAGAATCTTCAGGAACAAGAAGCCGATGAAGGTGAAGGTGATAACATGGATGAAGATCCAGATGAAGACTCTGAGGAAGAAAATGATGCAAGTGATGGATACTTTTAAGATAAAGTACCTTCTGACGAAGGGTTTTATTTATTTTTTCTTTTTTTCTTCTGTGTAATCTCCTTTTTTTAAGATAATTAAATGATATATTTCTCTATTTATTTGCAAAACGCCAAAAAAATACTACAAAAGGTTATTGTTTACAAAACCCCAGAAATAACAAAAAATATTTTTCCTGCTTAATATTTTATTTTCTCCGTTATTGTATTTTCTCATCTTGGTCTGCATAACGTCATTTAAAAAATCTGCCAAACTTGGAAGATGGGACGTCTATCACCCTAGAAACTGATAAAAGCTGATCAAAACAGTAAATAAAAACATTAACTGAAAAGACAGTTACTTTATTACTATCATTTATTACTGTCAAGAAGAAACCTCTGGTGGTAATAAGGATCAGAGTTATGATCATTTTATTGAGATAACATCTGGTGGAGAATTTAACTTTGATTCTTACTCACCCAATTATGCTTTTGCAGCAAATGTGGAAAACCAAGTATCTGACAACTTATCCTTTGAGTTAAATGACCTTCAACATTTTGACCGCACATATCTGGAAGAAATGGACATTTTGCATCAACTTGCATTGCTAAGTGTTAGAACTAACAAATTTACAAGAGAACTGGCAGGAAATTTCCAGGGTTGCATGGGAATTTGAAAGTTGGGTTCGATAAATCAAAGATCAAGTGTTATAAGTGTAATAGGCTAGGTCATTTTGCTAGAGAATGTAAGAGCCAAACCAGTGGTCCTATTGTTACACATCCAAGTCCTGGACCTCAAAATACTTAAACCACTATCCAGTACTATAGCAACTCTCCTCAATATTCTTAAAATACACTTAGATATGCACATGTCCGAAGATAACTAAACATAGGTAGGCAAATAGATATGACAACAAATCTAACAAAAATTTAAAAATCATGTACTTATTTACCTCCACAGATGTAGCAACTCTCCCGGAACCTTTAACGTGACCCTAGACACTCCCAAATACACCCCGTATACGAAAACCGGACCTGAAATACCTTTATATAATTAAAAATCAAATAAAAACAATAAATTAAGTCTGCCGCGAGCCGCGACAGACTGCTCCTAATTCTACGCGGCCCGTGACCGAGTAACAAGTGGCGAGACCTGGTGACGCCACATGGCAGGACACGCGTCAACCTCACCCGATGACTCAGCACACCGGTTGCCGCCTTAGGGGCCCTCGCGTGGCGCATAAGCCCTTTGTCTGGCTTTTGCGGGGCGCAACAAAGCTCTATATCAGCACTATAAATAGCTTCGATCGGATTCATTTGGAATTCGTTCAAATCTTGATTTCCTCTCTAAATTTCTGAATATTTGAAGTAGTATCGGGCATTATACCCCCCTAAATAGCGAAGCTCTACCTCGTTGTAAGTATCATAATCCCCGGTTACGTATTAAATACGCTGCCCGATTGATCTAGGGTTCCGTAACGGCTGTCGAGGTTCTGCCCGACGTAGTCGTTGGAATTCTGTCTCGGGGAGGGTATTACTAATGTAAATATTGGGTTATTATACTAACGCGTGTGCATTGTCTAATTAATAGATAATCACCAGAAACCACAAAGGAAAACCCTAAGATAGCAATGTGAGTAATCCTCTTTTTGTGTAAACTTCTGTGAGTAATCTCCTTTTTGCAAACTGTTTTTACAAAACCTCAATTAATTAACATTATATTAAACAGTGATTGAGTATTTGTGTTCTACAATTATCGTCGGTATGTTGGGGTTTTATATACAAAATTTGTTACTACATTGTGAGTAGTAACATGACCACCAGTCGGGTTGACAGTACCGTCGATGGTAATTAAAGTAGATGGAAACAAATGTAATTACGCGATCGTCCTCAATGCTGTAGACTGATAAAAATCTGTTTTGATTAAACTAGGATTCACTCACCAGTATTTTCTGCTGATAAAATATTTTAAACACGTGTTTCAGGTAACTTAGTGTGAAGCCAATAAAAGACAGCTGGAGAGCACTGAAGGCTTAGAAAAGTGGCAATAAAAGTTACCTAATTGTTTTCAATAATTAGGGTTATTCCCTACAAATGTATTACAAATGGAAACCGGATTTTTGTCCCACTTATTTATAATAAGAATATTATTAGAAAAACTCGGGTTTTATCCCATTTCTTCATTCTAAACATTTTAGGTGTTTAACTCTGATAAAATATTTCCTAACTACGGTCCTGATGAAAATTTCCGCTGCCAAATTGATAAACACAGATACCACTGAAACTGGCCGCGGCCGCCCGCTCCCGGGTTAGTAAGGGACGGGGGCTGTGACAGAAGGTGGTATCAGAGCTATGCCACTGGTTTAAGCCGTTTAGGTGTTCTTCTAATACCTAAACCCTTAACCAATTGTGTTAGAAAATTAATATCTTATGTGTTATCATGTGAACATAAAAATCTTAATGTGTTCTGTGTTATTTCACGAATCTTAAATTCCTAATATGTGTTACCCATATCTTCATCCAGGGGCGGACCCATGTTAAGCGGAACGGGGTCCCCGGACCCCAATCTTTTTATAAAAAGTAGTAGAAACGGTATATAAAATTTTCTATGGACCCCATAAAATAATTTAGTTGGACCCCATAACATTAAAAGTGAGCTGGTGCATTGGTAAAACCCCTTGTTTACACACAAAAGGTCCCGGGTTCAATACCTGTTTCTTTCATTTTTTTGTGTTTTTTTTAAACTTGATTTTAAAAATGGGTATTCTAACAGCTGAATGTGTAGTAAATGAATGTGTAGTAAATGAAACTTGTAGTTTAGTTATGATATTGTTTTCTATTATGTTTCTCGACACAACCCGAACAACGACCGATCCAAAAAATTTGAACACCGAAAAAATGGGACCCCATTGTCTAAAAATCCTGGGTTCGCCACTGTCTGCATCTTACACTTATGCTATAATATATATAAATGATATATATATATATATAGGGTGGGGTTCTAGAGTGAACACCAATGTATTTGCGAACTGAGTGAACAAATCCTGGCCATTGATCTACACACGTGTATGGCCAGGATCTCATCATCAAATCCTAAAATACACTAGTGTATTTCAACATCAAATCCTGGCCATTGATCTACACACGTGTATGGCCATGATTAGTTCGTTTAGTTCGCAAGCTACACTAGTGTTCACTCTTGAAACTAATCCTATATATATATATATATATATTAATAACATCATCTCTTAGTAAATTTTGTGATATCTTATATCTCTATCATATCCATATGTATATGTGGGAACATAATGCAATATAAATTTTATAGTAATAATACAACGTTAATATTAATATTTTAATATTAATATAGAATAAATGCAATTCAAATATGATACTTTGTAAATATCATGATATAAATATCTAGATAATATGTATTATATTTAAATGATCATATATCATTTAAAATCCTCAGGATATGTAACTCCTATTATATCTTACAATATGTTAGGTTATAAAAAGTTATTCATAAAATAATATTCAATTTTGTGATATATACCATACCCATATATTTTTGTAAATACAATTTAAAATAAATTATAATAATATTATGATATTGATATTAATATCTTAACCAAAGATGTAAAATAATACCTTTAGGTACGGTATCATTGAAAAAAATCACAATATAAAATATTTTTCAATAAAAGCAAGATATTTTATGATTTATGATATAATCCAAAAGTTTTACTCAACTCAAAGATATGTATTTATCAAAGTTTTGATAACACATATAATTATATTAATTTTGTTAAAATACAATGTTTCAGCATTATTTAGATACAATAATAAAAATACTTTGTAAGTCACTTTATAATTCTTTATCGTATTATTAAATATGTAGATTATTTATCAAAATTTGATAAATTACGTAATATTCAAAAATTATGTATAATATTTAACATGCTAGAGAAATTTTTATATGCAAACGCTCTTTAAGAAAAGCCTTTGATATATAGTGTTACTATTTATCATCATCATTATTAATATAATACCCTAAATTAAATATTATTAAATTCTGTTTTAAAACTAATAATAATAAGAATAGTTTGGAAAAATAAAATAATTGGCTCTTGAATAAAGCTATGTTAAAAGAATTTTATAAAACAAAATTCTTAATCTAATTTATACAAATAATGAACAAGAATTATTATAGTTCGTAATTCATAGTTAACGATTCTAAAACTTAAGCACATATATGCATATACAATGGAAGATATAAAATATTTTATAATACAGTATTTATGAGACATGAATATGTATAACAACTTGATACTGTGTAATTAAATAATATCTATATATATCAATCGGAAATAGCCTAAACTTATCTCTTAGATTATATGTAAATCAGATATATAAATATTTTATATAATTTGTATCAATAATAATATAAATAATGTTCCATCTATGCAATAAAGATATGTGCAAAAGCATTTAGTACAGTATAACGATATGGTTTAAAATATATGTACATATATTTCAAAAGAAACAATTTTTAATATTTGATAAGTTTAATTCATTTCTTAAATTAAGTTATATGTACATATATTCTAAGATGAGAATGATACTTTATTAAATTTAAAAATATTAAATTTTGTATTCTCTGTTGTGATTCTTTAATAGATATAATAAAATAAGAATTTGAATTAATCTACCTCTCAGTTAAGGGTTAAATTGTTCTAAAAATCCAGAAAATTTATAATTTTAATAAATTTATTCCTTTTGATAAAATTCCTTTTTATACAAAAATATTATGTTCAATAAATTAATAGAAATTTATTTTGTTATTATAAAGGAATAAACAAGGTTATGGGGATAAACAGGATAATGAACACAATCAATTATGTAATTGGATTCTTATAATTTGATATTATATTACAGGAAATTTTAAACTTTATATTTATACGTATGTATATACAAGATACAATTTTCCTAATAATATATACATTATAATAATCAAATGTCTTCTGTAGAAGGACAAGCCTTTATATAACAGAAGAAACAAACCTACATGTTTACTCAAAATCTATTCTTTAATTTAAAAGATACCTTAAGGATATCTGTACTAGCACCACCTCTTGAAAAACAATAATGAGTCAATGACGGAGAATCTCATAATTTCACATAAAACCCTTACATTTATTTTCTGAATACCTATCCAGCCATAAGCCCTGGAAATATAATTAATTTAAGGCAATATAAAAGCTATTACACCAAAGTAAGAAGCAACACATATAAAATATACATTTTCCTTATATTTTGATAAGATATATAGTAAGAGAAAATGTTAAGATATAACATGTATATATTACCTTAATATATATAATTATCAACGCATAATACTCATAACTATGACTATAATTGTGTTAAACAAAATGTGACTGTATAATTACCTAGTTCTGTGATAATTATATCTAAACATGTTGTAATACAGATGTCAAATGAAATGGCATGTGATAAAGAAATTGAGACTAGTAATGGAAACTCTTTGGATAGGAGCACAATAGAAAATATAATAGCTCAAGAAATATCGAATGCCATACCTTCGATCATTGAAGCTATTAAGATTTTTGTGCCTATAAATGAAGATCGTACTATACACTGTAGGCATACTCACCACTTCAAACCTAACCCTAGCAGTAATGGAAATCATGATATACGTATCAAAACTCCATCCTCCAAACGAAAGAAAATCACAACCTATAGCTACTCTTATAAGGAATTCTGCTCCGACAAATCACATAAGGATAAAGAAATGGAACCAGTGATCACACCGCCTACCTGCAACAACCATAACAAAAAACATGCAAGAAAACGCTATTTTTAAAAGACACTTCGCTGTAATTTCTGCAAGAAGGCTGGACATGTAGAGGAAGAATGTAGAAGGAAAACTATTGTATGTTACAAAAGCGGAGACCCAGGCCACATTCGTCCCTACTGCCCGAAACTATCTAAGGCACCCGAAAATGAGGATCGAAACCCCGATGAAGCTAAGGAGAACGCATAGATGTTTACAACACCGGAGGCAACAGCAACTTTTAAAATAAACACCTTTATGTTTTGTCTGCACTTAAGTATTAGTTGACTTTTGATTCCGATCAAAACTTCATCAATAAAAGGTCTTTGTTTTTCTTTTATAGAGCCAACTCTCATTTGTCCCGTCTCTTGATAAATTCTTATGTCATACATGCATTGCCCGTCATACATGTGAATTTACTTCAAAAGATCATCTACTCATGAGTTTTAATAAATATTTTCATTTTGATAAATTTCCCCCTCTGATTATGAAAATGCTGACTTTTGATAATCAAGTCAACAATTTTTTTTGAAAAACTCCTCTTCTTTTCAGAGTTACCAAATTTTCATTGAAACCATTTCTTGTCAATACATATATCCATTGTTGGAATATGTCCAACCCAAGCTCAAATTATTTGAACTTGTTCACGATATACATTCAATTCAAAATCCCATATGATGAATTGAGATCATCATATTCGAGGTAATCTCATTGTTTGAATCATAGTAAATTTGTTTAAAGTCTTCGATTTCGATGTATCATTTGTTAAAACACGACATCTTGTGGTGGTGATTTCTTTGAAACTTGGACTCATTTCATTTTCACACCTGAGGTACGAATTTATCTATTTATTTATTCATTATCCTAAACCAGTATTAATACAATTATGTGTTAAGATAAAGGATTCCAACGTACCTCCAACATTTCTTTCAACTTTGAATTAAGTCCTACAATATTCAGTTCTACGTTCATTTGAACATCCTATCTTTTAAATATCCAGATTCACTTCATTCAAACTTTCAGTTAATTTCGAAAAAGGTGAGTTCGTTCAGTCACCGTAATTATTGAATTCTTTCAGTCACTACAACACCTAGCAGTGTCTGTATAAATTTATAGCTTGTGCTAATAGTAAACCGTAATCATACGTTATTCATTTGATTCATCATTCAAATAGTCTTGATACAATTATGTATTAAGACCATGATACCCTAAATTTTATTGTATTGTCCGGTGTATCCTTGCCGTTAAATAAACGTTATTGATTTCTGGGTTGATTATTGATAAATCATTTTTCATACTTCTTCAATTGAGATTACTGATTCAGAGTTCTTTTTAAACGAACAAAGTAAGTTCTCTCTTGGCATTGAATCCTATTATCCCTAAAAGTCATTTATATTCAATTCAGATGTCTCTATTAATCTTGTGAAACATAATCACGTTTAGTTAATCATGTTCTCAAATTTCTTCTATATCCTCAGAAAAATCTCACTAAGGATTCATCTAATAAATGGTTCATTTAATAAATGGTTCAACAAACCAGGAACTTGACTTTCCTCTTTAACAACTCTGACTACCCCTTTCTATAGAGAAACTTTTAACAATGCCTTATCTCCCACTTGAAAAATTCACATCTGTTATCTACAATTCCATATTATTTCTATCTTGTCTATTGTTTCTTACACTATCTCGAGCCCAGATAAGTTATTTTCTCCAAAGTTGCCATCCAACAGAGAAAAATTCAGAATTTCCGTTCATTAAATAATACCAAGGACGCTTTGACTTGATATGGCTCCAAGAAAATATAATAGCTCAAATCTCGAGGACGAGATTTAAAACAAGGTGGGGAGGATATAACAACTCTCCTCAATATTCTTAAAATACACTTAGATATGCACACGTCCAAGATAACTAAACATAGGTAGGCAAATAGATATGACAACAAATCTAACAAAAATTTAAAAGTCATGTACTTCTTTACCTCCACAGATGTAGCACCTCTCCCAGAACCTTTAACGTGACCCAAGACACTCCCAAATACACCTTGTATACGAAAATCGGACCCGAAATACCTTTATATAATTAAAAATCAAATAAAAACAATAAATTAAGTCTGTCGTGGGCCGCGACAGACTGCTCCTAATTCTACGCGGGCCGCGACCGAGTAACAAGTGGCGAGACTTAGTGACGCCACATGGCAGGACATGCGTCAACCTCACTAGATGACTCAGCACACCGGTTGCCGCCTTAGGGGCCCTCGCGGGCCGTGTAAGCCCTTTGTCAGGCTTTCGCGGGGCGCGACTGATATTCGTTAAATTACACACTTTATTCCCCTATTTTACCCCCATTTTACGCGTTTTTGGCCGTAAAACCGTGAATCGGATACTTAATTTGGTGTATTTGTGTTTACAGGCCTAAAACAGCGTGCCAAACAAGAAGATGATGAAAACTAGGATTTTCCAAGCAAAACGGCAGAGCTGCGAACTTTCTGTGAAGAATTCTGACATGGGCGAGTTGCACGGTCGTGCAATTGGTGGCACCACCGTGCGGATCCGACAGCTGAGCTCATCCCGGCATTGCACAACCAGTGCGATCAGGAGTGCAAGCCTATCTCAGAACTGAACGACCGTGCAGTCTGGTGGCACCCCGTGCGGATTCGATGACTCACCCCAGCTCGGAAATGCACTGCCCGTTCAGATGTTCGTGCCAGCCTATTCTCGGCAATGCACGCTCGTGCAGTCTATGGAACAACCGTGCGTATACGAAGACCGGACCAAGACTTGATGATGTCACTCGGTATGGTGAACAGGATTTTAAAAGTGAACGGTCGTGCACTTTAATGGCACGACCGTGCAATCTGAAAAAGTTATAAAAAACAGACAGCAGCATTCTATTCGCAACTCTGGACTTTTGGGAGCTTCACAGGCAATTTTCAGGCTCCGGAGGCTTTGCTTTTGACCCGGATTCGAGCCACATCGTGCCGTTTAGCTCCGTTACTATC
Organism: Helianthus tuberosus; assembly: GCA_030545235.1. NCBI lineage: Eukaryota > Viridiplantae > Streptophyta > Magnoliopsida > Asterales > Asteraceae > Helianthus > Helianthus tuberosus. The sequence continues at coordinate 146,882,727 of CM060445.1, read as the reverse complement.
TGGATACTCAATCTTTTGCTTGTTTATGGTTTGATTCTTCAATCTTTCCATGTTTTTGTTATGTTTCAAGTACTTAGATTGATAATTATGTATTATTGTAAGCCTAAGGGCAAAAACACTAGTATCCCTTGCTTAATTACAACAATTAGTATGCTAATTTTGTTTGTAATTACACTTTGAAGCATTTTCTATGTTAATCCTTGATGATTAGTTTGCAATCTTGTTTATTGATGTTGGTTTCTTGATTATAAGTAATTATCTTGGATGATTGGTATATGGTTAGTTGAGATAATTGAAAGATGAAGCTTAATTAATCATGTATTACTAGACTTTGAACTTGTTTAACTAGTTTAACTTGTTTAAATGTGTGCACCATGATGCTAGAAATGGTTAGCGGTTTAATAAGGGGTAATTATTGTTAATCAAGAAAGCTTTCCCTCACGTAAGGACCTTAACGGGTTAAATGTTGTTGTTATGAATTATTGACATGAATTGTTAGCTTAGTTAGTAGTTTAGGCCAAAATTGTTATCTCGGTGAATTTGTGTTCAATATTTGTAAAATGAACTCGATTGTGATTTAATCTAGTTTATGCTTGTCTTGGTGGTTGCATTGTGTTTATCGGTGTCACTTTCCTTGATTAAGTGAGGTTAGAAAACTCTTAACGGATGACTAACTTATCTTTAGGTGATTTTCATAGACATTTATCAATTGCACGTTAAAGAACAATTTTAGGTGGTTAAAGTGTGTTTATCGTTTTAGCTTTCCGAAGAATTGTCATGTTAGGATTCCCGAAAGGGATACTAATTGTCTTGAAAATGGAAAATTGACCCAATGTTTTAAGTGACAAAACCGACTTAGTTCACTGATGTGTGCGAGTATTTATAAGTTTTTATGTATATTTTTAGCCCTTTTTAACACTTTGGTCAAGTTTTAAATTTATAAAACACGATATTCTACTAACACTAAACACACATATGGGCAAGTGCACCCATCGTGAGCGTAGTATAGTGTTGGTAAGATACCGAGGTCGTCCAAAGACACAAGAGCTTTTAATACCGGTTTATCCTCAACGTCTAATAAAATCAAAAGTTAGAAAAAAGGTTTTAAAGTAGAAAATAAAAACTAAAAATACTGAAAATAAAAATAAAATAAAAACAGATAGACAAGATGAATCACTTGGATCCGACTCGCCTTTAGTGTAACCTTTGATTATTTTCGCACTTTTGCACTTTTTAAGAGATTATCTTAGTTATTGTAGTAGGCCCCTCTTTTGAAGGTGACTTTACCCTCAACCCAGTAGTTTGAGTCAGTAAGGATACAATCCTAAAGGGTTGGATTATTGAAAGATAATTAATTAAGTTATTAATGCATAATGTGGTAGGCCCCTCTTTTGAAGGTGACGTTACCCTCGGCTAAGTAGTCTGAGTCAGCAGGGATAAAGTCCTAAGTAGCCGAGTTAATATATTAATAGTAGTTTACATATGAGGGGATCAAGGAGTTCGGACCCCCGCCATCCAATATCGGTGGGTATTGAAGGGGATCCTACTAAAGTTGACCCAGGTCCTTGCAGGATCTATACACTGAACAAGGCAAGACTCTTACCAAACCGTTCCCTTAACCCCCGACCTGTCACACCCCGACCACATAAAACAACAAAACGTGATGGAAACGTCGGGGAGTGTTGTAACAGAATCATTGTTTCATAACACATGGAAATTGAGATATTGTTTTATTGATTAAAAGAGTTACAATGTCTTGACAATCAAAGAAATATAACATAAATAACTAGTCTTGCATCTTTTATTGTCACTAAGGCCCAAGTCCGCCTAAGTGTATCTTGATAAATCCTATGCATCATATCCTGAAACACATGTGAAAATAGGTACGTCAGCATAAAAATGCCTGTGAGATACATAGGTTTTGTGAAAATAGAATTCATGACTTATGTTTAAGAAAATGTAGAGTCATGAACCTTGTAATTTGCTTCGTCTTGTAAATCATTTGAAAAGCAATAAGATCAAATGATATGTATAAATAAGAGAATAATGTATGGTTAAATGAATAACCAAGTAAAATGAGTTTGTATAAGATAAGTTGTTTTGTAAAACAATGTCTTGTGAAAAGTATGTTATTTGTATAAAATGTTATATGTCTAAATTGAAATGATTCAAATAACGCTACGATATGTAATACCATACAGGCACTTATATATAGGAAGTATCAGCGGCGTATCCACCATGCTTGTATCATATTACACACGCCTCGTTACTTAAATCACTTACTCAAACTAAACCACCAAAGTAAAATGTTTATGTATAATCAAATGTCAAAATGTTTATGTGAAAACCATGTCTAATGTCTATGTCTAATGTTTATGTCTAATGCAAGTCATGTAATGTGTATATCAATGTCAAAATGTTTATGTCTAATGCAAGTCATGTAATGTGTATATCAATGTCAAAATGTTTATGTCTAATGTAAATCATGAATTGTGTATATCAATGTCAAAATGTTTATGTCTAATGTAAATCATGAATTGTGTATATCAATGTCAAAATGTTTATGTATGGTAAGTGAAATATATCAACTAAACCATATGTAAAATGCACAAAAACAAGGTATTGAAGTAAAACATGGTTTAAATCAAAGTTATGTTTTGTGGAATAAATGCATGCTATACTGATATAAACATCTATGCGGTATTGTGAAAATGCATACATCCAAGCCTTGTGACTGTGGCGATAAACCCCAAAATGAATTTAAAGGTCTATCTTGTTGTTATGTTTATCGAATTCGGTCATTCCTTCCACCCAAACAAACCTAGGGTTCAGGAATGGGGGTTGTCAAGTCCTATGGTACCATTACCTACTAACGAGCGGCGTAGCTAATGTTAATGAATGTACATTGTCTCATTTGAACAAACCAAATGTCATACCAAAATGTAAGCATGTGATGAATAACAAATGTACTAAGTATGCAACAAAGGACATACATAGCATAAAATGTAATGTAAAACAATGTACTAAGTATGCACACAATGGGCATACATAGCATAAAATGAAATGTAAAACAATGTACTAATTACGCACACAATGGGCATACATAGCATAAAATGTAATGTGAAACAATGTACTAAGTATGCACACAATGGGCAGACATAGCATAAAATGTAATGTAAGACAATGTACTAAGTACGCACACAATGGGCATACATAGCATAAAATGTAATGAAATCATGTACTATAATGTACTAATGAACATAATAAGCATATGATATGAAAGCATGAAAGGCACGAAAGTAACAAGTAGGCACATGTGTTTCACCCCAAAATGTTTGGAAAATAGTAAAAGGGGGGTCTATGTACTCACCTGAGATTGCTTAGTAGTCCTTGAGTAACAACCAAACAATGCTAGAGATCACGGATATCAAACGGCACCTAATATAGGTAACTATGTTAATATACCGGACCTAAATCGGAGGATTGGATAGAATGAGGGTTCGTAAACCAAACGAGTATGGAGACTCGTGTAATATGGTTTAACAAAGCCCACATACTAAAATGAAACCTAACCTAAGTGCTTACGACCCATTACGACCCGTTTAGGTAGCTTATACTACTTTAACGCGTCGTTCGCGTGAAACGCGTTCGGACCGCCTTACTAGCCCTATGATAAGTAAAATATGCCTTAACATGTCTAATATTGTTGCCAAATCAGTTTAGATGTCAAAAGTTATGTTACATATGTTCAAAATGAATTTTGGCGTCAAAGGGGTATTTTGGTAATTTACCTAAGGCATATAAACTACCTATCATACAACTAACTAAACGTCGTGACCATTAGGTATAACCTCGGAAGGTTATTCCCTATATACTATGGTCACCTAATGTGTTTGGTCTGATCCTAATGATCGACCAAACGGGTCGGGTTCGAAAGTATAAGCGATTGTTTAGATCGCTTACCTTACGACCCTATATAAGCACTAAACTAAAAGTGACGAGCTAAGCATGTTAAAACATGCTTAACTAAGTTTAGAAAACAGGTTTGGTATCAAAACAAACGGTTTTGATACCTAAGAGTAGTTTGGTTACAAAATACGCAAGAATGCGCATTTTGGCCGAAACTACGACTCGTCACTAAGCCTAGATAACGTGGTAATCAGTAGGTATAGTCACTAGGGACTATAACCATCGTGATCACGCTCACGTTATGAAGTTCAAACGAACTTCGCATTGACCATAAACTGGTCAATGCAGAAAGTCAACCAAAGTTTGACTTTAACGCTAAAAGAATAACAAGAACGAAGGAACACTTACAAAGGGTCCCCGAAAGCTAATCTTGATCCAAGTAGCTCAGGTATGAAGCAATGGCTTCAACTTAGAGCTTTTAGATCAGACTCTTGTGGGTTTTGAGTTGTGATGGGTTGGGTATTTATAGTAAATGGACAACCGTTAGGATCGTTTATCGAATAACGTGCTTTGATCTTGTCCATACACTTGTTGCAACCTTATGGTAACTCAAAATGGCCCCCCAACATCAGGGATTAACATGTGGCATTGGCCTTTGGAGTGTTTAGAAGCTGTTACAACTGATTAAACTACTTTTGCTGATCTGAAAGGGCCTCGCGTGACGCCTAGGGGGCTAGGTGTCACGCCTAGGTCCTTCTGATCAGCAAACAGTTTCCAAAGTTTCCATTTTAGTCCCCGTTGTGTATTAAGGCCATTTCTGACATGTTTAAGGCTCGTTAAGCCATTTTCAAGGCCCTAAAATGATGCCTAAACATTGTGGACATGAAACATGCTCAAAAATATCCCGGATGTCGGTTCATTTGGTCGTACGATCGCGATGTTCGCTTAATTACGATGACATGCGCATAAGCGCGAAAAACGATCCAAATTGCGTGACGAATGGATTTTTCTTATGCCAAACACTAAAATAAAATATTTTAGTGCTTACATAAATTTTTGGATGTCCGGATGTATTCAGAATGTAAGTTATGCGCGAAAGTGCAAACTTGTGCACTTTTTTACGCTTTTAGTCCCTGAATGACCCAAAGTTTATTTTAGCACACCGAACCCCTCAAAGCCTATTTCTAAGCTATGTAAAGGATATTTATGGTATGTTTAACTTATGGTCATGTTCCGGAATGTCTGTTACAGTTCAAATTGGTATACTTTCGCAGTTTGTCAAATTTAGTCCCTGTAGGCGAATTAACTTGTTTTTGCCATACCAGAGCCTTCAAAACTTATTTCTAAGTTATGTAAAGGTTATTTAAGGTATGTTAAGCCTATTTCACTATTCCAGAGTGTTCGTTGCATTAAACTGGTTATATTTACGCATCAGTGCGCGTATAACCTTCCAGAAAGCGATTTAGAGCCCGAAATCGAACAAGAATTGATATGTGCAAATGACACACATATTTGTACAAATCCCAAGTATGAAATACAATATTTCATTGGTTTGGTATTTGTTTGATGGTCGCAGTGACCCAGGTGTCACAGTCTCCCCTACTTTAGAAAATTTCGTCCCGAAATTTATTCAGAGGAAACTTGTGAGAGCTTGAAACATGAAGTTGAAAAGATCAAACAACACTGGTTAGAGTCCTGAACTTCTAGTAACTTCACAATAACATCATGCTTGCAATGTGAGAGGGACACTTATATACAAGTATATATAGCGTCATTGGTGCGTCCACCGTACCTCTATTACATTGTTCACATTTCGTTAGGGTTGTCCCTATCGGTTCTTACACATAATAAGTCTTACTGTGGTTTCCGTGCACTGAACTTCGTAATTATGTATGCATCCATAATCACATAATTCCTTGCATAGTCACGTAGTGCATCTTAAAATGTATAGGGGAAGAAAACAATGAACGAGCCTGTGAGGATTGGGACTAGACCACCATAGGGTCCCTTTTATTAAATCAATAAATGATTTTAATAGACAACCAAGGGGTCTTTTCAGCTTATATCATCACATGTCATTCTTAACCAGATTTTTGAATCAATCTTTTTTACTAGACCACTAAAAGGGTCTCTTATGAATCATGGAGTGGTACTATATAATCCAAAGGTCTTAACTAACACGAAGAAGCCCAATAAGGATTTAGGGTAGTACCTTTTTGAATATCCTTCTACGGATCCCTCATATGAAGATACGAAAGGTTCTACGAGGATTTGGATAACGAATATCCAGAGTATACAAAAACACAAAAAAAATGCATAAAAGAAAACACATAATGCATAAACACATAGTCACATAACTACAAAATTGTTTAACTTGATTTGTTATCGTTTTGTTAATTTGTTCTGCTAACTGCACATGTATTCAAAGCACACTAGGTATCCAATCAGTGGATTTTGATTGGTGCTTTAAATATTTCTAAGAATCTAACTATAAAGATAGAAAGATCTTTTAAAGAGAAAATTCGATTTCGATTATAAAGAACCGAAATGTTCGAATTAGGTACACAAGGAATCCAATTAAGGACTCTGATTTGAAAGATAATCATCCACAAGGGTCTAATGTGAAGATAAAAAGATCCTATATGGATTTTAGAAGTCGAAGATGTTTTGAAACCTTGCACTTGATGTGCTTAAGTCAAAACATGAAGTAAAAATGCTTATGAAGTTGAGATGCTAGATATGTGAAGGTGACATATAAAGCAGAATTTGATGGTTAAGTCGATGTATGAGAAAAATATTTTGAAAACTATGCATGGGGTTTCTTTTAAAAATGTGTTTAATGTTTTTGAAACCTTGTATATATAATACTTTTGAAATCATAAAGTAGGTGTATTAGGTAAAAATGTTTTAAAATCATGCGAGATGAATTTTGAAATTATGTATAAGGTTTTTGAAAACATGATTGATGCTTTTGAAATCATGCACTTGATATAAGTAATTATACTGTATTAATAACATTTTGAAATCATGAAGGTTGTTTTTGAAACACTCATACTATGTATGTTGAGAAATCAAAACGTAATGGGTATGAGATTTGAAAATACCCTTAGTTATCTAACCAATGATTCAAAGGCACATATGTGCAGAAGCATGATTACTCATAATGTCACTTTATTTCCTGTATTTCGTTTCTCAGAATAAAACGAGTACTTAAAATTTACCAAGGAAATTATGAGTAAACACAAAAATGGGAAAAATTCACAAAAGTAGTTTGTAGGGAACATAGTCCCTTAATGTAGGTATCACTGGGAAAAGTCATACACACATATACTACACTTGTACATCAGAATTGTGAACAACGATTTATTTATAAACAAAATAGATTGTTTCACATTACAGGAAAATAGAAGAAACAAAAGCATAAGACAACAACATCTTCTAATCAGTCAACTGCTCATCCGTGGGTTGGATTTGCCTTAGCAAGCTTCGGGCATTTATTCACGAAATGACCCATCTTGCCACAGTTGTAGCACGATCCAGGCGGGAAGCGAGCTTGAGCAGGATTGGCTTGTGGTTGGGTAGCAGCAATGTTTATAGCAGCTTTGTTTTGGATAGCAAAGCGGCATATGTTAATCAGATGTCCCCACCGTCCACAGTAGGTACATTTGAAGCAGGGTAAGAGGTTTGAATGATGACGGTTGCATCGTTTGCACAAAGGAGCAGTTCCTTTGTATGGCTTCCTAGCAGGGGGTTGAGCTGGTTGGTTGGGGACGGCTTGGCCATCGTGAGCGACCACGGCGAAGTTCTGAGAAGCCTTTCGCTTCTTTGACCTCTTAGGGGATCCAGTCTGTTCATCCATGGTCTTTGATTCCGTGATTGGTTTCTTGGCTTGTGGTGCAGGCTTGACTTCTGCTTCCTTTGGTGGCCCTTGAGTGGCTTCATTGTTGAGACGAGACATGGCAATGCCTAATTCAACAATCTTCAGAATTACTTCGCCTATTCGCTGGGCAAATTTGGCAGTCTGCTCGGATATCTGCGCATCGTTGCGATGAAGAGACATTCTGGAGGAAATGAAGGATATAGGAGGAAACAAATGAAATGTTATCGGTAAATAAAACAAAATGACAACGCATAGAAATTGCGATCATTTGTTTGTTACCTAAGGCAAACAAATGAGACGGTGACTAATCAAAGTAAGCGGGTCATATTAATGTATCGCGAAGACATGCTTTAGCCTATAAGTGGACACTCACCCCAAGAGTTCCCAGGTAAGAGTGACTGGTCCGATTATGTGGATTTGTACGAACACTCTAGCCTTAGACAGAAAACTCAGAGTACAGGCATCCACTCTTCCAGATTGCACGTGTTCACACTATAAGACCCAAACTTTGACGAGGTTTTGAAAATTCAAAGGGGTTCAAAACCATATAACAGAGGGTTCAAAAACTAGTAATCAATCATCCGAGAACAGATGATTAGTTTTCAAAGCGGTTTTGAAATTTATGTTCTTGTTGCGGTTGTCACTTAAGGATAGGTGACGGTATTGTTTTATGTCTAAACGCAAGTAAACTCGCGTTAGGGTCCTAGGAAGGTTATAGACTAGGTCAAAGCATTACTAATAACCTAATTCCCTATAACCATGAGCTCTGATACCAACTTTTCTGTCACACCCCGACCACGTAAAACAACAAAACGTGGCGGAAACGTCTGGGAGTGTTGTAACAGAATCATTGTTTCATAACACATGGAAATTGAAATATTGTTTTATTGATTAAAAGAGTTACAATGTCTTGACAATCAAAGAAATATAACATAAATAACTAGTCTTGCATCTTTTATTGTCACTAAGGCCCAAGTCCGCCTAAGTGTATCTTGATAAATCCTATGCATCATATCCTGAAACACATGTGAAAATGGGTACGTCAGCATAAAAATGCCTGTGAGATACATAGGTTTTGTGAAAATAGAATTCATGACTTATGTTTAAGAAAATGTTTAGTCATGAACCTTGTAATTTGCTTTGTCTTGTAAATCATTTGAAAAGCAATAAGATCAGATGATATGTATAAATAAGAGAATAATGTATGGTTAAATGAATAACCAAGTAAAATGAGTTTGTATAAGATAAGTTGTTTTGTAAAACAATGTCTTGTGAAAAGTATGTTATTTGTATAAAATATTATATGTCTAAATTGAAATGATTCAAATAACGCTACGATATGTAATACCATACAAGCACTTATATATAGGAAGTACCAGCGGCGTATCCACCATGCTTGTATCATATTACACACGCCTCGTTACTTAAATCACTTACTCAAACCAAACCACCAAAGTAAAATGTTTATGTATAATCAAATGTCAAAATGTTTATGTGAAAACCATGTCTAATGTCTATGTCTAATGCAAGTCATGTAATGTGTATATCAATGTCAAAATGTTTATGTCTAATGTAAATCATGAATTGTGTATATCAATGTCAAAATGTTTATGTCTAATGTAAATCATGAATTGTGTATATCAATGTCAAAATGTTTATGTATGGTAAGTGAAATATATCAACTAAACCATATGTAAAATGCACAAAAACAAGGTATTGAAGTAAAACATGGTTTAAATCAAAGTTATGTTTTGTGGAATAAATGCATGCTATACTGATATAAACATCTATGCGGTATTGTGAAAATGCATACATCCAAGCCTTGTGACTATGGCGATAAACCCCTAAACGAATTTAAAGGTCTATCTTGTTGTTATGTATATCGAATTCGGTCATTCCTTCCACCCAAACAAACCTAGGGTTCAGGAATGGGAGTTGTCAAGTCCTATGGTACCATTACCTACTAACGAGCTGCGTAGCTAATGTTAATGAATGTACATTGTCTCATTTGAACAAACCAAATGTCATACCAAAATGTAAGCATGTGATGAATAACAAATGTACTAAGTATGCAACAAAGGACATACATAGCATAAAATGTAATGTAAAACAATGTACTAAGTATGCACACAATGGGCATACATAGCATAAAATGTAATGTAAAACAATGTACTAAGTATGCACACAATGGGCATACATAGCATAAAATGTAATGTAAAACAATGTACTAAGTATGCACACAATGGGCATACAATGTAATGTAAGACAATGTAATAAGTACACACACAATGGGCATACATAGCATAAAATGTAATGAAATCATGTACTATAATGTACTAATGAACATAATAAGCATATGATATGAAAGCATGAAAGGCACGAAAGTAACAAGTAGGCACATGTGTTTCACCCCAAAATGTTTGGAAAACAGTAAAAGAGCGGTCTATGTACTCACCTGAGATTGCTTAGTAGTCCTTGAGTAACAACCAAACAATGCTAGAGATCACGGATATCAAACGGAACCTAATATAGGTAACTATGTTAATATACCGGACCTAAATCGGAGGATTAGATAGAATGAGGGTTCGTAAACCAAACGAGTATGGAGACTCGTGTAATATGGTTTAACAAAGCCCACATACTAAAATGAAACCTAACCTAAGTGCTTACAACCCATTACGACCCGTTTAGGTAGCTTATGCTACTTTAACGCGTCGTTCGCGTGAAATGCGTTCGGACCGCCTAACTAGCCCTATGATAAGTAAAATATGCCTTAACATGTCTAATATTATTGCCAAATCAGTTTAGATGTCAAAAGTTATGTTACATATGTTCAAAATGAATTTTGGCGTCAAAGGGGTATTTTGGTAATTTACCTAAGGCATATAAACTACCTATCATACAACTAACTAAACGTCGTGACCATTAGGTATAACCTCGGAAGGTTATTCCCTATATACTATGGTCACCAAATGTGTTTGGTCGGATCCTAATGATTGACCAAACGGGTCGGGTTTGAAAGTATAAGCGATTGTTTAGATCGCTTACCTTACGACCCTATATAAGCACTAAACTAAAAGTGACGAGCTATGCATGTTAAAACATGCTTAACTAAGTTTAGAAAACAGGTTTGGTATCAAAACAAACGGTTTTGATACCTAAGAGTAGTTTGGTTACAAAATACGCAAGAATGCGCATTTTGGCCGAAACTACGACTCGTCACTAAGCCTAGATAACGTGGTAATCAGTAGGTATAGTCACTAGGGACTATAACCATCGTGATCACGCTCACGTTATGAAGTTCAAACGAACTTCGCATTAACCATAAACTGGTCCATCCAGAAAGTCAACCAAAGTTTGACTTTAACGCTAAAAGAATAACAAGAACGAAGGAACACTTACAAAGGGTCCCCGAAAGTTAATCTTGATCCAAGTAGCTCAAGTATGAAGCAATGGCTTCAATTTAGAGCTTTTAGATCAGATTATTGTGGGTTTTGAGTTGTGATGGGTTAGGTATTTATAGTAAGTGGACAACCGTTAGGATCGTTTATCGAATAACGTGCTTTGATCTTGTCCATACACTTGTTGCAACCTTATGGTAACTCAAAATGGCCCCCCAACATCAGGGATTAACATGTGGCATTGGCCTTTGGAGTGTTTAGCAGCTGTTACAACTGATTAAACAACTTTTTCTGATCTGAAAGGGCCTATCGTGACGCCTTGGGGGCTAGGTGTCACGCCTAGGTCCTTCTGATCAGCAAACAGTTTCCAAAGTTTCCATTTCTGTCCCCGTTGTGTATTAAGGCCATTTCCGACATGTTTAAGGCTCGTTAAGCCATTTTAAAGGCCCTAAAATGATTCCTAAACATTGTGGACATGAAACATGCTCAAAAATATCCCGGATGTCGGTTCATTTGGTCGTACGATCGCGATGTTCGCTTAATTACGACGACATGCGCATAAGCGCGAAAAACGATCCAAATTGCGTGACGAATGGATTTTTCTTATGCCAAACACTAAAATGAAATATTTTAGTGCTTACATTAATTTTTGGATGTCCGGATGTATTCAGAATGTAAGTTATGCGCGAAAGTGCAAACTTGTGCACTTTTTGACGCTTTTAGTCCCTGAATGACCCAAAAGTTTATTTTAGCACACTGAACCCCTCAAAGCCTATTTCTAAGCTATGTAAAGGATATTTATGGTATGTTTAACTTATGGTCATGTTCCGGTATGTCTGTTAGAGTTCAAATTGGCATACTTTCACAGTTTGTCAAATTTAGTCCCTGTAGGCGAATTAACTTGTTTTTGCCATACCAGAGCCTTCAAAACTTATTTCTAAGTTATGTAAAGGTTATTTAAGGTATGTTAAGCCTATTTCACTATTCCGTAGTGTTCATTGAATTAAACTGGTTATATTTACGCATCAGTGCGCATATAACCTTCCACAAAGCGATTTAGAGCCCGAAATCGAACAAGAATTGATATGTGCAAATGACACACATATTTGTACAAATCCCAAGTATGAAATACACTATTTCATTGGTTTGGTATTTGTTTGATGGTCGCAGTGACCCAGGTGTCACACGACCAGGTAGCCAACATATCTCCATATAGACCGTGGAGATATGAATGGTGAAAATCTTTTATTTTATATAGACAGTAAAATAATGCCAAGACACCACGGACAAACGGTAAGGAAGACTCACCTTCAACATAAGAAACTAGTTATTAAAGTCATTAATACATAACCAAATAAAAAGTGCGAAAAGATTAAAAATAAAAAGTATTACACTAAATGCTTGTCTTCAGCAAGTGATGTAAGAGACTTAGGCAAACATGGCCTTTGATTGTCAAGAACTCTTACGATCAATCTTGGATCCCATGACTACTACACACACTCTATGATGGATGAGGGATGATGGTGGTGGTGGATGATGGTGTGTGGTGGTGGTGGAGTGTGGGTGAAGTGGGAGAGAGGCGGTTTGTCAAGGGATGGCTTGCAAATGAGCCAAGCACCCCTATTTATAGCCTGCACAGAAGCCCGGACATGGCCCCATGTCCACCCATCTTCTCTTTCTTCATTAAATGCAGTTTGTCTGCATTAGTTGACCACGCCCCCGTGTCCGCTGGGCATGACCCCGTGTGCAGAAGCGTATCTGTGCTATCAAGATTTTCCTAGATTCTGCGAATCTTAGAGTTGACCACAGCCCCGTGTCCGCTGGACACGCCCCCGTGGTGGGTGATAGAGGCTTCTACAACTTTGTCTTTTCTGCAGAAACTTGGGCACGCCCCCGTGCTCATTGAGCACGGGGCGTGTTCAGCCTTCTATTCTCTTGTTTTTGCTTGGGAGGATGCTGTCGAGGGGTTGGGCATGCCACGTTTACTCCTTTTCTTGTATTTATGTTAGATTTAGCTGCCTTTTTTGCTTCTTTTGTTCATTTGAGCTCATTTAATCCTGAAAATACAAAAGGAAAACAAAAACACACTTTTTCCAACATTAGTATTAAAAAAGGGTTAGTTTTATGCCACATTTGATGTAATTTATATGTTGCATTTTGCGCACATCAAATACCCCCACACTTGAATCTTTGCTTGTCCTCAAGCAAAACTCTTTATAATGTGGCTTACACTCCCAAATGGAATGGGTAGAAGAGAAGGGTTTTGGGCTTGTCATAGAGTGTCGGGATTTCCAAGATTCTTTATTAAGTTTTATTTTTAATTATTTACAATCCTATTTGTCATGATTTATTTAAAACATTACATAAGATAAATTACTTATTAGGGCATAACATGCCTTTTTAAAATTCCATTTATATACAAGTTCACATACCTCACGGGGGATCACTCAACACTCGGCCGAAAGTGTATTTTTGTGAAACACTTGAGAGCGGCATGGAACTTACTTCTACCATAAGCTTGCCAAGCAATCAATCCTCCTCCTTTTTAACTATATACCATTGTAAATATCAAGAGGACTTTTGGGGGAAGGGTTAGGCTTGGGTTAAAGGTAGGTGGTTGGGTTAGTGGTTAGTAGAAAAATGGCGAAAGGCGTAAAAAGCGTCGGTTTTCATAAGACTTTATTTTTATGACTTTTTATTCTAATGAAGCATTTCTTTAAATAAAGTTCTTTTTGATGAACTTGTTTGTTTATTTCTTTTGGCTTCATTATCATCATTTTTTTTATAAGTAAGTCATAAGAAAAACCGAGCTTTATTACTAAAATAAAGGGTTTAAAATGAAAAAGGATTTTGGTGGGTAAAAGGGTGTTTGTTTTTGGGTTAAGAAATGAAAAGGTTTAGGCTCAAAGGGGTTAACTAGGGGGATTTTGGGTAGGTGGTAAAAAAAAAGAAGAAAAATAATGGTATTGAAATAAAAAGGGTTAGTCCTAATGCCTCCATCATTTACTTACTTGGGTTTAAGTTGATAAGGACCGGGAATGTATCGTCGTGGCATGTTCTAGAGTCGTAAGAAACCAAGCGGCTATTCACACAAGAAACGAAGAATGAGCATTTTAGTTTAAGGATGTATATTTGTATGCTTAATAAAGGCTCAAAACTCACTTTTTGTGGGAATGAGTTTTTATGTGATCAAATATATATAATCAAATTTTAACTAGATTTGTTATGCCATTTCATAATTTCCTTATGTTAGTTCTTTTTATCAAGACGCTATCGGTTGTAAATTTGTAAAAATATAACCTTTTTAGAACTTGTAACTCCCATTTTAAACCAAGACAAGTAAAAAAACGAAAAGTTTTTGAAAAAAATTTGGGGTGTTTAGTGGTTCCAATAGAGTTTTGTGTAAGGCTTGTAGTTAGGACTTGCAAAATTCAAGGTTTTAGCATCCCCCCACACTTAAATTACACATTGTCCTCAATGTGTCCCAAAAGTAAGTTTTTAGGTTGATTGAATATGTAAAAAGATGTGAAAAAACAAAAATTTATGTTATTGGGTGTCTGGACATGGCCCCGTGGTGTCCGGGCACGGCCCCGTGTTCAGATTGCCAGTAACAGAAAATAAAATAAAGTAACAGAAGGCTGGACACGGGGGCGTGTTCAGTGAGCACGCCCTGTGTCCAGGTACCTGAACTGGGCATTTTTCTGCAGATGGTTGAGCACGGGGCGTGTTGGATGAGCACGGCCCCGTGCTGAACTTGCTGTAATGAAGAAAAATTGTCGGGTGGCCCTGTTTTTGTGCATGGGGTGTTGGTTCAAGCTTCCCTTGGTATCCTTCACCATCCCGAGTGTGTTTTACCCATTACATCATCATCCAAACACCAATTTAATTAAACCATCCTTCATTTAAAACTAACACATTACATAGGTCCTAAAAATTTAAAAACAATGCAGGAATAAAATTTAAAAGTCCTAAGATAGATAGGTCAAGAGATACTTAAAATCATCCTAAGGAGTTCTACTTTTACAATAGGGATCAAAATTCTGGAAATAGCTTGCCGGTATCTAAAAGTTTCGTAGAACTCCGGACCGAGGGGTTTTCCCTAGATGTTGTTAAAGCCATTCTTCTATCTCCCTTGGGAGGAAGAAGGCGGGCTCATTTTCCTCAACATCTTGTGGAGGGGGAGTGACACCAACCGGAACCCCTTGTAGTATGTCTCGAGGGGGCTCCAGGTGTATGGTGTACCATTCGGCCGGTATGATGACTTCCGGTACCACATTCCATGCCTTGGGTGATAATTGGTACCAAAGGAGGAGAAGCGAGAATCTTCAACCTTTGGTGCAAAAGGTTGACCTCTCGAAGACATCCCTCTAGTCCCACCATCAAATGATTGATACAGTCGACCAACGCTTCTTCCACTCCCGTCAATTCATCAATAGCTTCTCTTAAAGCGTAAACGTAGTTTACAAGAGAATCTTCAACCGTTGATGACCTTCTCCCTTGTCGGTTGTTCCTAGAGTGCGATGAAGATGTTCCGCTAGCTCTGCTCACCATTCTGAGAAAACAGATCGAAAAGAGTTCAATTTTTTCGAAACAGTATCTGGGACATGGCCCCGTGCTCATTGAACACGGCCCCGTGTTCAGATGTCTGTAGATTTTTGGAACAAGGAGTCTTGGAGTTTTAAATTATTTTCGTGATTTTTAAAGCATTTTTAAGCAGAGAAAACTTAAAACGTTGTTGTAGAACTTATTTTTAACAAGATTCCTGAAATAAAAATCTAACAAACATCTCAATAAAGCTTGGAATCATGGGGATTTCAAGCTCTAATGGAGGTATTAAGGAAAAATTGAAGAAGAAAGGAATGGACAAGAGAGGAAAGGACAAGATGGTTGTTGAGAACCTTCTTTTAGAAAATACCTAGGATGGTATGTGTGAAGATCCCACCAAATCTCTGTCCCTGGAATGGTCTAAATGTGCAGGATTCTTGGCTGCATTTATAGAAAACGACAGCACGCTGCACACGGCCCCGTGTCGGCTGGACACGGCCCCGTGTGCAGACAAGATCCTGACACATTTTGTCCGTATTCTGACAAAAAGTCAGAAAGGAATCTTTTGGTGGACACGGGGGCGTGTTGACCTGGACACGGCCCCGTGTCTAGAGGTTGTTTATGAAGTTTCATCTATTTCTAAGGAATTTATCCAGATCGGGCGGTTCCTTACTGGATGGAACAACCCCAAAGTGCCTGAGATACCTTAATTGCTCTAGATTAAGACGAGAACGCAAAAGGTTGTCGGTGAGGGTGATTCCTATGCTAAATGTAGGTGGACAAGTCCAACCCTTTCCTAGGCTCTCGTTAAAGAAGGTGTATGTTGAATCGCTCAGGTCTATGTATGCACCGAACAAAGTCGATGGGGAGTCCTTCACGGCACAATCGACACAGGGATGACTATCGCTCAAGTCTTCGCTAGAGTTAGAGGTGATATCGGGAACAACGAAGTTGTTTTCATCCGAATGCGATCTCAATAATTCTTCTTGGGCTTCGTCTTGAGGTGAATTAATGATATCCATCTCAGGTTCTTTCACCCAATTAAGAATTTGATCTTCCATTTGAAATAACTCACCGAGAAGCATTTCTCCTAGAAGGGTTGATTGAGAGCATTCGAGGGAGAAATAGGGATTATTTTTACTTTCGCCCCTCTTAAGGCTACAGGAAAACAATGGGTCTATATAATGGGGCTTATAATTTAGAAAATAACATTCTAAGTCTTTATGAGGGCCACCACATATTTGACACCATGTACCATAAGAGTGCCGAAAGTAAAAAATATCAGTATCACTGATGTTTGTGTCAGAAATTACCAACCGTCGGGATCTTACGGTTCTGTTTTCAGTAACTGATACTTGGGCACGGGGCGTGTTAAGTGAGCATGGCCCCGTGTTCAGCTACTGTCTGACTTAAAACAGGATTGCCAGTACCAAAGATTGGGCACGGGGCGTGTTCAACGGGCACGACCCGTGCAGAGCTCTGCAGAAACTGAGAAATAAAGAAAAATCCAAAAAAATATAAAAATAAGAAAAAATGATTAGGCCGTTGATTTTAAGCTTTCTTAAAATTCTTGTGTCCCCGGCAGCGACGCCAAAAACTTGATGTCTGCGAGTGTTTATAAGTTTTTATGTATATTTTTATCCCTTTTTAACACTTTGGTCAAGTTTTAAATTTATAAAACACGATATTCTACTAACACTAAACACACATATGGGCAAGTACACCCATCGTGAGCGTAGTATTGTGTTGGTAAGATACCGAGGTCGTCCAAGGACAAAGAGCTTTTAATACCGGTTTATCCTCAACGTCTAATAAAATCAAAAGTTAGAAAAAAGGTTTTAAACTAGAAAATAAAAACTAAAAATGCTGAGAATAAAAATAAAATAAAAACAGATAGACAAGATGAATCACTTGGATCCGACTCGCCTTTAGTGTAACCTTTGATTATTTTCGCACTTTTGCACTTTTTAAGAGATTATCTTAGTTATTGTAGTAGGCCCCTCTTTTGAAGGTGATGTTACCCTCAACCCAGTAGTTTGAGTCAGCAAGGATACAATCCTAAAGGGTTGGATTATTGAAAGATAATTAATTAAGTTATTAATACATAATGGGGTAGGCCTCTCTTTTGAAGGTGACGTTACCCTCGGCTAAGTAGTCTGAGTCAGCAGGGATACAGTCCTAAGTAGCCGGGTTAATATATTGATAGTAGTTTACATATGAGGGGATAAAGGAGTTCGGACCCCCACCATCCAATACCGGTGGGTATTGACGGGGATCCTACTAAAGTTGACCCAGGTCCTTGAAGGATCTATACATTGAATAAGGCAATACTCTTACTAAACCGTTCCCTTAACCCCCAACCAGGTACCCAACATATCTCCATATAGACCGTGGAGATATGAATGGCGAAAATCTTTTATTTTATATAGACAGTAAAATAATGCCAAGACACCACGGACAAACAATAAGGAAGACTCACCTTCAACATAAGAAACTAGTTATTAAAGTCATTAATACATAACCAAATAAAAAGTGCGAAAAGATTAAAAATAAAAAGTGTTACACTAAATGCTTGTCTTCACCAAGTGATGTAAGAGACTTAGGCAAACATGGCCTTTGATTGTCAAGAACTCTTACGATCAATCTGGGATCCCAAGATTACTACACACACTCTATGATGGATGAGGGATGATGGTGGTGGATGATGGTGTGTGGTGGTGGTGGAGTGTGGGTGAAGTGGGAGAGAGGTGGTTTGTCAAGGGATGGTTTGCAAATGAACCAAGCACCCCTATTTATAGCCTGCACAGAAGCCCGGACACGGCCCCGTGTCCACCCATCTTCTCTTTCTTCATTAAATGCAGTTTGTCTGCATTAGTTGACCACGCCCCCGTGTCCGCTGGGCATGACCCCGTGTGCAGAAGCATATCTGTACTATCAAGATTTTCCTAGATTCTGCGAATCTTAGAGTTGACCACGGCCCCGTGTCCGCTGGACATGCCCCCGTGGTGGGTGATTGAAGCTTCTACAACTTTGTCTTTTCTGCAGAAACTTAGGCACGCCCCCGTGCTCATTGAGCACGGGGCGTGTTCAGCCTTCTGTTCTCTTGTTTTTGCTTGGGAGGATGCTGTCGAGGGGTCGGGCATGCCACGTTTACTCCTTTTCTTGTATTTATGTTACATTTAGCTGCCTTTTTGCTTCTTTTGTTCATTTGAGCTCATTTAATCCTGAAAATACAAAAGGAAGACAAAAACACACTTTTTCCAACATTAGTACTAAAAAAGGGTTAGTTTTATGCCACAATTGATGTAATTTATATGTTGCATTTTGCGCACATCATTCACATACTTTGGTTGTGTATAAAGCAAGGCTATATACTTATTTTCTTATTTGGAGTCTACTATGTTCATATAAATATCTGTTTATGCTTATTTTAGTTTTTAGAAAATCACACTCTTATCTTCCTACCGGTAGTTTAATGACAAAGGTTTAGTATTATTCCTCCGCCCACATCCTTGGAACGACACTTGGTTCTTACCGATACTTTACTACATATACGATGGGGTGCACTTGCCCTTTCGTGTGTGTTTTACTGTTGAAGTATAAATCATCTTTATAAATTTAAAACCAAATCGTGTGTTATTTTCTTTGTAAAAACATGTATATACGTGCACACGCCAAGTTTTTGGCACCGTTGCCGGGGACGTGGTGAGCTTTAGGAACGACCCGAGTCATTATTTTATCGGTGTAAATACTTGTTAATATTTGTAAATATTTTCCTATTCATTTATTTGTTTATTTATTTGTTAATATTTCTTATTTTTAATTCAAATTATTCGGTTTCAAGCTCGTTTTCATACAATTGTGAATTTTTATTCCGTTTATTTGTTCGAATTCGAACTTATTATTCGTTTATTCTTTGGATTTTTGGCTCCGAAAAATTGTTTTCACACTAGCCGATTCGATTATTTTTATTGTTTTGATTTTTATAAAATTTTTCAGCCCCATTTACAAAAATTCTGTTTCATTTCAGCCAAAAAAAAAAACAACAGCCTTTATATAATAATAAAATATTCATGTCGGGTCTATTTTTTGTTTTCCGGTTGAAGTCCTCAACCCCCGCTCCCGATGCTGCTGAGCCTTCAGACGAGCATGAGCGTGATCTGAGGAGACGTCTTCACGAAAGATCTCGTGCGGTTGGGCTGCTACTCGCAGCTGGTGAGCCGGAGCCGGTGGTACCCGCTGAAGCCGAGGGCTCAGGGGACGAAGGAGACGCAATCATGGCGGACGACGAGCGACCTTTGAATGAATCAAATCAGCCCGGAGGAGCAGGCTTGGAGCCGAGTATTATTACGGAAAAGCATGTCATTTACCTGTGGAGTTGGAGCACAAGGCGATGTGGGCTCTAAAAACTGCAAATCTAGACCTAAAAACCGGAGGTGAAGCCCGGTTCCTTCAGATTCACGAGTTGGAGGAGCTACGACAACACGCTTATGAGAACTCCGTGTTATACAAGGAGTGCACCAAGAGATTGCATGACAAATGCTTGAAGGACCATAAGCAATTCCAAGCGGGAGATTTTGTTTTGCTCTTCAACTCGAGGTTGCGTTTATTTCTGGGAAAATTACATTCGCGTTGGACGGGTCCGTACAAGGTAAAAGAGGTATTTCCATATGGGACTGTCGCAATTGAGAACGCGGACGGTGTAATTTTCAAGGTAAATGGTCATCGCTTGAAGCTTTACGTTGGAGGGCCGATCGAGTCGGCGGTGGAGGTTATCGAGCTCCACACCCCGCATACATCCTAAGTGTGGGGAGGAGAGTCTACACTACTGACTCGAGGATAAAAAATGTAGCAAGAGCGTCTTTGGCGCTTTAGGAGTAAAATTGTCCATATTTTTGTTTTTGCCGTTTTTATGTGTTGTTGGCGTGTTTGGTAGTTTTCGTAGGTTTGTTTAGTTTTTAAACGTGCCGAGCGAAGGATCTTTGTTGAAATAATGTTAAAACAGTTTGCGGATGATAAAAATGGCGTAAAACGGTCAAAAAGGGTGCTGAAAATGGGTTCTGCAGCAAACAGACACATCTACAGATATGGCACGGCCATGCCTCAGGTCGCACGACCGTGCGATTGCGGGTCGGCCAGCACCTCGAGTCGCACCCCCAGTGCATTGCCGAGGTCAGGGTGCCAGGATTGGTCAAAGTCGGAGACGCACGACCGTGCGACAGGCCAAGGGCAGTTTGGTCATTTGTGCTATATAAAAGCCCTTATCTGCAGCCCGCATTCTCATTCGCGAAACCCTAGCTGCACCCACTGTTCAAGACCGAGTTTTCCCCAAAATCGCACCATTTCTCGCACGGTTTCTCAGATCCTTCCGCACGGTATGTTTTTCTTGTTGATTTTCAGTTTCATCCTTGTTCTAGGGTATATCTGTCCGATTTCTTCAAGGCTTTTTAGGGTTCCCTTCATAAATACAACTGAAGCCCTAGCCCTTGTAAGATTGATGCGTTTCGTGAACATCTGGTCGATTTTCTAACCCCCGTTTGCCCAAAATTTGTTGATTTTGGGAAAAATCTGGCTGTTCTGAACCAGGGGTTGAATTTCTGCAGAAATCGTTGTCGCACGGTCGTTCCACTCGTGGAACGGTCGTTTGGTTACGGATGTTCACGAAGGTTTGTTGTGGTCTCGGTGATGCATGGGGGTGCCATTGATTGCACGCCGTGGAAGTCCGACAATTGCCAACCACCATCGCTGATTCTCGGTGACGCACAACCGTGCGTCTGGTCGCACGCCCGTGCAAATCGCCCAGATCAGTAGGACAATAGCTTCATAACTGTGTGCTAGGCTGTTCCGAATGATATTTTTTCTGCTTCTCTTGTTCTAACTGGCATCCCTCATGCAGATGAACCATCCATTTCTCCAATTCAACCCAAACAACGAGCGAGAAAATCTTTGCATTCCGAAGCTTAATGCACTATGGCAAAGGCGGAATCAATTCGGCATCCCTAGAAGGTTGGATTGGGATGTTATGACCGAATTAAACCAACGCGGCCGGCTCGAAAACATGTTAACAATTCCGCTTGCGCGTTTGGTCAACATCGACCGCCCGATCTATCTTGAGCTCACACTAGAGTTCTTCGCTACCTACTCGTATGACAAGCCCAAAGCGAGTAGAGATCCAGATTTCCGCCACAAGAAAAGAATAAATTTCAGGTTGGGTGGAAGGTGGCACAACTGGACCGTGGGAAGGTTAGGACGAAGGCTCGGTATTTACAGCGATGAAGACATGAATTCCGAGTTCTTCACGAATCAATCAACATTCCCCAGCAAAGACGAGCGGGGTGAGTTTTGGGGGCGAGTTGCAGTTGGCGGGCCATATGATCCTCGGGTATCCAAAGCTTCACGGTACGAGACCCTTTGCATAGAGTTATTCACCACATCTTCAGCCATACCATAGCTGGGCGCATGGACGGTTTGGGAAACTGTCCAACACCGGATATTATATTTCTTTATGCGCTCGTGGAGGGGGTCCACATAAACCTCGCTGCGCGGATGGCTGAGTACTTTGTGCATAGCTCGGGTAGAACCGCCAACAGTCAGATACATGGTGGTTAATATGTGACCCAAATCGCTTACAACATGGGTATCATGACTGACGAGGTGGTTCAAGGTCTTACTTTGGTTACCGAGGGTACTTATGTTGACATCCGCTCTTTGAAAGCCATGGGGATTATAGCAGAGACGGACCACGGGGATCGGTTGAAGGGGTTGGAAAACGAGGTCTGGGACCCGTTACCTCCACTCCTATGGGATGGTGAGAATGAGATTATGCATGAAGAAGACGAGGAGCAGCATGAGCAGCATGAGGAGCCGCCACACACACGACCACACTCACCACAGCAGGATTACTCCCCGCAGTACCAGCACTGGCCTCCAGGCATCCCTTCATACCCAGAGTTTTATGGCCAGTTCCAGCAGTTGCAGATCAGCCATGAGCAGCAGCGGGCCAGTCTAGAGCAGCTGCGTGTCAACCAAGATCAGCTGAGGGCCAATCAAGAGGCGATGCGGGCGAACCAAGACTTCATGCGCCAGGAGGTGCATGCTGGATTTTCATACATATTTGGGGGGCTTCAGAACGCCTACCCCAACTGCTTTGGCGATCCCCCACAGTTCCCATTTGGGAACCCAGGCGACTATAGCGGGGCAGGCCCATCCGGCACAGGAGGAGGTGCGGATGACGAGCAGTAGTGGGAGTTCTGAGTTGGTGGATGTGGTGTTATTTTAGTAGTATGTTTTTGGGTGTTCATTTTGGTTTTCATTTCATACACCCACGGTTATGTATTGTATTTTTCAGACATTTTAGTTTATTTGCTATGTTTCATGTATGAATATTTAGTATGCTTTCTATTTATGTAGATTATGGTTTGTTTGCGTTTAGAGTGTCTCTGCCTTCTGTTTTGTTTTGCTTTGCTTTGTGACATTTGTACAGATTTTGGAAGCACATCTTAGACCAGAGCACACCACAGAATCAGCTTTGAAGACTCGTTTCATCTACATTCATCTTCAGGGGAGTGTTATTCTCCTTTTTCTCTATATTTCGGGTTTCGCATTGGGGACAATGCGAAGTTCAAGTGTGGGGAGGGGGTTTAACATTTTGACTTTGACTTTGTTTGTCCTCTATAAAAAAACAGTAATTTGTATATATTTTTAGTAAATAAACCGGTTAGTTGTTGTTTTAGAAAGCTTCTGATATGATAAAAACCCAGCAAGCCAAATAAATTTTGAAAAGGATAACTAGAAAACGTGACAAACAAAGAAAGACTTGCATGTTTATTTTCTCACTTTTACCCATTCCTTTCGTTATGTGAGCATATTTGAGCCTTAAAATTGTTATATGTTTGTTCATTTCGGAGTAGGAGTGAGTCGGATGTCACGTGTAGTTTAGAACTTGTCACTAGCATGCTTGTTAAGACCATAAACGTGTGAAATCGTGTAGAAGTGATAGAGGCACTTAGAGAACCCCTTTGTTGTTAGCCTTGTTCTTTGTGTTATGTTTCCCTAAACCCTACGTTACCCATTAGGATTAACCATGTTAAGCCTTTCCCGTGTTTTCCTTTGTTTACCCAACAAAATCACCCACTTAGCCAAATTTAGCCGTTTTATTTTTAAACCTTTTGTATTAAAACTCGGTTAAAAATCATTTAACTAGCGTTTCTTGTAGTTTGTTGTTCATTGTATAAAGCTATTAGATTATATATTTGAAAAATATATATATCAATCAGAAAAATCAGAAAATTAAACACCCTAAAATAGGGTAAAGTCGACAAAATTCGAGCAATTTTGAATGTTAAAATGATGAAATCTCGTGGATGAGCTCGATATCACAAAAGTCACCTTTTTAAGGCCTTAGTATGTATAGTTTTATTGTATTACGCTTGTTAAACGTAACTACCGAGTTTTAACCATTTTGTCACTTTAAAATTCCCATTCCATACCCTTCACCCAAGCCTATCGTTACAACCCGTAAAGACCTCTTGATTTGCACTTTTTCGCATGTTAGTTGGTGGAGATAAGATCTTGTGACAAGCTTATGATATTACACGTTTCATTGTCGAGGCATTGAGTGTTTACACATACACATTTTATGTATGTTTCACAAATATAACCGAGTGTGTTTGAACATTGTGAGGTGTGTGAAGATTAGCGTGTTAAGTCAATCGAAAGTGAAGTCACGGCTTTTTGGTTATCTAAACATATATTTGCATGTGCTGGTTTGGTTTGAATCACTTGATGTTGCGTTTCAAAAAACCGGCTAACCGTATGTTTGTATAATTAGTAGGTATTTTGTAAATACTTCTTCTTGTTAGGATCTATCTTTTATTGCATTTTAGTTTTAGCTTGCTTGAGGACAAGTAAGGTTCAAGTGTGGGGAGGTTTGATATTCGTTAAATTACACACACTTTATTCCCTTATTTTAGCCCCATTTTACACGTTTTTGGCCATAAAATCGTGAATCGGATACTTAATTTGGTGTATTTGTGTTTACAGGCCTAAAACAGCGTGCCAAACAAGAAGATGATGAAAACGAGGATTTTCCGGGCGAAACAGTAGAGCTGCGAACTTTCTGTGAAGAATTCTGACCTGGGCGAGTTGCACGGTCGTACAATTGGTGGCACCACCGTGCGGATCCGACAGCTGAGCTCATCCCGGCATTGCACAGCCAGTGCGATCAGGAGTGCAAGCCCATCTCAGAACCGAACGACCATGCAGTCTGGTGGCACCCCATGCGGATTCGATGACTCACCCCAGCTCGGAAATGCACTGCCCGTTCAGATGTTCGTGCCAGCCTATTCTCGGCAATGCACGCTCGTGCAGTCTGTGGAACGACCGTGCGTATACGAAGACCAGACTAAGACTTGATGATGTCACTCGGTATGGTGAACAGGATTTTAAAAGTGAACGGTCGTGCACTTTAATGGCACGACCGTGCGATCTAAAAAAGTTATAAAAAACAGATAGCAACATTCTATTCGCAACTCTGGACTTTTGGGAGCTTCATAGGCGATTTTCAAGCTCCGGAGGCTTTGCTTTTGACCCGGATTCAAGTCACATCGTGCCGTTTAGCTCCGTTACTATCCGGATACTCAATCTTGTGCTTGTTTATGGTTTGATTCTTCAATCTTTCCATGTTTTTGTTATGTTTCAAGCACTTAGATTGATGATTATGTATTATTGTAAGCCTAAGGGCAAAAACACTAGTATCCCTTGCTTAATTACAACCATTAGTATGTTAATTTTGTTTGTAACGACACTTTGAAGCATTTTCTATGTTAATCCTTGATGATTAGTTTGCAATCTTGTTTATTGATGTTGGTTTCTTGATCATAAGTAATTATCTTGGATGATTGGTATATGGTTAGTTGAGATAATTGAAAGATGAAGCTTAATTGATCATGTATTAGTAGACTTTGAACTTGTTTAACTTGTTTAAATGTGTGCACCATGATACTAGAAATGGTTAGTGGTTTAATAAGGGGTAATTATTGTTAATCAAGAAAGTTTTCCCTCACGTAAGGACCTTAACGGGTTAAATGGTGTTGTTATGAATTCTTGGCATGAATTGTTAGCTTAGTTAGTAGTTTAGGCCAAAATTGCTATCTCGGTGAATTTGTTTTCAAGATTTGTAAAATGAACTCGGTTGTGATTTAATCTAGTTTATGCTTGTCTTGGTGGTTGCATTGTGTTTATCGGTGTTACTTTCCTTGATTAAGTGAGGTTAGAAAACTCTTAACGGATGACTAACTTATCTTTAGGGGATTTTCATAGACATTTATCAATTGCACGTTAAAGAACAATTTTAGGTGGTTAAAGTGTGTTTATCGTTTTAGCTTTCCGGAGAATTGTCATGTTAGGATTCCCGAAAGGGATACTAATTGTCTTGAAAATGGAAAATTGACCAAATATTTTAAGTGACAAAACCGACTTAGTTCACATACTTTGGTTATGTATAAAGCAAGGCTATATACTTATTTTCTTATTTGGAGTCTACTATGTTCTAATAAATATTTGTTTATGCTTATTTTAGTTATTAGAAAATCACACTCTTATCTTCCTACCGGTAGTTTAATGACAAAGGTTTAGTATTATTCCTCCGCCCACATCCTTGGATCAACACTTGGTTCTTACCGATACTTTACTACATATATGACGGGGTACATTTGCCCTTTCGTGTGTGTTTTACTGTTGAAGTATAAATCATCTTTATAAATTTAAAACCGAATCGTGTGTTATTTTCTTTGTAAAAATGTATATACGCGCACACGCCAGCGACAAAGCTCTATATCAGCACTATAAATAGCTTCAATCGGATACATTTGGAATTCGTTCAAATCTCGATTTCCTCTCTAAATTTCTAAATATTTGAAGTAGTATCGGGCATTATACCCCCCTAAATAGCGAAGCTCTGCCTCTTTGTAAGTATCATAACCCCTGGTTACGTATTAGATACGCTGCTCGATTGATCTAGGGTTCCGTAACGGCTGTCGAGGTTCTGCCCGACGTAGTCGTTGGAATTCTGTCTCGGGGAGGGTATTACTAATGTAAATATTGGGTTATTATGCTAACATGTGTGCATTGTGTAATTAATAGGTAATCACCAGGAAACCACAAAGGAAAACCCTAAGATAGCAATGTGAGTAATCCTCTTTTTGTGTAAACCTTTTTGTGAGTAATCTACTTTTTGCAAACTATTTTTAGAAAACCTCAAATAATTAACATTATATTAAACAGTGATTGAGTATTTGTATTCTACAATTATCTTCGGTATGTTGGGGTTTTGTATACAAAATTTATTACTACATTGTGAGTAGTAACATGACCACAAGTCGGGTTGACAGTACCGTGGGTGGTAATTAAAGTAGATGGAAACAAATGTAATTACGCGATCGTCCTCAATGCTGTAGACTGATAAAAATCTGTTTTGATTAAACTGGGATTCACTCACCAGTATTTCCTGCTGATAAAATATTTTAAACACGTGTTTCAGGTAACTTAGTGTGAAGCCAATAAAAGCCAGTTGGAGAGCACTGAAGGCTTAGAAAAGTGGCAATAAAGGTTACCTAATTAAAAAGGAGAATTGTTTTCAATAATTAGGGTTATTCCCTACAAATGTATTACAAATGGAAACCAGATTTTTGTCCCACTTATTTATAATAAGAATATTATTAGAAAAACTCGGGTTTTATCCCATTTCTTCATTCTAAACATTTTAGGTGTTTAACTCTGATAAAATATTTCCTAACTACGGTCCTGATGAAACTTTCCGCTGCCAAATTGATAAACACAGATACCACTGAAACTGGCCGCGGCCGCCCGTTCCCGGGTTAGTAGGGGACGGGGGCTGTGACAAGTACTCCCAATATACCCCTGCACCATACATACAAAGCACTGCTCACTTTGCACACCCTATAAACACTGTTCCAGTTCAATATGTCCAAACAATTGTTCCTCAAATACAATATGTCCAAGCCCCAACCTCTAAGGTCCAAGTGCAACCTGCACAACAAGCTGCACAAACATCTGCTTAGGCAGAAATCAGTCAATAGAGCTTTTTCACACAAGGCTTTGTTGATTGGAGCAGCTTACTTAATGAACTAACTGATGAAAACTTTGCTCTAGTTGCTAATTCTGAAAAGAAACCTGATGAATTTTGTTTTATAGCACTAGAGACAATACAAGAAGGGGTTGAATCTGAGGAAGTGGAGTCCAAATCTGATGTGGTATGTGATGATGTTGAAACATCTGTTTCAGAAGAAAAGGATTCCAGTGTATGTGAAGGAGAATGTGATTGTGCCATGATGGTTGCTGCTAAGGTATCGCCTCAAGTCCTTAAAGACTTGTGTTCAGACAAATGTATTATTGCTTTTGCTAACATCAAAGAGATGAATGAAAACCTTAGAAACAAGATCTTAAATGAAGTACAATTGGAAAAAAAAAATTAAAAAGTTAAAATCAAAATTGTTTGAAAAAGAAAGTGAAATTAGCAGTCTCAAGAAATAAAAGTCACAGATCCAAATGGTAAGAAAATTGTTTTGGAAAAATCTGAGGGATCCACAACTTTTGAGGAAATTGAGAAATATCAATTCAAACCTACATGGTCAGATAAATGTGACATTCTTGAAAATTTCAAGCCAATGGACTTCTCAACCATTGAGGGTGTAAAAGCACCCAAAGTGAAAATCATTCCATTCAAAGACCTTCCAGCAGATGTTATAACATCGGTTGAAAAAGATGATGAAAAAGGGAAGAAGAAAGAGAAGGTCAAAAACTTGTTTTATGATTTCTGTGAAAAGAAAAATCATGTCACTAAAAACTGTTTTCTTCTAAAAGCATATAGCATTAACAAGACAAGTGTGATTGTGCCTGCACCTCATTGCACAATCTGTGGGAAGGAAAAACCACAAAACTCAAGAGTGTTTATCTCAAAAATTTTGATGTCAAAATAACTGAGTATAAGTAAAAAACTCTTGAGAGTTCACAAAAAGCAAAGTCCAAACAGACCTTTACCCCAGTCTAAACATCTGTTACCAAACAACTGATTGCAACCTCTGCTCCCAAAGAGGTTCAGGTAACAGATGCACCACCAGCAAACCAATTCCCAAGAGGATATGGTCAACCACTTTACCAAAGGGTTCCACACGGTTATGAGGCCTACAAAAGGCCTTCAAAACCAAAAGTGAACAAGCATCCTCATGGTTACCATTATTTGACAGGAAATGGTCCTCAGTAGATGTTTCAAAAATATGCTCAAACCACTGACCATTCTCCTGGACTTGAGGCTGGAATGACTGTGACCCCATCCAAAGCCATTTTGGCTTTGGACACTCACCAAAACTAATTTGTTACTGATGTGCAGGGAGCTTCTGCATGCTTAGATAGTTTATAGTATGTAGATAGTGGAGGCTCCAAGCGCATGACAGGATGTAGAGCCCTTCTCAAAGACTTCATAAAACATGGAGGGGGTGATATATCTCTAGGTAACAATTCAAAAGGAAAGGTGTTGGGGTCACGGACAGTCAAAGATGGGAAACTCAAGTTTGAACATGTCAATTTTATTGACAATCTTAAATTTAATCTTCTTAGTGTGTCTCAAATGAGTGACAAGGGCTATGGTTCATTCTTCACTAAGGAAACTTGCAAGATTATTGGGCCAGAAGTGATTAAAAAGATAGAGGAAATCATAGCCGGGAGCAAAACACAACTTGTTGCTCAAAGGAGTGGCAATGTATATGTGGTTGATATGTTGAAGGACAATCCAATGTTTGATGCATGTCGATTCTCAGCTGCCTCTACCAAAGAGATAGAACTATGGCATAGAAGACTTGGTCACATAAATCTTAAAATAATCACCACACTCTCAAAATAAGGCCTTGTAAGAGGTCTTCCACCAAAAATTTTCACATGTGATGAACATTGTGTTTCCTGTTTAAAAGGTAAACAGCATAAAGTTCATTCAAATCAATTGATGAATCCAAAGCAAGTCAGTGCTTACAATTGTTGCACATGGACTTACAACTGTAAAAATCATGAGTCTTACAAAGAAGAGATATTGTCCTGTTATTGTTGATCATTTTTCAAGTTTTACATGGACTTACTTTTTGCACTCCAAAGATGAGACTACAGGTATTTTGCAGGACTTTGTGAAACAAGTTGAAAAGCAAATTTGATCTGCCAGTAAAAGTCTTTAGGAGTGACAATGGAACGGAATTTAGAAATAAGGAGTTGGATGACTTCTGTGTGTCAAAAGGGATTGTAAGGCAGTACAGCATCCCAAGAACACCAGAACAAAATGGGGTGGTTGAAAGGAAAAAAAGGACCTTGATTGAGGCTGCCAGAACAATGCTTGCAGATTCAGGTTTACCCTTAACCTTTTGGGTAGAGGCTGTAAACACTGCTTGCTATGTGCAGAACATAGTTTTAATCAACCTCAGACATCAAAAGACTGCCTATGAAACTCTGTTCAAAATCAAACCACTGATCTCA
Source organism: Helianthus tuberosus (assembly GCA_030545235.1). NCBI lineage: Eukaryota > Viridiplantae > Streptophyta > Magnoliopsida > Asterales > Asteraceae > Helianthus > Helianthus tuberosus. The sequence continues at coordinate 146,852,457 of CM060445.1, read as the reverse complement.
TACTTCAAAATATTTGGTTGCCAATGCTTCATTTTAAACTTAAAAGATTCAATTTCAAAATTTGCAGCCAAAGTAGATTGTGGTTATTTTTTGGGATACTCAACCACTACCAAGGCCTACAAAGTGTTTAACACAAGGATTCGGTGTGTGGAGGAGACCTTGAATGTAAAGTTCAATGAACTTTCTTCATTAAAAATCCCAACAAATCCTACGGAATTGTTTGACTTAGATAAATTTACATTTGAATATGTGTCTGTCAAGACTAACCTTACAGGTACACCACAATCTTCCCGTCAAGACTATGGATTTGACATTGTGATTCCACAATACAAAGTCACTTCCACCATCAGAGGAACAGATGTTCAAAACAGTTGTCAAAACTTTGCCAGTGTTGCATCAACAGTTGTTGATCAAACCTCTGCCATCTCATCCAGTCAACCACTACTAACAAAAGTCCATCATATGTGGATAAAAGTCAACCCATTTTCACACCCATTCCTCCAATACCTCCACCTCCATCTCCAACAGATGTTGGCTCTTCAAAATTGCCAACAGATGTTAGCTCACATGATTCACATCTGCAGCCTTCACCTCTCAATGCCAATGTTCCATACAAGGGAGATTTAATCTACCTTAAAAGTCATCTACCAGATCAGGTTATTGGCAACATCAATGAAGGGGTGCTCACAAGAAGTTAATCCCAAAACATTTGTCTTTTGTTGGTTTTCTATCACTCATACAACCTGTCAGGTACCAGGAGGCACTAAAAGACAATAATTAGGTAGAGGCTATGCAAGTAGAGCTCCAATAGTTCAAAAGACAACAAGTATGGGAACTTATACCATTGCCAAAGGATGTATGTCCAATTGGCACAAAATGGGTCTTCAAGAACAAAACAGATGAAAGAGGCATTGTTGTCAAAAACGGAAAAGGGGTCATATATACTCACGGTTTGCGTATACTCACGAAAGTGTAAAAACGGAAAAGGGGTCATGTATACTCACGGTTTGCATAGAGATTCCACGAAAGTGAGTTGGACGAGTCTTGAGTGTATGGAACAATGAAGTTACCTTAAAAGGAAACGGAGGTGTGTGAGTTGCGGTTTTTGTTCAATGGATTAGATTAGGAATTTAAAAGTTAACACATTACGAATGTAAATCAAGGTACCATGAGAATGGTCATGCAATGAGGTAGGATGAATTCCATTAATTTAACCTCATTATATGATTCACCAAATCACAAAATCATTAATTTAAGCTCATTATATCTACAAACAACCAAGTGAACTAGCTAGATGTGTGCATCCCAAACATGGAAAGTGTTTGGGGACATGATATAGTCTTGTCCCTTTGATGAAAATTGTTTGAGACTTAGTGGTATGAAGATAACAAATCAAAAAGTGAGGTAGTAGAACAAGGTTACAGAGCCAAAACTTCCATGGTTCACACATTCACCAAAACACAAGTCTCACCATATTGAAGATTGTGAGCTTGGATGATCTCAACAAAGCTATACATTAATTTTCTTTTAAATTACACCATATATACGAGTATTTTATTCCCTTTAATTTGAGTATAGTATTGGTAAAGATGTTTGAAGGATTGGAGAAAGAACGTGTATTTTTAGTGTATTTGTAGAAATCTGATGTGTCAGCTGACTATGCATATGTTTGTGAATGCATTTATCATCTTGCATTGGTGATGGTCTAAGCACAAGTTTTAGCCCAAGTTTGTTTTTACTATTAAATGAAATTAAATAAACAAAACCAAAACCGTCAATGTAACCGAATAAACCGAAGTGATTAGCCGAAAACCGATTGGTTAATAAAATAAACTGACCTATGACTTTTGTTTCGGCTTCGGTTGAGGATAATAACAAAACCATAAACAATACAATGAAATGGATTACTCGATTACTTCGTTTTTTATATATATTTTTCACAATAATGCTACAATAAATATTACATGTATAAAAAACTACAAAAACAAGTATCATATAACAGACACCTATCATTTCCTTTTTCACCATCATACAACCGACACGATTTTTTTTTTTTTTAACTTACTCAAGATAATATTTTTTATCGAAAAAGAATTGCAATAACAAAACAAACATGCGTGTATTTCAACCCTACGATATCTATCCCTACAACCTCACCGAATCATTTCAACAACTCTTTCATCTTATCAACTTCAATTTCAAACCCAACAATCGATCAACAATCAATTTTACTATATTTTGACCATCAGCTCAAAACGTTGACTCTTCACCGGCGAATTAAGGTTAGCAGATCGCCGTAAAAACCATTTCCGCCTGAATTTCAAGAATTCCGGCCTCCAAATCAACCACTTTCGTCGGCTATTTAACGATCTATGTTCAAGTAAGTTACTTTGAACAAACTCCGTGTTTCTTTAGTTGTTTTTTCTAACTAGTGGGATTATTCCTCTCCCTATGCGGTGGGTATTTGTTCTCGGTTCGGTACTAGTACTAACACACATATTTTATATTAATTGAAAACCATAAAAAAAAAAAAAAAAAAAACCAAATGCTAGTTTCGGTTCTGATATTGATGTTGTTCGGTCGGAATCTATTCACCTCGTCACGGTACGGTACCAGCACTCATGATGCCTAAAAAACAGTGGCTAAGCTTGAGATTTCCAGGGGCGGAAGTTACCCGACCTAAAAAATTTTACAAAACCGGGGGTCGAAAACGTATATATCCAACAATTCCTATACGGAAACTACATACACTCAACTACTGAGCTGAAAAGTTCAGGGTCGGCCGCCCCGCCCCATAAAAGCTTCGCCATGCTTAAAAAAACACTATTTACGACACTGTTTTTAACAAAGTTTATATCGGAAAGTAAAAAAAAAAATAAAGAAAGCTGTATTAAAATTAACGAACACAAGTTATTAGAAAACGAAATTAGTATTAAAAAAATTAAATGGTTGAAAACTTAAAAACGTATATTATATACGGTATAAGCAGTGAAAATGAAAATTAAAAAAAAGTTATATAGTAAATTGCTTAAGCTCATTTATGATTTGTTTATTGGGGTCGGTGGTGTGATTTTAATATTCATGATGTAATCTTGTAATTATTTGGGTTAGACTATGGGGTATGGGGCTTGGGTTGGGGCGTGGCCCTTGGGGCTTGGGTTTAAAGCCGGGCGTGGGGCGGTCTTGAGATCCGATGTGGCGGCCATCTATTCGCTTGGCCCCGCCATGTCATAGCGGGTTTGAATTTTAAATTCCAACCGTTTGGCCAAGCCAAGCGGTCACCCCAACCCCCAACATCCCCTATAAATGTAACCCCAAACCCCATCGGTTACCCCATCCCAAACCGTCGCTATCCACCGCTACCCCACCGGCTGCCCACGAACCCGCTACCCCAACCCGAAGAAGATGGCATCTTGGACCCACGAGGAAGAATTGGCTCTCGTCACAAGCGTCGTTGACGCTATGAAGGGGCTGCAACCCGGCCAAACACGATATTGGCCGGAGGCATTTGCAAGCTACCGACATAACGTCGGACACGACCGCCACAACCTCAACGCGTGCCAACATAAATGGCGCGAGCTACGGCCCAAGCTCGATCGTTTCAAGGCCTACTACGAAGCCGTTCCGAGTGGCGAGTTAAGCCACGAGGACCGGGTGGCGGTGGCGAACATTGAGTTTCGAGGCAAGGAGCGAAAGGCGTTCGACAAGATCGCCCTATTTGAAATTTACCTAACGCTCTAGGTTTTTTATTTTGTAATTTTTAGGAATTATGTAATTTTTAGGATTATGTAATGTTTAAAAATTTAATAAAATTTTAGGTTTTTTTTTTATAAATGTTGTATGAAATTTTTAAATTTTTTGTAAATTTTTTTTTTTTAATAATCTTCCAACCCAAACCCCACCATACCCCATGGACACGTCACTAGGCGGTGGGGGGGCTCCAACTCCACGTGTCAACCCAAGCCCCACCATACCCCACGGTCTTACAGTTTCTTGCTAGCCCAGTTTCTATATTTATATAGAAGTTATTACCGTTAAAAAAAATTATGATTTGTTTATAGATGTATAATTAATTAAGGTTTTTTTGAAACAGTGATGATGAGGTACGATCTGCACTCACAAAGATGTATTATTATTCTCCAATTGATGGATTTGTAGAGATCTCCAAAGGGTTGGGAGATATGATGACGTCATTAGCAAATGAACCCTCAGTGGGTCTGTTCTATGTTCAATAACATGCTCACAATGCAGTTCCAAATATTGTGAATCTAAGCAACAAAGTTGTTGCGAAATCGCGAGAAATCGGTTTGCATACGGAGGATACAGAGGATTCGATTGCGATGGTGAGATCGATGGCGGAATGTGGGTTCCCCGTTGTTGACGATATGATCAAAGATATTGCGAAATGTTTAGCGATCATGTCGTCAAGGCAACCGAGAAGAGGTTTGATTCGTAGTAGATCGGTTTCGTGGTTTAAAACAGGACAAACCGGTTGGAGGGGGAATGTTAATGATTTCGAGAAGTCTGGAAACGCTAATGGTGCTGCGAATGCAATGCAGAATGTCGGGGAAGAATTGCCTGTGTCGAGTCTTGGGGGTGAAGACGCCGTGTTGGTTGATAATATGATGCCGAATGTGTCGGGTTTGGAGGATTTTGGTGGGTTTAAAGATGATAAAGAAGGAAGAATTGAAAAATGATTAGAAGGTAATGAGAGTTGACATAAGAGGGATTGATGAATAAGGGTTTATGGTTGAAGCTCTTGATTGATTTTGAAAAATCTTGAGCCTGTTGGTAAACCCATTTGTAATACACTATATGAACTTAAGTACTGATATAACTTTGTTGACACTATGGTTCAGCTAAATAAAAAATTTGAAGAGTTGTAAACAGTGGCGAAGCTTTAGATTTACGACCGGGGGGTCAAAAACGTATATACCCAATAATTTCTATAAAACCGGGGGGGGGGGGGGGGGGGGGGGGGGGGGTAAAAAACGTATATACCCAAAAATTTCTATACAAAAACTACATACTCTCTATTACTGAGTGAAAAGTTCGGGGGGTCGGCCGCCCCCTCCCGAGTCCCGCCCCCACTAAGCTACGCCAATGGTTGTAAATGAATACGAGTCGGCTTTTTTATATACGCTTTTCAGCCATATGAGGTAACCTTGAACCACAGGAGTTTAAGCGTAGTCTAAGGTCTGGCTCGAGGCCTTGATCCTTGTTGCGCTTGAGCTTTGCTCGAGCTTTTCAGACAATTATGACTCCCAAATTAAACACATGAACATGTATCATCCTGCTTTATACAGGTGACTGCCAGTATAAGTCGTAGACTATATCGTTTGTTACGGTTCGAAACTTTTAAAGCCTGCTGCCTGAAACAAAGATGTAAAGCTTTTCAGGAAACAACCATCAACATCTTAGTTGTCATAGAGCCAATACCGCCATAAAGAGTTGATTTGCTTGGTGCAACACCACTTTGAGAGTCATTGAAGATGACATTTGGTACCTTAACTCTTACATTTTGGTATAACTGAGGGGCACTAACCTTACATTTTGGTGACCAAAGGGCACTCGACCCAGGATTTATTTTCTTTGGAGGCGATCGAAGGGTTTAATCATATTTTTAAAGGGTGATATTTAGCTAAATAATACCATAATTTTTTTTTTTTGTGGGTGGCCGCTCCCCAACCATGGTAGTTGGTCTGCCCAGGGGCGGACCTACCCATGATGGTGGGTGGGCGGTCGCACCCCTTGAAAAAAAGGTTTTTTTGTGTTAATTTTCGTCGAAAATCCCAATTGCACCCCTTGGATTTTTTCAAACGCACCCCTTGAAAATTTTCAACCGCCCTTCTTAGAAAAAAAAATATTATGAATTTATAGAAAAAAAATTAGGAAAATTGGTTTTTAATAAACCAACATTTGTCCCGTTTTAACCACTTATTCACTTTATTTAACTCAATCTACAATCTAATTTTATTAACCCAACTACCCAAGCCCAAACCCAACCCAACCCAAAGATTTATCTTTTTTTATTGATTGTTTTTTTTTATGTGGTGATTAGGAGAAAATATAGATGTATAAGGGTTTGATCTTTTTTTTTTTTTTTTTGATGTTTTTTTTTTGTTTTTCTAGACTTGTATTTAATGATTTTGTTGTTTATTTTAAGCTTTGTTTGTTTAAATTTGTTTGTTTAAATGATTACTAATCAACATTTAAAATTAGGGCTTGAATTTTAAAAGTTAAAATTGAAAATTATAGACTATGGTATTGGTTGAACATGATTGTTTATTTTGTTTAAGTGTTCAGTGTTGTTTTATGAACTTACGGAGCAAATTTATATGTGATAAGAACCATGCGTAGAGAACTTATGGCGCGATTTCTCAAGAGGAAAAGGGTTGGACCACTTTTTTTTCGTCGGATTCTTCTAGTTAAAGACCAAGTTATGTCTTATATAAGTTTTATTTTTTGCTTTTTATTTAATGATTAGAATAAATAGAAATAGGTATCATTTGAACTTTGATGATTATTTGTTGTTAATTTACTTACTTATGAAAGTTTTTTATGTTGTTCAGTGTTTTACTTGAAACTTTGTTTGTTAAGTGACAGAAAGTTAGAAAATAGGGTTTGATTGTTTGAAAACTGAAATTGACCCAACCTGACCCGATTTGATCCGGCTCGCAAAACTTTGTTTGTTTATGTTTACTGGTTTTACATGACCTGACCCGCTATGAACCGAATTTTTTATATAGTTAGGGGCCTAAAATCTTAAAATTTTACCGCACTCCCAGGAAAATATTCCTGGGTCCGCCACTGGGTCTGTCACTGACTAGACTCGTCATTATTGTTAATATTTTTGCTTTTTTAAAAAGCAAAGTTGATTATACAAACATTAAAATAAAGAGTAAACTGTCATTTTGGTCCCTGAGGTTTGATTACTTTTGTCATTTTAGTCAAAACTCAAACCTTTTAAATCTGGGTCCCTGTGGTTTCACTTTTATTGTCATTTTGGTCCAAAAATCAAATCATCTGTTATTTGGCTAATAACATCTAGTTATTTTGTCTTTTTCTTTAGGGGCAAAATGGTTCATCTGAATTTATTATAACATATTATTAATTAAATTAAATCCCTTTACCCGATCATAAGTTCATCTTCCCCAAATTATCTTCTCCACACACCAAACCCTAATCCCTAATTCATCTTCTTCATCTCCAGGTCTTTGTACGCCATCACCAACGATCGGATTCTTTGATTCGATTTCTAAAGATCAGTCTAATCTTTCTCCATGTGTCTCCACCGGGAATTGCTTAATGTCTGGAAAGAATCTTAGTAGAAAAGCGTGTGACAACTGGCACAAAACCGGTAATTTCCGTATAATTTAATTAATATTAAATATATGCAGTTATGTGCTTAAATGTCAACATTATCTAAATTACATGCTATACTTGTGAATTCATGCACGTTTTATACTACAAGAAATTGCTTTATGCATTATTGATAGCGTTGCGTCAGAAATACTAGTAAACTCACCGGTAAGACATACTGTGTCAACAATTCTGCAGAAAGCAGTCAAACAATAGAATTGGAGCCTAGGTGTAGGTCCAACGTCAAAAATACATTAAAACCCAAGAGTATATACAAGGGTTAACATATAGACTTTTCGGAAGCTAAAATATGCACTAAAAAGCACCCGAAACGCACTTTAAATGCAGAAATCTGCATAATTCAGCTATAAATCAGCTATAATCAGCTTTTTAACATGTATATATTATGCAAAATTTATTTTTTATTATCCAGAATACCCTCCTAAGTGTTGGGAATTAAAAAGGTTACAAAAGGATACATAAGGGACATTAAACAGTGCAATTTAGCACTTTAACGAACCGGTATTTAACCGAACAACCGGACATTACCCGGAACATAAAAATATTACTAGAAGCATTGTTTTAATTTTTCTGAACTAGTTATGGTCCCCGAACACCATAACACCTCTTATAACATAATAACGCATCAAGTCCCTAAAATTTACACTTGAAAGCTAACTTGTTTATAAAATTAAAGTTCGAAATTACACATTACCCCCCCCCCCCCATTATTGTTTACGGTCATGAAGGGGGTGACCCCACCAAATATTTGCCAAGATCTTGCCAATATTTCCTTTGATTCACAAAATATATTATGATCTTTCTTGGATTCTCTAAGATATTGGAAAGATCTCTATAAGTATGACATGTATCTTCATAAGATCACTTCAACCTACTTCACCACCCCACCTCCCCCATACTCTCTCTCTCCCTCTCGGCCTAGAAGTGCCGCCACCACCACCACCATATTCAACCACCATTCATCCAATTTCAAGCTCATTTCAAGTGTTAGAAGGTGTCTTGTGGAGCTTGGTGCTTGAAGAACTTGAAGAACCTTCATCCATTGCTTTCACACGCCATTTTCATCATCTTTTCTTCAAGTGATCTTCCCTAGCTTTTGAGCTAGTTGTAAGATTCTTGTTACTAGTTTTTATTTCTTATTTTGTTGGTTAAAAAGATGGATATTGTTGAGAATCACAAGAACACTAAAAGAACATAAACAAGAATCATAAGCATGAACTTACATATGATGATTTATGGATGAAATGAGGTTGTTAAATACATGCATGACACTAGATTGTTCTTTACTTGAAATTATGTTGATCATCATGAGGAGCTTGCTAGATTGTGATTAAACACATGATTTAGCAAGTTAGAGGATGATTATGTGTTAACCCAAGAAGATCATCCTCACTTATAAACATGAACTTGAAAATAAAATTATTTCTTGAAAAATAGTAAATAAAATGAGCTAGTAATTTTATGAACCTAAGATTCATGAATGATTTTCCAAGAAAACCAAGTTCAAAATATGATTTTTAGTAGAACTTGATTCTTACATAAATGTACATTGTTTTTGGTGATAAAATAAGTGTAAGAACACTTTGTTTACAAGAAGAGTTCAAAAGAATAATTTTTGTAGAATATGTTTACAAGTTGTAAACATCTAAAATTTTCAATAAGGAAGTTTATTTAGAAATAAACACACTTTAAGGGGTAACTAAGTCTACTAAACATATTACCAAGTTACTACGAGTTTTTGTAAAAGTTCATGTTCATGTTGTCATATACATTGTATAATTTTTGCAGTTGGGAAGTGTAAGTTGTTTAAGGATTGATTGTTGATCGTTGTGATGATTTTAAAAAGAAAATAAACACATGTTTTGAAAACATGGGAAACCTCCATTTTTAGGAGAAACTCTGTCAAAATTTCTATAAATTTTTACACTTAGAAAATATAAATTTTGATGAAACTTATTCCCTAAAAATGTACCCAAAAATATTTACCAAGGTTTCCCTAATTTTTATGTAAACTTCAAGTTAAGAAATGATGATTTCTTCAAGATAAAAATTGATATTAAGTATGTATATTTTTGAGGAAAAATATATATATTTATTGATCACCAAATTTTGTGCTAAGTGTATGTAGTATGTATTATATGTAATAGTGTGTTAAGACTTGAAAATACACTAAATACTCCTAAGGAGTAAAAATACAAAATACACATACAACATGCTTAGACAAATACAAGAGAATATAGTTATGAAAATATATTACTTGATAGATTAAATAACTTGGACAAGTTATGAACATGAAATGAAGTTTTGGACAAAATACATAACTCGGGTGAAAAATACAAGATACTTATATTTATTTTGAGAAAATAATATAAGTAAGATACATAGTTAAAAATATAAATTATTTTTAACACACAAAGAACAAATACATAAAAGATGGTGAATTGTACTTGTGCGATACAAGTCTAGTGACTAACGTTAATAAAACACGTATAGGTCACGACGCTATATAAGCAAACCCGGTGAAGTTTACGGCGCAAGAAACGCAAAGTTGTGAGTTCAAGCTCCCCCTTTTCTTTTAACTATTTTCAGTTTTATAACTTCAGGGGTGAAGTACATGTTACTAAATGGTTACAGAAAAGTGAGATTATGTTCCCACTTTTAAACTTTTACATGCTTTTAAACTTGGGGAAAGTACATGAGTTATGGTATGATGGATACAAGAAATGAGGAATGATACTTGAAATTGTGTCGCGAATAGGGTACCAGAAGCACCATTAATCGTGTACATACTAAGACCGCAGAACAAAAGGTTAGATCTAATGGGTTTTCGGGCAGCCACACTCTTGGTGAAAACTAGTACCGAGAAGTGCTTTTGTGTCTCGGTCGTGAATCGACAACTAGAAAAATGTCTATGGTTTGGATGCTTCCTATGTTGTGTCACATGTTAATGGCCTTGCAACCCATTAACAAACTTGATACATACGAAAATACTTGATACATACAAATTTCATACCATGTTTTCATACAAAGTGTACAAACGTTCAATACAAAAATTGCATGAATTCACACCAACATTATTTTGACGATTTTCCAAAACTCACATGTATTTCAGGTAACTAAAGTGGATGTGCGCGCGGTCATAGTCTTGCTCTTGGATGTTGTTTATGTTTATCGTTGAATAAAGTTGTAAACTTTTCAGACAAAATGCTGTCTTGTGATGTAAACACTTAAACTATGTTTTCTGTTATGTAATGTTATCGGCATTTGAAGTTATTTTTACGAGCATATAGTATGTTTACCATTCGTATGCAATGAGAACCTTTCATGATCATACCTCGTGCTTCCGCCTTAGAAAGGGGTGTGACAGATTGGTATCAGAGCTGCGATTGTAGTGAACCAGGATTCCTTCTCGAGTCTAGTCTACAATCTCTAGGATCCTTTCACGAAAACAATTTTTCAAAGAGTTTTCATTGCATAAAACTTTCCGCGACATCCACTACCTGAAATTGTTCACAAAGAGTCAAGAAAATACACTATGAGACTTAGGGTGCACTGGAGTAGCACTTGTCTTTGACTAGAATTAATTACAACTATGTGTGATAATTGATATATACATATGCTAGAAATAGAATATCTCAGGTACTCGTGACTTTACCTGAAAGCAATGGCCTATCTGAAGGAAGTGATACGAGGATGAAACGAACTGTGCGGACTGTGCAAGGACTTACGTAATTATGGATGCATACATAAATATGGGATTCAGTGCACAGAAACCACAGCAAGTCTTGTCATGTATCATAAGAGAATCCTTTAAATACAAGAAAAGGCCGAACATGAATACCCTCACCCTTCCCCCAGCTTATTAAATACTCTTTTGGAGTAATAATTTAGGGTATAAAGACAAGAACTGCCAATGTGAAGTAAGATATTTTGTCCTTTACATATATTAACTTGCACTATGGGGTGATGTAACCCTTATGCATTTTGTTTATTTTGCAAACAATAATGTAACAAGTTGTCCTGATATGTGTAAAGACATCGGTGAATATCTTATGACGCATCAGTATTTATCTAATTATGCATGCTTTTTGCTGTATGAATTGACTTATACGCTTGGCGGATTGTTTGATGTCACTTATGTGGGTATATGTCTGTGTATATATACTACTACTGTTTCGTATGGCGATATCAAACAAATGTCTAACCCTGTTGTGTTATGTTCCGACAGAACACGGCACCTAGGAGAGCTGTGACCAATCAAGGTTCCGACCAACCTCCTCCTCCTCCTCTGCCAAGGACCGCTGAAGAACTGAACGCTCTACTGGAGGAAAGGATCTCCGCAGCTATCGCCCAATACGAGGCGAACCGCATCGAACAAAGTGGAGGACCCAGCAATGCTAGACGTAATGGGCAGGGAGACACATCTGGGGGAAGCACAGCTCAAGGCTGTACTTTCAAGCAGTTTCTTGACTGCAAGTCGCTGAACTACGACGGCACTGGAGGTGCAGTGGCATTTGTACGCTGGACGGAGAAGACTGGCGCCACTATCCGTATGAGCAAGTGTACCGCGGATCAGCAAGTCACTTTTGCTACTGGGTTGTTCGTTGATGAAGCTTTGACTTGGTGGAATTTGCAAGTCCAGACTCTGGGTGATGATGCTGCGTATGGCATGACGTGGGATGCGCTAAAAGAACGTATGAGGGAAAAGTATTGCTCACGTGCTGAACTCCAAAGGTTGGAGACTGAGTTCTGGCACTTGACCATGGAAGGTGTTGACATTACTGGTTCCACGATTTGTCGAGAGTGATCCCTTACATGGTGACTCCCGAATTTAAACGTGTTGAACGCTACATTTGGGGATTGGCCTCATAATTTCGCAGCATGGTAACTTCGGCCAAACCTCAAACGATCACTGAGGCTGTAACTCTGGCGGTCAGCCTTACTGAAGATGCTGTCCGTATGAAGAAGTTGTCATTAAACCCAACCGAAAAGATCGAGACGCATGCTGAGTCGTCTGGTGACAAGAAAAGGAAGCATGCAAACCTGAATCAAGCGACTCGTAACAACAAGGGTTCCAACAATAAGAAGCAAGATTCCAACCCGCCTCAGGAGGCGAAAACTCTTGCAACCATGAATGACGCTCCTGCCAAAAGGTACCTGGGCACTTTGCCCACTTGCAACCAGTGCAAGCGTCATCACGAAGGAGTTTGTCGCGTTCCAAAATGCGACAAGTGTGGTAAACTGGGTCACCATACTGAGGATTGTTTGGGAAAAGGAAGGAACGGGAATGGAAACCGCAACGATGCTGGTAATAGGAACAATGGTGGAAATGGTAATGGTAACCGGAATGGTAATGGAGCTGGGTAGAACCAAGGATGCTTTGGTTGTGGAAGAAAGGATCATTTCATAAAAGACTGCCCAAGGGGGGACAATGCTCAGGCTTGAGCATTTGTGATTGGAGCAAAGAACGCACGCGAGGACCCTAATGTGGTCACCGGTACGTTTCTCCTTAACAATCACTTTGCATCCATATTATTTGACACTGGTGCCGATTATAGCTTCATGTCTGTGGAATTTAAACGTATGCTTGGAATAGAATCGAGTAGATTAGATATTCCTTATTCCATAGAACTAGCCAATGGTAAACTTGTTGAAACAAGTGAAGTTGTTAGAGGTTGCACATTAGAACTTGGTGAGCGAAGATTTAGCATAGACTACTTACCTATTCAATTGGGTAGCTTCGATATAGTGGTCGGAATGGACTAGTTGTCCAAGAACAAGGCTGAAGTTGTTTGTCACGAGAAAATCATTCGCATCCCGCTGGCGAATGATGAAACTCTCATCGTACATGGAGAAAAATGAGACACGCCTCTGCGAATCATCAGCTGTATGAAGGCGCAAAAGTGCTTGAGGAAAGGATGCGTAACATTCCTGGCGCACGTTGTAGATAAGAAGGCTGAGGAGCCGAAACTCGAAGACATTCCTGTGGTGAAGGAATTCCCTGATGTTTTTCCCGAAGATCTGCCAGGATTACCTCCGCAACGACAAGTCGAATTCCATATAGACTTGGTTCCAGGAGCCGCTCCTGTAGCCAAGGCACCCTATCGGCTTGCACCATCCGTAATGCAAGAATTATCTACACAACTCCAGGAGTTGTTGGATAAAGGTTTCATAAGGCCAAGCTTCTCGCCCTGGGGAGCTCCAGTATCGTTCATGAAGAAGAAGGATGGAACACTTCGGATGTGTATCGATTACAGAGAACTGAACAAGCTCACAATCAAGAATCGGTACCCACTACCGAGGATTGATGACTTATTTGATCAGTTGCAAGGATCAAGCTACTATTCCAAGATCGACCTTCGATCTGGATACCATCAGTTAAGGATTCAAGAGGAAAGCGTGCCAAAGACTGCATTCCAACGCGTTATGGGCATTACGAATTCCTTGTGATGCCATTCGGACTGATGAACGTGCCAGCGGTATTTATGGATCTGATGAACCGCGTATGCAAACCATATCTCGATAAATTCGTAATTATATTTATTGATGATATCCTGATTTACTGGCGAACGAGAGAAGAACACGAGCAACACCTCAGGACCCTTTTGGAACTACTGAAGAAAGAGAAACTTTATGCAAAGTTTTCAAAGTGCGAATTCTGGATTCGCGAAGTACAGTTTCTTGGTCACGTTGTGAACGAGAAGGGCATTCATGTAGACCCATCCAAGATAGAAGCCATAAAGAATTGGGAAGCTCCCAAAACCCCAACTGAAGTTCGACAATTTTTGGGCTTAGCGGGCTATTACCGACGGTTTATCGAGAATTTCTCCAAAATAGCTCAACCGCTGACGACCCTTACGCAGAAAGACAAGAAGTACGACTGGGGTGATAAGCAGGAAGAAGCCTTCCAACTGCTCAAAAATAAGCTATGCGATGCACCGATACTATCCTTACCCGAAGGCACTGAAGACTTCGTGGTATACTGCGACGCTTCGCGTCAAGGTTTGGGTTGCGTGCTCATGCAACGTCAAAAAGTCATCGCTTACGCTTCAAGACAATTGAAGGTACATGAAAGAAATTATACCACGCACGACTTGGAACTAGGCGCGGTGGTATTCGCCTTGAAGATCTGGCGACATTATTTATATGGTACTCGATGTACAATCTTCATAGATCACAAAAGCCTACAACACATATTTGATCAGAAGGAATTAAATATGCTTCAACGACGTTGGGTCGAGTTGCTGAACGATTATGACTGTGAGATTAAGTACCATCCTGGAAAGGCAAACGTTGTAGCAGATGCGTTAAGTCGGAAAGAAAGGGTTAAGACCCTAAGGGTTCGAGCATTAGAGATGACTATTCAAACGAACCTCACTGCACGCATTCGTGACACTCAACGAGAAGCCCTTAAGATGGAGAATCGTAGAGCTGAATACCTCCGAGGTATGCTGAAGAAATTGGTGCCAAGCAAAGAGGGAACCTTGTACTTTAAGGGGCGTATTTGGGTTCCGCTCTATGGCGGTATTCGAGAAATCATTCTTAATGAAGCTCACAAGTCAAGATACTCGATCCATCCAGGATCGGACAAAATGTATCAAGACTTGAAGGACTACTATTGGTGGCCGAGACTCAAAAGCGATGTTGCTATCTATGTTGGAAAGTGCCTAACATGTGCTAAGGTTAAGGCTGAATATTAGAAACCGTCAGGCCTACTGCAACAACCAGAGATACCCATGTGGAAGTGGGAGCAAATCTCGATGGACTTCATAACGAAATTACCCAGGACCCCTAGGGGGCATGATATGATATGGGTGATAGTTGATCGATTGACAAAATCTGCGCATTTCCTACCGATCCGAGAGAAGGATAGCACTGGAAAGCTTGCTGAGTTGTACTTAAAAGAAATCGTGGCACGTCATGGAGTGCCTATCTCAATTATTTCAGACAGAGATGGACGTTTTGTCTCGAGGATCTGGCAGTCCTTTCAGGAAGCCTTTGGATCTCAACTAGATCTAAGTACGGCCTTCCATCCGTAAACAGACGGTCAGAGCGAACGGACCATACAAACGCTGGAAGATATGCTTCGCGCATGTGTTATGGACCTAGGCGGTAGCTGGGATACTCATCTACCTTTAGTTAAGTTTTCCTACAATAACAGTTATCATACAAGCATAAAAGCCGCACCGTTCGAAGCTCTGTATGGCCGCAAATGCCGCTCACCATTATGTTGGGCAGACGCTGGAGACAAATGTATGGTTGGTCCTGAACTTGTGCAAGAGACAACCGACAAGATTATGCAGATCCAAGAACGCATTAAGGCGGCTCGAGATCGACAAAAGAGCTACGCTGATCGAAGACGAAAACCATTAGAATTCGAGGTGGGAGACAAAGTTTTGTTGAAGGTCTCACCTTGGAAGGGCGTAGTAAGATTCGGAAAACGTGGAAAGCTGAATCCACGATACATCGGACCATTCAAGATCTTAGAAAGAATTGGTACCGTGGCTTATAAGTTGGAATTACCGGAAGAACTAAATGGAGTACATGATACGTTTCATGTATCCAACCTCAAGAAAAGTCCAACCCAAGAGACAGTGATCATCCCTGCGGATGAAGTGCATATTGACGACACCCTCCGATTTACAGAAAAACCCGTTGAGGTTACAGACTGGAAAGTCAACAAGACCAGGAGGAGCACTGTCAAACTTGTCAAGGTACGTTGGGACTCTAAGCACGGACCCGAATACACGTGGGAATGTGAAGACCAGTTTAAAGAAAAGTACCCCCACCTGTTCAAGAAAACTACTGTGAGAAATAGTTCAGCCTGAATTTCAGGACGAAATTCTTTTAACGGGGGGAGACTGTGACAACTGGCACAAAACCGGTAATTTCCGTATAATTTAATTAATATTAAATATATGCAGTTATGTGCTTAAATGTCAACATTATCTAAATTACATGCTATACTTGTGAATTCATGCACGTTTTATACTACAAGAAATTGCTTTATGCATTATTGATAGCGTTGCGTCAGAAATACTAGTAACTCACCGGTAAGACACACTGTGTCAACAATTCTGCAGAAAGCAGTCAGATAATAGAATTGGAGCCTAGGTGTAGGTCCAACGTCAAAAATACATTAAAACCCAAGAGTATATACAAGGGTTAACATATAGACTTTCCGGAAGCTAAAATATGCATTAAAAAGCACCCGAAACGCACTTTAAATGCAGAAATCTGCATAATTCAGCTATAAATCAGCTATAATCAGCTTTTTAACATGTAAATATTATGCAGAATTTATGTTTTATTATCCAGAATACCCTCCTAAGTGTTGGGAATTAAAAGGGTTACAAAAGGATACATAAGGGACATTAAACGGTGCAATTTAGCACTTTAACGAACTGGTATTTAACCGAACAACCGGACATTACCCGGAACATAAAAATATTACTAGAAGCATTGTTTTAATGTTTCTGAACTAGTTATGGTCCTCGAACACCATAACACCTCTTATAACATAATAACACATCAAGTCCCTAAAATTTACACTTGAAAGCTAACTTGTTTATAAAATTAAAGTTCAAAATTACACATTACCCCCCCCCCCCCATTATTGTTTACGGTCATGAAGGGGGTGACCCCACCAAATATTTGCCAAGATCTTGCCAATATTTCCTTTGATTCACAAAATATATTATGATCTTTCTTGGATTCTCTAAGATATTGGAAAGATCTCTATAAGTATGGCATGTATCTTCATAAGATCACTTCAACCTACTTCACCACTCCACCTCCCCCATACTCTCTCTCTCCCTCTCGGCCTAGAAGTGCCGCCACCACCACCATATTCAACCACCATTCATCCAATTTCAAGCTCATTTCAAGTGTTAGAAGGTGTCTTGTGGAGCTTGGTGCTTGAAGAACCTTCATCCATTGCTTTCCCACGCCATTTTCATCATCTTTTCTTCAAGTGATCTTCCCTAGCTTTTGAGCTAGTTGTAAGATTCTTGTTACTAGTTTTTATTTCTTATTTTGTTGGTTAAAAAGATGGATATTGTTGAGAATCACAAGAACACTAAAAGAACATAAACAAGAATCATAAGCATGAACTTACATATGATGATTTATGGATGAAATGAGGTTGTTAAATACATGCATGACACTAGATTGTTCTTTACTTGAAATTATGATGTTGATCATCATGAGGAGCTTGCTAGATTGTGATTAAACACATGATTTAGCAAGTTAGAGGATGATTATGTGTTAACCCAAGAAGATCATCCTCACTTATAAACATGAACTTGAAAATAAAATTATTTCTTGAAAAATAGTAAATAAAATGAGCTAGTAATTTTATGAACCTAAGATTCATGAATGATTTTCCAAGAAAACCAAGTTCAAAATATGATTTTTAGTAGAACTTGATTCTTACATAAATGTACATTGTTTTTGGTGATAAAATAAGTGTAAGAACACTTTGTTTACAAGAAGAGTTCAAAAGAATAATTTTTGTAGAATATGTTTACAAGTTGTAAACATCTAAAATTTTCAATAAGGAAGTTTATTTAGAAATAAACACACTTTAAGGGGTAACTAAGTCTACTAAACATATTACCAAGTTACTACGAGTTTTTGTAAAAGTTCATGTTCATGTTGTCATATACATTGTATAATTTTTGCAGTTGGGAAGTGTAAGTTGTTTAAGGATTGATTGTTGATCGTTGTGATGATTTTAAAAAGAAAATAAACACATGTTTTGAAAACATGGGAAACCTCCATTTTTAGGAGAAACTCTGTCAAAATTTCTATAAATTTTTACACTTAGAAAATATAAATTTTGATGAAACTTATTCCCTAAAAATGTACCCAAAAATATTTACCAAGGTTTCCCTAATTTTTATGTAAACTTCAAGTTAAGAAATGATGATTTCTTCAAGATAAAAATTGATATTAAGTATGTATATTTTTGAGGAAAAATATATATATTTATTGATCACCAAATTTTGTGCTAAGTGTATGTAGTATGTATTATATGTAATAGTGTGTTAAGACTTGAAAATACACTAAATACTCCTAAGGAGTAAAAATACAAAATACACATACAACATGCTTAGACAAATACAAGAGAATATATTTATGAAAATATATTACTTGATAGATTAAATAACTTGGACAAGTTATGAACATGAAATGAAGTTTTGGACAAAATACATAACTCGGGTGAAAAATACAAGATACTTATATTTATTTTGAGAAAATAATATAAGTAAGATACATAGTTAAAAATATAAATTATTTTTAACACACAAAGAACAAATACATAAAAGATGGTGAATTGTACTTGTGCGATACAAGTCTAGTGACTAACGTTAATAAAACACGTATAGGTCACGACGCTATATAAGCAAACCCGGTGAAGTTTACGGCGCAAGAAACGCAAAGTTGTGAGTTCAAGCTCCCCCTTTTCTTTTAACTATTTTCAGTTTTATAACTTCAGGGGTGAAGTACATGTTACTAAATGGTTACAGAAAAGTGAGATTATGTTCCCACTTTTAAACTTTTACATGCTTTTAAACTTGGGGAAAGTACATGAGTTATGGTATGATGGATACAAGAAATGAGGAATGATACTTGAAATTGTGTCGCGAATAGGGTACCAGAAGCACCATTAATCGTGTACATACTAAGACCGCAGAACAAAAGGTTAGATCTAATGGGTTTTCGGGCAGCCACACTCTTGGTGAAAACTAGTACCGAGAAGTGCTTTTGTGTCTCGGTCGTGAATCGACAACTAGAAAAATGTCTATGGTTTGGATGCTTCCTATGTTGTGTCACATGTTAATGGCCTTGCAACCCATTAACAAACTTGATACATACGAAAATACTTGATACATACAAATTTCATACCATGTTTTCATACAAAGTGTACAAACGTTCAATACAAAAATTGCATGAATTCACACCAACATTATTTTGACGATTTTCCAAAACTCACATGTATTTCAGGTAACTAAAGTGGATGTGCGCGCGGTCATAGTCTTGCTCTTGGATGTTGTTTATGTTTATCGTTGAATAAAGTTGTAAACTTTTCAGACAAAATGCTGTCTTGTGATGTAAACACTTAAACTATGTTTTCTGTTATGTAATGTTATCGGCATTTGAAGTTATTTTTACGAGCATATAGTATGTTTACCATTCGTATGCAATGAGAACCTTTCATGATCATACCTCGTGCTTCCGCCTTAGAAAGGGGTGTGACAGATTGGTATCAGAGCTGCGATTGTAGTGAACCAGGATTCCTTCTCGAGTCTAGTCTACAATCTCTAGGATCCTTTCACGAAAACAATTTTTCAAAGAGTTTTCATTGCATAAAACTTTCCGCGACATCCACTACCTGAAATTGTTCACAAAGAGTCAAGAAAATACACTATGAGACTTAGGGTGCACTGGAGTAGCACTTGTCTTTGACTAGAATTAATTGCAACTATGTGTGATAATTGATATATACATATGCTAGAAATAGAATATCTCAGGTACTCGTGACTTTACCTGAAAGCAATGGCCTATCTGAAGGAAGTGATACGAGGATGAAACGAACTATGCGGACTGTGCAAGGACTTACGTAATTATGGATGCATACATAAATATGGGATTCAGTGCACAGAAACCACAGCAAGTCTTGTCATGTATCATAAGAGAATCCTTTAAATACAAGAAGAAGCTTACATTATGGAAAGCTCGAACATTATATTTTGGTGGCAGGGTGACACTCATTGAAGCGGTGCTAGGTAATCTCCCATCTTATTATTTATCACCTTTTAATGCATCTATTCAGGTTATAAAACAACTAGAAAGAATTCGTCGCAAATTTCTGTGGGGTGGGTGTTTGGGAAAAAAAATAAGCTGGGTCCCATAGTTTAAAGTAGTATCACCAAAAACTGATGGGGGATTGGGGATTGGCAGTCTTGCCTCTACTAATAAAGCTCTCATGGTCACATGGTGTGTGCGATTCAAAAATGAGAATTCTTCACTTTGGGCAAGAGTAATCACAGCCATTCACGGTGGGGCCAGATGTCAATTGTTTATTCCGTTGAAAAGTTCACTTGGTGGGATATGAAAGTCCATTGTCAACATGGGTCGGCTAACCCAAAACCAACCATTCAATGTTCAAGATAGGCTAATTCCGAAGGTGGGTAGAGGGGACAAGATCTTATTTTCGCTAGATAATTGGGTGGGAAAAAGACCCCTACTTGAAAGATTCCCCAAGCTTTATGCAAGGAGACCTGTTATCACCGTTATTATTCATTCTTGCAATGGAAGCACTACACGTTGCTACGGTCACGACAAATGCTCATGGAATCTTCAAAGGTTATAAAACGCCGGATAATGGACTTACCATCTCCCACCTACTATATGCGGACGATGTCCTGTTTATAGGTGAATGGTCGGATTCAAATCTTCATAACCTCTCTAGATTGCTTAGATGTTTTCCTTTGTCATCCGGTCTTAAAGTTAATTTCAATAAAAGTCAACTATTCGGAGTGGGTGTACGTATCAAAACGGTTGAATTAAAAGCCTCGATACTTCAATGCAAAATGGGAGTGTTTCCTTTTACTTATCTAGGGCTCCCGGTTGGCGCTAACATGGCCTTAGTTAGAAGTTGGAAACCGATAATTCAAAGGTTTGAAGAGAAGCTTACATTATGGAAAGCTTGAACATTATCTTTTGGTGGCAGGGTGACACTCATTGAAGCGGTGCTAGGTAATCTCCCATCTTATTATTTATCACTTTTTAATGCATCTATTCAGGTTATAAAACAACTAGAAAGAATTCGTCGCAAATTCATGTGGGGTGGGTGTTTGGAAAAAAATAAAATAAGCTGGGTCCCATGGTTTAAAGTAGTAGCACCAAAAAATGATGGGGGATTGGGGATAGGCAGTCTTGCCTCTACTAATAAAGCTCTCATGGTCAAATGGTGTGTGCGATACAAAAATGAGAATTCTTCGCTTTAGGCAAGAGTAATCACAGCCATTCACGGTGGGGCCAGATGTCAATACTTTATTCCGTTGAAAAGTTCACTTGGTGGGATATGGAAGTCCATTGTCAACATGGGTCGGCTAACCCAAAACCAACCATTCAATGTTCAAGATAGGCTAATTCTGAAGGTGGGTAGAGAGGACAAGATCTTATTTTGGCTGGATAATTGGGTGGGAAACAGACCACTACGTGAAAGATTCCCCAACCTTTATGCTCTGGAAAGTGAGAAAGGGTGTAAAGTCTTAGATCGATATAAAGTCAGTCAAGACGCAATCGAGTGGTTCTGGGGCAGCAATAATGTACTGACAAATGAAGATCAGCTCCGTGAATGGGCCGATTATATTTTAGCTGTGAAAGAAGTTAACATTCAAGAGACATCTGATGTTTGGCTTTGGAAGACAGGTTCGGTGACATCGGATTTCATGGTAAAAACGATTAGGGAAGAGTTGGACCATATCAACATTTTAAATGTAACGAAGGTTCTCAAATGGCTTCACTGGATTCCAAAAAAAGTCAACTGCTTTCTTTGGCGGGTGGTTCATGACAGAATTGCTACTAAAGAATCACTTCAAATCTGAAGAACCAACTTAACTTCTCTGCAATGTGTTCTTTGTAATAATGCGGTGGAATCAGTCAATCATCTCCTCATGACACGTGAATCGGCTCAATTGGTGTGGTTATTAATCTTTCAATGGATGAACATTCCTCTTCCAGGTTACATCTTGAGTGTGGTCCAATTATTGGAAATCATTGATTCTCACAATTGGCAAAAGAAAATCAAAAGGGCAGTTTACGTGGTTGTGGCGGCTACTTGTTGGAACCTATGGCTAATGAGAAACGAGTTCATCTTTAAGAATAAATCCCCTAACATTACAAATCTGATTGGAGACATAAAGGCAATCTCGTACACTTGGATCAAAAAATCGGGCGGGGCTACAGGAGATTATATGGGAGAAATGGAGGAGTTTTAGTTTCTAATCTTTACTTTTACTGTTTTAAATCATGTATTTCTCTTATCGCCTCTTTTTCGTTGTACTGTTTCTTGAGCATCTTGCTTAAGTTTATAAAATTTTCCGCCCTTTTCAAAAAAAAATTAACTCCTTTTCCTTATCGCGATTCTCTTGAAGATCTTTGACTTTCAGGTGCATATTATATTTTCTTTAATCATTTTTCGGTTCTTTTTTTGTTAATTTAGGCAAAATTGCGACTGTTATTATATTGTCTGTTTCAGTTCACTATCTAGTTATACATTATGTTTGTACGTCTTTTTAATTCAATAGGTTCAGTTATATAGTTTCAATCAGTTTAACATATATATTAACTAGGTTAATGCCCGCGTAATACGCGGCTTCATCCAAAACCATATTATTTACTTTGAAATGTAATATTTTGTACAAACGCATACATTGGAAGAAACAAATAGAAAACTATTCAAATGCCAGAAAAAACTTCCTTGTAGACTACATTTGTTGTTTTACTCGTTACATTCCCATCTTTGTCTAGTATAAGCAACTTCACACCGGCTCTGCTTTTAACTCTTGATAACGCAACATAAAGCTGACCATGTGAGAAAACTGGATATTTCAAATACAATCCAACCCTTGATAGAGATTTTCCTTGACTTTTATTTACAGTCATTGCAAAACATACATTTAAGAGGAATTGTCGTCGTTGAAACTTGATAGGAATTCTTTTATCCGACGGTGTTAAACTAATTCGTGAAATAAACGTTCTGGTCCCTATGTTTCCTCCGGATATAATCTCAACCTCTATAACACGTTTATAAAGTTTAGTAATCCGTAGTCTCGTACCGTTGCATAAACCATTTTGTTGATCGATATTACGAAGCAACATTACAGGTACACCAACTTTAAGGACTAATCGATGATTAGGCAGACCAGAAATTTTAAGACCATTCAGAACATCGGGAGAATATAGTCTCGCATGTGCTTCGTTCTTTCCTTGATCAATTTGACAAATACTATCAGAACTCAGATACTCCACTTCATCGCCAGGAAACTAAGCAAGCAAACTTTCATTAATTTCTTGAACAACCTCGTTTGTTGGTGCCAATATAGCTCTTTCAGCAAAATAATCTTTATCTTTGTACAGTTGAAGAAGTGAAGGATATACAAAGTCGATCAGGTCTGACATAGGATCCTCAGAGCACTTGATTAACAAATCTTCAGGAATATCTATAACCACCTCACAATCATCACTGTCACCAATCTTTCCCTCGCCCAACTCAAGCAACCAATTCGCAAAAGCTTTAATCTCTTCTATATCAGATGCGTTGGCTCCTACAGTTAACCTCATGTTTTTGGTTCACGTAAGGACCTTGCAACTACTCCAAATATACGACGACTTGATTGAAGCATTAACGATTTCTCGCCTACTGCCATTTGGTACAACCGGAAGTATTTGTCTAAAGTCACCACCGAACACCATAACTTTTCCACCAAAGGTCATCTCACATTTGAAGATATCTTTCATTGTTGGTCAAGTGCTTCAAACGCATGTTTATGATTCATCGGTGCTTCATCCCAAATGATCAATTTCGTTTTCTTCAATAAATCAGCAACATCATCATCCGGTTTAATAAAACACATCGAGCTTTCTGTTAAATTTAAAGGTATATGAAACCTTGTATGTGCAGTACGTCCACCAGGTTACAAAAGAGATGCGATTCCACTTGATGCAACATTTAGTACAATATCTCCTTTACATCTAATGGACGCAGATAATGTCTTCCAAAGAAA
Organism: Helianthus tuberosus; assembly: GCA_030545235.1. Lineage (NCBI taxonomy): Eukaryota > Viridiplantae > Streptophyta > Magnoliopsida > Asterales > Asteraceae > Helianthus > Helianthus tuberosus. The sequence goes on along the minus strand of CM060445.1, from coordinate 146,828,275 downwards.
TGTCTTACCAGTACCTCCGTAGCCATAGAAGAAGAACACACCACCCGCATTACTATTAACTGCTTCAATTATCTCATCAAACACTAAACGCTGCTCATCGGTTAGGCTGCTTAAATTATTATCAAATTCAATGGCAGTAGCGCTTACATCGTACCCAAGCTCGTCAGCAATTAAATGGTTGTCTGCTGAATATATTGATTCACTGTCGGGTTGAGGCATAGACGGAAACCGGCTTAAACTTGAGTTGTTACGTAATAAGTAACGCTCAATTTCCAGCAACGTTAGGTTCCTTATTTGTTCTTCTGGAAAAGACAAACCTATTAAAATTATGTAAATAAATTATTAAAATTCTTGTAAATAAAAAATGAAATTAATAAACACTAATCTATAAGACATAACTGTGAAAATATTAAATAACAATTTGCGTACCTTCGATCCTCAAAAGCTTTTGGCGATTGTATAAAATACCATCCTCAAGGTACTCCCATGTGTTGTCCCAAACATGTTCAGGCTTTGATAATGTATTAGACGCCAACATTGTAGCAAACAGATTACGAAGATAGTAACCTGAACCTGTGTAGTACGCCTCTTTGATAGCTTCTATATACTCCTTGTCGTCGTCTAAAAGGCCTCTAGCGTAGCACGCATCTCTAAATGTTGGGAAGACTTGTCCATTCACAGACGAATCTTTTCGAAAGACTTTGGACCTACTACCTTATTAAGAAGGATTCTTAAAAAGTATGCCTCGCCCATAGAAGGATTCACACAATGAATACGACCAATGGTTTTGCCTATTATGCGTTTATCCCATATCCTTTCGTCCTTCTTCCAAACAAATTTAGTTGGGAACTCAACGTAAGTAAGGGTGCGCGCCAACGGATCTTTTTCGTTCTTTTCCATCCACCCCAAAAACATCGTAGAAGAAACAGATGGTTTTTGAAGAACACTATCAAGTTCATCATCAGGGCCGTATACAACGTTTTGTTTATCTGGTAGATGAAACAGAAGCCTGATTACGGATGGATAGCTGTAATGAACATCAAATGCAAATATGTGCCATGAAGCTTCGCATGCCGAGAGATACCTACAATCGTAATACTCTTTGATTTCATCTTTTCCATCTTCAAGCTGACCTTCATCGGCATTTTGTACAAAACCAAATCTTGCCCTATCTGGTCCTTTGTTAATGTATTTAAACAAATACTTAATGGACGTAGCCTGGTTACACCATTCGACATTAATGTATTCCTGATAACGTCTCAATAGGGTTTTGCTATACGAAACCACGCTTCTGTTATCAAGCTGAATACCAGATTTCTCAACAAAAAAACCTGAATCGGCTCGTCTATAGACCGGATAACCATTCGAATCTAGAGTAGTCTGATCACAGAACTTCTTAGGAAATTTCTTCAAACAGTTACCGTCGACCATACACGGACAATTTGGTTTTGCAACACCACAAGGTCCGTGAATCATATAGTCGCTGACAAGAGTATATAGATCTGGATCTAAGTTTTTGTCAGGTATCTCAGCAGAAATAAACTTGTCAACACGCTTAACCGAAGGAAGCTTACTTTCGTAATTTAAGAACAGACAAATATGCGCATGCGATAGACCTCGTTTCTGAAACTCTATGGTATAGACAACTGCAATAGGATAGTTAATATTAAAATACTTATTTTCGAAGTTATGGTTATGAACGTAGCAAACCAAAAAAACTATAATAAAGTAACTGAATTAAATGGATGCTTACCTGCCGATAAATTGCCGAATAAAGATTTCTCTCGCAAGTCTTTCATGGTTGCGTCAAGCTTAATTTTGAACAATAGGCATAAAATGTCCGCTCTATCCTCGGGATTAATGTTCGTGTCCTTCAGAAATCTTTTAATCTCCAGCCATTTAGGATTACACGTGATCGTAATGAAAAAATCAGGGTAGCCAAACCATTTACAAATGGCCATCGCATCATAATAATTCTCCCTTATATAATGCGATCCACCGGTAAACGAAGACGGTAGTAGTACAGGTGTTCCAACGTTTGACATATCTGGATTACCATTTTGTCCAAGCTTTCTAAGGTTCTCATATGTCTCAGATCTCAGATTATTTTGCTGCAGACGTATGAATAGTAATCGTTCACTTTCAATCATCGTATATACGTCAACCAAGAACTGTTGCAAAAGTCTTCGAGCATTGAGAATCAAAGAGAAATGATTCACTCTATCTTGAACATGGTAAGCAAAATACTCTCTCATTGTACATTTTGACTCTTTCTTCTTCGTTGATGCCCTTCCTTCTCTATGAAGAATATCAACCCGGTAACCATCTTCACCAAAAGGGAAAAGCAATGGATACTAAAGCGCGAGATACGATGGATGAAGCTCGCTAATACGTTGTAGACCATCTTTCTTTGACTCAACAACTACATCACGATTATCAAGAGCATCCTCAATGTCTCCAACAATAAGCGCAACAACTTCGGACGACGTCGGTAGGTTGTATTTACGACCATCTTTAGACCTATTTGCCTTAAGCCGTAACTTTGAGTCAACATGAGGCTTATCAACAAACCGATCTCGTACACGCCTATAGGTTCACCAGCTGATTATTTGAATCTAAAATCAGCTTAAGGTACTCTATTAGTTCAGTGTCAAGCGAATCGAAAGTTGCGGAAGCTGGTTTCTTTGAGTTACTGTAATGCAATTGTAAGAAAAAAGCGAAAGTATCAGTAAGTGTTTATATAACATAAAACCAAAAATAAATCAAAAAATAAATAACGAAATGGTTTTCAGGGATACCTAAATACGGTTTTGCGATTACAGACTTCATTATCTGTGTCGTATATGTAAAGTTGCGCAAACTTTGGTTCACCACCTTCTTTAGGAAGAAGACTTCCCAGTGTATGATAATTCTCGCCACTAATTCGGTATACATATGGAGCATTGCCTCTATTGATTTTCGAATCAACTTTACCACCCATTGAAGTGAACGAAAACATATAATTAAAACGATGAATATTTAGTAAGAAATGCTTGCTCTTGTCGTCTAAATTCTTGAAAAGATTTTGATATTCCTGACACGTCTCTTTAAAATTAGGAAGATGTACTTTTCCATAACCACAACAAAGCATGTAAGTTGTTCTTCCTGAGTAAACCCTTCCTTTTCCGCCTTCAACTTTCCACAACTTAGCATTACATACGTCACATACAACTACTTGATCACCATGATCCAAATAATACAAAATTAAAAATATATCATTTTGTGCTATTTGTTATGAAATTAATATAATGACGTTCTTCAAATGGAATTTAAAGTAGTGAGTGTGTAAGGTACTTACTGTTAGAAACTCCTTTATATGGATCTTCAGCTAATTGTTGAGGAATAATATGATCGTCGGAAGATAAATCAACCATTGGAACAGGATATACGCAACGACCTTTAGTAGACAACCTTTGTTTAACTCTTTGTATCCTCTTGACACCTATATGTTGATAGCAACGAAAAATAATAAAAATGTCAGATTCAAAATAAACAAATGTGAAATACGTAAATAAATACCACCAACCTGAATTAGATGCTTCAGACGGACTTGTTAAAGGTGTGGTTGGGCAACAACGTGGATCGATGGTATGGATATAAGACGATGAACGCATTGGTGTTACGATCCGGCATTCATTTGTAATGGATCCTGAAACATTGGATGACCGAGTAACGTTTTTTGAAGTGGAAGATTTGTTACTCACATTATGTCTCTTATTTTCCAAACTAATTTCCTATATTTTCTTCATTCAGCTGATTGTTGATGCTCAAGATTATTAGAAACAACTGAAAAAAAATATGGATATCCATAAAATATCAAATTTTACATTAAAAATTGTATTCTTTTCTAAAAAACCAAACAATTTACCATTTGTAATGTTACACAAATTATAAATGAAAAATTGTCTTCATGTGTAAAAAATTATAGAATTTACCATTTGTAATATTAGCCAATGGACTTCTTCGAGTTTCAACTACAACAAAAAAAGTCCAAGTAAACGTATGAAACATGTTTATGTATTACATAATTTTTTATTTAAAAAAAAACAAACTCATAATCATAATAAGCAAAATTTAAATATGTAAGTAAATAACACCAACCGGATGTATACGCCTCGTACGGATTTGTTAAAGGTGTGTTTGGCAAGATACGTCGATCAATGGTATTGATATAACAGGATGAACGAATTGGTGTTACGACACGGCAATCATTTGTATCGGATACTGAAACGTTGGATGACCGAATTACGTTTTGTGAAGTGGAAGATTTGTTACTCACATTATGTCTCTATTATCCAAATGTACTTTCTTAATTTTCTTCGTTCAGCTGATTTTTGATGCTCAGCATCATTAGAAGCAACTGAAAAAAATATGGATATCCATAAATTATCAAATTATACATTAAAAATTGAATTCCAGTTTAAAAAACCAAATAATTTACCATTTGTAATGTTAAACAAATTATAAATGAAAAATTGTATTCATGTGTAAAAAAATAAACAATTCATCATTTGTAATATTAGCCAATGGACTTCTTCCAGCTTCAACTGCAACAAATAAAGTCCAAATTACCGAATCAAATATGTTTATGTATTACATAATTTTTGTTTAAAAAAAGAAACACATAATCTTAGTAACCAAAATTTATATATGTAAGTAAATAACACCAACCTGACGTATACGCCTCGTAGGGATTTGTTAAAGGTGTGGTTGGCAAAATACGTCCATCCAAGGTATTGATATAAAAGGATGAACGAATTGGTGTTACAACACGGCAATCATTTGTATCGGATAGTGAAACGTTGGATGAACGAATGACGGTTCGTGAAATGGAAGATTTATTATTTGCATTTCGTCTTTTATTATCCAAATATAGTTTCCTTAATTTTTTGCGTTCAGCTAATTCTTGATGCTCAACTTGATTAGGATCCACTGAAGAATAAAATGCATATAAAAAAATTTAACTATTTAGAAAAACAAAATTCAGTTCATGTCTAAAAAATTGCAAACATTACCATTCGTAATGTTAGACAAAGGACTTCTACCAACACCACCTGCAACAATTTAAGTAAAAATAACATTACGTAGCATCGTTACATATTATATCATTTTTTATTATATTTGTAAACAGAAATTAGAATAAAATACATACTATTAGAAGGGTGAACACCAGTAGGAAGTGGAAATGAAGGTAAAGTTTGAGGCTTTGCAAGTTTAGGTATATCCTAATATCTATCCTACCTAATAAAAGACATACCTAGGGGCCACATGGCATTTATCTAGGGTCCCTATGCCACATGGCATTTTTGAGCCTACACTATGACACGTGGCAATCTCATACCCATACACTCTATTTCACGCGGACCCGTTTTTCAATTTCGGGTCATTTATGTATTATGTATTTAAAACTTATAACCCGACTTCTCTAATCTTCATTCATACATCTCCACCTCCTAGGGTTTCATTCTTCCATCACAAGTCTCTGTTCTCCATCTCTAAATCGGCTCCTCAACTATCTTCAACATCAAGGTTCGGCTCCTCAAAGATCTTCAGATCAAGGTTAGATCAACAATTATTTCGATTAACCATGATGATTTTATCATTCTTTAACATTCGATCTTCCTTTTAGTTGTTGATTTAATTAATCTTCATTCGTTCTGACCTAGGGTTTCTTGATCTTCGATGGCTTTTCTTTTCTGATAGTTAAATGTTGTCGACACCAAGGTACGAATCTGTTATTTATCTATTACTCAGATTTTGATTTTGATGTTGAACCCTTTCAACCATCGCCACTCTTGATGTGTTCTGCAGACAAACGTGATGTTTTCTCATGGCCGTCACTGTTTGATCTCACCAAAGGTACACCACAACTTTGCCCTAAATTTTTACTGACTACAAGTTATATTTATGTAGTTAAGTATATTAATTGGACGGGTGTTGCTATTATTTGGAATAAAATAAGAGATTGTGCGAATGTTTGTAGGCGATACTAAATTCAAGGACTTGCACTTGAGAAAGGAATTGTATCTTGAGACCACTCCATCCTCTACGTTTTATTAAGGTAAAAGGTGAAATAAATTTAGGGGATTTTACTCATTTAACAAATACGTTTGTTTTTGTGTCAATCTATTTGTATTGTGGAAAAAGGGGCTGAAGTGGGTAGGCTTAATTTGTGTTTAAACCTCATAAAGTTGCATATGAGATTCTTATTGTTATTGATAATGTGACATATGTATGATTATCATTTCTTCATTGACTTTTGTTACGGACTGGAAACTGGTTCCTGATTCTTGATTATTTCAGAAAGTTTAAGGAGTTCTAATAATTACTCCCAAACACCACCCTTAATTGTGTGTTTTTTAAGTTGAAATGTGCGTTTTTACAGTTAAAGAACTGATTTTTACGAATGTACTAACTTTTTAAAAAAGTCCACTCATGGTTTTCTCATTCTTTATTTATTGTGAAAGTTTAAGCAATTTTGCCATAAACACCCCCTTAATTCTGTGTTATTATGAATGCATGTTTACTTTTTTATATTTGTTAAGCTTTGCGTAACTCAAAAAGAATTCTTGACAGGTGGATCTTAATTCTCAATCATTCCTTGGACCTGAAAATATGCCACTTTCTGTCTTATAACAACCACGACCTTTATTCCATTTTTCAGAAGCTTCATTCAAGGTAGAAGTGTTTATAGTCAAAATCATTACAATTGAGTTTCTAAAGTGTGCATTTGTATGATTTTCATGACAGATCTGTGTAATTAGCACCACTCTCAGTTCCCCAGTTTCATTAATTACCTCGCTTTCATCCTTGCACGAGTCAAGGTAATTTGGTTATTTATTTGTTTGTTTGGCAGTAAAATGGATGATCATGAGCATAAATGTATTCAGAAACAAACAAGTTTCTTTTTTAGTCAATACCCCCCCCCCCCCTGCACGCACCCGCGCGTACAATCACACACTCTAAAAATGTGAATTTGTTAAACTATACTTTATAACTAGAAACCTATAAAAGAATAATAATGTCCTGGGGTTTATTTTGTTTTCACATAGTTCATAAATCTAAGTCTACATTAAAAAAGTCACGTGGATTGATATGTGAAACTGGGTGATTTTTGTGAAGAAAGCTAGCTATTATTAAACATAGGGATGAGCTCGGTACTAACCAGTACCGAACCGGTACCAGTAACGAAAATACCGGTTCCAAAATCCCTAAAAATGGGTACCGGTACCGAAAATACACGGTACGGTTCGGTACCATGCCGAACCGTACGTTTCGGTACGGGAAATTCGGTAGCAGTACCAGTTCCGAACCGGTACCCTTTGCTCATCCCTAATTAAACATGTATATTTTTTGATACTTCACTTTGGAATATGATACTTTCTTATTAATTAACCAGGGTGAAAGTTCAAATTTTTGACAAATTTAGGCATGCAAGTTCAAATTTTAGAAATATAAAGGAAGAATTGCCAATAATTGTGACCGGTTGAAAGTGTACTTATTTATTGTTGAGTTCAAGCTATTATATGCTGAATCTTTTTTTTTTGAAGTGATTTAAAATGTATAGTTAGAGGATGTAGATTGTAGCTTGGATGGGTGCATGTACCGGTATGTTATTTCAATCAAGCACCCGACTATCATATATCTTACACATGGTATCAAGCCAGGGGTGACCATCTTCTTCCTTCAGGTGAACAGTTTTGAAAATATTTGTATCAACTTAGTGATTAAGAAAGTGGTTTGTAATTTGTTAATGTTTAATTCCTTAACATATCTTATATAACTATACAAAATAATGCAACGTTATTGTTTTCAAATCGGCTGCTCTTGAATAATTTTGGCTCCTCACCGGTTGGAAGTGCTTCCAAAGGCTCTTGCAAAGAGCATTGTGAGTTGCATGCATTTTTTTTCTATTTTTGTCTTATAATCGGAGTTGGAGAACATTAGACTTTTGTATAATGGGTACGGGTCGGGTCGTTTGAATCATGTTGTTTTGGTGATTTTCCTGGCAGTTTTGCTAGGCTTTCCGGGCTGATTTTAGGTGCAAAGATTGCTGCCAAAGTCACACATATAAAGGTAAAAAACATGTAAGTTGGAAGGTAACTTAGTAACTTATTGGTTGTTATTGAAATATTTCTTCTACTCACTAATTTGCAGCTCTTAATTCAACATTAAAGAAACCTAAAATGTTAAGTTTTTATGGAGTAAAAGTTTATGATATCGTATGCAGTTTTATTAAAATTAACAGGAACCTGTAAAGAAGCGTGAACTACTTTAGTTTAGTTTCCAAATTAAGCATAAAGTCTGGTATTTTTGTAAACGTAAAAGAGGGACGACTGACTAGGGACTTAAGAGCTATATCACAAAACAACATATTAGAAAATGCTTTCATCACTTAATATGAACAACTTAACTTGCAATGCCATTTATTTTATTTATTTAAAAAGCAATGCCATTTATTTGCTCATATGCTACATATGCAGACATGTTATCTTCCTAACCCACTGTCATTTAACAAGATTTAATATTTTTTGATGCATGTTTTTTCAGATGCAGATTGTTGGTTGTAAATAGGCAGACAAAATTGGTGGTTAACAAGTACTCGGTTTTGGGGTTGTTTGGTGGTCGATTGCCACGTAGGCGGACGCCATTGAGGGTGTGGGTGCAGGCCTTGGTGGAATATATCAATGATCGGATGAAAAGTAATAAATTTGTTTTATCATCTTTTTTTTATAATTTTGAAGGCGTGACGACGCCACAAGTAAAGCATTAAACTTTTGCACGAAGATTTAACATATTTGGACCTTTTGTTGTTTAATATCAAACTATGTAAACATTAAATCCACAAACCAAACATGTGACACACGATATCTAATAACATCATCTTCAATCATAGATTGTGATTAACAAGTTTACACATAAACTTTGAGTTTTTATACTAAGTAGTATTTTAAAGTTTTTGGATGGTATGATATGATTCAAGTCAAACAAATTTGGTTAGATGGTTATTGTTTTTTCAATTGGTCAACAACGAATGCGATGTTATTAGTTACAAAGCTCCAAAAAGCAGAAGTATTAGAGTAATAGGCTACCTATTGATATCTCGAACTACAGAAACGTAATTAATTATTTATTTATCTTTTCGTTTTATTTATATCAATAATAGTACGTTGTTTATTTTATTTACTCTATGAACCTGAGAGTTCCATAATAATTTCTTTCGGAGAATTTCGTTATAATCATCATAAACGTATAATGTTCTTTGTCAATACCATGAAAACATATTATTTTGTCTACCCGCGAAATTCGCGGGTATTAGCACTAGTTGTATTATATATAACATACAAATGCATTAAAATAGGTATTACAATAACTTAAATGTATAAGTATAATACAGAAAGATAACACTTACGTGTATGAGAAATGACCAAACGTGAAACTTCAAAAATGCATGAATGTCGAGAGAGGGTGTTTTGATTTAGACTTGTAGAACCTTTAGTTTAAAACATTGAGTGACTATTATGCAATAAGAAGAGAGGTTCTTATAGTATTTGAGTTTATTATAAAAAAGGAAAGTTTATAATTTAAAAAAAATCTGGTTATAAATTTAAAAAAGGAAACAATTTAATTTAAAATTACTTGGAGGTAATTATATAAAAATCTCACCGATTTGTTTTTTAAAAAATGTAGATTGTCAGTTATAAAACTTAAAAAAAGGAAACAAAATCATACCAATTTAAGTGTTTGCTAAATTTTTTAAAAAATGGCGGTTTTTCAAAAAAAAATTATAAGTTTTAAATTATTGGGGATTCCAAAAAATATACTTCTAATAATTATATAAATATTACAGAAATTAAAATAATTAAATTAGGTTATTGAAATCTTTATTTGCAATTTAAATATTAAAAAAATTAATAATAGTTTTAAAATTTATAGTTTGTAAAAAGACTAACTGTATACATGCAAAACCTTTCTGCCTTTATAATAAAAGTTTAAAAATTTCTAATTCAAAAAACATAAACAAATGTTTTAGGAAACATTTTATACATGCAACACAATAAAACAAAGATAAAGTAACCAAAAGATAAAGGTTAAAGGAGTATAGCTCATAGGAAATATTCCAAATACAAACAATTGTTTATTAAAAAAAAACATTTAAAACCAACAAACAATATGTTTCAAAAAAAAAAAAAAAAACCAACCAACCAATCATAACAAATCAATCCAAACCAATCAAACATGCAAACCAAACCAAACCAGCAAAATTCGACCATGAACTACTTCTCAATCTTTGGAACCAGCAAAATGGTTTCCTCATCAATTTGGACATCTGAGACACCAGCCTTTTTAACCTTTGTTGATGATAGAGAGGTGCTTTCTTCAACTTCATACACGCCTGCAAGGTTACGCTTCAATTCCGCAGACAAAGTCTTTGAACAATCTTTAGATGTGCAATCGGGTGTGAAGCTATCACCAATAGAATCCACAGCATCCTGTATGATACATTGAAAATTAGAAACTACAAAAAATGTTTAGAGCATTTGGTATTTTGTAACATTAAGTTAAAATTCATACCTTTAGAGCAAAAGGGTTGGAGTTGATAAATCACTAAGTGAAACATCAGCAGCCGCCTCGTCCATACCCTGCAATTCATAAAATAATAAGGCTAGGCACAACAAAATTACTAAATTTCCTAACATATCTTTAATTAAAAGGTTTGTATGTCTTAACCTGATCAGCTAGAATTAGGCTATCCAAGGATTCAATTATTGCTGGATTATTCACCAACTTATGAACAGCATAACCATCAGTATGGTTGTCAATATTGAATTGACCAACTTGAATCTTGAAAGCATACTTTTTATCATTAAAAGCTTTAAACTGATAGAGAATGGTTTTCTCTTCCAAAGATTCCGAATATACGTGAATTAAAATTTATTGAAAAGAACATAATAATCAGATTTACACATTACTAATATGTACCTTATATAACAATTTAAAAAAAGACTGATGTGAAATACGTTACCTGATCCACTTTTGACTTCTCAAGCAATTGAATTGCAGTCATTCCCAACATTTTTCTGGCTTCACGGTCAAACAAAGTCAAAGAGGCAATAGCTGCAGAATCTTGTACTCTGATCGGAATCCTAAAACTAAATGCACAAAAAGTATTTCACAAAATAAATAAAATTTACATATGTAAAGTAGAATAACATAAGCATAACGATTATAAAATAACAAAAAAATATAAGTAACTTACATTGGTGCCGCACTCACAACCTCTTTAGGACATTCAGGATATGAGCAAACTAAAACCTGTTTAAACTTCGGTTCCTCAGCACCGTCTTCAGCCTCCTCAATGACCAAAGTTGTCTCCACCTTCCGATTGCAGTCTTCACAACCAAGGTAGTACCAATCATCTTTATCATCCACACCCATGATCGTACCAAGAACTATGACCTCACAAGGCTGAAATTAAATGTAAGAAAGTAGAGATTATAAATATAAATTTGTGAAACAATTTTGCTTAATGTATTTATTTAAAATATTAAAAAGTAGACACACACCTTTTCCAAGAGCGTAATATCACGGAAATTGGAAAACGGATGCTTGACTAAAAAGTCATCCGCAACACTTATGCTTCCAGATGAACCAATTGATTTCTGACCATTAGAGGATGTTTTACATATCTTCTCAACAAACTTGTTTACAATAATATAAGCAAAAAAAAGTTAATAACATCAATAAGTAGTTCATATTATTTTATAAACTGTTTACTTTGTTTTGAATGAACGAATATCCTCTATGTCAGCATTGATAAACAGCCTTGTTATATGGAAAGCATTAGATAGCGTTGTCTTCCCTGTGTAAAAAAATTAATATCAGAGATTAAGATATTCAATTTCGTAAATCATACAAAAAATTATATAAAATTAACAAAGTTTATAAACAGTGAATACCCTTATACTTGCTGAAACTACCAAACTGCACAAGCAGAACAACATGGACTTCTTCTTTATGGCTCTGAATGTAACCAAACATCTTATCGCAGTACTCATCCCATAAAGTGCAGTTTAACTTGATACCCCTACATAAATAGAAATTAAAAACATAAGTGGATATCATGTAAAAATAAATATATAATTCTAAAGTTGCAATGAAATTAAATTAGCATTTAATAAACAGACTGTTCATCCAGCAATTGCAAGTTCATGTATTTGCTATCTTTTCCCATCTTCGTTTTGGTCCATTCTGGTTCAGACCACTCATCTACATATCCAATAAAATTTGAAAAATTTTTTGATTAAAAACAAATGTAATCATCACAAAAAACAAAAATTAAAAAAGAATCCATATTTATATATTAGGGTAATTTAGGATGTGGTTGTTGTATATGATGAAGTACAAACCAACTCGATACTTGACATCGACTTCACCGGCTTTAATGGACTCAAACGATGCTAACCGAATACCATATACACTTCCATCAAAGTTCTCACACTTTTTAACAGATGTATCAAAGTTTAAGCTAATAGCATGTTCCTTGACAAAGTGTTTGAAAGTTGACTTAATGACAGAAAGTTGAGATTTATAAATATAATAAGACTCATTTTCATTAAGCAAAATTTCATGTTTTTTCATATACTTGTTCCAAATAGTAGCCTGCATCCTAGTCCCCTAATAAAAAACACAAATTAAAAGTGGTTAATATAAAGACCAATATAAAAATTAAGCTACATTTTAAACTTTAAAATGACATTCAAACCAACCTGCTCATCCATGACCACCATTTCAATAGCAAGGGTTTCTCCTTCTCTCTTTGGATTCACACGCATCCAAAGTCTTAACACCTAGACCTTAATGGTAAACAGCTTGGATCTCCAATCAAGATTGTTTAAGAAAGTAACAGTGTTTTCATCCATTACGATGAGATATGAGCCGAATATAGATGATTGATGTTAGAAACTGCTTTGTAATTGAATCAAATCAATTTAGTAAGAAAATATATATACAGATTTCGGTAAATTATTTATGTAAAGTTGAAAAATCAAAGTATTAATATAAAAAAATGTTACCATAATTATACAGAAGTATTTTTAGAAATGGATTGACATTTCTAAAAAAACTACAAATCTAAAAAATATGAGGTGATATTTGATTCCATTACCTAAAAAAATTAAACAATAATCATTTATTTAAAACAACCTATACATACAAAACAGAGATAAAAAACATATGCAACATTTATTCAAAACAATCATAAAACTACACTCTACAGTAATGCATGCAAACAACACAAAATGCAATACCACCCAAAAAAAAAACACATAAGATACATCAAATTAACTATTAAAAAGTAAACTCAAAGTGTATTCTAACTAAAAAGTTAGGTTTGTGGACAAAATAATAAGAAAATATAACCAATAACTTGAAATTTTAATAAATCTGTAGTTTATTTTATAATTTTTAAAAAATTCATTAATCGGTTTAGTTTACGTTGGATCTTTTAATAAAGAAAATTTAAGATTTACTTAAAGTTAGGATACGGTTGTTTTGCTTTTTTTTTTTTTTTTTGTAATATGTTGTAGTTAATTTCGGAATTTTTTTTATTAAAGTTAATTGATTAATTAAATATGGCATGATTTTAATGGTTTTAAAAATAATTGTTTAAAGTCAAAATATTACATGTCAGCAGCGGTTTTTAAAAAAACATCCATATAAAACTTTGAAAATCTGTTTTTACTTTCTAAAATTAAATAAAACAACCTTAAGAATGTTTTATTAAAATCTATATAAAACAGCCAGAAATATTTTTGAATTTAAAAACTGAAACGTTAAAATTAAGAAAACAATTTAATACAAATATTTATAATGTATATCAAAAACCATTTTAATTATTTGATTGTTTAACCTATTAATAATGTATATTTTCTAATTTATGCAATCAAAAACTCAATTTATGTAGCTTACATAATAAATTACTGCATAACTGATTGACCTTACTTATAAATAGTAATAAAAAAGTTTGGTGCAAATTTCAAACACAAGTTTAATAAAATCAAACTTTAAATTTCAAACATTTTTATTTCAATAACCAAAATTTTTTATTTATAAAAAAGTACCATATTTAATATAGATTTAAATCAATCTATTATCACCATTTTCTTTTAAGTATTTTAACTAATTGATTTCAACTAAATATTGTAAATATCAATTTTAAATTTAAATTTAAACTAAAATTTTCAAATGTAGATATTTAACCATTCAATGAAGGTTACGGAAATTTTAAATGGATTTAAATGGAAAGTATTTTAAAGTTTATGTACTTAAATAAAATGGTTATCCGTTTTAAGTTTCTATATTTCAAAAAAGTAGCACTTAAAAATGGATGGTATTATTTTACTCAAACCCGGTAATTTTGGAGATTTAAAAAAAACACATTAGATCAGATAAATTTGTTTGTTAATAATATTTAAAGCATTGACTTTTTTGGTTTAGATTAATAAGCAATGGTAACCATTTATTTTAATCATACAGTTGGCACTAATCAAGCAAATTACAAAAATGGTGTTCAATATGTTCAATACTTTACTTCATTCGTAATCTAACAAACATACAATTTCAAGCACTAATCATTTCACTAAAACAGAGAATATTAACATGATATTGTTAAATATATAGTTTACAAACTTGTAGATAGGTTCATATAAACACAAACAGGTAGCAAAAAACAGAATCAACGTCTGGCCATAAGCATTATAAAACTACGTGCTTCAACCACACATATAAACGGCCCAAAAAAGTATCAGCAACATCTATCATGACATAACGTTCAGCGTAATGACCACACCAAAAACATACCACTAAATGTATTCTAACCACAACCAGTTTGTGCAAAAAATACTACCAAAACATACCATGTACCTTCACCAGCTCAGTTATAAAGCAACATACCTTTACTTTTAACAAATATCATCTGAAACGAAGAACCATATACCAACTGTTTGTCTCTAACAAACTCTCTCATACCGGTGACATTGTAGCGCGGACAACCTTGTGAGAACTCCACACCAATAGCCACGTCCCAAGTTCGACCAGCGCTGTCCTTGATGGTCAAATCCATCTTTCGATCCAAGCCATGAGTTTGTGCCCACTTCTTCTTCAGACGCTACAAATTAGAATATATATGTTAATAATTAAATTTGTTAAACAACGGTATTCCTATAATTAGTAGTTCAAGTGGAATCCCAAAACATACATTAATAGTATGAAGATGTAAATAATAGAAACTTACATAATGATTGTCAACAACAAAAGTAACCGGTACTTCGTCATCATCACTCTGTTCAATACCAAGTGCAGCAATCGGATTAGGCACTTCATCATCAAACACTTCAATGAACTCATCTATTGGTTCTTTTTTAGTAACACAGAGTTCAGGTGGGAAAGTTAGAAGGGCAGGCTTATAGCTGAAAATACTCATCTCAAAAGTCCTCAAATCAACCATTTCAAAAACCACCAAATGATCATCCGTTATAGACATCTCCTTCTTAATTCGACTCCAACCTGTAGTAATGTAAAGCTCATGGTCAGTCACATCCATCCGAACAAACCATTTACGATTTCCAGCCGACCGCACCACAACAGGATATGCAGGACACGTATTAAGCATCTTGTGATGAACAAACAACCTGTTCACATACTAAAAGTAATAGAAAACCATATATCATGATCGATGGTATAGATGGTATACAAAACAATGTATGAATGCAACGATAGACATAATTTAAAACCGTATATGTTCAAGTACCATGCAGTTGTCTCGGTCTTTTACATTTCCATGTTTGTAGTAGAAATAGTCAGACGGCGCGAGAGATATGTCTTGATAAAAGTAGAACAGCCGGAATGAAGATAAAGCTTCTTCATACTGGAAAACAACCCATGAATCATCTGGTAACTTCAATGACGTGACCACATCCAACCATCCGTTGTAAAGAAAGTAGTCTCCTGTAAGGTTCATAACTTTGACTTCGAAGATCCTCCCATCGAGGGTCCGGATAACTGCATTCTTCTCTGGATATGCAAACGTCTCAATCCCGTCACCATAACCAGCAGGAAGTTTCTGTAACGGAAAAGGTAGGTATCGTTAATGGAAATTATAATATCAGTACTCACAAAGTCTTGTATTAAAAAAACAATTTTTCTAAATGCTTATAATATCAATACTCACCAACGATTTTTTGTCGTCCACACACGGGCAGCGAATCCGTACACCATCTCGACTTTAAACTTAATGTCTTTTACAACTCCAAATTGTATATCAAAATTCAATAAAAAAAGCTAAACATTTAGCTCAACAATTATCAAATACACATCAAAAAGCACTAACCAATCTAGTTTGAAACAAAACAACCTCAAATCCGCTATTAAAATTGATGAGTAGCAGACGACAGTCAATTATTACAACCAAATATAGGTGAAAATCTAAACCATTTAACAAAACAACATCAAATCGGATATCAAACCCTATCAAAAAAGTATTCACTTATTACATATTGAAATCATGTAAAAAAGCAACATAGATCATCAAAAAAAATCAAATCGGCTTATGATAATCAACAAATAATAGAAGATGAACACAGTAACCAACCATGTTTGAAACAAAAGAACATCAAATACGCTATTAAAAATGATGAGTAACAAACGACACTCAATTATTACATCCAACTGTAGGTGAAAATCAAAACCATCTAACAAAACAACACCAAATCAGATTTCAAACCCTAACAAAAAAAGGGTTAACTTATTACATATTGAAATCATGTAAAAAACCCGTATACATACACAAGAAACCCAAAAGTGCTAATAACAATCAATAAATCACAGTACATGAACAAAGTAATTAAAACCCTAATACACAAAACATATATCCGTCTAACATCAAAATCGGCTATTACAGACCCTAAAAAAGAAATTGTACACCACAATAACATCAATCGCCTACCATAATCTAACAAACAAAGAATCAAACAAAACCATTGAATCTGAAACATCGGATAAAAGAAAACGAAATCGTATGTAAAAGAAGAATATTCGGTCATCAAGATATAAGAAAACAGTAGATGATTCACTAAATCAACCATAAAAATGGAGATATCGGAATCAGTACCGTCGATGATGACTATTGTCTAATGAAGATTGATTATACCTCTTCACTAAATCGCCGATTAGGGTTGATGCTTAGAGGAATCGCCGATTAGGGTTGATGAGTATACAAATCGCGATTTAGGGTTTCACAGCAATCGTTTGGAGAATTTTGTGAGAATGAGAGAGAGAGTTGAGACAAAGTGTATCATAGAAGCCAAGTTCAATCCCACACGGAAAGATATGCCACATGTATGCCTATGTGGCTGCTTATTTGGCATCAACCATAGGGTGACATGTGTCCCCCAATGGTTTGCTTTATTAGAGATATAGATAGGGGCATTTTCTTTTGAGTAGAGGAAAATCGTATAAGCAGTTGTACCTAGTGCTGACCGAAATTAATTAAATCAATAGGTATAGGTGTTTATCAATATCTTACATTTTCTATTTGAAAGGAGTTGATTCACTATACTTTCACCGTATGAATAATCAAATTTGAAACTATAAAATAACCATTTGGCTGCTTTTGATCTGAACTATTTTGTAGCAACATTTGATAATGCACACGGGTTTTCTCCACATGTGCAAACCACCATTGTTGTTCAGACGATTGCAAGGGGAGAAGATGAATTAGGGATTAGGGTTTGGTGTGGGGAGAAGATAATTTGGGGAAGATAGAACTTACATATAACCATTTACGAGGGTACATGGATATAATATAAAAAAAATGTTATAATAAATTCTGATGGACCATTTTGCCCCTGAAGAAAAAGACAAAATAACCAGATTTTATTAGCAAATAATAGGTGATTTGATTTTTGGACCAAAATGGCAATAAAAGTGAAACACAGGGACCCAGATTTAAATTGTTTGAGTTTTGGTCTAAAATAGCAAAAGTTACCAAACCTCAGGGACCAAGGGACCAAAATGACAGTTAACTCTAAAATAAATAAAGATGTGTGTGCACGTAGATAAAGTGTGTACCTAATAAACTTTTGCTTCATGGCTGCCTTTGGCTTTGTGGTTACAAGGGGAAATATAATTGGGTTTCAAATGAAATATAAAATCTCAAATATATTGGTTTTAAGAAACTAATGTATATTTTCCTAATGTGAAAAGTAAAAAATTAAAGGTAACACTTTTTTTAATCAATTTATTATAAACGGATTCATTAAGGTGGTGTTTGTTTTTTGGGCAAAAGCTATTTTGAGCACTTATGTTTGCGTCGCGCAGACGCGCGCAGACCTTTGGGTCATGCAGCTTGTTTGTTTTCTCGCAGACATCTCATTAAAAAAGGTCTGCGAGACCTCTTTTTGATACAGACATCAACCCATGTCTTCTAACCTCTTCAAACCTCTTCTATCCTCTCCTCTTCAACCTCCACCACCCAGATCCACCACATCACCACCACCATCATCATCGGAGCTACATCGTCCACCACCATCATCATCGGTGGAGAGAGAGAGAGAGGGAAAGACCGTAGAGAGAGAGACCGTAGAGAGAGAGACCGTAGAGAGAGAGAGAGAGAGAGAGAAAGAAAGAAGAGAGAGATCGGTGAGAGAGAGAGAGACCGTAGAGAGAGAGAGAGGGGTTTTGATGGTGGTGGCTTCTAGACGATGGCGGTGGTGGGTTTTGATTGCGGTGGCTTGGCTTCTAGACGACGGCGGTGGTGCTTGGCTTCTAGATGACGGCGGTGGTGGGTTTGATGGCGGTGGCTTGTAGACGACGGCGGTAGTGGGTTTTGATGGCGATGGTGCTTGGCTTCGTGGCAGGAGACAGGGGGCGGTGGTACTTGACAGTGGTTGTTGGTTATGGTGGTGGCAGGTGGACAGTGGTATATGAGGTGGTGGCGGATGGTTGTGGTGGTGGTGGTAGATGAAGGCAGAAAGAGAGAGAGGAGTGGTCTGTGTTTGTGTGATAAATGAGAAGAGAAGAGGTTTTTATAGAATTAAACAAACACTCTTCTTCTTGCAGACTGCAGACCTTTGGTCCATCTCTTCTCCTGCAGATGCCTGCAGATGTGGTCCGCAGACTGCAGACCTTTTACCTCTTAAAAAACAAACAGCACCTAACTGACCAAACCAGTTGAATAATGAAGTTTGCATGGGGTTTCGTGGTAAATCGTCTTTGGAGATACAACGAAGGTAAGTAGATTCTCAGAGCATGAGGTGTGGTTCTTTCTTCCCCCATGGCCATATAGACGTCACCTCAACACCTTATCTCCACTTCATCATCTTCCTCATCAAAGGGGGTGGTCTACCCCTTCCCCTTCTCTTTCAACCAATCACCATCAAAGATCTAGGAAAAAAGTGATCGGGGCGGACGGGAGTTATTCACCGATGGTCCCGATCTTCGGTCGGGAGGGGCAGTGTTCCCAATCGGGGAAAGGCTCCACCTCAGCTCTCCAAGCTACTTGCCAACGCCACACCCCTTCGCCTCATATCAACATAGCACTTCGTGGTGAAAAACTGGTTGACTATTGAGGTATCTAGCAGACTAGCATTCCAAGGAACTAAAATTCATGTTCAGATCCTAATATTTTAAAGGGTTAATGGATTTAAACACCCCCAACTATGGCCATTTGGCCGATGGCACTCTCAACTTTCACTTTGGCTCAGACCACTCCCAACTTAACACTTGGGTTGTCATGGCACCCCCTCGTTAAATATTCACTAACCAGGTTAGTTCTTTTTGCTGACTTAGCCATTTTGTCCAACGTGGCATGGTGACATGGCCTGTTTTTATCCAACGTGGCTATTTTTGCTGACGTGGCCATTTTGTGGCCAATGGTTGTTGAACAAGTCACAATTTCACGATTAGGATTTTAAAACCAAAAAAAACTTGTCTTTTTTTTTTTGATTAAATCCAACAGCAAACAGATTTCACCACCACCAACATCAGATTTCATCATCTCCAACATCAGGTTTCACCCCATTTCTCACCACCGCCACAATCAACCCAGTAACCGTTGTACCAAACACCACATTCGACATCATCGCCTCACCCGAACCACGTCCATCACCACCAGCCCTCCCCCGAACCCCTAAAGACCAAAACGAAATTTAGATGTAAAAGATTTAAGTGTAAACATAGTGTTCAGGCCAAGAACAACTTACTGGAGACGTGCGCTTGCCGTCATCAGGGTTGTCGGAACAACCACAACACCACTGTGCCTCCACCGCGATACCGCCCTTACGCCGCAGTGTCATCGTCAGATTTCATCATCTCCAACATCAGGTTTCACCCCCTTTCTCACCACCGCCACAAATCAACCCAGCCACCATCTCCTTGTCCCTTTGTCACCACCGCCACAGTCAACCCGACACCCACACACCCCCAACCACCCTTCAACTCCACCTTCACGTTGCAGATCGGAAAGAGAGAGAAAGTGAAGCAGAGAGAGAGAGATAGTTCGAAACAAATCAGAAAGAGAAGAGAGAGAAACTCCACCTTCGTCGGCGCCGGTGAGCTACCATCCTCCGATGTAACCCCCACACAACACCTCGTTCTCCCTCTCTACTCCGACTAACCAGCCGGCTATACCCCCCTTCCGACACCCTCCTGTTGCAGAACATTTAAACGAAGATGTCGGACGACGACGACGACGAAGGCAGTAGCGGCAGCGACGTATGGCGGTGGTGGAGGTGGAGCCTTGTTCGATTTTGTTTTGCTTTGGGTCCGGGTCAACGCTAGCCAGAGACAGATTCATATAGTGTGGCTGTTTTGAGCGGACATGGATGGTGGCAGTTGTGAGGAAGTGGTGGCGGTGATGGTTGATGGTGGCAGTTGTTGGTGGAGAGAGGGAGAGGGAGAGGGAGATGGAGAGCAGTTGTTGGTGGCAGATTCAACTCTGCATATATAAATACACATATTATACATATATATATATATATTATTAATTATAATAATTATTATATAGATTTCTTTAAAAAAATAATTGGCCACATCAGATTTAAATGACACATCATACATGCCACATCAGATAAAATTGCCACATAGGCTAAATTTACTAACCTGGTTAGTGAATATTTAACGAGGGGGTGCCATGACAACCTAAGTGTTAAGTTGGGAGTGGTCTGAGCCAAAGTGAAAGTTGAGAGTGCCATCGGCCAAATGGCCATAGTTGGGGGTGTTTAAATCCATTAACCCTATTTTAAATTATAGTAGGTGTGTATGTTTTTTAAACATATACTTCATTAGAAACACGATAAACCCGAAAACCGGGACGAACACCAACCAACAACTACAATTACATGATAACAAATTTACACCAGTCCGACCAACTAATCAAACTAAACTTAGACCTGTTTTTAAACCAATATAACCCAACGAATCAACGATCGAACTTCGCCGAAAATGTCTTCAACCTTAACCCATTTGCCTGAAAACCTGAGATCGTTCCCAGCCTTCCAAAGGAACCAACAAGAGACAATGACGACGCCTTGTTGCGCCACTTTCTCCGTAGGACCTTTCCCACAATAGTTGCGTATTTCTAACAAATCTCTGAACGAAACACAACAAACTGCGGCACCCGACACCATAAAGTGATCTTATGCCAAAGAACAGAAGCAAAAGCACAAGACAAGACAAGACGTGAACAAATGTTCCACCGAATCCTCTCCGGAGCTACAAACGAACAAGAACTATCAGCGATCTGAATCCCCCTCTTCGTAAGAGTCTCCACTGAGGGTATTTTGTTCAACTCAGCTCGCCAAGCGAAAACGTTGCGCCTAAGCAGAACCCATTTACACAAACGCATGACGTACCGGTTACTGAAGACACCCTTGCTCACAATAAGGCTCTTGACAATCATCCTCCTGTTAGAAAGCGAGACCGAGATGGTCCAACTCGCTGAGCTCATCGGTGGAGACTGGGTCATGCCTCCACAACCAAAGACCGTCGCCCTCTAAACGATCACGAACACCGCAATTTTAACCACCTCTAACCGAAAGAGATTCGAAAATTTAACCTTCAGGGGCTTATCGAACAGCCAAGGGTCAAGCCAAAACAGAATATCTGCGACGTTTCCCACTGCCCCTCTAATGAAATTACGGATTGGCACGTTATCGATAACTGGTTTATTGACAACTAAGAATATACTAAACCAGACCACTAGTTTATTGAAAAATTGGCCTTAATTTTTTGAAGTTTAACGTCGGATAACATTTTTTATGATTTGCGGAGATATGACTTATCTTCATCACCATAAACCTCATGCTATAATTCACAGGGATTTTAATTAAGTTTTTTTTCCAATGTATTTGTTTTTTACTCGATCTTAAATTTCAACAAATATAAATATTTTTTAAACCGCGTTTAGTTTAACGTGAGCAATAGCCTAGTTGCTAATATATATAGGGGGACTATTTTTAGGGGCCCCCCAAGCCCTAGCTTGGGTAGATCATATAGTGAAGCCGGCCCTGGTTGTGTACCCGCTCTATGCAACTAGATTTGAAACCATTTGGCGTTATTTATCAGGATAGAGAGAAGAGAATGTATTTTTATCATCTTTAAATCACATGAGCGTCACATCACCATTTTTCAATTCCATCCTTTTCATCTTCGAAAATGGAAATGGATCCTCACCATCTCACCATCCCCAATCCATTACTTATATTGAACCGGGACATAAACATTGTTATATTAATTTTTAAGTGTTTCAAATTTTTTATTACTCCTATTATAACTATTTTTTTCGCATAGATAGTTTTTCTCATATAACTTTTATGATGAAAATGTTTTACAAAATTCCGAGTATGCGAAGGCGACGTGTCAATTTTTATCTACGTCTTAATGTAATCTTTTCGAAACCGATCTGTGAGCAGTAAGCAGTATTATACAAGTAATCAAAGCACAAACGTACATGTTATCAAAGCTATGCAACATTTAGTTCGTATTATAAAACTAAGAACATACAGTTGCAACGTGCTTATTTTAATGTACGATTCAACAAACGTTCTATTTGAAATGGTTAAGTATAGCTGATTTATTTTATTCTTTACCGGGATAAACCGAACCGGTACCGTTCGAATAACACCAGTGTCATATTTAATTTTATGGTTTTCTTGATGTAACGACATATAATTCGTTGAAAATAGAGTTGTATTCACAATAAAGTACTTTTTTGGTACTTTAGGCTATAGTGAGTGCCGGTACGGTGATGGTGTCGTGACGATCTGAGTTTGTTTTTACTTTTTTTTATAGATGTAAAAATATGTACCGATATACTTTGGGACATATCACTTATGATTGCTATACGAAGTATCAATATCATACCAATAGCGTGACAAACCGAGTCGATGCGGAGCACAGAGAAGTGAAAAGAATCAATGGTTAAGGGAATAATAGTCAATGGTTACGTAGTTTACTAATAGATTATCCAGATTCACACTTTTGTTTTGACAAAATCATATGCCATAACAAAAAATAGAGAACAGTAAAGTTTTAATTTGGCATACAAGATAGAAAAAGTTTATTATATGACAAACAACCTAAGTGAGAAAAACAATGTTGAGAAAGGACTAAACTTGTTGCCCGTTTACCTGCCACTTGTTTGTAATTTGCAAATTTGGAATGAAATATAATACTTTATTCTAAAAAAAAAAAAAAAAAAAAAAAAAAGGACTAAACTTTGGTGGGAACATTAGTTCAATTTATGTGAGAAAAACTATAACCAAGTAACTAGGATATATATACTATTTAGGTTAGTCGTGGTTATGACAAAAGGCGCTGCTTCGGGATCAGATGAACGTGTACAAACGTACGTGCTGACCATATTTCCTAACTTGTATTAGAACTAAATCTACAAATTCTTGTGTTCGTTACGAAAAATATTATTTTTTATCAACTCCCAACAGATGACGTAAAATGACCAGATGACATAAAATGACTATGACTTATCAAATGGGCCACGGGTAGTTCCAAAAAAAAAAAAAAATTTAGCAAATTCTTAAACAAAGGGCACTATTTCTTTTGGTTTTGGACTTAAATTTTAGATGATTACAGATTATATTGTTTATATTGGCATTTTGTAACATCTAGCCGTTCTAGCTCAGTTGGTAGAGCGCGTGGCTTTTAACCACGTGGTCGTGGGTTCGAGTCCCACGGATGGCGAAAGTTTTTTGTTACTTCTTTTTTTGATTATTGATTAAAAAACAGCATATTTCCTTCAAAACACATTTTGTATTTGAACGAGTTAACGTAACCCGCGTGTTGTTACAGGATATTGATTTTGAGATTACTTTGTCTCCGACACCCATTTGTTCTTAACTAATGATCTTAGTTTTTGAAAATTGTGTTTGGACAAAGCAACTTATTTTGATTTGGAATACGATAACCAAATTTGATATAATTATACCCCAACCCCAACCGCCGCCACCACAAAATGTAAAAGTTTTATACATGTATGTGTTGGAATTTCTCATATTTATTTTCTTTTTTCCGTGTGTTTAAACTTTTTAATAAATATTTGAATAAAGTCAATTAACTAATGTCAAACAAGTCCTGACAAGTGACAAGCCCTGACAAGTGGTCTAGTGGTTAGTCACTTGATTTCTCTCCTTGAGGTCCCAAGTTCAACTCCCACTAGCATCACATTAAGGGACATTGGTGGTGGCAATGAAGTTTAGAACTAGACCCCTCTGGAGGTCGCCAGTTCGAAACCGAGCCGAACCGGGTTTCACCGTAGTGGGCCTTAGGGCGGCGGGTTTTCCCCTGAACTGGTGGCTTGGTGGCTTGGGTATGCATCCAACTCTGACCGTTATGGAGGAGGGGATGCATTTGCTCGATTGAGGGCATCCCAGGATGCTTATCTGGTGATTTAGTTGGCTGTTCAAAAAAAAAACTAATGTCAAACAAAGTCTAGCAAAGCTAAATAATCAAGGGGTTGTTACTCGTTAGTTGAAACTTGAAATTATGACTTTTGAAAAACATTACCGGATGAAAATTTCTTGCAATCCACGTCTATAGATGCAATGAACTCCAAGCCATCAACTGAATAAATGTCTTCATTAGAAGGCAGGGAGTTACTTTTGTATAGAACCGACTTCTTCGTCCAAACTTGGCCATCTCATTGTCAAGAAGTTAATCTTGAACTAGAAGATAAAGATAAAAATGAGTTACAATAACTTTTGGTAAATTATTTTAGGGATAATTTTTAATTTAAATTAGATAGGTTTATCTAGTTGGTTAGTTTATTTAATTAAATAGAGTTCGAGTCGGGTTAGGACTAAAATGAGTTTTAGTATTAATAGAGGGTTAGGATTATTGTATTGGTGTGCTCCTATTGTTTAATAATAAAAGTGTAGAACAAGATTGTTTCAGGGCCTAATTTCCAACAATTGGTATCAGAGCTTGACTGGTTTGAGTCGTTTTGTGGCGGAAAAACCAACGGGCGTGTCGCGGATAAAACGAAGGAGCGAGCAGGCTAAGGGATTCGTTTGAAGACCGAGGGACAGAACAACAGGTTGTTGTTGTCTTTGTTGATGGATTGATATTTGCGGGGAGGCATATCAAGGAGTCAGACAACGTGAAAAAAACTACGATCAAAGAAGGGCTCAAACTGTTTTACATATATTAAAGCGAACTCAGGTCATCGGGTGTCACGAGGAGTACCGTTGGGATGACGCAAGTGAAAGATGATCAGTTCAGTTTGGTTCTATGGTGATAAACTTCATAACATTACCAATTTTCAATCCAGGTAATATCAAGACCCTATCCTTCCAGCCAAGAATAAGAACGGAAAAAGCGGTGTAGGTTGTTCTTATTGGCAGAAATATCCGATCGGAATATGCGTACAGATGGATGGAAGAATATTCGTCAAAGCGGGGAGGCTTTGAATCTTGTCGTGTCTAGCAAGGAATAAAAAACGGTAGAAGCGGGGAGCTTATTTTTTTTCTTTGATCGATGGTCAAGAACAGAGATGTTATCGTGACTCGGGAAGATAGATATTGAGATTGATCAAGGGATTGAAGTTGTCGATAATGGTGTGGATATTAAGTGGGTCCAAGTCAAGATTAAGGGGGAGAATGAAGAAGTTACTTTTGAACTAGAAGATAAAGATATAAACTGGGTTATAGATAACTTTTGGTGAATTATTTTAGGGATAATTGTTAGTTTAAATTAGATAGGTTTATCTACTTCGTTAGTTTATTTAGTTAAATAAAGTTCGAGTCGGTTGGGACTAGAATGAATTTTAGTATAAATAGAGGGTTAGGATTATTGTATTGGCGTGCTTTCATTGTTTAATAATAAAATAGTCGAACAAGTTTGTTCCATCGTTTGTTCAAAGGCCTGATTTCCAACACATGGTGGAGCCAAAACAACGTGAAAGCCGAGCAACAAGTGAACATATGGGCTTCGACGTTATCATATAAACCAACATCTTGAACAACCGGTCCCATGAGACTACAACTCGCTTTACAACTAATAAGAGGGTTGAGAGTAGGTCGACAAAGGGCTAGCGGAGATGCATGGCGGATTTGAACGATGGAATGAGTTGGAAATTTGGTGGTCGTAGTGGGGTCAGGCGGAAGAGAGAGGGTTTTGGTAGTAATGGAAATGGATGGTGTTGATGGAAACTGGGATTCAGGTATTGGCTTGGAGGTCGTGGGTGGTGGTGGTCATGACATGGACCGGGAACACGATGAGGCGGGAGAGGTGGAGGAGCTAGTTGAGATGGCGTTGTGCCAGAAAAGGGACCATGACCACTACTATATTGGATTGTTGAGTGACCTCCATGTGGTTCTTGGAATGTCGCTTTGATCAAAATAAACAAGACTTAGATTTATAAATGGTAGTGCAATTAAGTTAAGAACTATACGTTTCTATAATATTGAATTCTAGGGTGGAGATACAATAGGAAGTTTATTTGGCTAGGAAGGCTAGGAAGTGATCTTGACCATCCATTTAGTTAATCAATGGCTAAGATTAAATTAATGAAATTGAAGCAAAAAAAAGAGGCGCGTGGGTTTGTTAGGGGCATTCTAGTCAATCCAGCACAATAGTTTCTCTCTCCTCCAATTCCCCCCCCCCCCCCAATTTTTAAACGTTAATAACTTTTTCATACGACATTATTTTTTTATTAAAATTGCACAAAAAAACGAGCGTTTTTTATCTTTAAAACGAGTATACTATTGCTATATTTCAAAAAAAAAAAAAAAACCAGTTGCGTAAAACGCAATAGAAAAACCCCCAGTTACGTAAAACGCAATGAAAAAAAAACCTAAAAATGACATTTTTTAAAAACGCAATGCACAAAAAACACAAAGAAATGTCTTATTTGTAAAACGCAATGGCCAGAAAACACTTAAAAATGACTCATTCTAAAACGCAATTGACTAAAAAACAAAAGAAATTGTTCTCTGTAAAACGCAATAGACTGAAAACACATAAAATGTGTTTTACCTAAAACGCAATGCACCAAAAACACAAAGAAATCTCTTATTTATAAAACGCAATGGCCAGAAAATACTTAAAAATGTCTCATTTCTAAAACGCAATGGCCTAAAAAAACAAAAGAAAGTGTTATCTGTAAAACGCAATAGACTGAAAACACCTAAAAATGTGTTTTACCTAAAACGCAATGACTAAAAACACTTCAAAAATGTGTTTTACCTAAAACTCAATGACTAAAGACACTTAAAAATGTGTTTTTTTCTAAAACGCAACAGCCTAAAACACATAAAACTCTCTTATTTCTAAAACGCAATGGACACATAAAACTGTCTGTGAACTGTCTACGAATTATTGTCTTCGAAATGAGCCAATTTCTGAAAAATTATTTTTTCTGATGCATTTTTATTAATTTTTCGAAATGAGCTCAACCCCAGCCAGGGGCTCTGCCCCTTGGACCCCGCCTGGGGCTGCCGCCCCTGGGACCTCCTTACCAGGGGCTGCTGCCCCCGGACTCCCGCCAAGATCGTAAAACGCAATGACTAAATCAAAAACCCAGATCGTGAAAATGAAATTAAAGAATTTCTTACATGGATCGAAGCCGATTTCTTCATCAATTGACGAAATTTGAATGATAGAAACACTTATCAACGCTCGAATCGAGTGATTATCTCCAAAATCACCAGAAAAAAACGAGATTTTTTAATGAAATTAAACTGGGTTTTCTTAAAAAAAAAAGCTGAAGAACACGTTGATCGGGTGTTTGAATCATTGATTGGTGATGAAAATCGCACTATAATGTAGTGATTATTGAGATAGAAAGTGAAGAAATGGTTGAAGATGGTGGGTTTTGAAAATGGTGGGTTTTGAAGTTACTGGGTTTTGAAAAGGAAGAAGAAAGGGTTGGATTGACTAAAATACCCTTTTTCTTTATTTTAAGTGTTGCCACATGTCCTAATCCTATTGCTTCCTACACTTCCTAGCCAAAATAAACTTCATATTTGATCTTTACCCTTAAATTCTAAACTTCATTTTGTATTTAAAATGAAAATGTGTTTTTAAAAATATTTAAAATGAAGTCATCATGACAAGTGTTTTCCGATAATTTATAATAATACTAGTCTTAAGCTACCCGCGTTGCGGGCCAGTGTGGGCATAACAACGTGCTACCAACGTTGAGGAGATGGGGATGTAAAACCATGCTAAGTAGCATCAAACGAAGACTAAAACCAGGTAAAGCGTAAAAGAACACGAATTTCCAACACAAAGTAACTTACGTGACGTAAAACGTAGAAGGAGTCGAATTTATAACGATGCGTATTAGAAATTGAAGGGGGTAAAAAAATTAAAAGACCAGATATGACCACCAAATGCGAATGAAAAAAAAAACCATGCGGGACCAAATGTGACTATCAAACACTGTGTTAAATAACAACGAACGACGAACAAATCCGAGAAAAACGTAAAACAAAAACTAATAAAAAAACTAAAATTATTTAACCTTTGTGACACAAATTATAAAATCTAAAGACAAAAAGACAAAAAATATACTATTTCTCCGTATATTATTAAAATTAAAATTGAGAGATTTAATAATAATAATAATAATAATAATAATAATAATAATGATAAGGATAACAAAATATTTTTTATATATAATATTAAAATTGAAATTAAGAGATTTATAGATAATAATAACAATAATAATAATAATAATAATAATAATAATAATCTAAATATTAATAAAAGACTACAATTAATGCCACGTGGCAATTTCTCCTTCAACTTCACAATTATATTTTTATTTTTATTTAAAAATATTTTGTTATCCTTATTATTAACAAAATATTTTTAAATATTAATAAAAGACTACAATTAATGCCACGTGGCAATTTCTCCTTCAACTTCACAATTATATTTTATTTTTATTTAAAAATATTTTGTTATCCTTGTTATTAACAAAATATTTTTAAATAAAAATAAAAATATAATTGTGAAGTTGAAGGAGAAATTGCCACGTGGCATTAATTGTAGTCTTTTATTAATATTTAGATTTAGATTAGATTAGATGTGATATTCATCCAAAATCTATTTTGTTTCATATTCATCGGAACCTATTCTTCGACCCAAGTAACACTTTTAATCCTCCTTAACTCTAACGTTCTTAACATATGTATATGCTTACCTATATATAGTTTTCAAAAAAAATATATATATATAGCTTATGTGTTTGAATTCTTTTCGTGTTAAAGTTGTATATTAGGGTTTGTAATGATTTTTCAGCTTTGGTCTTAACTTCAAAATTAATTGTAATATTTGTTATAGATATTGTTTCAATTCTTTTGGTTATGCATGTTTGATATTGATCATCTCAAAATAGATGATGAATGATTTGAATTTTTATTGATAATTATGAGTTTAACTATTTGTATATCTATATGTCAAGAAGATCTCAATTATCTATGTGATTATTATAGGAATTATTAGTTCAAGAGAGGACACAAACATAATCCTTTGTGTTATAGATGAGTTGTAACAAAACCTGATCATGACAAGGTGTTGTTAATAAGCTAAAAGAGATGTATTCTTCTTTTCCTATTTGCTTGTGTCAGCTTTGGTACCTTGCGTGTAGCATTCATGGTTACGTTCTTTTAAATAACGTTGTTACCATTGGATTAAAAGAAAAAGGGAAACCTGCTTCAAGAGAAATTGCTTATGTTTTTGTATCTAATCATGTATCATATATTGATTCTTTTTTCTATGTATTAGAGTATATAGCTATGCAATTGAGTTGGTTATGTTAGTTGAGAGTTTGTTAGACTTGATGTGTGTTAGTTAGCTCTTTCCCTCTCCCATATCTTTATGTATATATACAACATATGCATTGTATCAGTTAGTTTTTCACACATTTACATTCTATGAGATGAGCAGTTGATTTGTGATTATCATGAATGTTTTCATGGTATCAGAGCTATTCAGATCACCGGTGACTTTTTCTGGTGAAGTTTCCGAACCTTTTCTTCTTTATGATCTATCTATTACGATTCCGGAAATATTTCTTCTTCTTTGATCTTCTTCCTCACCAATCGATCTCTTCTTCTCTAACATCTATGACTATCATATCTGGTTCGAACATAACAAATTTCATGGCTTTCAAGCTTGATTATGACATTTTTTTGAATTGGAAGCATCAATTGCTTACAATTCTACAGACACTTTGATTACTTCAATACCTGAATTCGGAAATCGATCCTCCACAGCTTGATTCTGAAGAACGAGATATGTGGAACATAATGACGATTATGTCTCAGATTTTATCACCGCACAATTGTCACTATCGTTGACTCACCTTGCAAGAGGTACATCATCTTCATCTGCTCTTTTGAAACGAATTGAGATTCAGTTTATCATCAGACCTTTGCAAAACAAAACTTCTTAAAGCAAGATAACAAATTTCTAAATCGGTTGAATGATGAAAAATCGATTGCTAATTTGAGTGATGCTGCGAAAGATTTGTCCGATTCGTTTGATGATTGCTAGAGTTGTGGATGATGAATAACGATGATTCTTGTCATCGAAATTTTTCAGGTCTAATTACGTATTAAGTATAAATGTAATACAAAACATTAGCCAATCAACCTATAATAACCACATAATACCTTATATTAGAGATTTAATAACGTATTAAAGCATAAACAATTACGTTCTTATTATTGAATGTGTAATCACTTAATAAGCATAATTGTAATAACATCAATTATAACAAATCATATCGAATGTGTAATCACATATTAAAGCATAAAGAACTAAGTTTTTATTATTGAATGTGTAATCATGTAATGGATTTATATTGAATGTGTAATCACGTAATGATATATGTTGAATGTGGAATCACGTAATGGTTTACATTGAATGTGTAATCACATATCCTGTTAATTTTTTTTAAGAAAACTATAGCAATAGTTTGCTCTAATTAAAGGGAATGAAATGTTCATTACTACGGTGTAATAGGGGAAGACTAGTTCAAGTGAGAAAAACCATTATACCATTCCCTTCTTTAATTGAGAAAGACACTTATAGAGCCATAATTCTCTCCTACACTTTGTATGAATTTCTCTCTTATACATAATCTCTTATCTTAGTCATTATTACAAAAATAGGCATCTTAAAAATAGAAAATATGTAATATGCAAATACACTTATAAGTTATAAGTGTATTTTCGTAATATACTTCCTATTATACATATTAATTTGAATTCTTCATGAATAGTAATTCAAATTAAATTTAATAATAAATCATTACAAATTCATCATAATTCCATCAATATGATATTTATAAAATTATTAATGTAATATGGTTTGTAAATATTTAGTTGTTCTATACACATTAAAAACAAACTCATATTTTCTTATGGTATGGGTTTTGATAATTATGATACAACTTCGTCAGCGATAATTAAACCGATATCTTTACCGATATCATGATGAACCGAACCAATATCATCCGAAAAACATCAGTACCGATGTTCGTTTTTATGATTTCAATCAATGTAAAAGACGTGTTGATTGTTATACCAAGTGCATGCTTCACATGTATCATATCGTATCTCTAGGGTAGCAAATTGAACCGATAACGATCGAAATCCCGTCGTGATAGCGCGAAAAAAGCCCCATTAACTTATATATATATATATGATTTTACAAATGACATGAAAAATCACATAAATTTTATATGTCGTTTTATTAAAAAAAAAATTATCGTTTTTTAACGTGGCATGATCAAGAAGCTCGATGTCACACCCCAACCGATGGCGGAAACATCGGGATGAGACGAACAAATTGCTCAAAACTTCATAACGCTTTGTGACAATATAGATTAAATTCAAATTTCATAAAATTGCTAAAAATGTCATACAAAATCAAATAAGACAACATTGTTTCAAAGATACATTGACAAAATAGATTTATCTAAATGTGTTTCTAAGTCCACCTAAATCTTGTTTCTTCACCTAGCATCATCTTGTCTATCGAACCTGCAACATGTATTAAAATAGATTTCAATGCAAAAGCAAAGGTGGGTATACAAGTTTGATACAAAGTATAACATAGAATAAAATTGTTTAACGTGCTCGTATCCAACATAAACAACAATATGCAAGTTACTAGTACGCTAAGATTGTGTAACAATATATTCAAACCCAAGTTTCCAATGCGTTAAAATAGCCTATCCCAAAGTATCGCGGGAGGTAACATGTTTAACTTAAAAATACCCCAAGTCTCGTGGGCCGTGCAATACTCCTATAGCGCTATAATTGTTAAGGTGGGCTAGCAAAGTTAATGAGCATGTATCAACACAAATATTTTACGTAGCATACGAGATTAACAAGCATCAAATTGTTCAAAGTTTCACTCCCAATAGTCTAGCGGGAGATTAACATCTTTCAATATGGATAGAGTGTGATTCAAATAGTTTCAAGTGTTTTCGTGTTTTACATAGAATACATGTTGCACCCAAAAGTGTTAAAAAGTAAAATGGGTTCGAGTATACTCACAAAATTGCATGTGCTTTCGATTTATCCAACGTGACGAGGTTGTTGAGACTAGGAAATTTAATGTGTTCGATTTGGAGTTTAAGAGGATGTTTATGTTTAGGGTTTACGGATTTAAAGTTTTAAGACATGAAAATAGACATACGAAAATAATCATCCATCAAATATGATGTTTATATGATATACTTACTAACTTGACAATGTCCACTTGTTCATCATCAAGAATTCGGTTTGTTTGAATGTTATATAGGTATTACATAGAGTATACTATATTATATATGTCAAGCATGAGGTAGAAGATTAAAGTCTTTATTTAGGCACCTCTAAGTATCATGGAATTCATACATGAGGTAGGAAGAACAAAGCTTCCATTTAGGTACCTCTATTGTTCACCACTACACTTGTTGTTATGAACAACAAGAAGGGTCATGAACTTACAAGAATAATAAAATACAACAACTAATCTATGAGAAAACATCAAGAAGTGAGTGGATTTTTATGAAAGATAGCCCAAGCCAGTCAACAATCACACATTCATCAAGCTTCAAGCTTGAACACTTCTTGTGGGTAAAACCCTAACTAAAACAGAAAGTTTGTGAGGTTTTAACCTCTAATTAAACATTTCTCAGCTTTGTTTTTAAGCCCAACTAACCATTCTATTGATTATGAGCATTAGGACATAGGTTTGAGATGAGATTAACTCAAGTTTACTAAGTTTAACAAAGTTTAAATGAAAAACAGAAAAATCAGTCAACTTTGGAGTCTTTTTTGTGACGTTCCGGGGCCTGTTTTTCCATGGAAAACCAATGGAAACATAGCTAAGGTCAAACCAAAGAAGTGGGAAAAAGAATAGAGTGAATCGGATAAGAAATGAGTGAGTTATGCTCACTTTTGTAAGGGAGGATGAATCTGCTCGAACTTGTGTTTTGCAGCTGATTTGGGGCTGATTTGGGAGAGTTTTTGATGATTAGAAAAGTGTTAAAAGCTTGGAGAATGATGGGTTTTTATAGGGAAGAGTTTGGTTAGTTGCTAGGTGAGTAATTAACGTTAAAACTAAGTTTGAACTCAAGAAAACTCACAAAATCGCGCTCAAAACGCGCTGAAAAGGGTTTCGGTCGCTGATCAGGCCCTTTTAACGAGTGTATTAAATATATATGGGCTGGATTTTGTTCAATGAGGAGTTGCAGCCCAGTTGGTGTGCGTATGTGTTTGTGAGACTGCAGACCCGGGTTCCATTCCTGTGGACTGCATCTTTTTATTTCTTTTTTTTATTTGTTATTGCAGCCCTAAACTTTCAGCAATTGTATAAACAGCCCCTGGGCTTTAATTTAGTAACTTGTGTTACTATTTAGAGGAACTAACTTACAATTTAATCTAACTACGTTATATAGTTTTTAAGAGAATGACCTAACTTTATAATACAAACTAACTAGGTTAGTTTACTAACTTTAATATCTAACGAGACTAACTAGATATTATAAAAATTAAACTTTTTAAATAGTAAAATTAATTTATTTAATTAATTATATAAAATAGGATAGGTAAATAACCATATTTATAAACGAATAAAATCTTTAAACGATTATACATTTCACGAAGCTTTCGAATCTCATTATTTTAAGAGTTTTAACTAGTTTAACGAGCATCGAGTTCCATTGCGTAATAACAAGCCAAGAGTCTTGGATAATATATCGATTGCAACGAAAGACGACATATGAGAGTATAAAGTTTCCAAAAATAGGATTTTAACCAAGGGTTTCCAAATATAGAAAATATGAAAACGCAGGGCGTTACAATCTCCCATCCTTTAGGAAATTTCGTCCCGAAATTTATTAAAGAGGAAGACTTGAAGAGTTTTAGCAAAAAGGTGATTATTCAAAACTGAGACTTGAAAATTTCGAAACGTAAAAAGTAAGGAATTTCGAAGAACGATAAGATACATTTGTAAAGGAGTTCGTTCGTCTAAATTGATTTGAGGTACCAAACATAATTGAAAACGTATAGGTATGTATATGGGTAAGGTGAGTTTAAACGAGTTTGAATAACTACATTTGGAGGTGTTTCAAAATGTATCCTATTTACGAATGAGGTCTTTGTATTAAAACGGTTTGTGGGGTAGTTTGCGTAAGAAGTTTTTAAGGACAGTATAAAATTGCACATTTGTAAAAGTTGTTTATTGAGAGGAACGAGAAGGTTTGGTAAATAAAGTGATAACGGTCTACTAAGTATGTTTACACAAGAATAAAGATGGTTTTAAAGGTAAAGAGATAAGTTAGGATTCGAATGTTTAAACCGATGTGATTGTGAACGAGGTTCGTATAAGAGAAAGGAATAATGGAGAATAATGAGAGTATGGGAGTGAACGAGTGACTCTTAATGAATGCAAGTATAAAGATGGCATAAGTATTAGATAGACGAAAGTAGCGTGCTAACAATGAAGTCGCGTCGTGGATAATCGGATAAAATGTGTTTGTGAGTTGTTTAAAGTTGAATTAGGTCCAAAGGTTTGCAAAGCACTGAATTACTCATGTCACGTCCTACAAAAGTTTAGTAATATGGTGGAAACACTTATATATAGGATGTACCAGCGGCGTATCCACCATGTTTTGACCATGTTACATCTGTTTCGTCATTCGGTTCAATGTTACATTCCGTGTTTTACCATACGTAGTAGTACACTCTATGGTTCTCATACGCCTATCATCATAATCCGGTGTGCACCCATGATTATATTGATCGTTGCATGATCCGCATAGCTTGTACTAGTTGCGTATGAATTAAGGTATACATAAATTTTGAAAATAAGATCGCGTGTGTATAGAAATGTAGCATATAAGAATGTTTGAGCTCCAAATAGTATATGGCCACCGTAAACAAATCCCTTGGGTTTCGCTCGCGTATAGGTGAGAAAGTATAAATTTTGAGTATGAGTAGAAGTATGAGCATAGTATAAGTTTTAAATATGAATGCACATGAGAGCATAACACAAATGTATGAATAAGAGTATACGTAAGGAAAATGAGTATAAATGTGAGTACAAATTTTGAGCATAAACGAATGAACGTGAGTATAAACATAAATCGTATAAACGAGAGTATATATATGAGTACGAGTATAACATAAATTGTATAAATGTGAGTACAAATATGAGTATAAAATGTATTGTGACGAGTACGAGTATAAATAAGTTTAGCCATTAAACGTACGAGTATGAGCATGGATATATAAGTGTAAAACATGAATGTTTAAGTATGAGTAAAATGTTTAAGTATGTATGTGGGTGTATGATCGATGTCGTAAGGTCGGTCAAAAATATAAGTTAAAAGTGTCATATTCACCTTTTACTAGTAAAGGGCAAGTAGGGTGTCGAATCCACGGGGAATCAGTGGAAAGTGTAAAAGTTCGTTGCTTTAATTATCGTCTATGTCTAAACTAATTGCTTTTTGCAGTTTGAGAATGATCGTGAAAACAAATATAAATTAAAGTTGTAAACGATTATGAGAAAAAGGACCAATCTCCGGGTTTTCAGGTTATGCAGAAAATCAGGTTACCTAGTTACTACCAGTTGGAAATCACATAGAGATGATTTGAAAACTTGTTTTGATAAATAATTAACGGACAATATATTTGATTGCAATGATCCACGATTGAAACCGAAGGATTGATGCAAATGAATAGTAATCCAATTAATTACCAATTTTAGATTTCATAAACATTAACCGTTTCAATGATTAAAGGTTTAAAACAATGACATCCTAGAATTTAATCCCGGTTGTTGATAAACAAACCAAATAATTGATGAACTGAAACGATTACAATAATCAAATATTGTTTAATCGAACAAGAACAATAAAAACGACTAACCGAATGATTAATCAGTTTTCAATCCAAAAAATTGTAAACATACGCAAACCCGATGTTCAAACATAAACCCTATTCCCGGAGACGGTCACGGGAGAACTAGCCGCTCATGATGCTCCTCCGATCCTCGATAACTTTAAAGAGAGATGAAACCATCAGTGATTCGGCGGTTTGTGGAAGGATCTTCCTGTTCGAGGTGATGATTGAGAGCCCCCAATATAATTCAATAATGTTGCCTGCCAAATCGTGATGGATAAATGATGATGTTGTGTGAGGGTTTGAGAGCCCACCCCAACAACACGTGCAGCCCATGTGTTCATGTGCAACCCAACCGTAAGCCCAAACATGAGTCCGTAAACCTCAACTTTATACTTCTGTTCTTTTTTCATGTGCACCTCCACACGAAACCGTAGGTTACGGTATCATATCCGTAACCTACAAGGCCAACATGCAGCTCTCCTTTTAATGATGATGGATTTGACTTTGTTGTTCACCCCTCACGTGAATATCTATGCCAATAACTCCAAAAGTATACTAATTCACTTCCCAAAATGATGATAATGATGTTGTTCCTCACAACACATATCCTCTGCGCATGTGTGTGTATTTGTGAATTAATATGGATGATTTGATCTTTTAGAAACAAACCTCCAAGGAAGTGCACGTGATTTACAAGAATCATATATTGTGCTCCTAATTCTCCCCACCACATGTCAATGCATGCATGCTCTCCTTTTCTTTTCAATGAATGACCCAATCGCCTCTAGACTTTAATATTTCATGTTTCTTATGTCTCTAAGTTATATCTCGGCCTGAATCAAGTCCCAGTTAGTACCATATGCCTTGATAATCAACCGTGGTAATTCCGTTCATCACCAAGCGTTCCAAACTTCACCAATTTACGCGATTAACCTGTAACACCGCAAAAACCCGTAGATATCACATTCGCAACGCATAACCGTTTAAAACACAATAAGACACGTAATTTAAACACTTTAACACTCAGGTTTCACTCTCTCCATCAGTGTAAACACGAATATGATATTTAGTGTAAACGTAAATGGATAAACGTGAGTGTCAGTATAATTGTATTAATATGAATATAAACTTGGATATAAGTATAATGTAAATGTAAAATTCGTGAGCATGAGTATATAATGTAAAATGTATGAATATGGATATGGAAATAAACATCAATGTGTAAGTATAAATATAAGTGTAGACATAAGATGTATAGATACGAATACGAATATGAATATGAGTGTAATAAATTAAGGATTTTGTATATGGCATTAATCGAAATATACGAATTTAAGTATGTAAAAGATCAAGAAATTTTGAGTATAAAAAGAAAACAAAAAAATGGGTAGTATATGTGAATTTGTTGTGAGATATAAGCTAAAACACATAAGATGACCATGGTATGCATGTATAGTTGTTTGAGCAAAACGTGAAGTTTAATTAAATCAAAATAGATTGAGTTGACATGAAATATAGAATATAGTTTGTGGATGTAAAGAGAGTATAAAACATCTATTGATTATGTGAATTGTACTTTGTAAAAGAATGGAAATGCTACTATGGTTTTAAAAGAATTGATATAGTTGAAAATTTGTTGGTTCCTACGAAATTTCCTTGCCCACGTGTTTTAAACTCAATTAACGTATTGAATAATGGTTGAAAAGGTTCTAGAAATAACTAAGATTACCTTGTTTTAAATAACTATTCATTAACGAAGAAATTCGGAGTTTAGATGTTCTTGTGAAAATGTTGCTCCTTAGAAAAGAAATTTGGTATGATCTTAGTGACCGTGAAAGGTGTTCTTAATAAAATATTTTGTTGATTTTGAAAAAAAGTTTTGGTAAACGATCGAATAATATTCGTAATATTTTGTAAGAAAAATTGGTTTGATTCTCGATTGAAAAATAACGATCGTTAGTATAATGATGCGAGATGATTGTGTTTTAGTAATTACGTGGAATACGAAATTTGGTGGGCAATGGATCTATTGGGCCGACTAAGTTGATAAGTAGCATTTTGTGAAATTTTGAAAATCAAGAAATGGGCGTTTACGGTAATATTAAGAATTTCGTGGATGTGAGAGAATGTGAAAATAGGTTGTAGGATAAGAAGTAGTTTTAAATAGGCAATGGAAGTTGAAATGAATAAGAATTTGACTAATATTAATCAATTTGGGTATAAACGTGATAGTGTGTACATAATAAAGTCTATTAAAAGTAAGTCTTGGTAACGATCACCTAAGTAAGGGAATCACCCCTAACTCGTTGGTGAGGTCATTGTATGATGAGAAAAGAAACGGAGTTAGTCGTCAAAGTAAGGAAATCATTCATATCTTGATGATATGTCTCCATTTATTGTTACAAGTGATATAAATAAAATTATGTGAAATCTTGTATGCGAAAAATGTATAAATGCATGAGAAAGTATTAGTACGATATATGCGCAGAAATGAAATCTCAAAAGTAAAATAAAACGTAAATTCAATTAAAACTTGGATGGTTCCAAAACGGAACGTTGACTAACCAAAGTGGTCGAAAGGTCTTTTGAATTCGAGAAGCATGCTTTGTCCTAATAGGTGGTATACTCTCACCGACACGTCGGTTAACGATATTCACCCTTCCGGTTATTACATGTCCCAATTCAATCGAAAATTCGAGACTTTTGCGGGATTTATAAAAAAATCAAGGACTGGGACTAGTCGACAAGATGCGGGTTTTACCCCTAACTTGACGATTTCGTGTCCTAAGTGTGGTTGGTACTCGTCGGGTCCAAATTTAATTTCGACACGTTGACGAGGGTCCACTAGAATTTGAAATTGAAATTCTTCATCAAGGTGAGGACTTCACTCTTAATTTGATGACGAATCTCGTGTAAAACGAATAGGTAGATTGAGAGTCGTTCAACAAATTGTGGGTTTCACGCCTATTTTGGTGAAGTTGTCTCGTTTGTATAATACGAGTGTTTGCAGATTTAGAATAGTCGAGTAAAATGTATGAGGAAAA
Source organism: Helianthus tuberosus (assembly GCA_030545235.1). NCBI lineage: Eukaryota > Viridiplantae > Streptophyta > Magnoliopsida > Asterales > Asteraceae > Helianthus > Helianthus tuberosus. The sequence continues at coordinate 146,788,266 of CM060445.1, read as the reverse complement.
GCGTATGTTGAAGATTAAATAAACAAGTATAAACTTGACGAGAATGGAATGAAATATTACAACAAATATTAACACATAATAAAACAAGTATTAACACATAGGAATAGCATGTCAAGTATGGTACACAAGGATAAAACGACATATATGTTTAAAATGCTTAAAGAGAATAAATAAGAAACACATAAAGCGGCATGCATGTAGTTTCAAGCAAAACATAGAATAAGGCTCTAAAACTATAGATTAGGTAAAAGCATTCCTACTATTTCTAATTCCCTATAGTGATGGCTCTGATACCAATCTGTCACACCCCAACCGATGGCAGAAACATTGGGATGAGACGAACAAATTGCTCAAAACTTCATAACGCTTTGTGACAATATAGATTAAATTCAAATTTCATAAAATTGCTAAAAATGTCATACAAAATCAAATATGACAACATTGTTTCAAAGATACATTAACAAAATAGATTTATCTAAATGTGTTTCTAAGACCACCTAAATTTTGTTTCTTCACCTAGCATCATCTTGTCTATCGAATCTGCAACATGTATTAAAATAGAGCTCAATGCAAAAGCAAAGACGAGTATACAAGTTTGATACATAGTATAACATAGAATAAAATTGTTTAACGTGCTTGTATCCAACATGATAACAATATGCAAGTTACTAGTACGCTGAGATTGTGTAACAATATATTCAAACCCAAGTTTCCAATGCGTTAAAATAGCCTATCCCAAAGTATCACGGGAGGTAACATGTTTAACTTAACAATACCCCAAGTCTCGTGGGCGGTGCATTACTCCAATAGCGCTATAATTGTTAAGGTGGGCTAGCAAAGTTAATGAGCATATATCAACACAAATAGTTTACGTAGCATACGAGATTAAGAAGCATCAAATTGTTCGAAGTTTCACTCCCAATAGTCTAGCGGGAGATAAACATGTTTCAATATGGATAGAGTGTGATTCAAATAGTTTCAAGTGTTTTCGTGTTTTACATAGAATACATGTTGCACCCAAAAGTGTTTAAAAGTAAAATGGGTTCGAGTATACTCACAAAATTGCATGTGCTTTCCGATTTATCCAACGTGACGAGGTTGTTGAGACTGGGAAGTTTAATGTGTTCGATTTGGAGTTTAAGAGGATGTTTACGTTTAGGGTTTACGGATTTAAAGTTTAAAGACATGAAAATAGACATACGAAAATAATCATCCATCACATATGATGTTTATATGATATACTTACTAACTTAACAATGTCCACTTGTTCATCATCAAGAGTTTGGTTTGTTTGAATGTTATACAGGTATTACATAGAGTATACTATATTATATATGTCAAGCATGAGGTAGAAGATTAAAGTGTTTATTTAGGCACCTCTAAGTATCATGGAATTCATACATGAGGTAGGAAGAACAAAGCTTCCATTTAGGTACCTCTATTGTTCACCACTACACTTGTTGTTATGAACAACAAGGAGGGTCATGAACTTACAAGAATAATAAAATACAACAACTAATCTATGAGAAAACATCAAGAAGTGAGTGGATTTTTATGAAAGATAGCCCAAGCTAGTCTAACAATCACACATTCATCAAGCTTCAAGCTTGAACACATCTTGTGGGTAAAACCCTAACTAAAACAGAAAGTTTGTGAGGTTTTAACCTCTGATTAAACATTTCTCAGCCTTGTTTTTAAGCCCAACTAACCATTCGATTGATTATGAGCATTAGGACATAGGTTTGAGATGAGATTAACTCAAGTTTACTAAGTTTAACAAAGTTTTAGATGAAAATAGAAAAATCAGTCAACTTTGGAGCCTTTTTTTGTGATGTTCCAGGGCATGGTTTTCCATGGAAAACCAATGGAAATGTAGCTAAGGTCAAACCAAAGAAGTAGGAAAAAGAATCGAGTGAATCGGATAAGAAATGAGTGAGTTATACTCACTTTTGTAAGGGAGGATGAATCTGCTCGAACTTTTGTTTTGCAGCTGATTTGGGAGAGTTTTTGATGATTAGAAAAGTGTTAAAAGCTTGGAGAATGATGGGTTTTTATAGGGAAGAGTTTGGTTAGTTGTTAGGTGGGTAATTAATGTTAAAACCAAGTTTGAACTCAAGAAAACTCACAAAATCGCGCTCAAAATGCGCTGAAAAGGGTTCTGGTCGCTTATCAGACCCTTTTAACGAGTGTGTTAAATATATATGGGCTGGATTTTGTTCAATGAGGAGTTGCAGTCCAGTTGGTGTGCGCATGTCATTGTGAGACTGCAGACCCGGGTTCGATTCCTGTGGTCTGCATGATTTTATTTCTTTTTTTATTTGTTATTGCAGCCCTAAACTTTCAGCAATTGCATAAACAGCCCCTGAGCTCTAAATTAGTAACTTATGTTACTATTTAAAGGAACTAACTTACAATTTAATCTAACTAAGTTATATAGTTTTTAAGAGAATGAACAAACTTTATAATACAGACTAACTAGGTTAGTTTACTAACTTTAATATCTAACGAGACTAACTAGATATTATAAAAATTAAACTTTTTAAATAGTAAAATTAATCTATTTAATTAATTAAATTAAATAAAATAGGATAGGTAAATAACCATATTTATAAACGAATAAAATCTTTAAACGATTATACATTTCACGAAGCTTCCGAATCTCATTATTTTAAGAGTTTTAACTAGTTTAACGAGCATCGAGTTCCATTGCGTAATAACAAGCCAAGAGTCTTGGATAACATATCGATTGCAACGAAAGACGACATATGAGAGTACAAAGTTTCCAAAAATAAGGTTTTAAGCAAGGGTTTCCAAATATAGAAAATATGAAAACGCAGGGCGTTACTCTCGAATATTGTCGCATGTGGTGATCTTCCAAATAATTATATTTTTTTGTAATTATATTAGTTTTATCAAGCTCTAAATGATAAATAGTGATTAAACTTTCTAAGTACTTATTTTTTTAACTTGATTATGACTTGCGCTCATTAACTTTAAAAAAAAGTAACTTCGAAGTTATGTTTATTATTTTCAACATTGTAGTATAATTAATTTTACTGAGAATAGAATCGTTCGGCTATCATACAAAACCCAACTGAAACCGACAATATATTTGATTTTTTAGTAACTTGCATTCTATTTTTATTTTCTTTCAACATTGTGATATAAATTTTATTGAAAATTAATACGATGACGATCTCAATCGATCGACACCATTGGAACAACATTGGTGTTGGTACCTATGTTTGTTTTATCATTTTCGATCGATGTAAAACAGGCGTTAGTTTCTTTATAAAGTGCATGTATCGTACCGGTATTGTAACGAACCAAAGTCGATATCAATTGAATGGCAACGGTAACGTATTGTCGCAACGCGACGGGCATACACCCTAGTTCAAATAACTCAAATAATAATAAATCAAATTTACTTATATAAAATCATAATATTATTTATATGGATTAGGATCAAATACCAAGGGTAAAATAAATAATAATTGTAAGAAGGATTCTAGTTCATTGATCTTAGATTTTGAGGGTTGAGATTAATTTTAGAAAAAAGAAAATAATGAAAGGACGTAAAGAGAATCATACATTTATTGACTTTCTCTCTCCACATGAAAAAACACATGTCAATCCCCCCCCCCCCTTCTAATCAATTTAAAACGTCCATAGTTTTTTCATACGACATTTTTTTAAAAAAAATCACAATAATAACGAGCGTTATTTTATCTTTGATATAAGTATAATATTGTTATATAAAAATTAAAATAATTTTTTTTTTCATTTTTACTAGGTTTTCTTTGCATTGTGTTAAAGGTTCTTGTCATTGTGTCTTTCAGCTGGGTTTTGGTCATTACGTTTTTACTAGGGTTTCTATACATTGTGTTATTATTAAAACTTATAACACAATGTTAATTTGGAATCTGTCTATTGCGTTTTTATCAAACCTATAACACAATGTATGACACAATAAAAATGGTGTTATATTTTGGTTTTCAATACATTGCGTTATTGGTTCTTATTATTGTGTTTTTCAACTGGGTGGGTTTTCTGTGCATTGAGTTATAGGTTTTGATAATTGTGTATAGTCTGATATCCATTGTGTTTTAATCTATTGTTGACGTGTCGGACTGTGTACGAATTTTTAATGTATTTTTAGTACCTTTTTACCATTGAATCAAGATTTAAATTTATAAAACACGATATAAAACTCTCACTCTCTACAACACGCTAGGGCAAGTGCACCAATCGTTGGCGTAGTATAGTGATGGTAAGATACCGAGGTCGTCCAAGAACACAAAGGCTTTTAATACCGGAATATCGTCGACGTCTAATCTAACCAAATATGGAGAAAATTTTTGTTTTTGTTTATAAATAAATAAAAATGAAGAAATAAAATAAATAAAACAGATAGACAAGATAAAATTACTTGGATCCGACTCATCATTTATGTATCCTTTGATGATTTCCTCGCTTTGAGTTTTTTAAGAGATTATCTTAGTTATTGTGGCATGTCACTCTTTTGGAGGCAACGCTACCCTCAGCCATATTGGTCCGAGTCAGCAAGGATAGAGTCCCACAAAGTTGGATTATTGAAAGATAATTAAGTAAGCAATTAATGGAAAAAGTGGCATGTCCCCCTCTTGGAGGCAACGCTACCCTCAGCCATATTGGTCTGAGTCAGCGGGGATACAATCCCGCAAGGCCGGTCTAAAGTTTTAATAGTAGTTAATTTATAAGGGATTACAAACCGTTCTTACTTCCCCCGATTTGATGCTATCTGCCTCAAGGGAAGTCCTACTAAGCTTGAATCAGGTCATCGCAGGATCTATACACTGAACGAGGCAAGAACTTTACCTAACCACCCTTCTAACCCCCTTTCGAGCAGTTAACGCACTTTATATAGACCGTAAAGAGACGAATGAGTGAATCAACAAAACATGAAGAAATGATTAAGTGAAGTTCACCTTCAATATAAAAAACTATTTATTAAAATCAGTAATACAAACCCAAATAAAATGTTACCAAAGCTAGGAAATAAAAAGTAATACATAAATGATTTTGTCTTTAGCAAGTGATGTAAGAGATTAGCCAAGCATGGCCTTTGTTTAACAAAAACTCCTACTATCGATCTTGGATCCCGAGACTCACACACACTCTAAAAGGATGGATGATGGATGAAAGTGGTGGATGATGGTGGTATTGTGGTGGTGGAGTGGTGGCAAGTGTGAGAGAAGTGGTTTACCAAGGGATGGTTTGCAAATGAGCCAAACACCTTCTTTTATAGCTGAAAATAGTAGCTTCACACGGCCCCGTGTCCTTCCCTTTTCTGTCTTCATTTAATGCGGGTGTCAGTTCTTCTGGACACACAGCCCCGTGTGTCAACGACACGGCCCCGTGTCTTCGGTACTTGTTGTACGAACCCAGATTTGCGAATCTGAGAGTTGACCACCGCCCGTGCTTAGGGGAAACGGCCCCGTGTCCCTTGTCGTTTTATGTTTGTCTTGATTCTCTGAGAATCTTGAGTAGAGGCACGGCCCATGCCCGGTTGGCAAGGCTCCGTGCTTGGGTTCTGGTCATGTTATTTTGTCTTTGGGGTGAAGCTTGGAGGGTCGGTATAGTTTTCTTCATATTTATGTTGGTTTTCGCCGTTAATTTGTTCCTTTTATCCGTTTAAGCTATTTTAATCCTGAAATCAAAAGTAAACAAAGAAACATATTTTTTTCCCAACATTAGTACTAAAAATTGTTGTTTTTATACCTCATTTGATATGATTTATATGTTGTATTTTATGCAAATCAATTGTCCATTGTGTTGTGTTTTAATATGTTGTTCAATGTGTTATAGTTTGTTATTCATTGTGTTTTTTGTATGTTTTCCATTGTATTTTTAGTCTGCTGTCTATTGTTTTTTGGTCTACTATCCATTGTGTCTTTTATCTGTTGTCATCAATTGTGTTTTTTATCTGCTATTATTAATTATGTTTTTAGTCTGTTTTCCATTGTGTTTTTAGTTCTATACTCATTGTGTTTTAGGTTATATCCATTGTGTTTTAGTATGTTGTTCATAGTGTGTTTTTTAGCTGTTGTTATCGATTGTGTTTTTGGTCTACTTTGCATTGTGTTTTTTTTTTTTGTACTCGTGTTTTACATTATGTCCATTGTGTAATACACAACCGAGTTTTCAATTTTTTTAAAGTATAACAATAATGTACTCAGATTAAAGATAAAAAAACGCTCAATTTTATGGTATAATTTTTTAAAAAACAAATAACGTATAACGTTTAAAAAAATTGGGGTAAGGGGAATAACATGTGACTTGTATGTGCATGTTTCTAGGCATGTGACTTGCGTGTGTTTTTCTCTTGGACAAAATTACTCTTCCTACTTAATCATTCATTCGACACTTATCACTTGATGGTTTTTTACCTTTCTTATTTTTTAAACCCTTCTGTACTATAACCAGTGGCAGACTCACATAGAGTGGGTCGGGGTCCCCGGACCCTAATGTTTTTAAAAAAGTTTACAGATTATGTATATTAAATTGTAAAAGGAACACATAAATACAATTAGGTGGACACCATAGAATGAAAAGGAAAACTGGTGTAGTGGTAAATCACCACAATACGAGGACATGGGTTCAATCCTTGTATAGCCTGTTTTTCCTGTTTCTTTTAAATCTACTTCAAACATCTATTTGACCCGACCTAAACGAGGACCGTCCTGAAAATTTTAACGTTTTGTTATGAAAATTTTGAATACAAAAAAAAATGGACCCATATGAAAAAAATCATGGATGTGCCACGCTTCTTTTCACGTATCACTTTAGGTAATTCATTTATTTATTTCAAAAATTTTACAATAAAATTTAAGATAATAAATTAATAACCCCATGATAAACATGATTCCTCCGTGGAAGCTTAGCTGTTACCGAAGACGGTTTTAGGGTTTAGTCCACCAATAAAACCTCCGGTGTTGTCTACATTCATCATGTAATAATTATCATACTCACATGGATTTAATCCTTTCATGTAAAAGCATTAAATATGATTTTCTTACTTACATTTGTTTTTATGTGATTAATATGTATATATATATATATATGTATATACAAAGTTAATAATATTTCTCACAAATTTAAACACCTCTAGAGTTCTCACAATTTTCCTTATTGTTCTTGTGTAAGTTCTTAGATCATCAACATTTTTCTCAGGTTAGAATTTTACTCTTTTTGAGAAATCTTTAGTTGGGTTTTAAAAGCTTACTCAAATTATGATTTAATTATATATACAGTTTTGAATTTATATATTTTGATTTATATGTCGATGAAGGATCTATAGTTATCACCTTCACTACCATTTTTAAGTTATTTGTGGACAAAATATATTCACGATTTTTAGTTTTATGTCTAAACTTTATTTACATAAAATCTTGAAGCATTTAAAAAACAAACCGATTTTGAATTGGGTAAATTTGCATTTTCAAACATCTGAATAAGCTTTGATAGTTTGATGAGCACCATTGATCTCAGGTTGGCTTCACCTATATATCTTACTCATAATTTCTGATAAATTTTTAAATTACTCATGAATTTATCATGAAAAAATATCTTGAATTTTGTTGTTTTCTTGTCTTTTATTATCTGTATGCATGCAAAATTTTTAAATATAATTCTCAAAAAAAAAAAAAAAAAATCCCAGAAATTTATGTGATTTGAATGAAATGCTTTTATATTTGGTAATTTATAACATGTAATTAGTTCACCATGTATAGAGTTGTTCACGAGTTGAGCCAAATCAAGCAAACATCTGCTTGAACTCAGCATGAATTGAAACCAAATAACTCTGCTCGGTTTGAATTTATGGAAACAAGCAGAAAAACTTGCTCAAACTCGTTTAGTTAAATTACAACCGAGTAGATCGTTTTGCTGAGTTTCAATTTTCAAATTAAAATTTAATACAAAGATGTCAAAACTAAATTTTTTTTTTTTTTTTTTTTTTTTTAATCAACAGTCTACTTTTTTATATAAATAAAACCAGAAAACTTGTTAAGTTACATCAAAACAGAAGGTAGACGGGCAACAAGCTGCGCTGCCAACCCTTTCTGAATTGCAAACCCCAACCTCCCAAACACAAACCCCTGCCCCCTTGGGGTCGAACAATTGCTGTGGATAACCCGTTGAACCCTCGTCAAGAAGTTGATGGCTTCTGGCGCTAGGGAGCCAAAAGTATCAAAGGCAAAAGGGATAAAGACATGTTGGTTCTCTGCGCAAGCTTTAGCGTGCTTATCCACTTTCTTTGATTCTGCCTTTCTTGCTGCTAGTCCAGCTACAAACCCGTTTTCCCTTAAACCAACCAAAGGGGAAACCCCCGTGAGGTCCACACAAGCATGTTTCCCCCCAGCCCAGCCAAAGACGAGCAGATCCGCTGGTCGTAGAGTAGATCTCCCTTCCATAGGGTCCGTGAGGAAATTCACAGGGGCCTCTTTCTTAGCAGAAATCCCAGCTCTTCTTAAGATGTCTCCCAAAACATCCCGCACCCAGTCATGCCGATATTTAAACCCAGGGAGCTCTTTACAGTGAACTGCGTGCTCCCCATATTTATCCATACAAGCTTTACGACATATCGGGCATTTTTCATCTTCTGGGTAAATAGGGATCATTAGCCGGTATTTGAGAATGGTTCTATATTCTACTGCCGACATGCATTGTCCTAACCCCTCAATCGGGATAACGGTCAAAAATTCCTGAGCATGGGGACCCTTCAGACACTCAAACACCGCCTTCTGGCGGGATGTCAAATCAAAAGCTTCTCCCAGGCTTTGAGCGATTTTGCTAAACAGTGCATTCGCCAAAGTTTTTTGTGGCTTCGAGGGGGCGGTGTCCTTGTTAGAGAAACCGCCAATATCCAAGTCTGGGAGAGAGACATTTAAACGTTCGAGCGCTTGTTGATAGTCTGGGTCCAGCCCGACGACCCCACCGTTTCGAAGGATATGATCCTGTAGTTCCCAAGACTGAGCTCTAGACGCCACAAAGGCATAAGCCCCAACATCTCGGGCTGAGAAGAGGCCCAACCCACCTAGACGCATTGGCAAACTAAATGTAATCATCGTCAATTGTCATTCACTCAAAATAGGTAATAAGTTCAACAATTACAAATATAAAATTGTTTCATTAATTAAAATAAAAACATCTTAAAGTTTAAGCAGCCTATCGGCGTCTTCAATCCGTGTGTGCTAATTTCTTCTTATTTTTATGAATCTTTAAATTCGAAACTTGTGAATTTAAGATAAAAACAAAACTCTTGAATTTATAATTTTTTGGCTCGTATGCAAGTATATGTTTCTTAATTATTTGTCACTTAATATTACTCTTGTTTTTTGTCTTTTATATTCAGTATGCAACAATTGCAAATAAAATTTTCAAAAAAGAATAAGAAAGACAGAGTTTTATTCCTAAATATTCATGTGATTTGAATAAAATTGTTAAACACTTGATAATTTGTTACATGTAATCAATTCACTGTGTGTTAATTTCTTCTTGGTGTGTGTTCATTTTTTGATGATTTTTTAGATTCAAAACTCTTGACTTTTATAATTTTCTGGTTCGAATGCAAGTCTATGTTTCTTTTTTTTTAATGACCAAAAGTCTACTTTCTTAATTATTCGCCAGTTAATGTTTCTCTTGTTTCTTGTCTTTTTACTTTCTTTATACAACAACTATAAATAAAATTTTCAAAAAAAAAAAGAATTTTAACCCTAAAAAATTCATGTGATTTGAATAAAATGGTTTAACATTTGGTAATTCATTACACGTAATTAACTCATTGTGTGTGTTAATTTCTTCTTGGTGTGTGGTCATTTTTGGTGAATTTTGGATTAAGACTCACGAATTCAACATATAAAAAAATGAATTTTATAATTTTCTGGTTTATAAGCATATGTATGTTTTTTTATTATTCGCTTATTAATGTTTCTCTTATTTCTTGTCTTTTATTATCCGACATGTAGCAATTGTAAATACCCCCCCCCCCCCCCCCCAAAAAAAAATACGCCCAAAAATTCATATGAATTAAATGTAATGGTTTAATACTTGTTAAGTTGTTAATTTATAACCCGTAATTAATTCATTGTGTGTGTTTTCTTCTTGGTGTGTTATTTTATATTAATTTCATTATCATTTTATGTCACACTGTATTAAACCTTAACCAAAAATTCTATGATTATTGACCAGACCTGGTGAGGTCAACATGAACCCTCATGAGCCACCATATGTGAATAATAGAAGAACCACCTACATATTCTACAAGACTCGAATGTGCCAGAGGTTTGCAGAAGGAGACTGTCCTAATGGTGACAGCTGCACTTTCGCGCACGGCCCGAAAGATTTACGCGAGCCGCCACCAAACTGGCAAGAACTTGCTAATGATAACAGAAGTCCAGGGATTTGGAAAGATGATGAGAAAATCATTAAAAAAATGAGGATTTGTAGAAACTTCTATAATAGGGAAATATGCCCTTATGGAGAAAAATGTACTTTTCTGCATGAAAGTCCTGATAAGTTTAAGTTTCAACCAACCAATGACAATGGAGAGAGTTCTGGGATCAAGGTTGAGACTGTGGTTGACCATGGTCAACGTCAAACTATTGTAGGTCAAGATTCTGTAAAGACTCATGGGCTTGCAGGTATACATCATTTCACTTGTGTAATTCATGATATTTTTTTTTGGAATTTTTTTCATGGATTTCACAAGGAAAAAATCTTTGCAAGACCAAAAACTATGTTATTTTGAATTCAATTCGGTTTTCAGTAAAATTTATATTGAAACTTAGACGAAAATATGTTACATATCTGTGTATTTAGATTGTTCAAAAATATTAGATACTACATGTTATTAGAAAATGTTAAATGAAAACTGAAAGAAAAATATAAAAAAAAATGTTGGAGATGTCTGTCTTTTCTGTGGGCAACAACCCCATATGTAAAATGTTTCAAGAGTAAACCTCATGTAAATACACTCTTTTAGCGTGCACATATTTCTAAAAAAATCAGTTTATTTATGCTAGTGAAAATTTTATTTTGAGTCTACTCTTTGCCTAAAGGAATGCATTTATTCGATAAGTGATCGTTCTTTATACATCTTATTAACATGGTCTGTTTTTTTTTTCATCAGAGCTTCCTACATAGGGGTGCTCTGATGAATTTTATAGTTTTCTTGTCTTTTATTATCTGTATGCACCCCTATGTAGGAAGCTCGACTGCAGCCAACGCGGTTCCTGGTCCCATCACCACTGAACCACCGGCTACTAGTTCAGCCTCTGTTGTTCCTGTCACACCACCGCATCTAGGAAGGGGGTTCTTGAAACTAGCAGGTAAGAAGTTGGTTGGCATCTATGCAGACTGGATTGATGAAGAAGAAGAAGATAACTTGGATTAACAAGGAACCTGAAAACCTTTGTTACCAAGAAAACTGAGTGATATCTTTAGTATTTGGTGTTTCCTTAAGATTTTATGTGGCTTTTACTTTTTTTAGACCATTCTTCCCAAAATGGGTGAAACTCATATGCATGTATCTTGCAATTGTTGTCGCCTTAGACATTCTCATTTGGGGGATAGAATCTTTTTAAAATTATGTCGTGAAAGTTTACTTTGGATTTGGTCGTTTAAATGGTTTTTGCATGAATGAACGAGTTTTATTATATGTATGTAGTAAAATCTGTGGTTAGGTTTGTGTAACTGGTCAAAATAGATTCAGGTTAAAATGTTACTATTGATTTGGGTCAAAGCATGTTCATCCACTATATTTGTTTTTACGCTGACATTGTCAGCAGGGGTACATGTTAATCAAACATAAGGTACGCGTTGATGGTGACAGTGGCGGACCCAGGAATTTTTCCATGGGGGTGCGGAAGATTTTTAAAAAATTTAGGCCCCTAGGTACATAAGTAAAAAAATCGGTTGTATCGGGTCGGGTCGGGTCATGTAAGTCAAAAGAACATCAAACTAAATTTATATATTTGGCAAACACGTCAAACTTTGTACAAACATAATTAAAACGTCGCCCTACGGGTTTTCATTTTTTGAAATCTATCCAAAACATCATTTTTTGGAAGATGTATCCACTTTCCGCTTGAGAAATCGCGCCATAACGTCTCTACTCATGGTTCCTATCACAATCATATTGATCCATCATCGGTCATCCATGAACATAAATTCATCGTTCCAAAAATCATCTAAAAATCACCCCTAAAAATCATCTAAATAACATAATCATCAAGCCCTAGAATTGTTTAATCACCCCTAAAAATCATCTAAATAACATAATCATCAAAAAAATAATCTAAGGCAGTAAATCATCACTTAAAATCATCAAAAAAACCATCATAAAAACCATCTATGGCAGTAAATCATCAAGTAAAATAAAAAAAAAAAACCAAAAAACTAACCTTGATGAAGATAAGAAGTTGTCGCTGCTGTTTTGCTGCTGCCTGGCCGGATTCCGGTCAGTTTCTGGCCGGAATTTTGAGTCAAACTGGCTGCTGTTGCTGGCTTGCTGAATGCTTGATGAAGTCGCTGGTTGCACTGGGCAGTCGTATTAGAAAAGAAACAGAAGGGCGGGAGTATTATTGAAGGGGTTTTTGGGCTATGTTAATGTTTATTGTTGGGGGGTATTGGGCTAATTCTTAATGTTTATTTTTGGGCTAAAACTTTGGTTTGGGTTTAACTGTTTAACTAGTATAAGTAATGGATATAGGTAGTTTTTTTTTATAAAAAATCAGAGTTTAGTAAAAAATTTATAATATAAATCCATAATATTTTTTACCCAACCCAAGGGGTGCGGATGAAAAATTCCAAGGGGTGCGACCGAAAAAATCCATGGGGTGCGGACGAAAAATTCCACGGGGTGCGAACGGGATTTTCTTCGGAAAATTACATAAAAAAAATTTTTTCCCGGGGGTGCGCCCGCCCACCTTGGCTTGGTGGTGGGTCCGCCCCTGGATGGTGACTGATAGGCGGTGGTATGTGTCGATGGCGAGGCGGTGGAGCTGGCAACGATGGCAGAGGCGATAGTGGTGGTGGCAATGAGTGTGGTGTAGGTGGTGATATTGACAATGACTGGTAGCTGGTGTCGATGTAGGTGGTGGCGATGAAGATGGTAAAGAAGGCAGTGGCGACAGATGATAGTGCCAACGACGACTGATATGTGGTAAAGTAAGTATACACATATGTCGTCTTAGACATTCTCATTTTGGGAAGAGAACTTTTCCAAAATTATGTCGTCAAAATTTTTAATTTGGATTTGGTTCTTTGGATGGTATATGCATGAAGGAGTTTTATTATGCGTATGAGTGGCCGGTAACTAGTCAAAATGGGCTCGCGTTAAAATAGTCATCTTTAATGTACATGATAAATCGCTTCCTTCACCCACTATATTTGTTTTTTATAGTAACGGTGACGGGGAGCCGAATAGTGGGATAGGTTGTGGTGTCAAGAAGGCGAAGCTGGTGACGTTTGGTGGCAGAGAGGATGGAGGTTGGGATAACGACTATAATGAATGATGATGGTGGTGTCAACAACGACAACTACTGGTGATGTCTGTGGTGATAGAGGTGACAGAAAAGACTACTAACTAAGATGTGAAATGTGGTAGTACCAACAACGATCAATATGTGATGGTAACTTTTTATTCAGACATGTTTTATTTTTCTTGAACGCAAAACGATTCAGTTAAGTAAAACAATTATGTTGAGGATCAAACTATCCTAAATTAGTAAATTTAATTGTTTCTCTTTTTTTTTTCAAGATCATGTAAAACTAAACAATGATCAAACTTTACAAAAAAAATTCATGATCATGTAAAACTGAAACAATGATCAAACTTCACAAAACCTTCTTTTCTTTACACTCTTTTCAAATAATAATTTCTCTATATTATAGCCATAAAAAAAAAAAAAAAAAAAAAAAAACCCTTACTATGTCCACGTGTGACACTACATTCTGTGATTATACTCTCATTGAAGATTTTTCTTGCAAAGAAAGCTAGCAAATGGGAACAATCAGAGACTCATGCCCACTCTTGTATCCAAATCAATTTCATATCTAAAACCCCTAATTTCAAGAACCCCTAATTACTACTTCTCCACCACAATGTCCATAACCCTCAAATCTCCAGTCTTTGCAGGCAACCCAATAAGATCCAAAACCCCCAAATCATCCGACCCGTTTTCACCCACTTCAGCCTTTCAAACCCTGAAGCTTCTCCTTTCGGGTCAGACCCATTTCCAAGATCCATCTCCCCCTAAGTTCAAGGTGCTACCTTTCATAAAGGGTAGACCTTTAGCAGGGTCAACTGGTGATTTGGTCAAGAAATGGCATCTGGGGTGGTTGAGTTTTGGGGATTTTAAGGATGTTTTGGAGGGTAGTGAGGTGAAGTTGACTCATGATTTGTTGGTGTATTTGGGTTGCAAGAGTAAGGAAGAAGAAGAAGAAGAAGATAGTGTTGTTTATTGGGCAATTGATGTTTCTGAAGGGGTGAGTTTGGTTGAGAAATTGGGGAGTAAAGAGTTTTGTTTTGTGGAGTTGAGGACTTTGATGGTGGCTACTGATTGGGCAGATGAATCTGCTATGAGTGATCTTGCTATTGCTGGTCATGTAAGGGATTTTTTTTTTTTTTTTTTTTTTTTTTTGATGAATTTTTTGATTATTGAACCTATAATTTGTTATTTGTGCATTCAAGAAATCTTGAAAATTACAAATATGGGTTGTGGGCTAAGGGGGTGTTTGGCCTAGCTTTTATTTTTTGGCTTATGCTTGTATTTTAAAGCAGCTTATAGCTTATTTTCTATCATTTGATAAGCTCTTTTTAAGTGTTTGGATTAGCTTATATTCTACAAGTTGATAAGCTTTTTTAAGTGTTTATGTTAGCTTTTTTTATTTAGCTTATGTTAGTAAAATGACCAAAAGGGGCATGGTTACATATTATCACATAACTTATATTTTATATGTATCTACTTTGTTTTTATGAGTTATACCATCATTTTTGGATAAATTTATATCGAGGATGACGTAAAACTTCTACAAAAATGCATGAATATTCAATAAACATTTATCTTGGTTTGGTTAGGTATCCTGCAATCATATCTCTAACTGCACTCATGTATAAATCATCTATTCTACGTTGTGTACTTGTGTCTTCATTTATTTCATTAATGTCACTAGATCCTCGACTATCAATACCACTATTTGGAGTGTAAGATTCTTGTTGCGCCTTGTTAAATCCTTCATCACATGTATCTTTTTTTCTAATATAATTATGAATTGCCATAGATGCTAGCACGATCTTCACTTGTGTCTCGTAGGTGTAATTGACATGCATATGTTGTAATATCTCCCATTATGAATTGCCATAGATGCTAGCACGTTCTTTCACGAGAATGATTTCTTGGAGAAGTTGGCTTCTTTTAGTTTGTGGTACATGATCATGATGTTATTTGAGTGAATGGATTCAAGTGATTTAACTGAAAGATATTGGCTATGAATGATTGGTGCCACATAAAACTTTATGTTATAATTTTTTGGGACGTTGATGTAGGCCAGAGCGTTATTGGAATGGCATAACACGTCTCGGTTTTGTGGATCTTGCGGTGAAATGTTGGTTCCTGCTGAAGCTGGGAGAAAAAAACAATGCATAAAAGATTCTTGCAAGAAGAGGGTATACCCTCGAGTTGATCCGGTATGCTAATTGAGCTTTCAACCATCTTCTTTCGCTATCTACTTTTGGGTTAGTGTTTATTATATAGTTATTGTCCATTTGTTGACCATTTTGTTCCTGCAACAGGTTGTAATTATGTTGGTTATTGATAAAGAAAATGATCGTGCACTGCTTAGTAAACAATCAAGATTTGTGCCTAGAATGTGGAGTTGCCTTGCCGGATTTCTAGAAGTATGGTTTAAGTTTATTAATTACTTGCTAGCTTTACTATAGTAGGAAAAGAAGATGTTCTAAATTCTTTATGTTACAAGTTTAGAAACCACTTTTAGAATACTGTTTTTTTTGTACTCGATATTATTGATCGCATTGCCATCTTTTTTCCTCAAAAATAGAACCAATCTGTTATCAGATTAGTCTGTTTGGCGTCAAAAGTCAAAGTTCATTCATTCTTATAGCCAGGTGAAAGCTTGGAAGAGGCTGTGAGGAGAGAAACATGGGAGGAAACCGGCATCGAAGTTGGTGAAGTAGTCTACCATAGTTCTCAACCATGGCCCGGTGAGCCCTAAATTCCCTTTTACGTATATATTTTTTTCTGATTTATAATAAGGTTATCATATACCCTGAATTCCCTTTTGGTGTATATTTTTTTCCATCATATAATAAATATATCAAATATTTATGACTTAACGGTCATAATCGGTAAATACAACTTATGTTTGTTTAATTCATTTGCAGTTGGACCTAGTAGCATGCCATGTCAATTAATGATCGGGTTTTTTGCGTACGCGACATCACTTGAAATAAATGTGGACAAGAGTGAATTAGAAGGTAACCTTTGATCTACAATCTCTAATGCTCTGTCAAAATGCATGTTTCTATTGTGATCATAATCCATGGAAGATATGCCAAATCCCAAAAATACCCTTTCTGAATATTTTCAATTTATAAAGATGCCAAGTGGCACAGTAGAGAAGACGTGAAGAACGCGTTGACATTTTCCGAATATGAAAAAGCACAGAAAACGTCAGCATACAAAGTGGATCAAATGTGTAAAGGGGTCGAAAAAGGTCAAAACCTTGCTTCGGATTTTAGCGTTGAAAGTGGAGAACTCGCACCGATGTTTGTCCCTGGACCTTTTGCAATCGCCCATCATCTAGTCTCGTCGTGGGTTCATCAGGTCAGCTCAAATGACATTCAAACACAAAAAAAAGGTGTTCATTCGAGGTTGTAGAGATCAAAGAATCATTTGGTTTTTCTTGATTCTTTCCAGGTTTGATCTTGAGATCCTTCCAAGGTGATGCTGCTTAGGTGTTTGTTGATGATTGTTTGAGCATTCAAAAGAGCGCGTTACATTGAGTTGCAACCTGCGCATTTTATCATTGAATAGAGTCTTCTGTGATTCCCATTTATGTTAAAAGAGTTTGATCTTGGAACAGTCTTATATGTTGATAAATAGATTACAGAATTGTGCCTTTATATGTTGTTGATAAATAGATTAAAGAATTGTGCCTTGTTTCCATGTTGAATTTATACTTGCATACTATAAAATCTTGAATAATCTTCCTTTATGTGAAAAAAAAACCCTTTTCTTCCTTTGCGACACGTGGCGGCTCCGGGCTGCTACTGGGGCCTATTTGTCGCGCCCCGCGTAGCCAGAAGACATAGTCTTCGCGGCCCGCGAGCGCCTATATTTTCTTGTTTTTATTTAATTTTTATTAAATTAAAGGTATTTAGGGCCATTTTTCGTATATAGGTTGTATTTTAGGACATACAAGGACATTCTAAATATATTAGGGGTGTCGGAAATAATTTTGGAGGGTTGTTATACCAAAGTAAGCCGACCAAACCCAAAGGTCCTGTGAGGCAACCGCCTGAAGAATAACAGTAGGTCCCTTTTGGTCACCCCGTGTGTGTTGATCTCGCCATGCGGTCGGGCAGTTATCCCAATGTCAATGCATGCAATCCAAGCTCCCGATCATACTAGGCAAACCATGTTTAGCCGAATGTACCTCGTAAATCTTTTGAAGGTCGTCCCATGTGGGCGTTCTAAGATAACACGCACCATACAAATCTATAATACCTTTATAAAAACATACGTATACAAACATAAGCTTAAAAAAATACCTGTAATGTTTAATGTAAAGTATAGGAATGTACCCCGACAAAAATGCTCCAAGGTGTCTCGCGTTGTTTTCTCGGCCAATTTTAAATACTCATCGTTGATGTCGGTCGTGTTTCCGTAAGCAAGGACTTGTAGCGCCGACGTACACTTTTGAATACCTGTAAATCCATGTGTCCCTTTCGCATCCGCTTTTTGTTTAAAATAATCGTTATTGGTTTCCAAGTCGTCGACGATGCATAGAAACAAACGCTTACTTATTCGGAAACGACGCCTAAAAACTTCTGGGTTCGAAAATATTGGCGCCTCATCAAAATAATCTTTCATCAACCGATCGTGTGCCGCGCGTCGGTCTCGTTCAATATAATCTCTTGTTTTAATTTCACGTTCGGGCCGGCGACAATGCTTCACATATCTCACCGCTAGTTGACAAGCACTCGTAACCGCCTCTTGCTCGACCTCCTCATCGGTGGATTCACCGCCATCCGCAAAAAACTCTCTATAGTAAGACCATCCGCAGTGGGCTATATTTGGGCGTTTTCTCCCCCCAATAACGCCCAATCACGCCCGGCAACCACTACACATGGGCGTTATTTAGCGTTTTTTGGCAACAAATTTCCCTTGGCGTGTTTTAAATCACGCCATCAACATTTGTGTTTGGCCAATAGCATTTAATATTCCCTTTTTTAATCCAATAGGTTTTTTTGTTGATTTTTTTTATTTTTATTTAATTATTTACACCTTTTAACATAATGTCCACATCCTCACTACACCCATTTTAGAAAAACGCCCAATAATGCCCCTTGCTGACTGTACTGCCACATGGCGGAAAACGCCCTAGGGTAATAATTCACTACACATGGTCTAATAATTCACGATGGACGAGAAGATAGGGGGAATCCTGTTTTTTTTTTTTTTTATAAAAATGGTTGAATATTTTGGATTGTAGAGGTTTGTGTGTAAAATGGTAGTATTGTATGAGAGTTGGTTTTTATTTTTGTAGAAGTGTGTATATATATATATATATATATATATATATATATATATATATATATATATATATATATATATATATATATATATATATATGGGTGAGAGGTTAAAAAAAAAATATAGCCGTTTCACATATAACCGTTGCAACTCGTTCCCATTGGTCCATCATTTGTCCGTTCAGCGTGTTTCAAAAAACGCAAAACCAAATTCAGGCCCAAACACGCCTGAAAACGCCGAAGGGGGTGGGATGCGGACGGAATCTGGCGTTTTTGAGGGTTAATTTTGAAAAAAAAAACGCCCACTACGGATGTTCTAATAACTAATATAAGTTAGTGTACATGCTCTTTATAAATATAGGGTATAACTACCCACTAATGACTAATGCATGAAATAAAAATATAATAAGTGCTGAAGTATGAGAAAAGCTGACCGTATCAAAAGATTTGAAATATATATGTTTTTTTTGAACGTTCAACAAAATCATCGAATAAACATTACGGGGTGTCCTCAATCCAGTAAATGCATTCTCTCCTCTGTAACAGTCAGAGTTGGATGCATACCCGAGCCACCAAGCCACCGGTTCCTGGGAAAACACCCCGCCCGAAGGCCATTGCGGTAAAGCCCGGTTCGGCTCGGTTTCGAATTGACGACCTCCAGAGATGCCTAGTTCTAAACTTCATTGTCACCACCAATGTCCTTTAGTGAGAGTTGAACTTGGGACCACAAGAAGAGAAATCAAGTGACTAACCACTAGACATACTTGTTGGGACTGGAATATATGTTTTTAATTTGAGAATTTACAACATAATGATATATAGGGTGGAGTTACAATAGGAAGTTTATTTGGCTAGGGAGGCTAGGAAGTGATCTTGACCATCCATTTAGTTAATCAAGGGCTAAGATTAAATGATGGAAATTGAAGGGAAGAAAAGAGGCGCGTGAGTTTGTTTAGGGGCATTCTAGTCAATCCAAGCCAATAGTTTCTCCCTCCTCCAATTCCCCCCATTTTTTAAACGTTAATAACTCTTTCATACGACATTATTTTTTTTATAAAAATTGCACAAAAAAGCGAGCGTTTTTTTTTATCTTTAAAACGAGTATACTATTGCTATATTTTCAAAAAAAAAAAGTTAAAACCCAGTTGCGTAAAACGCAATAGAAAAACCCCCAGTTACGTAAAACGCAATGAAAACAAAACCTAAAAAATGTCATTTTTCTAAAACGCAATGCACCAAAAACACTAAGAAATGACTTATTTGTAAAACGCAATGGCCAGAAAACACAAAGAAATGTCTTATTTCTAAAACGCAATAGCCTAAAAACTCAAAAGAAAATATACTTTCTAAAACGCAATGGACTAAAAACACATAAAAATGTGTTTTACCTAAAACGCAATGCACAAAAAACACATAAAAAAGTGTTTTACCTAAAACGCAATGCACCAAAAACACAAAAAAATGTCTTATTTGTAAAACGCAATGGCCAGAAAACACTTAAAATGTCTGTTTTCTAAAACGCAATGGACTGAAAACACTTAAAAAATGTTTTACCTAAAACGCAATGCACCAAAAAACACAAAGAAATGTCTTATTTGTAAAACGCAATGGCCAAAAACCACTTAAAATGACTCATTCTAAAACGCAATGGACTGAAAACACCTAAAAATGTGTTTTACCTAAAACGCAATGACTAAAAACACTTCAAAAATGTGTTTTACCTATAACGCAATGACTAAAAACACTTAAAAATGTGTTTTTTTCTAAAACGCAATAGCCAGAAAACACATAAAACTCTCTTATTTCTAAAACGCAATTGACACATAAAACTGTCTGGGAACTGTCTGTGACTGTGAACTGTCTTAATTGTCTACGAATTACTGTCTTCGAAATGAGCCAATTTCTGGAAAATTAATTTTTCTGATGCATTTTTATTAATTTTTCGAAATGAGCTCAACCCCAGCCAAGGGCTCTGGCCCTTGGACCCCGCCAGGGGCTGCCGCCCCTGGGACCCCGCTACCAGGGGCGCTGCCCCCGGACCCCCGCCATGATCGTAAAACGCAATTACTAAATCAAAAACCCAGATCGTAAAAATGAAATTAAAAAATTTCTTACATGGATCGAAGTGATTTCCTCAACAATTGACGATTTTTGAATGATTGAAACGCTTATCAGTGCTCGAATCGAACGAATCGAGTGATTATTTTCAAAATCACCGGAAAAAACGAGATTTTTTATGAAATTAAACTGGGTTTTCTTCAAAAAAGCTGAAGAACACGTTGATCGGGTGTTTGAATCATTGATTGGTGATGAAAATCGCACTATATTGTAGTGATTATTGAGATAGAAAGTGAAGAAATGGTTGAAGATGGTGGGTTTTGAAAATGGTGGGTTTTGAAGTTACTGGGTTTTGAAAAGGAAGAAGAAATGGTTGGATTGACTAAAATACCTTTTTTCTTTATTTTAAATGTTGTCACATGTCATAATCCTATTGATTCCTACACTTCCTAGCCAAAATAAACTTCCTATTTGATCTTTTCCATGATATATAATGAAAAACTAATTTGCTATTATAATAACTATACCAATAAACAACGGATTATAACGTCATATTCTCAATGCAATTATGCGTAACTTTTTTACGTAACATAAATTAGTTTGTACATAACAAATATGCCATGATGTGTTTATACCATATATATGGATTAAAGAGTAAATTACTTTTTGAGTTCATGTGTTTTAGTGGTTTTTACCACTTGAGTCCAAAATCAAAATATTTAACGTCCTGAGTCCCTATAGTCACTTTTTGAGTCTCCCAAATTTTTCGCTCAATAGTGTTATATATGTAGTTTTCGTATAGAAATTTTTTGGTATATACGTTTTCGACCCCCGGGTTCTATAGAAATTTTTGGGTATATACGTTTTCGACCACCAGTCTTCATTGGCAAACTTCTCCACTGGGGTTACCGAAGGGGTTGCCTAACCCACCCCGCACAACCTTAGTGTAGTAGAATGTAACTTTGTATTGGAATGAATGAGATGATAATATATTCATTCTGATGAAAGATATGACCAATATATATACTTCAATCCAAAGCAAGTAGAGAATAGAGGAATCATAAAAAACTGTAACCGAATACCTAAAATAGGATTTTAATTAGAGTAAATTACAATTTTGGCCCATGTGGTTATATTACTTTTACCCTTTTAGCCAAAAAGAATCTTTTAACATCTGAGACCCAAACGTCTTTTTTTCTAATCCTTTTGGCCCCCAACGTCTTTTTTTTCTAACCTTTTTGACCCCTAAAAGTAAATGGATGTGGTTACTGGTTAGTGTTAGGGGCCAAAAGTGTTAGAAAAAAAGACGTTGGGGCTCAGATGTTACAAGATTATTTTTGGGCTAAAAGGGTAAAAGTGATATAGCCATAGGGGCCAAACTCGTAATTTACTCTTTTAATTATTTATTCACATATATATAATGGAATTTTGTTCTATACTCGTTAACGTACACACTCTCTAATCTTGTTTATAAATCTACACCTTTGTTTTTTCATGAGACGAACCCACAAGCTTATAGGATTAGACACATTTCTATCACATTGTGATATATACCACTAGACTACAAGTCTTTCGGTAATAAAATGGAATGTTCTCGTGTAATAAAAAATATATGGAAATCCAATAATATTCATGTATCTCCAATAAACTCTCCTCGTATTAGTATCTACAGCTAATCTTTTCTTGCAAAGTTGTTTTGATGATAGACCAATTCATATGAAAAAGTGTGAATTAAGTAAGACTAGATACTATTCATACTATTCTATATGCTTCCTCCACCTCAAAGCATTTAAATTTTTGAGTTAAATGTGATTTTAGTTTTTGTGGTTTGGGTCATTTTGTTAGTTTAGTCCAAAGGTTTGAAACGTTGTCATTTTAGTCCAAATAGTTTCAAGAGTTGTCATTTTAGTCCACTAGGTTAACTTCATCCCTTTATTCTGTTAACTAGAAGGCATTTCGGTCATTTTATATGTAATTCTGTTAACTAGAAGGACAATTCGACCATATAAAATGATCGGATCACCCTTATAGCTAACAAAAAAAATGGACGGAGTTAACCCAGTGGACTAAAATGGCAACGCTTGAAACTATTTGGACTAAAATGACAACGTTTCAAACCTTTGTACTAAACTGGCAAAACGACCGAAACCACAGGGACTAAAATCGCATTTAACTCTAATTTTTTTCATGTAGACAAGACGTATGACCAATAATGCAAAAATCAAGATCTATGTTTATTTTTTTTTTATGTTTATTGTTTGATTACTACTTTTTTACCGTTTTTTCAAAACTTGTTACTAGAATACCATTAATGAACAAACAAGTTATTCTTTTTTTTGGCTTAGCCCAGCGGATAACCCCCCAAAGAATACCTCCGCCACCCGAGTTCGAGCCCCGGGCCCCCCGAAGGTCCAGCCCTCACCAATGGCGATGGTTAGATCTCGAATCGGTGACGCACCCGGGCAGGAAACCCCAAGTCAAGCCCCTGGAAGAAGCCGGGCAGGTTGATTGTCTCTAACGAGAATCGAACCCGTGACCTGAGTAAAACCTTCCCACCTCCTCCCAAACCAATTGGTCTGGGAATCATTGGCCACAAACAAGTTATTCAATGATATAGACTTGTATATATACTCCTTTTCAAGTTTCAAGTGAAAGATGCTAAGAAATCTCTAAGAATCTAACATCAATCAAAATATTGTCACAATCCTTGTCAAGAAGTGATGGTTATACTATTAGAACTTATTATTGAGCACCTTTTCTTATCCTTTACATTTGTGTGTCAACTTTTAATAAGGCACATAATGTATGTTAGTTTAGTGTCTATGTTATCAATAAGATGA
Organism: Helianthus tuberosus; assembly: GCA_030545235.1. Taxonomy (NCBI): domain Eukaryota; kingdom Viridiplantae; phylum Streptophyta; class Magnoliopsida; order Asterales; family Asteraceae; genus Helianthus; species Helianthus tuberosus. The sequence goes on along the minus strand of CM060445.1, from coordinate 146,764,551 downwards.
AAACTATGACGGGTTAGCGGCATTTGAATTGACGTTCTGAATTGAAGAATTTGAACACAATTCATATATTTTATCAAAAGACACACGAACACACTTAAAGTCAGTATGGCGAACATAACTCATGTAATTTATATATCTAGAATTGTTAGATGATGACAATCATAACATGTAGCGTATAACGAGTTGATGTTGATGGGTTGTAAACAATCCGTAAACAGATTAATCATGTTGATGGGTTATAATAAATGGAATAAACATGTTGTAAACGGTTTAGCGATTGACGTCGCATATTAAAAAAATTTAACTTTTTATTCTAATTGTAATAAGTTGTCATGTTTAATTAAACATATAAACTTGAACAAAATCAACTTAATTAAATGAGTTAAACATATCAACTCTAATATAAATAAAAACGAGCCAAACATATATAACAATCAAAATATTAATTTATGTATTAGGTTCCCATCAAAATTGACACCCATAATCTATAAACACAGACCTACCTTCCAATAGATTTAAATTCAGTTCGTTAAACTAGTTGTTTATTTTATGTAAACTTGTTTTTTGTACGACAAAAATTTCAAAGCTTCATTCATGTGTTTTTATTTTTAACAAGAAAATGATTAACAAATATTTGATTAAACTGAAGTTCAGCTGTATACTACAAAAACATTACTTCTCATGCCTTTCCTCTCAAAACATCAAATCTGTGTTTTTTTTTAATTTTGTTTTGTATTGTCTGATAGAGATAAATTACTATTCTTATTAACACTATGGTTATTGTTATTACACACACACATATATATATGGTTAGAATCGCGTGAGAAACACTAAGTTAATTGAGAAACTTGAGAAACATTCTGGGCCACACATTTTTCCTAAGTTTTTCATAACATACATATTTATATATATATATATAGTTTAAAATTGACTATATGTTGGTTCAGTTCTGTTTATACATGAAGGAAAACATTAAATCATACCTGTTACAGCAGATAGTGCAGTGGAGAATCCAGTAATAGAGTTCGACATGCTTGTCATCTTGATCTGGTTCCTTCTTAGGGTGCTGACTGATGATGTGGACTTAGAAAACCGAAAAGGGTATCGGTTAGGAGAGGAGGTCGAAATTATGATGTTATTGACTAATGGGATGTGTAACTGAGTAACCCTTTAACCTCCACATAATTCTCCTAATATAAGCTCCCAGGAGGAAACCTAATTAGTTAATAAGGGTAATATGGTCCATCAACAATTACCAACTAATTATTTAATAGGTTATTATATATTTTGATCTATATAATGTAAATGATTATAATGGCTATAGATTAAATATTGTTACATAATATATTTAATCTTACATTCCCCACTTAGCCGAGTAATCATTTACTATGAGTATTAGATAAGCCTGATCAGGAGTTAACACTCATTTTAGCCTTAAACAAGCACTATAGCAGAGAAATACAGCCGTTGAATCATTATGCGACTCAGGACCCCCATTAATCATACTATAGCCTTAATTTAAAACCTAGTCGTTATGATCAAAATACGCATAAGCCCTTTGTTTGATTTGTAACTTTATTTGTCTATATGCCATTATACCGGTTGAACATATTCTAAGAGACATACAAAATCAAACTGAGGAAATTTCATTAACATAAAACATAAGCTAGTACAATATGCTTAAATAAGGTCTTTACTAAATCCCATATTCCGAACATGTTCTTCATAAACCTTAGGAGGGAGACCTTTAGTCATCGGATCCGCAAGCATATCCTTAGTACTAATATACTCGATACAAAGATTATTTTCCTCAACTCGTTCTCGTACGAACAAATATTTTGTATCAAGATATAAACCAGCTCCAGTCGAACTGTTACTGTTCGAGAAACTAACGGCAGCTGAATTATCACAATAAAGCTTCAATGGTCTAGAAATGGAATTAACGATTTTGAGTCCAGTGATCAGATTTCTAAGCAACATTCCATGACAGGTTGCGTTATAAACAGCAATGTACTCTGCCATCATTGTGGAAGTTGTGGTCAACTGTTGTTTATGACTCTTTCATGAGATAGGGCCGCCTGCAAACATAAAGATATAGCCCGAAGTGGATTTCTTGTCATCTTTGCATTTTGCAAAGTCAGAATCAGAATAGCCCACCACTTCTAAATGATCACTTCTTCTATAAGTCAGTTTATAGTCTTTCGTCCCTTGCAGATATCGAAGTACCTTCTTAGCTGCTTTCCAGTGATCTAGGCCAGGATTAGTCTGATAACGGCCTAGCATTCCAGCAATATAAGCGATATCTGGGCGAGTACAGACTTGAGCATACATCAAGCTCCCGACTACTGACGCGTAAGGTATCTGGCTCATTTGCTCCTTCTCAACCTCTGTTGTCGGACACTGGAATGAACCGAAAACATCTCCTTTAACTACTGGAGCGACGGAGGGTTTGCACTGTTGCATGTTATAACGTGTAAGGACACGATCTATGTAAGCCCTTTGGGACAATCCTAAGATCCCTTTGTGTCTATCTCGGTGAATTTCGATGCCAATGACGTAAGAAGCATCTCCAAGATCCTTCATGTCGAAGTTATGCGAGAGTAACCGCTTCGACTCATGCAACATGTCTAAACTATTACTTGCCAATAGAATATCATCTACGTAAAGGACAAGTATAGTAAAGTTGCTCCCACTCATCTTGAGGTAGGTGCATTGATCCACTTGATTCTTCATAAAACCTTGCTTCTTCATGACTTCATTAAACTTGAGGTACCACTGACGTGATGCTTGTTTTAACCCGTAAATGGATTTCTTCAACTTACAGACTAGATGCTCCTCACCTTCAGGTTTAAAGCCTTCAGGTTGCTTCATGTAAACATCTTCGTCCAAATCTCCGTTAAGGAAAGCGGTTTTAACGTCCATCTGATGCAGCTCTAAATCGAAATGAGCTACTAGGGCCATGACGATCCTTAATGAATCTTTACGAGAGACAGGGGAAAACGTCTCTTGATAATCAATTCCCTCTTTCTGAGTGTAGCCCTTTGCAACCAATCTCGCTTTGTAGCGTTCAACGTTCCCATTCGGATCCAGTTTTGTTTTGAACACCCATTTACATCCTACGGGTTTGGCTCCGTTGGGTAATTCTACCAAATCCCAAACGTCATTTTTTTTCATGGATTCAAGCTCTTCAATCATTGCTTTATTCCATTCAGAAGACTGATCACTGCTAATGGCTTCATTGTAAGAGATAGGATCATTGAGCTTTCCGGGGTCCATTTCAGTCAGGTAGGTAACATAATCATCCCAATTAGTAGGCCTTCTTTGCCTAGATGACCTCCTGAGTGGATTATCAGGTTCAGCGTTGTCTTGGTTTTGAGCGTTTGATGTGCCTTCGTCATGAGGTATAATGGGTTCTGATTGTAGAGGTGAATTTGGAGGTGGTGCAGTAGCTTCAGGTACAGTAGTTGCATTGGGTACAAGAGGAGTAATCGGAGTAATGGTAAGCGACGAGTCTCCCCCCCCCCCCGCGTCTTGTACTTCTTGCAATTCTTCGTAAGGGTTGGTACTGCTCCCACTGACCTTGAAATCCTCCAGGAACGCGGCACGCTTGGTTTCAACAATACGGGTGACATGGGAAGGACAATAGAAACGATAACCCTTAGAGTTCTCAGGATACCCGATAAAGAAACAGGTAACTGTTTTAGGGTCAAGTTTCCTTAGGAAAGGATTGTAAAGCTTCGCTTCAGCAATGCAGCCCCATACTTTCATATATTTAAAACTCGGTTTCCTTCCTGTCCAAAGTTCATAAGGAGTTTTAGGGACAGACTTAGAAGGAACTCTATTGAGTATATGAACAGCTGCTTTTAACGCTTCAGTCCAGAGGAATAATGGTAAATTAGTGTTGGCTAACATACTGCGCACCATGTTCATAAGGGTACGGTTTCTTCTTTCAGCGACACCGTTCTGCTGAGGTGTACCAGGCATGGTGTATTGGTTCACAATCCCCTGGCCCTTACAAAACTCATAAAATGGACCAGGGGCTTGACCCACATCAGTATGTCTTCCATAATATTCACCGCCTCTATCTGATCTCACAACTTTAATCTGACGATCTAATTGCTTTTCAACTTCAGCCTTATAATCTTTAAAAGTTGTTAGAGATTCAGATTTCTCCTTAATAAGATACAAGTACATGTAACGAGAATAATCATCAATAAAAGTGATAAATGAAGTATGTCCTATTATGCCACCGATTTGGTAGGGACCACTAATGTCAGTGTGAATGAGTTCTAATAAATTAGAGCTCCTAGTGGCACCTTTCTTATTCGCTAATGTCATTTTACCTTTAAGACATTTGACACATGTTCCAAAATCAGAGAAATCGAGAGGAGGTAAGACTTCATCCTTTACAAGATGATTTAATCGTTCTTTTGAAATGTGGCCTAAACGCTGATGCCACAACATGGATGAAGTTTCTAAGTCTCGTTTCTCTTCCATCTTTGTGAGTGATTCATTAATGTTATATGACAACAAAGATTTGGAAAAGTTATATTCTAGTTCTAATCTATAGAGACCACCATCCAGAATACCAGTACCATAAAGAACAGAATCATAAAGGATAGAGAGTTTGCGATGACCATGGGAAACAATAAAACCGTCCATGTCTAACTTTGGTCCTGATACAAGGTTCCGAGTTACCTCAGGAACATATAAGGTATCATAAAGTTTAATACATAAACCAGTTTTCATAACTAATTGTAATGTTCCAATGGCCTTCACTTCTAATTCTTGATCATCCCCAACCTTAAGCGTTCTTTGGTTTCTTTCCAGCTTCCGGATTGAAAGGAATCCCTGAGTTGAATTGGTAACATGAACCATAGAACCAGAATCAAACCACCAAGAATTAGCAGGAACACTTAAATTATAGGACTCAAGTATCATAAAATAATCGTTACCTTTCTTAGCCAGCCACTCCTTAAAATCAGGGCATTCCTTCTGCATATGTCCTGTCTTTTTACAGAATTTGCAGCGGATACTGCCTAAGGAGTTCTTAGAGCTGGAAGGTGCACTTGTATTAGGATTAGGATTAGGCCTTTGGACTTTTGAAGCATCCTTCCTCTGATAATTGTTCTTCCTCTTCTTAGAATTGGAGGTAGTGAAGTTTGCAACATCAGTATGGCGATCCATCCTCATACGCTCTTCCTCCTGTATGCACATGGCAACCAGTTCACTCATCGTCCATTTGTCCTTCTGAGTGTTGTAATTGATCTTGAATGCTTCAAAGGACGAAGGAAGCGAAGTAATGATGAAATGAACAAGGAAACCATCACTGATTTCCATTTCCAGCCCCTTCAACTTATTGGCCGTGTCATTCATCATCATGATGTGCTCGCGAATGCCGCTCCTCCCATCATACTTAGTTGTCACCAGCTTGAGAATAAGAGTACTTGCGTGTGCTTTAGACGTCCCTTTGAACTGCGCCTCCACAGAAGCCAAGTAGGTTTTAGCATCTTCAGAATCGGGAATAGCTCCCCTGATTGCATTGCTTATGGACTGCTTCATAAACATGAGAGACATGCGGTTACACCTAGTCCACTTTTCATGAGTTAACTGCTGAGCAGCAGTACTTTGTGGAGTAAGGTCCGCTGGCTTATCCTCTCTTAGAGCATAATCGAAATCCAGCAGCCCGAGAGTAAGCATGAGAGCATCCTTCCATGCAGCAAAGTTATCACCAGTCAAAGGTGGAATCCCGCAATTTGGTGCTGATAGTGGAAATAAGATGAGCAAGTTATGATACAAATGAAGAAGTCCTAATGTGATCTAAGGGCACGTTAAACTAAGGCAGTGTAACACCCGTCCTTGTAAACCAAGGTTTAACGTATATTTTGAAAGATAATCATGTAATTAATCACTATCATATACATGGACTGGTCCCGCTATTTTGAAAGATAATCATGTAATTTACGGTGGCACCTAAAATGGTTTACGGTGAAACACTCCTGATTTACGGTGGAAACAAATCAAAACAAGGACCACCGTAAATTACGGTGTCCACCGTAATTTACGGTGGACCTTGTACAAAAATGTATTTTTGATCAGTTTGGTTTTCTGGACTCGTTTAGATGCGTTTTAAATACCGTATGACTAAAGCATTTCATGTTTATGAAATGTAGGTACGTTCTGGGATGCCGGAAGACGATCAAGCTCAGCGAAGAACCGAACACGATAAAGACACACGCTTCCGCACTTTGACACATTGTAAATTTTAAACAACGAATTCAACCACGTTATGTAGAATAACTTATGAATTGCAAAAGTAATTTAATAAACCCGTATTTCCGATGTATATGATAGTGATTAATTACATGATTATCTTTCAAAATATACGTTAAACCTTGGTTTACAAGGACGGGTGTTACAAGTTGGTATCAGAGCCTTGGTTAAGAGATTCGAGTATGGTGGGGAGGAACCATGCTTGAACTTAAACCTTATGCTCTTGATAAAGAATAGTGTTCGGTTCGAGGCTTGATCGCAAATCCGGTAAGTGCATGTATGCTAATGGTCTAGCGTATTAAAGTGTTGTAGACAACACATAGGGTTACCGTGTGTTACACGTACCCCAATTGAGATGATTGAAATAGTTGGCGAAAATATGTGCATTGACGCGTATAGTAGAAAAAGCTTTGTATCAGAATACGGGCGATTATTGAAGTAGATGTTACTAACTTTTGTGAATGTTTTAATTGAAGGACACTCGCGTTGAAGACGACGAGAGTCAAACGAATTGTGGATATGATGATGGAATGGTCCGAGATATGACAAGAAAAGCATGCTCATTAAGGACCTAAATCGCGTAATGGTCGCTAACAAGGCTAATGGCAAGAAAAGCCCGTTAGGGCAAGCATTTACCAGGTGCACGTTTAAATTATTGCATGAATATAAATATGCAACAAATACGTCGAAACTGATAGTTGCATATGTAGATTGGAAACTTGGAAAAACCTGAATAGAATACCTATCCAGGATATTGTTTCCAAGAGAACTAAACAGAGACATTACTTACATAGGGTGTGATGTGAAAACTATAAAAAGGTCGTGTACGTCATGTGTTAAATCGCTTACTCTGGCCAAGTAAGTAGTGACATATGATACCATGAACTTCTTATGGCGGACACGTTTACATCCGATGTAGTAAGGGCGGGGTGAATGGGACTAATTAAAAAGTACCCAAATGAATCAGATAAGCAAAATATTTGATAATAATGTAAACGCACAACCGAGTGACGGAAGCGTATTACATTAGGATAATGAGCCCGAGTGAAGGGACAAAGAAGCATGTAAATTGATTTAGACAAGTATTGGGAAGGAGTGTACTTACACTCGAACCCATAAAACGCAAGCATGTAAAATGATTTAGACAAGTATTGGGAAGGAGTGTACCTACACTCGAACCCATAAAACGCAAGCATGTAAAATGAATTAGACAAGTATTGGGAGGGAGTGTGCTTACACTCGAACCCAGAAAACGCAAACATGAAAAAATGATTTAGACAAGCAATGGGAGGGAGTGTACTTGCACTCGAACCCGGAAAATGCAAATATGTCCCTTAACGGGTCATTTTTGTAAAACGTCGAACTTAAAGACAAAGTCAGAATATAAAAATGAAGCGAGGTCTTAATGCATACCGGGAGGATTGCAATAATAACAACTTTGGTAAAACACCCGGTTGATGGGTAAGAATTAAACACATGCGTAAACCGAGAAAACGAGAACATGAATTTAAAGTCAAAAGACTCGGATTATGAGTTATGACTAAAAGACCATAAAAATTTCGTAAACAGAAATTCTGATAATTATATTCAACTATTTTGAGATTGAACGGGTTGAATAAAGTATAATACTTGAAGGCGTAAGTAAGCGCAAGCCGGATAACGGTAAGCTTGAGACAAATGAATTTCAAACGTAAAAAGAGTGCTTTGACACCAAATATATATTTTAATAAGACACGAGTAAAAAGAGTGATCTACGGGATCAACATAACCTTTAGGGTTATAAACAAATGAGAGATATACGGACTAAAACGACCCACGGGTCATGATTAGAAAGAAGTTATAAGGACTTCGCCCTAAAGAGGTGAAAGTCTAATCAAAATAGCCCATAACGCTAAGTGATAAAAACCTATGGGTTAATTAGATAAAGCGAGGGAATCGGTTGAGAATCCCCGCATAAAACTAAGACTGTAAAAGAATAAATGATGGACTGTCAATATCCTGGTATGGATAATTGACAAAAGTTAAAGAGAAGATCCTAAAACTAAAACTTCGGTTTTAGTAAGAAATAACGTTTTTACAAACATAAATTCTGATAGGAATTTAAATAATAAGCATGAAAGATACAAGTCTTGACACTGATAGGCGCAAGACGATATATTCGAAAAGTGATATTTTCGAAAATGAAAGGTTGATACAAACTAAACACGATGTGACACGATCACGGTTAGGAAATGTAATAGTAAAATCACATTATAACCAAGCGAGCGGTGAAAAGTAACGGGACTAATAAGTCTAGCTAGTAAGACCGGTTAAGGCCGGTAATTCAAAAAAAAATAAATTTGGTTTGCTAGTAAGCGGTGGATTCGGTATAACTAAACCGAATAAATGAATTTTAAAACAAAAGAAATTGTTGCTGAAAGTGAAAGATTTCACTAAAGACCTTTAAACGGGTCAAAGTAACGGATTCATAAGGAATTCGATAGTATATGAAAGCGATGGATATCACTAAGTTAACTAAACTAGTGGAAATAACGAGATTACGTTATTTCGAAGTTACACTATGTCGTATGAGATATGTAGACAATTAGTAACCAAAAAGATGTTACCATACTTTTCGGGTAATACTAACGATTGGTTAAAAAGTATAAGTAATTTCTCGGGTAGAATGCATTGAGTTTAAACTCAATGAATTATGTAAGAAAAGGTTTCGAGGACGAAACCTCTTTAAGGGGGGTAGACTTGTAACACCCCGAAAACGGGTTTGGTAATTAAACCACGTTAATAATAATGAACGGGTAAAATAGCGTTAGTGGTAAAATTTACCCGGTGAATATTAGGACTTAGACAAACAATCCTAATATTAGTTATAAAATTTAATAAATGCTGGAGAAAACAATGTTATAAGAAGCCCGAGTTAATGGGACTTAAAATAAAACGGGTTATGACTTCCCGAACCCATTAAGTTAACTAGGAATGTTTAACCTAGTTAGTAAGTAGGGAATATTGTTAGAAATAAGTAGGTTATGCCCAACTTAAATAACTAACCAAACACGAGGGACCAAATCCGGGTAACTTGAAAATGAAATTATAAACTTAAAAATAAAACACAAACACACACACAAGAGTGTGTGTGCGTGTGTGAGGATCGACCAGGAAGAGCTTTAGGGAGCTCAAACCCTAACTTCAACAAATCCATCAAATTGAAGGTCAAATCTGGCCCAAATCGGATGCATGAACACATATTAATGATCACCAAGTTGTGGGGATCACAAGGTATGTTGAATCTTATGATTTAGTGATACTTTGAAATTATGATGAACAATCATAATCAAAATTCTGGAATGAATGTTGAATCTATGAGCGTTATTGTGATGAAATCCATGTTTAGGAACAACCCTAGTCAATAATTTGATAAACTAGTGTTGAAAAATAGAAATTTGATGATTACCCATATGTGTGCTAAGTGGGTTTTATGACAAGAAGATGAACACTTTAATTAGAGTGTTAAATTGATGAATATTGATGTTATGATACTAGTACTAAGTGTAGTTCATGAACACTAGACATGAAAGTTTGAATTTTGATGTTAATCTTGGTAAAAGTAACTAGTTAGGAACTAGTTAGTGAATATGTAGAATTATGCACATTAGGTGTTTGTTAAAATGCCTAAATGAGAACTAAGTGTTGATAATGTGCCTAATTGAGTCTTGTGAACTTGATAGTGCAATCATATGTGTTAATTGATGATTTGACTTTTAAATAGTCAAACCGACCATTAATAAGAACGAATGGTAATTGTGATAGAAAATATGTAAGATGGAATAGTCATAATTAATGATGACTAATATAACCGTCTTACGAATTATGAAGATAGTTTGACGCTTGACAAGCTAGGTGGAGGCTTGGAAAGGAAGCGGGTCAAACGAAGCAAGTATGAAGGAAAAGCGTAATTAGGATGCAAGGTAAGTATAGCTTACACTAGTCTTACATTGTGGAATATTTTCTTATCATATAAGTTATGAATGAGATATCTAAACAACTGAAATATGATGTTCCGTCATGTAGTCGAACGGAACAAGAAAATCAAAGATGAAAGAAACCATAATAATGGTTAAAAAGGAATAAATAGATAATTTGGTCATATTATGTCGAAAGCAATAAACGGTTTATAAGTAAAATGACCGTACGATGTTAAACGGAACGGGTCATGTAGATGGGATGATAATAAATATCATCTCGTATAGATAAACGACCATTTCGGCCAAACGGGTCAAAAGGTGTAGACATCACCTTTTGACAATATTGACTAATGATTCTTTTGTCGAGTCATATGCTTACAGGAATAGATATCCAATGGATATTCGTATCGTTCTAAATTAGCGAATATAAAGCAAGGTATTAAACCGGGTTAACAAGTTGACCCTGGGCCAGGTATGTATAATAGATCAACTCCTCATTTAGGACTTGGAGATCGATGTGATTTAGGCAAAGTAAAAAGAAACATTCGGTTACCTAAAAAGGCAAACCGAAGGATTTAAATTATAGACAGAGTGTCTTGAAAATAAGATTCGGTTAAAAACGAGATTTTGGGCGTACATGGCTTAAGCAAGCCCTTCGTTGTAAAAGAAGGGTTAAAAATGACCAAAACGCCCTTGTAAGATCAATTAAGCAAACAACTCTTAGAAGTCGCTTGAAAATGAGTTTTATAATCAAGTTAATACTTAGAATAAGTCTAATAGCGTAAGATGTAAATCCTTGGTCAAAAGACTCTATATGAGTCTTTGCCGTATATTGACAATGCGAAGGGTAAAACTCGGATTAGATAGATCGTCACATTAAAACCATCACAAATATAGATGTGATGGAAGGTCACTTGATAACTAATGTGGAAATAAAATGCTAGAAAGAAATGAGTGTGAGTTATGCGTAAAAGTTGCTTAAATGACCTTAACGGGTCAAAATAAGTACTTGAGTATAAGCGGGTTTAAAATGTGTAGGAAACCCGTGGTTTAAACCTAATATGATAGACAACATTGAAATTACAAGATTCATGTGACATAGGAATCAAACAAATACGTTTGTTTGGTAATACCGCGAATGGGTCAAAATTTGGTAAAAAGGGTAATAAGCCGAAGACTTAAAAGTCTTAAAATTTGTTAAGTCGGATGTCGGATTTTAACTCTATATGATGGAGAATCAAATTACAAACATGTAGGAAGAAACGGTAGGTCAAACGGATAAGCGGTTTGAAAGATACGAAAGATTTCGTGTCAAATTACGGCAAAATGGAAAGGTGGGATGCAGGTGCCACCGTAAATTACGGTGCCACCGTAATTTACGGTGGACCTGAAATGGTTTACGGTGAAACACTCCTGATTTACGGTGGAAACAAATCAAAACAAGGACCACCGTAAATTACGGTGTCCACCGTAATTTACGATGGACCTTGTACAAAAATGTATTTTTGATCAGTTTGGTTTTCCGGACTCGTTTAGATGCGTTTTAAATACCGTATGACTAAAGCATTTCATGTTTATGAAATGTAGGTACGTTCTGGGATGCCGGAAGACGATCAAGCTCAGCGAAGAACCGAACACGATAAAGACACACGCTTCCGCACTTTGACACATTGTAAATTTTAAACAACGAATTCAACCACGTTATGTAGAATAACTTATGAATTGCAAAAGTAATTTAATAAACCCGTATTTCCGATGTATATGATAGTGATTAATTACATGATTATCTTTCAAAATATACGTTAAACCTTGGTTTACAAGGACGGGTGTTACAGGCAGGCATAAATAATGACCATTTTACATTATGAAGCTGTGATATTGTCTATTACTAACATCAAAATAATAGACTTAGCTAAAAAATTCTACTTAAACGAAAACAAAATAGCTTTGGCCAGAAGTGTAATCATTTAAGCATATGTGCAAAGTGGTTGTAACAAATCAGCTTTGGCCAGAAATTGAAACAATCACTTTAGTTATGCACTTGTTGAGTATGCCATCTATGAATGAATTAAATCAGCTTTGACCAGAAATTAATACATTCATGCTTATGATGCACACACAACATAGCTTTCGTAATACTTGAAGGATAAGTAGATGTGTCAAGTCAGCTTTGGCCAGAAATGATACATCAAATGCTCATTCAAGTTAAGCTATTTTGGTTTTGTAAAACATTATTTGATTCTGATTAATTAACTAAGTAATTACAAAACCAATTATTTAATAGCAAACCACCCGTTAGCGCGGATCGAACTAAACAGCTTAAAATAATGAGGTTTCGAGTCACAACCTTGTTGTCTCGAGTCGAGACCTTTGTCTCGAGTCATGACCTTATGGTCTCGAGTCGAGACCTTATGGTCTCGAGTTATGATCTAATGGTCTCGCTTCATGAACTAATGGTCTCGAGTCGAGATCTAATGGTCTCGAGTCGAGACCTCTGTCTCGAGTTGTGAAGGTTTAATATCCTGATGATTTCGAGTCGAGACCTTGTTGTCTCGAGTCGAGACTGATGGTCTCGAGTCGTAATCTGATGGTCTCGAAACTTCCTGTTAACAGCTGTGAATGTGGAAACCACTGTTGCAGAAATCGGCCTAGGCGGCCGATTAATCGCCGCCTAGGCGCTAGTCGGCTAGTAATCGCCTAAATTTGAGCAAATCGGTCAATTAATCGGTCCAGGTCAAAATCGGTCCTAGTCGGTCAAAAGTCGGTCCTAGTCGGTCTAGTCGGACTAATCGGACCATGGTTTTTTTGCTCAAAATCGGTCCTGGTCGGGATTAATCGGTCCTGGTCGGGATTAATCGGTCCTAGTCGGGATTAATCGGTCCTAGTTGGTCAAAAGTTGGTTAATTTTTGAATTTTTATGTGAATTTTGAAGTATTATTTTTATATTATTGGGTATATATATATAATTTTGAAAAAATACATATAAAAATCCCATTCCGATTAATCCCGATTAATCCCTAGGCTGTACCTCACCGCCCGACTAGCGCCTAGCGCCTTCTACAACATTGGTGGAAACATAACTGAAATTCGAAATCTAAGGGATTATGTGATAATGTTTCCTATTTCAGTGCTGATCTAATTTTACCAAATATTTCGAAAATCATAATCTGTCTATCTAATAACAGTTTTCGAAAATTTTTAGAAGACAAAATCAGATCAAAATAGGAAAAACACTTAATAATCCGAATCATATTCCAAAACATAATAGAATTTTCGAATTTTCCTAAGAACATGATGAACCCTAAAAAATAAAACATAAATTCTGGAACCCGAAACCTGAATTTTAAAGCTTTTGTTAAACAGATTTCGGTTATAATATTACCCAGTTGATTTCGAACGAACATATAATTGATCTTTTACGAAAACAGTGGTCTCGAGTCGTCCTTTATGACTCGAAAATTGGCTGTTAGTTTAATAAGTTATCAAAATTCCGTTTTCCAGATTTCTATCCCAGAATTGATGGATACGAAAACAGAACTGACTAATCAACATATGCTCTGATACCACATGTTGGTTCAGTTCTGTTTATACATGAAGGAAAACATTAAATCATACCTGTTACAGCAGATAGTGCAGTGGAGAATCCAGTAACGGAGTTCGACATGCTTGTCATCTTGATCTGGTTCCTCCTTAGGGTGCTGACTGATGATGGGGACTTAGAAAACCGAAAAGGGTATCAGTTAGGAGAGGAGGTCGAAATTATGATGTTATTGACTAATGGGATGTGTAACTGAGTAACCCTTTAACCTCCACATAATTCTCGTTATATAAGCTCCCAGGAGGAAACCTGATTAGTTAATAAGGGTAATATGGTCCATCAACAATTACCAACTAATTATTTAATAGGTTATTATATATTTTGATCTATATTATGTAAATGATTATAATGGCTATAGATTAAATATTGTTACATAATATATTTAATCTTACACTATATACACAATTGTCTCTACAATTGTAGACAATTGTGGTGGCTGCCCCACTTGAAATACCAACCTGGTATCTCTTGAGATACACGAGGTGTAGTTTCCTCTGCTTGTGGGCTAACGCTGATTCCTGATCTTGCCCTAGTCACTTTTTGGGATAAATTCTCAGTAACTTTTTGTTGAGAGGAACTAAGTTGATGCAAGTCAGGGTTATCAAGTGCATCAAGCAATTTCCGTAAAGGTGATGGGAATGTTGAAGTGGGTGGTGGTGTAGAAAGAGAAGCAGCCCTGAGAGAGGGGCTTGAGTAGAGGTAATCAAGTGATGTATCTCCCCCTTGATGTGGTTCCCCTGTGCTTACAAGACTCTCCTTTTGTGAGGATGAGTGAGGAGTTTGGATAGGTGAAGGTGTTTGCATCTGTTGTGTACTGTGGTCACCAGGAGCAGTGTTATATGCCTTGATTATGTAATTGAGTATTAGAATGATGATTAATCAAGTAGATAAGAGTGATGCTTTTAACATGTTTGATGAGATAAGATATGGTTCGAGTTATAGCTATGATCATTGGGTGTGAAAAGAGGTTTTGAAGTGCGTAAATCCAATCAGCAAAAATCAGCTTTGCTAATTGGAACAAAATGTAACCAACCACTAGGTTGTTTTCAAAAAATCATATCAAATTATAGAAAATTCTTGTGGAGATGAGCCATACACACATGGAAATCCCATGAGTCTTTTTCAATTTATATTTCAGCATGAAATGCTAATTCAGGTCGTAAGCGGGTCAAAACAGGTGCTTTCAGTAGCAATACAGAAAATACAACATAGCTTATTGGAATAAATGTGTTGCTGACCTGTTCTTATAAAATTTCGTATAAAATCAACCATAACTCGGATTGATGTGATTATTTTTGGGTTGGAAAGCTACTGGAATGTATTACTATTAATATTTGAACATGTTGGAATGGATAAGGCCACAAACGGGTCAAAAATTGATGCGAACAGGGCTGTACCGAAAATGCAGCACTGAAAGTTGGGCTTTATGAGTTTAAATAAAAAGTTTTAAACTAATAAAGTTGAATGCATGATAAAACCAACGGATTTAATGGTTTTGATATCTCCAGTACTAAGCGAAAAGTTCGGGGGGTCGGCCGCCCCCTCCCGCCCTACTTAACCTGCGCCCTTGCTTCATATTGCATATGTTACGAGTGCCCTTCATACTGCATATGAATTATTGATCAAGTACTTGTAGGTGCTAACTTATTTTCCATGGAAGTACAATGCAGTACCTTATATGAGAATGTAAATGAATGGATTAGAAATAAAAGTTGTGGACATTGGGAAGTCAAAGGATGACTAGTCTTGTTTGGGTATGACTAGGTAAGTTATTGGAAAGGGGGATTCATGAGAGTGGGTCGAGAATTCCTAATATTTTCATTCCACTTAATTGGTAAGTTGTCGTTAGAGATCTTATAATTGACTCGAGCAAGTAGGCATCGACATGGGCGGGTTGAATTCTGACACGATCAGGTCACGTACTATGTTGTCCCAAATCTGACATATGAGTAAGATTGAGAGTTTAAGCATGTGTAAAGACTATTACTTGTTTGTAATGATTATATTAAAACATTGTGTGAATATAATTGCCATAATGAAGTGGACTTCGTCCGGGAAAAGGAATGTGTCATGGACCAAGCGGGTCAAGCCACTTGAACGTGTTAAGTTTGGTCGAGTGCAAGCTTGAGGTGTATATGTTAGTATAAATATTATTTTTGATTATAAACACACATTAGCTAAGCACAATGGGTACATCATTTGTGTAAGTTCGAAAGGTTGAAGTTACTCATTCATGTGAATAACATGTCCCAGATGTGAAGATAACCAAGTATAGCACTTAGATGCGTTTCGGTACTAACATATTGAATGTATATAAAGTTGCTGATATGGCATGCAGGTTTGGAACATGGATGTTCACTAAAGGAAAGTTCTACGATAAGAACGTATGATAAGGGTGAGAGGGGCACTCCCCTAAGAGGGGAGTCCCCTCTCTTACGCACCACCAACCAGCTAGTGCCACGTCAACTCCTCTCTTAAACTCCCCTAACACCCCATTTTGATGGCGGCACTCCCCTATTAGGGGACTTGGTTTTTTTTTTTTATTTGTTTTAATTATGCATGTTTATAAAAAAATATTAATAAAATTAAATAAAATTTAACAAAATACATTTCAAAGTAGAAAATAAAAATAAAAATTAAATTCAAACTAGAAAATTAAAATTACATTCAAACTAGAAAATAAAAATTACATTAAAACTAGAAAAAAATAATTTTAAAAATCGCACGGCCACCCGTACTTGTTAGCGATGTCGCGTTTTCGGGCGAGGATGAACGGCAACATATTTGGCGGAGCATCGTCGTGCGGCTTGATGAATGTTTCCATATCTCGATCGTAATTGTAGTTTTTCATCGTCTCGCGTTGTTCCGATATGAGCTCGAGAGCCTGCGCCTCTCTTTTCTTCCTCAATTCAATCGCCTCCAATTCAATCGTGTGCTTCCTTTCTTTCATGGCGGTGTACTCTTTGAATTGTTCCGCCAACTCGGCCGAGCTTCCCTCGGACGATGTCGCTTGACGCTTGTCTCGCCGTTGTGCTCTTTGTGGCGAGGGGTCTTCGTTCATATCGGGTATGGAAGGGTCCACCTCAACGGGCTTTCTTTTATGTCCCGAACCTTCCCCTTCCTCACCCAACAATGGGACTTGGGCCCATTTGTCGTGTTTTCGAAGGACCTCCCATGCCTCGACATGTTGAAAACCGTTCGGAAATCTCTCTTTAAATTCTGTTAAAGCGACTTTCATCACGTCGAGATCCTTGACTCCGCTTCCTCGTGTGCGATCCTACATATTATAAAATAATAAGTGTTAAAAAAATATGAACTTAGTAAAGAAAATTAAAAAATATACAATGTTAAAAAAATATAATTTTTACCGCTTGTTGGTATAGGCCGTTGAAAAAGTTTATTTTCGTGTGCATCGGGCCCCATTTAGACCGTACTTGATGCACGGTCCGGTTACTTCCACCGACGGTGGCGTTAAAATGATTTAAAATCTTACGCCAAAAACTATCGCGGTTTTGTTGATTGCCCTTCTTTTTGTTGGACGAGCAATGTACCCACGCCTTCGTCAACGCCTCTTCTTGGACCTTTGTCCATTTTTCGCTCGTCATTTTTCCCTTTTTATCCCGAGCGTCATCTTCTTCGTTGCCCGCGTCTTCATCCACATTATATTCATCGTCCTCGTCGCCCAAATTTTGAGTTTCGGGCACTACCTCATCGTCCTCGTCGTCGTAAATAGGTAGAGGACGTTCAACATTTTCTTGGACCGATGGAACTTGTGGGGAACGAAAACCATATGGGTCGAAGGCGGGGGATTGAGGAGGAGCATCCATTGATAACAAATTTTGAAAACCATAGCCGAAATTGGGTTGAAGGTTGGTTGCTTGGGTGTTGTAAAAGGAGGGGTGTGAAGGTTGTTGGAAAAAAAACGGGGGTTGTGGAGTATATCCGAAAGGGGGTTGTGATTGTGCACTTGCACCGCTCGAACCACCACGAGACGATTGCTTGCCTCGTCCCTTAGTTTTTTTCTTGGCTTCGCGGGGTTGGTTCTCCATTGCTCGGTTTGAAGTGGGTGTGGTTTGAAAGTATAAAAAATTTGTGAAGTAGGTGTGGTTTGAGAGTATAAAAAATAAGTGAAGTTGTGGTGTGGTTTGATGAGAGTGTAAATAATTAGTGGTGGGTGTGGTTATTTATATTTGTATAAAAAGTGAAAATTTTTTTTGTTTTTTTGTTTTATGACCGTTCAAAAGAGCCGTTCCTCGATCCATGTGCCAAATTCAAAGCGGTGAACAACCACCGAAACCACCCCCCGAATCGGGTCCCCGCGGTGATGGCGGCGGTGTTCCCGATCGGGGAAAGTGGTCACCGAACCCACTCCCCGAGTGTGCCTCGGATACCCTAATCTGTTAGGGGATTAATTAAGGCGATGTGTGACTTAAGATTGGGCAATGAGCCGACATACCACAGCCACATACCCTTAAATTGTCCAACCTTTGAGATATTTCATTCATGATTCATACAAGCAAGAACCCACGGTCATCTGTCAAACAAAAGTTCTAACAACTATGAAGCATTTGACCATTAGAAAGTCAACTACATTTTTACTAGCATATATGTAATATGTACTCATAGTCTCGTACCATTTAGCTACCTATTATTAGTGCAATGTTCCCACACTCTAAATCTTGATTCTTGAACATTATTATGATAAGTTGATAACAGTGAAAATGAGCAGTTCCTTATTCGATCAAGAACTTCAAACTATGTATTGACACCTCAATATGCTAATGACACTTTTCTCCAGTATCTGTTGTTTTTTTTATTTCAATTCAAAAAGTCATTTTAATCTAAAATTTTATTTAGAGATTAACAAGTTCAAATAGAGATTAGGAATGTAAACTAACACCATAACAAGATACCAATGATATAATAAATAACTTGATCGATAAATCAAACTAAAAATCTTAACCAAACCAAGTAACCTATTTATTTAGTTTACTCTGATATATAGAGTTCTATTATGTACAGAGTGTTGTGGATAATCTTTTTCTCATGAAAAAATAACAAATAAAATAATATATATTTTTTAGATGTTATTTGAATTAGGTTTGATTTCGTTATTATTAAATATTGGTTAAAAGCAATCAAAAAATGGGCATTTGGTCTAGTGGTATGATTCTCGCTTAGGGTGCGAGAGGTCCCGAGTTCAATTCTCGGAATGCCCCAACGATTTTTCTTTTTTAATTTTGCATGTTTGCCTTCATTATGCTCTTTACATTTGATTGACTTGGTTTCTTAGTGGTCCCTCATCGATTCAACAATATGCAACTTACTCTGCTCATGTTATAAAATTTATGAAAACCAGTACTGCATACTCCAGTTTTTTTATGATAACAATTTTATGTTTACTTGTAGGGCAATTTCATATATACCTTTACAAACTTGCAAAATATCATATATATACCAAAAAATTTTAGTTATGATTTTTAGGCTTTTTTAGTTAGTTTTCGAGTTTTCGCGATAACTAGTGGTTTTCATTTAAACCTTCCCCTATCCCATAAAATTATAAATATCATATATATCCTTACAAAGTAGTCGAAATATCATATATACCCAATTCATTAAAAACAATTTAATAAAACACAATTTTACCTTTATTTTTCTATAACTTTGAAATCTTATATATGACTTTTAACTTAAAATATTATATTTACTCTTTTCTAGCTTAATTTATTTAGCTTATATATATATATATATATATATATATATGGAGAATACTATTGTTTATGGAAAAAACAAAAATCAGTTTAATTTATTTAGCTTAAATATTATAAAAATTAGTTTCCACACAAAAACCTACCACACATACCCCCATACCTGCAAGAACTCAATTGAACCGAAACATACCTTTACTCTTCACAAACACAAGTTGAAATACGTCACCTGCAGCCATATTTTTATCTCTAACAAAGTGTTTCATACCCTGCACGTAGTATCGCGAACAACCTTGTGAAAACTCAACAGCGACCTCTACATCCCAAACACGACCGACAGTGTCCACAATCTTCAAAGCCACCTTCCTATCCAAACCATGCTCCTTAGCCCACTTCTTAGGAAGACGCTACGATTTCAAATTCGAAGGATAAGTATCACAGTCACTATGAAAATCATTCAAAAATAAATTATAAATAATAATAAAAATAAACTAAACTTACGTGATGATTGTCAACACAACACAACACGAAACGTCACAGGTACGCCTTCAGCCTCATTATGCTCAACATTAACATCAACAAACTGGTTAGTAGTTTCGTCATCGGAAAGTTCCATTAAATCATGATTTGTTTCTTGTTTGACAACAACACACAGTTCAGGGGATAATATAAAAGGGCAGGATCACAACTAAAAACGCTGATTTCAAAGTTCTGAATATCAACCATTTCAAACACCACCAGATGGTTATCCGTAATCGACATCTCCTGCTTTATCCGATTCCAGTCGGTACTGTACTAATATAAAGCTCAAAGTCAATCTCTTCCATCCGCACAAACCATTTACAGTTTGTAGATGAACGGATGACAACCGAATATGCAAGAACGGTATTCATCATCTTGTGATGAACAAAGAATATGTTGACATGCTACTAAAAAAAACAAACTATTAGTTATAATTAAGAATGAACATTCAATTAATTAAATTTTAAATTCAATCAAAAAACATATGTTTGAGTACCATGGAATCGCCTCTATCCTTACAACATCCGGCTTTGTAGTAGAAGTACTCTGAAGGTGCAAGAGCAATATCTTGATAAAAGTAGAATATGCGAAAACATCCTAATAACTCACAGGTCTAGTCATGTTTGACATATAAAATTTGAGCTCAGGCTCGTTTAAACTTGACACAGTTTAAGCTTTTAGTGTATCGATTTCGAATACCTACAAACGACTCGGATCGTTTACACCCTTGAGGTTTCAAAAATCCAAAACTATTTTTTAGAGCTTTTGAATGACCGTTACCACTACATATACAAACGAGATTTATATATTTAAGAAGTTAAAAGACATAAGGTGTGCCCTAGTAGGAGGCGGCTTGGATTCCCGGAGGAGACCCAAGTTCGATCCCCACTTGTGTCATCTTTGGTGGAATAAGGCAATGAAGGATTTGAGCTAAGCCGTGTGCGAGGTTGTTAGTTTGAATCCCGAGCCCACCAGGGCTTTCGTCCCACCGTGCGTTATGCCAGAGAGTTATGCTCTTGTGGTGGCCCTACGACTGTGAAGTGTCAGCCGGCGGTATAGTTTCCAGAGGGAACGTCCAAACCAAACTCTGAAGCTAGCCTGAGCCCCCTTATAACAACACAGTCTGGCCAGAGTGGGGCAACGGGGCTCTCCAATTTGGGGAGTGCGGTGGCCAAACACAAGAAAGTCGTTAAAAAAACCTATAGTTGTCCAAATCGCTCGTCGCTCGCTCGGAAAATGCTTAGAATATGCTCGCTCGATTTGGTTCGGTTTGCAAACGAGCTAAGCACGAGCAAAGGTCCAATACGCTTGGTTCGGCTTGAATTAATTTTTATTAATTTATTATATATATAATTATATATGCACAAGCAAATTACATGTATATTCATATTTTATACATACCTCTCTATTAGAATTGGCTCATTGTATGCAAATATACAATTATATTTATTCCTGCCTAATCAAACCAATAAAAAATTTAAAACTAAAACTTTCAGTCGTGAAGCTACAGTATTTGACTTTTTTCTTTCATCAGTCGTCAATTGCCTCTCGTTCTCACGATACGCCACAATCAACAATTGTTCTTCGCTGTATATTCATGCTTCACCTGCCTCAACCTGAGTCTCATCCTCGGACAGCCCGACCTCAGTCTTAGTGTCATCCTCAGACAGTTGGACCTTAGTCATAACCCGATAGCGGAGATATCGAAGGAAACATTCTAATTCACTTGTCGCTCACTCAGAAAATTGCGCGCTCAAATATGCTCATTCGAATTCGCTCGGTTGTAAACGAGCCAGTCATACTATTATTAACTAATGTGCTAGCCACTTGAGTATTTAAAAAATATTAGTTTTCCAGATACATAAAAAATAAAGGTAATATATAATCCGGTGTCTTAAGAACTGTATCAGGACGGGCCTTCTAAACTAGGAAGAAAAATTATGTGGTTATTATCAACCCATTCAACTCCTTTTTAATCATCTTCAATATATCCGTCACCTGAATCAAAACATATACTTCGAATGTCACAATTTAAAGACAAGAAATCATCCGTTAAATGATTATTGATTCAACTGAATATCGTTTTTTTTTTTTTTTTTTTTTTTGTCTGAAGTTTTATTTTTGAACTCACTTGAAAATTCTGTGACAAAACTGAGGAATGTTGGTCCAAAATGAGGTAGATCTTTTGAAGTAGGTCTTGAAGTGCCTCCACTTGATCTCCTAAAAGGTCAACCTTCAAAACAATAAAAAATAAATTATAGAAAAATCTTATTATTATTATTATTTTATTATATCGATAATCTTTTTTGATGTGCTATACACATATCTGTCACTTGATTGGCATTAGTTGATCACCTAACATTTTCAGCAAATAAATAAATCTTGAATCCACCACTGATTATCGAACCTCAGTTTCCGCTAATAAAAGGTTTTGACATCTTCTCGCAAATGCCTTCTTGTAAATCATTTCCTCGTTTCTAATAGAGATGGCTTGCCTCGAGAGCGAATCAATTCTTTGCTTAATTCCGTCCAACCTGATGTTATGAACCTCAAATCGTTAGAAAAACCAAACTTAGTTCCGACTTATCATCAACGTCAAAGAAGTGTACCTCGTATGTAGTTTTCCGTTTACGTTTTCTTGAAAATCTTTTACAAGTGGTTCCAATACCTCGCTTTGAATCTTTCGCAACTCGAAATCGAATTTGATTCGCATATCATTAATGACATCCATAAAAACATATACAAACACATCTTCTCTAACTTTTGTCTCGATATCATAATCCTGAAAGTCTTTGTAACTGTCGTTTAAAAGAACCGTGTAGTGTTCTTCCATCGTCATCGTTTGGAAGGCCGATTGTTGTCGTTGTTCCAAAAGTCGCGCTATGATCGCATCTTTCTTGGAACACACAATGCTTTGAGCATCGATATACCCTTTGATAACGATCAAAATCGTTTCTTTCTCAATCAACCCTCTCCATTGTTGATCTAAATGTCGAACTTCATTTGACCGATGGATTTGCTCTAATGCGCGGTCCAGTCGTTCTTTCAACATGTCGACGTCAGAGTTCATTTGCTTGATCATTACATGTTGTTTTAACCTAATCTCAGTCTCTAATCTCTCCATTAATGTTTTATCCTTTTTGATTATCATACGTTTTGTGTCGTTTAGACGCTCATGAAGCAAGTGTTTGAGTCTTGTGAGATCAGTGAGCATCTTTTTTTGAATGGTTTTCGGGGTTTGATCTTCGGGTTGGTCTACGACAAGTTTCAACCCCGCATCGATTTGAATGATTGCAAGCTCGTAAAACTTGGATGTCTCGTTCAAGCACTCGATCGCACCGGTTATGGACCGGATCTTCTTGTGTGTCTCGTCCATGGTTGTTCTCAGGAGGGTCATCAAGATCGAATCTGTTTGATTTTTGCACTCCATCTGAGTTTGAAACGTTGAATAAAATTGCATGAATGTATGATAGCTCAAACTAACGGGAATAATATATATGATCCAAAATTTATGGCATAAGTTGCGTTTGGTTTTCTAATTTTGGAGATTTATTAATAGTACTTATGTCTAACAAACTTATCTGTCCGCGTGTTGCGAAAGCACGTTATCGTGGTATTTGATCGATATCAGTTCGGTTTATTACAGTACCGGTATGATACATGCACTCGCTATAGATGTAGTTTGAAAGGTATCGATTAGCTCAAATCATCATGGCATCGGTACCGTTATAAATCTATCATCGCAAAAAGAGTTGTATAAATGAAAATTTATCGAAACCAAAAACCATAAAAATGAATGCATAAACCGGTACCAAGGTTGTTCGGTCGGTTTCGGTTCAATTCACTACGGTAGCGACACAGTATCCATTATCAAGTACGCAACCATAAAAATGAATACAAGTACAAGTATTGATATTGTTTGGTTTGGTTCAGTACGATATGTTAGTGATACGGTGTTAGTTTATCGAAAACAAAAACAGTAAAAATAAACGTCGCCTACCGATGCAGATGGTCGGTCGGTTTCGGTTCGGTCTGGTATGATAGCGGCATGGTATCCGTTTTTAACAAAATATTATCACAATGTTGAAAAAATAAATAAACATAGAACACAAGTTATTAGAAAAAAAATTAAATAATGAATAAAATATTATTAAAAAATAAACAAATACTTAAAAATCATATAAAATATAATCAAAGAACACAAGTTATTAGAAAAAAACCAAATTAAATAATGAATAAAATATTATTAAAAAATAAATAAATAACTAAAAAATAATAAGTTACTATTATTTGTTGGTTTCGGTTCTGTTAGGTATAAAGGCATGACATCCATTTTCAATGCGATTTATATCGCAACGTTAAAAAATTAACATAGTTGTGGACTTAGATTTTTCAAAGAAAGTTAACGAATGTAAGTTATTAGAAAAATCAAATTAAAGAATGAATAAAATATTATAAAAAATAAAACAAATATTAAAACCAATACCCATTGCCTATGAAAATTCATATATACTATTAAGATTTCCATGTGCTTTATGGCAGGCTGTTGTTAGTATCGGTTCAGTTCATTACAATAATAGTACGATACAGTCACTCGATATAGAAATTGACACGTGCTCGACATCAATTGAAAACAATCAAAATGAAAACTCATATCCATACCAGTGTTGTTCGGTCGGTATTAGTTTTACGGTGTCGGTATGGTACCGACACTCGATATAACTTGCGATAACAAAAGAAATACTTTTGCGATTATACCGCCACATTTGGAAAACCTAAAAGCAAATACGGTACAAGTATCGATGTTGTTTCGTCAGAATTTGTTTAGTTTGTGACGATAAAAAAATCACCTATATTTGACCCTTTTGAATGGAACTTTTATAAAGTGTTATATTAAATTAATAAAAAGGAGTTATGGGATTTTATCATCCTCAACTATACACTATTGGCCGGTGCCACTCCCAACTGATACTTTGACTCCCGTCACTCCCAACTTAACACTTTGTGTTTCCTGTCACTCCGAAGTTAACCACACACTAACTCAGTTGGTTTTTTTTTTTTTTTTTTTTTTTTGTCGTGGCTTTTTTTTATCTTAAATGGCAAGGTGATGTGAATCTGGAGCAAAAATCTAGTTTTAATCCAGTATAAAAATAAATAAAAAACACATTTATATAAGACTAAATTACAAGTTTTGTCCTTTATGTATGTCCCAAATTGCAGGCGCTATCCTTTAAACCAAAACTTGACAGGTGGTGTCCTTTGTGTTTTCAAAATCTTGCACGTTTTGTCCTTTAGGCCAAACTTAGTTAGATTTTTTAGTTAAATCTGGTATCAAGGGGCTATTTTGTAAAAAAAATTGTTCAGGGACTAAATTGTATGTTTTATAATTTAGAAAACTAATAATTTTAATAAAAAAACATAAACTAATTTAGAAAACTAATATTATATGTTTTATAAATATTAAATACACACACTCTTATCTCTCCCCTCTCTTTCTCTCTCTACCCCTGTTTCACTCCTCTCTCTCTCTCTCTAGATTTCAGCCAACATCAACCTCACAGCCACCACCGCCCTCCCAGCTACCACCACCCCCACCGCCCTCACCCCCACCACAACTCCGATCATATAGCGGTTTGATGGTTAAATCTTGCCCTAATATCATCACAAGACACATGAGGAGATGAATAAAAAACAACCCCTTTCATCTTCTTACTCATCAGATC
Source organism: Helianthus tuberosus (assembly GCA_030545235.1). Classification (NCBI taxonomy): domain Eukaryota; kingdom Viridiplantae; phylum Streptophyta; class Magnoliopsida; order Asterales; family Asteraceae; genus Helianthus; species Helianthus tuberosus. Next base: position 146,738,768 of record CM060445.1, on the reverse strand, counting down.
TCAGATGGAGTTTGAACCTTTAAATGATAAGCGAAGAAATAGGGCTCCGCTTCCAGATTTCCAGATCTGTTACAATCAACTCAGTAAATTCCACAACCACACCCCAACCCCACCCCCCACCTTTCTCTCCATTAGATCTCATTCGATCGGACAAGATGTACGGATTGGAAGCTATGACGTTCAACATTCACAGCGGTTACCTTGAGGCGATCGTGAGGGACCACAGATCTGGATTGCTAACCGCTACAGATTACAACAATCTCTATCAGTGTGAAACCCTAGATGACATCAAGATGCATCTCTCTACTACCGAATATGGTCCTTATCTTCAAAACGGCATCGTTTTATTCGGATTTGTTGTGTTCCGTTTCCTGTTGGTTTGATTAATATCGTTTTTGTTGAATTTTGATGTGGCTATAAATTTTACATATGTTGATGATGATTTGATTGGGTAGATAGATCATTTTTTGGAGAGTAATGAAGATCAGATACTGATTGTGTTGAATATTGATGTGGTTATAAATGTTATCCATACATCCATGAATGTTTACGACGGTGAGAGAGAAAACGAATTCGTTTGGTGTTAAGCAGCGGTTTAATCGGAAGTCGTTGGGTGTCTGTGTGGTTGCCGATCAGTATTCTGATAAGGGTCCCTGAATAAATTTTTAAGTTTTGTACAATTTAGTCCCTGAATAATTTTTTTACAAAATAGCCCCTTGATACCAGATTTAACTAAAAAATCTAACTAAGTTTGGCCTAAAGGACAAAACGTGCAAGATTTTGAAAACACAAAGGACACCGCCTGTCAAGTTTTGGTTTAAAGGACAGCGCCTGCAATTGGGACATACATAAAGGACAAAACTTGTAATTTAGTCTTTATATAATCTTAAATTCAATGGTCGGTGACCACTTTCTGTTTTGATAAAATTCACCCTAACTTTTCTTAATTGATAAAACTCCCCCGTCAAATTTCTAACTTCACAAAAATCAACTTTCTAACTTGATAAAAATGAGCCTTCTACTTTTTAACTTGACAAAAAGCCCCAATACTTTCTAACTTCTTTTTAAACTTCAAACTTTTGACATGCAACACATTCTACCTCTACACTTTGCTATAGAGTCATAATAACCCTCTAACTTTAAGTTTCTAAAGTTTCGAGCTTACCCTAAAACTATTTTCTTATGCTTTTATTTTTATGGTCTTATCGGTATAAATTCGAGTTCGTCTATGATTTAATGTAATTTTTTTAAAACGAGTTGGGTCAATTATTAAATGTTTTTATGTGCGTTTTGACGTAAACTTTGTTTGAAAACAAATCGGGTCAAATGTAATACGTTTTGATTCGACGGTATAAATTTGAGCTATCATACATTTTGACATCAATTTAGTTTGGAAACCTGGTTAATTGTAGTCTATGCGTTATCATTTCGCGTATGAGGCCGCCGCAACGCGCGACACGTAAAAACACTAGTTTTTTTTATTAAATATAAACCCCGCCCCCTTCTCTCTTTTCCACCTAAAACACCGCCACCAACTCCTACCATTCTAACCACCTTCAAAAGCAACACCCCTGCAATCAACTTGTAACACCCCGTGTTTTCATAAGTCAAGTCAAAGCCAAGGTCTAAGTCAACGACCGTTTTCGCGCAACTTGACTTACAGGAATTTCTTTATTTTATTTGTATTACGTGGAGTAAGTGTTGTTAAATGCAATAATCGACGTATGTTAATCGCTATTCAATCGATCTGCGACTGTGAATTATAGGAAGTAACAATGCGATAAAGTTAACTAATCAATAATCAAGCTATGCTAATCGAACCGACATCAAATCGCAACTCGAGCTACGTATTTTTACTTGTTATTATATGTGTGTGTGCCTTACGTGTTACCTGTGCATGTTTATTTATGTTGTGTTGTGTTGTGTTGTGATAATCAAGCGAGCTCAATCGAAACTCGAAATCTAACTCGAATTATAATCGAACCCGAATCGTGAACGAACTATGATAATTGGTGGAAAATAGATTATGCGAGATATGAGTGTTTGGAACTGAAAGTAATTTGACTAGGAAACCCTATCGTATCGAACTGCTCGCAATCGAAATCAAAATATAAAAAATCGGCGCGCAAAACACTCGAAAAGTGCGACTGATCGATCAGGCTCCCAGCCGATCGAACATCCAGCCGATCGAACAGCCAGCCGAACGGACTGTTGTCCGATCGGACAGGCTGTACGATTGAGCTGCCTGGCCGATCGGCCAGAACTTTCCTCTTTTGTTCCGAACAGTCCACAGACCGGATTTGGGTGATTCTTGTTCGACCCGAGGAACCAAGTAAGGACGAGGGATCTATGGTTCTACTCGGTGTCAAAATACCTCAATAAAATGACAAACAAACCGAACGACCAAGTGTTAGACGAAAAGGCTGATCAGGTCAGGACGCTGACCGATCGGACTGCTGTCCGAACGGGCAGCCAGCCGATCGGATAGTCAGCCGATCGACCAGCCAGCCGATCGGCTAACACATGGTCCCACACAATCAAATTATTTTAAAGACTAGTATTGAACGAACTGTTGTTCGATCGAACTACTGTCCGATCGGATTACTCTTCGGATCATGAGATACTATGCTTCAATACTTAATCGATTTTTCAACATGTTCAATGCACTAGGAGTGCCAACCGATCGAACAGCCGTCCGATCAGGTGACACCCTGTTGTCCGATCGAACAGCGGTTGTGTTATTCGATCGATCAACTATCTGATCCACTGCACCATACTTTACATTTCATTTAAAGTCTTTGACTAGTTGACCTGTCCGATCGAACACCTGTCCGACCCAAAGACTAAACATTGCAATTCATTTAAATGCCTAACCAATCGAGTTGCCGGCCGATCGAACAACCGTCCGATCGACCGACCTGAAAGGTAAAGGTACTTCAATGTTTTCAAATGCTACAACGAAAACTTCAAAAGTCAAACCATCATACACAAACACATCCTTTTTAAAAGGAAGAAACAATCCACTCGAACAGCCATCCGATCGGCCTACCGACCGACCGGACAGCGCACCGAACGGACTGTCAACCGAACGGTCAGCCGTCCGATCGACCAGCTGTCCGACCCTCCAACACTTGTTTTCCGTTTTACGCTTCACTTATCGTTATGTTACCTAATCTATTCAGGCTAATCTTACTCGTTAAGCACTCCCTTCAATCCATTAATCGCTGTGAGTATACTCGATCCCTTTTTGCTTTAAGCACTTTTGGGTGTTACATACGTTACGAATATTCAAACTACAACTATCACACTACTCAAACTATTTGAACGCTAACCGTTAATGCATGTTATACGTGGCTTATGAATGCTTGTTTGTTATGTTTACACATGGAATGTTGTCTACCTGCCTTAGCAACGATAGTACTATAGTTTGGACTCAGCACCCGTTCACACGGGGTTTGTTAAGGATCTTTTACTTGCATGGATTACGGTGGTAATCATGTATTGCGAACTGCCTCGGGCAGTCAACCCACAGTCATTGGTATCGATGGATCTATGTCGATAACTAACGTGCTTCATTTCACTATGTGTACGTGCTGGTTATGCGTAAACGAATTCGAACTCTATATGCTATTATCAAACTTGTGTGCTCACCTTTACATTTTATGTATTGACTTTATTTTAACGTATGTGACAGGTGCTTAGGAAGTTTACATGCTTAGCATGCTGTGAACTTGAGGCTAGGAAAGGTCTAGGATGCTCTCTGTGCTGTGATGAAATCGAAGCTAGGAAAAGAGGTCCTAGAAACCAACAAATAAATTATCTATGTTTAAATCTGAGTTGTCGGAACAGAATATTTGCCTAGACTTTATCTGTAATAATTTGTTTACTGTTTGAGACATGGTATGGGACATGTTAATTTGAATTGAATGGTAATGATAGTTGTTATGAAAACTTCTGGACAATCTGTTTCGCTCAGTGCCATGCCCCGATGATTCCGCCATCGGTTGGGGTGTGACAGATTGGTATCAGAGCCATAACTATAGAGAATTAGGCAAGACTCGACCTAGTCCGGGTCGAAGTCTTAGAAACCTAGACTATAGTTAAGAACCAACAGACCGACTTGTGCGTATCCGTTAGGGAGTGTGCATGAACTCACTACTATCACTCGCTATTCTCGCTTATTCTACACTATCACCAAGCTTGAATTTTCAATTATGAATGGCCAATAAAAGTCGAGAATAGGTGTGAAAACCACGAACTCTCGACTAAAGTTGCTTCATCCACCCGCATTTTAACTACAAACGAGGAGAATTATACCAAATCAGGAGTGAAATCCATATTTTGATGAATAATCTCCTCAATTTTATTAAAAATAAGGACGGAGTTGTTAAGCCAGGGGTGAAACCCTAACCTTGACAACCTGTTCCGCACATTTTACAAAACTCTCACCAAAGTTCGACGGACTCCAACGACTTGAAGTCACAATAAGACCAACGGGATGGGTGCCAACGCCCAAGAATCGAGGCAGAAGCATAGTCCTGAAGGTCAAATGTGCACAACGGATCCTTGTGAATAGTTGAATCGCTTTGGTTAGTCGAAGTCTACTAGCCGCAGACAGTCTATCTCCCGAGTTTTATATTTCAAACCATGAACACGCAACTGTTGACTTTGATAATTCGTCGATTTTATAAGTGTGTAAAATTTTGGGTATTTGTTCAATTTCGCTTTCACTCGATCGACACGCATGACTCGCACTGCCTTTCTATCTCAAACCGCTAACAAATCGTTGAATTATGGACAACCTATGCTACGACGTACGCTTATACTACGCTACTCTCGAGCAATCGCCGACTTCGAATAATAGGTTTCTGTTTTCTGACTACCCTTAGTGATTAAATGCGTATGTGCCTCCCTGCTTCTTTGCTCTACGTGCTTAGGTACTATGTGATTATGTGCTCTACGTGCTTATGTGATTTGTGCTCTATGTGTTATGTGTTTACGTAAATGTACGTGTTACTGAGCTTTAGTAATTAGTAAACGTGTGAGGTGAGATTCGAATACAATGTGTTGAGTTCCGTGGCGTTGTCTATTGCAGACAATGTCGTCTGGATCCCGTCACGCACTTTCTCGTCAAGAAAAGAGAGACAAACGCCTTGCTTCCATTATCGCTAAAAGTGTAGCAAAGGCTGTGAGTGATGTTTATGAGAATGCCAGCAAATCGTCTGAGGAATCGAGAACCAAAGCTCCCAAAGCTACCGCAAGGCCTTTCAGCTTCAAGCAATTCAAATCTTGTGGGCCAAAAGAATTCACTGGCGAAGGAGGTCCCACTGCATTATTTCACTGGTTTGATTCCATTGAGGTTACTCTGCGACAGAGCGGTTGCCCTGATGACCTTCGAACTCTGAATGCTACCGGCGTTTTCCAGTCCCGTGCACTAGACTGGTGGACGGCCGAGAGGAACAAGCGAGGGAACGATGCAGCATACGGTCTGTCGTGGGACGAGCTCAAGGAAGTTATGCTAGAGGAATTCTGCCCTCCTCACGAGCGTCAAAAGCTAGAAGATGAATTTTGGCACATACAGCAAAAAGACGGTGACAATGCTGGTCTCACTGTTCGTTTCAAACAGCTCAGCATTATCTGTCCCGACCAAGTCAAGACTCCAGACATGCCAATCAAGAAGTACATCCGGGCCCTGCCCGACTGCGTTGCTGATTTCGTGCAAGCGGCTAAGACTACGATGATCGAGGAAACTTATCTACTGGCCGCTGAGATCAACGACAAGCGGGTTAAGGCTGGTGTCTGGGATAAGACTTCGAAGCATCTGCATCAAGCTACCGCTACCGCACCAACTGCTGAACCCACCTCATCCAGCAACAAGAAAAAGAACAAGAGAAAGAACAGCTCCAGCAACAAGAACAAGAACTGTGCGATCACTGCTGCACCAGTTCAATCAGTACCAGCCCAACAGCGTCAAGTAGCGGCGCATGTGGCTAATGCACCACCTGCAAAGCGTGCATACACTGGGCCACATCCGCTCTGCCCTACTTGCACCTACCACCACCCGAATGCAATTCCTTGCCGCTTTTGTGCTCATTGCAACGTATACGGCCATTTTACTGCCAAATGCCGTATTCGTCAAGCTCCTGCCAATCAAGCTCTACTCACTGCCCCACAGGGTCAACAAGCTCCTCCAGCACCCGCAGTCAAAGCCAGAGCCTGCTTTGCATGTGGCGACCTGAAGCATTTCGCCAACATGTGCCCAAACAAGGTTGTGAAACAAGAGCCTCAGCAACAGCAGCCACAGCAGCAACAACAACAGCAGCAGCAGCAACAGGCCGCACGCGCCAGAACTTTCAACCTCAACGTGCGTCAAGCCCAGGCCGACAACAACGTGGTCAATGGTACGTTCCTTGTGAATGGTATTTATGCTTCATGTTTGTTTGATACTGGAGCGGATAATTGCTTTATGTCGTTCGAATTCGAGAAACTCCTTAGTCGTAAACGCTCCCAACTTTCCTCGACATTCGATGTTGAAGTCGCTACCAGGAGAACCGTCACCGTTAATTCTGTCCTTCGTGATTGTACTCTTGAGCTCAACAATCACATCTTCCCAATCGACCTTATTCCGATGCAACTCGGAAGCTTTGACGTCATAGTAGGCATGGACTTTCTTCGAGAAAACCATGCTAAATTTGTGTGCTTCGACAAGATGATTCGATTTTCGCTCGCAAATGGTGACTTATTATGTGTATACGGTGATACTACTTCGAAGAGTCTCAAGCTTATGTCATGCGTGCAAGCTAGCAAGTATCTCCGCAAGGAATACAGAGCTTTCTTGGCTAACATTGTAGTAGCGGAGAAGGAAAAGAAAGAGAAGAAGGAAGTGAAAGACGTTCCTGTGGTTCAAGAATTTCCTAATATTTTTCCAGAGGATCTCCCCGGACTACCGCCAAGTCGTGATATCGACTTTCGTATCGACCTCATTCCTGGAGCCAACCCTATTGCCAAAGCTCCTTATCGACTCGCGCCGTCCGAAATGCGCGAACTCTCAACCCAACTCCAGGAATTACTTGAGAAAGGTTTCATTCGCCCGAGCACCTCTCCTTGGGGAGCGCCAGTCCTTTTCGTCAAAAAGAAGGACGGGTCGTTCCGGATGTGCATCGACTATCGGGAATTGAATAAGCTAACTATCAAGAACCGCTATCCCCTACCTCGCATCGACGATTTGTTTGATCAACTACAAGGTGCTACGTGTTTCTCAAAGGTCGATCTACATTCAGGATATCACCAACTGCGTATACAGGAGGAGGATATACCCAAAACCGCGTTTCGCACCCGATACGCTCATTACGAATTCGTTGTTATGCCTTTTGGTTTAACCAACGCACCAGCGGTTTTCATGGATCTGATGAAGCGCGTGTGTAAACCATGCCTCGACCGTTTCGTCATCGTATTCATCGACGATGTCTTGATCTATTCCAAATCGAAAGCCGAACACGCGCAACATCTACGTTTGGTTCTCGAGCTACTCCAGGGGAACCAACTCTATGCCAAGTTCTCCAAGTGCGAATTCTGGTTGGGGGAAGTTCAATTTCTGGGTCACATTGTTAATAGTCAAGGCATTCACGTCGATCCTGCGAAGATTGAAGCTGTCAAGAGCTGGGTTACGCCTAAGAACCCGTCTGAAGTCCGCTCTTTTCTCGGACTAGCGGGCTATTATCGACGATTTATCGAGGGATTCTCAAAGATTGTTGTACCGCTTACCTCTCTCACGCATAAAGACAAGCCTTTTGTTTGGGGAGCCAAACAAGGGTCTGCCTTTCGAACCCTCAAGCACATGCTTTGCAACGCTCCTGTTCTCACATTGCCCGGCGGAAACAATGATTTCATTGTCTATTGTGATGCTTCCAACCTTGGTCTTGGTTGTGTTCTCATGCAACGGGACAAGGTTATAGCTTACGCATCTCGTCAGCTCAAAATCCACGAGAAGAACTATACAACTCATGATCTTGAGCTAGGCGCGGTTGTTTTTGCATTAAAGATTTGGTGACACTGCCTGTATGGTACCAAATGTACGATCTTCACCGATCATAGGAGCCTGCAACACATCTTTAATCAGAAGGAACTTAATATGCGTCAACGCCGATGGGTAGAACTTCTCAACGATTACGACTGTGAGATACGTTATCACCCAGGCAAGGCAAATGTTGTCGCCGACGCACTTAGCAGACGGTGCTATCTGCTTAGCACCCGTAATGTTCAAGCCCAACACGATCTCGAAACCCTCATCCATGACGCTCAACATGCATGTTTTAACGAACGCACCCTGAAGAGAGAACGAATCTACCACGATGGAGCCCAGCTGGTGAGCAAATCGAATGGGATATTTCACTTTTTAGACCGAATTTGGATTTCCAAGCGAACCAATTTGCGGCAAATTCTGATGGACGAAGCCCACAAATCCCGGTATTCTATTCACCCAGGTGCCGACAAAATGTACCAGGATCTTCGCTATAAGTACTGGTGGCCGGGTATGAAAAGGGATATCGCTCTCTACGTCGGAAAATGCCTAACTTGTGCTAGAATCAAGGCCGAACATCAAAGACCCTCTGGCTTACTCGAACAACCACCAATTCCCATGTGGAAGTGGGAAAGTATAGCCATGGACTTCATAACCAAGCTACCGCACACGTCATCAGGTCACGACAGCATTTGGGTTGTGGTCGACCGTTTGACTAAATCAGCTCTCTTTCTGCCGATACGAGAAGACTACAAGGTAGAACGATTAGCCTGAATCTACACCGACGAGATCATTTGTAATCATGGGACGCCTCGTGACATCATCTCTGATCGTGATGCTCGGTTTACCTCACGACTGTGGGAAACGTTTCAAACGGCACTCGGTACAACGCTTAATCTGAGTACCGCTTTCAACCCTCAAACCGACGGTCAGACTGAAAGAACGGTCCGTACTCTTGAAGACATGCTCCGTTCGTGTGTCTTAGACTTCGGTGGTAATTGGGATAAATACCTGCCATTGGTCGAATTCTCGTATAACAACAGCTATCATTCTAGCATCCAAATGGCACCATTCGAGGCATTATACGGAAGAAGATGTCGATCGCCTATTGTGTGGCACGAGATCGGTCACTCGCAACTAACCGGTCCGGAGCTACTACAAGAAACGACAGACAAAATTTTCCAAATTCGGGACAACCTAGTGAAAGCTCGGGATCGACAAAAAAGTTACGCCGATAAGAAACGCAAGCCCCGGGAATTTGACGTTGGTGACCACGTACTCATAAAGGTATCCCCTTGGAAGGGTGTGGTCCGATTCGGCAAGAAGGGAAAGCTCGCGCCTCGATATGTTGGACCTTTTAAGATTCTGGAAAGGATCGGAAAAGTCGCCTACAGACTCGAACTACCGGAGGAACTTAGTAATGTCCACCCGACTTTCCACGTGTCAAACCTCCGAAAGTGCCTAGCCAACCACGACTTACACGTTTCTCTAGACGATCTACAAGTGAACTAAACATTACACTTCGTGGAAAAGCCTGTCGAAATCATGGATCGCCAGACCAAGCAACTCAGACGCTCTCGCATTCCTATCGTGAAAGTCCGATGGGAAGGCAAACGAGGCGCAGAGTTCACTTGGGAACTTGAAAGCGACATGAAGGCCAAGTACCCACAGCTTTTTAAAGAGAAAGTCTAGAAAGAGAAAGTTCTCAAACGTGATTCACGGTGATGTACAACTTCCAGCTTAATTTCGGGACGAAATTCCCTAAACAAGGGGAGGCTGTAACACCCCGTGTTTTCATAAGTCAAGTCAAAGCCAAGGTCTAAGTCAACGACCGTTTTCGCGCAACTTGACTTACAGGAATTTCTTTATTTTATTTGTATTACGTGGAGTAAGTGTTGTTAAATGCAATAATCGACGTATGTTAATCGCTATTCAATCGATCTGCGACTGTGAATTATAGGAAGTAACAATGCGATAAAGTTAACTAATCAATAATCAAGCTATGCTAATCGAACCGACATCAAATCGTAACTCGAGCTACGTATTTTTACTTGTTATTATATGTGTGTGTGTGCCTTACGTGTTACCTGTGCATGTTTATTTATGTTGTGTTGTGATAATCAAGCGAGCTCAATCGAAACTCGAAATCTAACTCGAATTACAATCGAACCCGAATCGTGAACGAACTATGTGTCACACCCCGGATTTCCACGTGTCACCGGTGGGCCCGGTGGGGGAGTATCGTGACGTGGTTGGCAACATAATAGTCAAACAACACAATATTTAAATGCACAGCGGAAGCAAAGTATAGATTCATTTCAACCAAACGATATTGTAATATTAAATATCACAAGTAGTCGAATATAAATCCACAAGTAGATCAAAATAACAGGAAACAATGTTCAACAGTCTATGACATCCAAGCTTGCGAGACTTATTGTGGATGCTAGGAGAAAAGCCAGCCTATTACGCGTAGTACCTGCACTTAACCTTTTTGAGAAAATACGTCAGTTTACACTGGTAAATACAATCAACCGACTCATTTTGAAAAGAGTTTAAGAAAATGCATTTAAGGCACAAGGCACAAATAATATTTTATAACTTGGGATAATTATTTGAATATAATGCTTGTAAAGGATTTACATGTTACTTATGCGTTCAGTAGCCCGGATCTAGCTGGGTTAAAGATCAATAGACACACCACATTATTTAAATGAGACACTGACAAGTGTACGCCTACACCTGTGTGCTAAGGTCGTGGCCATTTCGTAAAATGATGCCAGGGATATCCGGGACATGGTCATTAACCCCCCAAAGGCTTTAAGTAAACAAAACAAATTAAACGAGACATCTCAATACTTTAACCATAAATCAATTAAAGATTCAATGCTCGACCAAGCGGTATTTTATATACCGTACCCCAAGCCCATATAGGGAAAATAAGTTAAAAGTATTTACCTGAGCAAGTATAAATCAAAATCAGCGAGTGCAAGTATCTTTTACCGGTTCTCCTAATCTGGAACGAAGGTTTATAATAACCTATTAGAATCCTAAAGGTCTTTACTTAAGCTTAGACCGGTTTGTTTTAAAGATACGGTTCGAACGCACGATTAAGCGAAGACCGGATAGAATGTGATTTAGACCCGACAAGTTTGAATACTTGCTTAATATGGGTATATTATACACATTCTGGATTTTGAGATAAAACCGATAAGGTTTGACCCGTTTCGGCTAATTTATGTAAACTAGTTACATAAACCAAACCGGACGCGCACAAAGCGTAACGGGTAACCATAAGAGTCCTAAACAGGTTTCCTAAGTTAACATGCCTTAAATATGTTGTGATATCAGTAGGATACCTTCCATTATGCCCAAAACGAGTTTAATCTCATATTAAGCCTCGTAGGGGTATTTTGGTCATTTTAAAGGTTATAAAAGGAATTAATTAAGTTTCTGTGAACCGGGTCTGAATACATCAGTAAAATAGTTTATTTTAACAGGTTATAACATTTGGTTATAAGTCTTATATTTCAAAACAGTTTTAAACCCAAACTATGCGTATAATACGCGTATAAAGCCGTTTTAAGCGACGTACGGGTTAAAATAGGATTCTGAGTTTTCTGATCAGTCAAACAGGTTCAAAGCACTTCATTTATTATTTAAAATCAGTAGCAATTGGATTGGCGTTAAAAGGATTTGTAAAACTCATTTTATGGCTTAAAAGGGCATATTCGGTATTTACCGAATTAAGGCACTAATCCTAGCTTATGATCAGTTTAAAAATAATTAAAAATCTTCAAAAATCCCAAAATATTATATTACATCAGTGGGTAAAAGGTTTAGTGTCAAAAATGGGGTTTAGATAGGCTTTACGCTAATGACGCCGTTAAATCACTAAGAAGCGTTCTAATTACGTCATTGAGCATAACTCCTAATCTATATGTCCAACTGATGTAAAAATTTACGGACATGTTTAATAATCAGTAACTAAGATTATTTTACTTTCATATTTCCAAAATTCTCGTTTTATGGTCATAAGGGCATTACGGTCAATATTTAGGCGATTAACGGAAACGTCGGAAAATTAAGGATTTATGTGGTATAAATGCAGAGGGTTATACACACATGTAACTAGGTCCTAATGGAACTTTAAGGCATGTCTAAACTTATCTAAACCGGGTCAGAACTGAAGTCAAAGCAAAAGTCAAACTTTTGCGTCTTTCGGTTCCGAATCGGTTCAAAACAGAAAGTTGTCGAATCAAACAAGCTTAGACAAGTTATTATACTTATTTTCAAGTTATATGAATGATAAAACATATTACACGCCTTCTGTATCGTTAATTACATGATTAATGATTCTGTTGACTTTTTCGAAAGAAGTTTGACTCGACAAACAACCTGGTTAGGATTGGAATCAGTGGGTGCCCTTTTAAGGGTTTAAAGCCCACATGATTACCAACTTATAACAACTTTCGTTTCGACAAAACCCGGGACCATTTGTGTTTTATCGCTAAGTCAAACCGTAATTACGACGGTTTGACTTCTAGGCTATAAACTAAACAAAACTTAATTAAGAAGGGTTAAGGGTACTTACACGTGACTAATGGATGATTAGGAAGGCCTTGGTCTGCTGTGGAGTTCCAAAGATGAGCAGAAATGAATGTGTGGTTGCATGTTGCAACATGAGCCTTATATAGCCACTTTGATTATCATAGATTGATGCCAAATGGACCTACCATTGATCAAGGATTGATACATGTGTCTTCTATAGGCTATATACCAGTATAGGAAGCCCATAGAATCGAAAAATTGCAATTAAAGTCGGTTAGAAGGCTGGAACAGGCACCTGTCTGTTTATTCTGCATCTGGCAGTCGCAGGCGGCCCGCTTTAGATCTAGCTATATCTTAGGCGGGCCGCATGGCCCTTCTGATCAGGTTACATGTTTTCTTTTATTGCACATTTGGCCCTTAGTCCCTCGAAAGGTCGTTTTCACTACAATTCTTGCATTATGAGGCTTCAATATTGACATATGGGGGCTTTAGGGCTTATACCATTTTTGTTAAGTCCTCGGGTCACTTTGTGATCACCCGGAAAGCCCTAATTTTCAATGTTGACGATTCTAACCCTCACACACGAATTTTATCATAACTTTCTCATACGGTAACGAAACTTGGTGAAATTTTTATGTTACATTCTAGTGAGCATATTTAATCGTTACAAGGCTTCGGGTTTGCTAAAAGGTCACTCAGAGGTATATCTTAACATGTTGACACATTTAACCCCTGTAGTTTGTAATCTCTCACTTTCTTTCACAATTCGCTTCGTATGATCCATGATCCATTCGTTTAAGGTTATAAACATCATGTAGGGTTATTGTAAAGTATATTTATTCATTGTTGACACTTTGAACCCTTATATTTACACAGTTTCATTGTTTGTCAACTTTAGTCCTTCAAGAACATTCTTTCACACGTTCAAAGGTTATGACACGTGTCAAGACATTATAGGACGTAAATTTTCGAGGTGTTACATCCTCACCCCCTTAAAAGAAATCTCGACCTCGAGATTTACTGAAATAGATAAGGGTACTTTTCTTTCATTGTGGACTCAACCTCCCACGTATACTTGGGACCTCTACGGGCATCCCATTTGACCTTTACAATCGGTACATGCTTCCTTCGAAGCTTCTTAACCTGTCGATCCTCGATCGACAATGGTTTTTCCACAAATTTCAAGCTCTCATCTATAAGCACATCTGTATGGGGTATGACCAGTGATTCGTCAGCGAAACACTTCTTCAGATTGCAGATGTGGAACACATTGTGTATACTACTGAGCTCTTCAGGTAAGTTTAACTTATAGGCAACTGACCCGACACGTTCGATAACCTCGAAAGGTCCTATGTATCTCGGGCTTAGCTTGCCTTTCTTACCAAATCGCATCACTCCTTTCCAGGGTGACACTTTAAGTAGGACTTTGTCACCTACTTTGAAGTGAAAATCCTTACGCTTGGGATCAGCGTAACTCTTCTGCCTATCCCGGGCAGCTTTGAGACGGTCTCGAATCTGGACAATCTTGTCCGTCGTTTCAAACACGATCTCCTGTCCTGATAACTGGACATCTCCAACTTCCGCCCAACAAACGGGCGTTCTACACTTTCTACCGTATAATGCCTCGAAAGGCGCAGCTTTAATGCTGGTGTGGTAGCTATTGTTGTAGGAGAACTCAATTAGTGGTAGGTGGTTATCCCAACTACCACCCAAGTCAATTACACATGCACGAAGCATGTCTTCCAACGTTTGAATAGTGCGCTCACTCTGACCGTCTGTCTGTGGATGGTAAGCTGTACTAAAATTCAAACGCGTGCCCAAAGATTGTTGGAAGCTTTTCCAAAAATGTGGCGTGTATCTAGTATCTCTGTCAGAGATAATAGACACAGGTATGCCATGTAAAGCTACAATCTTATCCACGTACAACTGGGCTAACATGTCGGAGCTGTAGGTCTCCTTAATGGGTAGGAAATGTGCTGACTTAGTCAGTCTGTCTACTATCACCCATATTGTGTCATTTCCTTTCCTTGTCTTGGGTAACTTGGTGATAAAATCCATAGTTACCATTTCCCACTTCCAGGTAGGAAGTTCAGGCTGTTGTAGCAAACCTGACGGCTTTTGATGTTCTGCCTTGACTTGCGCACACGTCAAGCATTTAGCTACATAGGTAGCTACAGACTTTTTCAAGCCTATCCACCAATAATTCGCCCTTAGATCCTGGTACATCTTATCTGCTCCAGGATGAACGGAGTATTTGGAACTATGGGCTTCCTGGAGGATAACATCTCGAAGTCCTCCATAAATTGGAACCCATATTCGTCCATTCAATCTTAATATTCCGTCCTTGCTAAGTGTTAACTGCTCCTCAGTTACCCCTAGCTTTTCGTTAGGATAGTTAGCTTCCAACACAGCTTCCTTCTGTGCAGCTAACAACCTTTCAATCAAAATGTTCTTTATTTCCATGCGCTTGTCATTGATTCGGATGGGTTTCACCTTCTCCTTTCGACTCAAGGCATCGGCGACTACATTCGCCTTGCCAGGATGGTATCTTATTTCACAATCGTAATCATTCAGAGTTTCCATCCATCGGCGTTGCCTCATGTTCAAGTCCTTCTGATTGAACAGATGTTGAAGGCTCTTGTGATCAGAGTAGATCACACATTTGATTCCATATAAGTAGTGCCTCCACAGTTTTAGTGCGAATACAACGGCACCCAATTCCAAGTCATGGGTGGTGTAATTCTTTTCGTGCACCTTTAACTGGCGTGAAGCATAAGCAATGACTTTGCCTTTCTGCATAAGCACACATCCCATCCCGGTGTGTGATGCATCACAATAAACTACAAACTCCTCTATTCCATCAGGCAATGTCAGTACCGGAGCATTGCTCAACTTTTGTTTCAGAATATCGAAGGATTCCTGCTGCTTAGGACCCCAGTCAAACTTAATCTTCTTACGTGTCAGCGAAGTCAGGGGTGCAGCAATCCTTGAAAAGTTTTCAATGAATCGCCTATAGTATCCTGCCAAACCAAGGAAGCTACGAATTTCTGTAGGCGTCTTTGGCTCATGCCAATTCATGATAGCTTCCACTTTAGCGGGATCTACTTGGATACCATGCTCACTAAAAACATGTCCAAGAAATTGAACCGCTCGAAGCCAGAATTCACACTTCGAGAACTTGGCATAGAGCTTTTCTTTATGAAGTAGTTCCAAAATGCAGTGAAGATGCTTCTCATGGTCAGCTTGGTTCTTCGAGTAGATGAGGATATCATCGATGAAAACGATGACGAATTTATCTAAGTGCGGCTTGCAAACGCGATTCATGAGATCCATGAACGCGGCCGGTGCATTAGTGAGCCCAAAAGGCATCACTAGGAACTCGTAATGACCATAACGAGTCCTAAATGATGTTTTGTGCACGTCTTCATCTCTAACCTTCAATTGATGGTAGCCTGACCTCAAGTCAATCTTCGAGAAGAAACTTTCCCCTTGAAGTTGATCGAACAGATCGTCGATTCTGGGCAAAGGATACCTATTCTTGATAGTGACCTTATTAAGCTCGCGGTAGTCGATGCACAGACGCATCGATCCATCCTTCTTTTTGACAAATAAAACTGGTGCTCCCCAAGGAGACGAACTAGGTTTGATGAAACCTTTGGCTAGCAAATCATCTAGCTGCGTTCTCAATTCCTTCATCTATGTTGGTGCCAATCTATAAGGCGCCCTTGCTACCGGTGCTGATCCAGGAATAATGTCCATTCTGAATTCTACTTGTCTATCTGGTGGCAAACCAGGTAGTTCTTCAGGAAAAACACCAGGGTATTCAGAAACGACGGGGATATCCCCAATCTTGGGCTTCGGCTCATCAATAATCACTTGTGCCATGTAGATGACACAACCCTTTTTCAAACACTTAGAGTCTTTGAGTATAGACATTTTCTCGGGTAGCCCATACTGGGTATCTCCTTGGATAGTAAGTGATTCACCAGACGGAGTCTTGATCATCACTTGTTTCTTATTGCAAATAATCTGAGCCTGGTTATGAGATAACCAGTCCATACCCAAAACTATGTCGAAACCGGCTAGTTTTAAAGGAAGTAGGGACAAAGGAAAATAGTGGTTCTTAATGGATATGAAACATCCATCTAATAAGGTTGAGGCGGTTTCTAAAGTGCCATCTGCTAGTTCCACCTCATACTTCACCCTTAAGGTCTTAATAGGTAATTTTAACAATTCACAAAACTTATTATCTACGAACGACTTGTCAGCGCCTGAATCAAATAACACTCTCGCATAAACATCAATTACGAGAAAGGTACCTGTTATCACATTGTCGTCCTTGACGGCTTCCTTAGCATCCATCCTGAAGACCCTAGCATTGGTCTTCTTAGCCTCCTCAGGCTTCTTGGCGTATTTTGGGCAATTGGTCTTGATGTGCCCCTTTTCATTGCAACCGTAGCAGGTCGCATCCTTCATCTTTTTGCAATCCAAGGTTTTGTGATCCTTGGACTTGCACAACCCACATGCAAAAGATTTCGATTGTGAATTCGAGTTTGATTCATACCTGCACTTTCCGAAGTGCTGTCTCTTGCAGATTTTGCATATGGGGTTTTCACCCGACTGCTGACCATCCTTCCTAAATCCTGACCCCTTCCGGTGGTCATTGTTTCCCTTCTGCTTCTTGTCTGAACGTCGTGAGTTGTCATCCTCACGTTTCCTCTTTTCGGTATCGGTGTTCCTCTGCGATTTCAGCCTGACCGCATCCAAGGTAAGGGAAAACGATATGTCTGCTACTGACCGAAAAGTAGTTGGTCTAGAGGCCTTCACACTTGCTTTGATCTCCGGGGCCAAACCCCCAATGAATCGAGCTATACGTTTAGGCTCCGGAGTTACCAAATATGGAACCAACCTTGACAAGGTGTTGAAACTGGTAAGGTAGGCCTGACAGTCTAGGTTTCTCATGACCAGCGACAAGAAGTCAGATTCAATTTTCTCAACCTCGTGTTGAGGGTAGAAATTTTCCTTAATCAGCGTCATGAACTGTTCCCAGGTCATATTGTATAACGGGATTTTCCCCGTAGCTTGGATCAAAGATCTCCACCAAGCTAATGCTTCTCCCTAGAAAGACTGTGACACGAATTTCACAATATCCCTAGGATGATGTCATCATGGGTTCTTGAAGAACTTCTTGTTTTGGCCTCAATCCACCAAGAATGACTTGGATCTAGCCGATTTCCACATAAACAAACAAGGATCTTTCATAGACCTAAACTTATACACGGTGAAAGGGATTGAAAGATGGATTTTCCAACTTTCTTTCAACTCTTTTTCACTCAATAACTTCAAACCGGTAGAAACGGAGCCTGAGCCGGTTTACAAATCACTTCGGTGGTTGTATGGCTCAAGATCCGGATTCTATCCACGAGGTTAACCGACTTCGGGATTAAACGTTAAACTTCGTTCCGAACAGTCCACCGACCGGATTTGGGTGATTCCTGTCCGACCCGAGGAACCACGTAAGGACGAGGGATCTATGGTTCTACTCGTTGTCAAAATACCTCAATAAAACGACAAACAAACCGAACGACCAAGTGTTAGACGAAAAGGCTGATCAGGTCAGGACGCTGACCGATCGGCTAACACATGGTCCCACACAATCAAATTATTTTAAAGACTAGTATTGAACGAACTGTTGTTCGATCGAACTACTGTCCGATCGGATTACTCTTCGGATCATGAGATACTATGCTTCAATACTTAATCGATTTTTCAACATGTTCAATGCACTAGGAGTGCCACCCGATCGAACAGCCGTCCGATCAGGTGACACCCTGTTGTCCGATCGAACAGCGGTTGTGTTATTCGATCGATCAACTATCCGATCCACTGCACCATACTTTACATTTCATTTAAAGTCTTTGACTAGTTGACCTGTCCGATCGAACACCTGTCCGACCCAAAGACTAAACATTGCAATTCATTAAATGCCTAACCGATCGAGTTGCCGGCCGGTCGAACAGCCATCCGATCGACCGACCTGAAAGGTAAAGGTACTTCAATGTTTTCAAATGCTACAACGAAAACTTCAAAAGTCAAACCATCACACACAAACACATCCTTTTTAAAAGGAAAAAACAATCCACTCGAACAACCATCCGACCGATCGGCCTACCGACCGACCGGACAGTGGACCAAACGGACTGTCAACCGAACGGTCAGCCGTCCGATCGAACTACCGTCCGATTGACCAGCTGTCCGACCCTCCAACACTTGTTTTCCGTTTTACGCTTCACTTATCGTTATGCTACCTAATCTATTCAGGCTAATCTTACTCGCTAAGCACTCCCTTCAATCCATTAATCGCTGTGAGTATACTCGATCCCTTTTTGCTTTAAGCACTTTTGGGTGTTACATACGTTACGAATATTCAAACTACAACTATCACACTACTCAAACTATTTGAACGCTAACCGTTAATGCATGTTATACGTGGCTTATGAATGCTTGTTTGTTATGTTTACACATAGAATGTTGTCTACCTGCCTTAGCAACGATAGTACTATAGTTTGGACTCAGCACCCGTTCACACGGGGGTTGTTAAGGATCTTTTACTTGCATGGATTACGGTGGTAATCATGTATTGCGAACTGCCTCGGGCAGTCAACCCGCAGTCATTGGTATCGATGGATCTATGTCGATAACTAACGTGCTTCATTTCACTATGTGTACGTGCTGGTTATGCGTAAACGAATTCGAACTCTATATGCTATTATCAAACTTGTGTGCTCACCTTTACATTTTATGTATTGACTTTATTTTAACGTATGTGACAGGTGCTTAGGAAGTTTACATGCTTAGCATGCTGTGAACTTGAGGCTAGGAAAGGTCTAGGATGCTCTCTGTGCTGTGATGAAATCGAAGCTAGGAAAAGAGGTCCTAGAAACCAACAAATAAATTATCTATGTTTAAATCTGAGTTGTCGGAACAGAATATTTGCCTAGACTTTATCTGTAATAATTTGTTTACTGTTTGAGACATGGTATGGGACATGTTAATTTGAATTGAATGGTAATGATAGTTGTTATGGAAACTTCTGGACAATCTGTTTCGCTCAGTGCCATGCCCCGATGATTCCGCCATCGGTTGGGGTGTGACACAACTCCACCTCCACTGTCACATCCCGACCCGTAACAGATTATTGGTCGGAACGAGATGATTGTCCAAATCTTATGACAACTATTATAAGTAAAATATTTTATCATGTCTGTAACACCCGTGTCAAATATACTACGAGTTTTATATAAAATTTCTTGCATTTATAAAGTTTATACAAGAATTACATTAACAAACCTTCAAGTTATCAATAACATTTGTGTTTAAAGACGTTAACAAAACATTTGCATTGTTCGGTTTGAGTAAAACAATTAAACAAAAAGCGGAAGCTTCACTTCAATCGTGTTCGGTTCTTGTACGAGCTTGATCTTCATCCGTTAGGTGGTTTGTATCACCTATAAATCAAAACCATCTTATACATTAGTTAAACGACAAATTGGATATGGTTAACCATCTAATAACAATAAAAAACATCGAACAAAACAATTTTTAAAAATCCCGCCGTAAGCTACAGTTTAGAGACCGTAGCTTACGGTCTTCAATAATCACAAAAGAGAGAACCCGCTAGCCGTAGCCTACGGCCTCCAGCTGTAGGTTACGGCTTGGTCCTGCTGGTTTGTTTCACCCCACCGTAGCTTACGGCCTCTAGCCGTAGGCTACGGTTCAGCCTTGCTGAGTTTTATTTTGTTGTTTTTGTTCTTGTTACGAAAACGGCCATAACGTTTGAACCATTTGTTCGATTAACCTCCCGTTTCTTCCTACATGATCATAATTTGATCCTTTACATTATGGACTCAACATCCACCATCCGGATCAACAAAATTCTTATCTTATAAGCTTATGGCTTAATATATATTTACGAATTGTTCGACATGTTCATGAATTTAACAAGCAAACTCATTTGATTACATTTAATTCTTATGAACATCGTAACTATTGATGATTTCGATTACCCAGAATACTATTCGCGGGATTTATGCATCCGTTATCCGGTATGCGTTTATATTATTCAACTCGTTCAACCACAAGTAGTTGAACATTGTTGGTACAATTTCCATATGCGGAATTGCTTAACTTTTAGTCATAACTCACAATCTGAGTCTTTTGCCTTTTAGTCCGCGTTCCCATTTCTTGGCTTACACATATATTCAAAATCCTACTCATTATCTGGGTTTATATCTAAGTCATTATTCACACACCATTTCCGGTATGTGTTAAGACTTCATTTATGCCCCGCTTAGTCGTTCGTATGAAATCCATCACTTAGAACGAACCAAGCTTATTATTGTAAGACCCTAACACGTTTTGATCGAAAAGTCGCAGTAGAAATACGTGCCATAAAATTTCTTTCTTAAAACGTTCATTTATACTTAAAATGATTTAAAAACATCTTTATGTAAGGAACTACATTGTTTATCTTTCATTAACGTATCGATAATAACATACTAATACAGATTACATGACCACCCATTCCGTACAATCCATGTCTCTATCACTCGATCTTCAATCACTTGGCTTCCATCATGTTGATCCATGATTCTGTACCACGTGATATCCTCATATACTTTCCATTCCGTTATCTTTCTAATTTAAGCATTTCATCCGGGTGTCTAATCCTTGGTGAGACTTCAATAATGTACATGCATTACATTTCATTCTCAAGGCACATTATTAGTAACGTAAATACCCAACGTATTGAAACCATGTATACATACATACATACATACAACCTTTCGACAACATAAACCTTTCATAAACAACTTTTTAACAACATAACATTTTCATAAACAACCTTTCATAAACAACCTTTCGACAACATAAATCTTTCATAAACAACTTTTTAACAACATAACATTTTCATAAACAACCTTTCATAAACAACCATTCATACGTGAAATTGTTTATCCATTTAATCATAACTCAAAACCGAGTCCTTTGACTATTAACCCGCGTCTCCGTTTCTCGGTTAGCGTGCTTATACGCAATTCTACCCATTACCCGATTATAATACCGTAATCATTAATTATGCAACCATTCCGGTTAGCGTGCTTATACGCAATTCTACCCATTACCCGATTATAATACCGTAATCATCACTTATGCAACCATTCCGGTATAGCAATAAGACCTCATTTTGACTCGTTCGGTCTACTAGCGAAAATCATCTATTTCGTACAACCAAACCTTATTTGACTTCGATTATCATGCTTAAATTAAATAACTGGTACATAACTTTACTTAAACAAATTAAGAAGTGATTCCGGAAATCACTTACCTTATGCATCCGTGTTCGTATCCGCTTCCTTGCCTCTTCTTGACCCGTTAGCATTTCGTGCTTGAGTCCATCTCGACATGATCCCTATACTTTCATGTCATCGAAATCACATTATTGTTAGCATACACAATTGTACATGTTAACGATCATATCAAATTCATATTCCATATTTGACTTTCATTAGTCAATTCATTCACTAACATGCATAGCTCAATTCACTGAAAGTATGTCGTGTACTTATGAACTTGCAAAAATTACGATATTTTTATGTGATGTGCCCCTCGGAGGGGTTATCCTTGTGTTAAATTTTTTGAGTCTAACTCTCTACCAAATATTTATAAAAAATCATTTACTAAGCAGCAATCAGATTCGTCACTTTCTGACTGCAGCCCACGGAAAAATTCATTTAAAAATCCTCAATTATCCGATTGATATAATTCCAGCTGGAGATTTGCATAACCTACTGAAGAGACATACAGTAAAAATTTGAGATCATAAATCAATTCCTAAATTGAGTTATGACATTCGTAATGGGCTGCAAATTCTACCAGAAAACGCAGCTTGAACCTTCGATACGGAAAAATTCATAAAACCTTCATTTTTCGTCGAAAAAATGCAATTCCGGTTGGGTTTGAAAGGTTTTTCCTGGAAGTTCATCACAAACTCAATAAACATCAGTTTCTTACAAGATTTGGCCCGGTTAAAGCCGATTAAATTCGGCTGTAACTTTCTGGACAGATTTAGTTTCAGCAAATCTTTTCAAATAATCTCACATTCTAACTTCACCTAGACATTTCATCAAACACTTGGAGTGCATACAATATACTAAGCATAATGTACAACCCATTCAAGCCTTAAAGTCCCAGTTCTTGCAGTCATCTTATCAACACAACTATAATCAAATAAATTTCATACTATACTTTAAACTAACTAACATATATGCATCACACACCACTTAATACATCACATTTGCACTAGGATTAGGCATGGGTGACACATTCATGTCACCATCTACATCATCTCAAATGGGTTTCACTTCAAAACATGAAATTACTCAAAATCATACACAACACAAGTTCTATTTGGTGATTCTAATACACAATCATGCTCAATTTCATATCAATTCACGAATTGATCATAACTCACTTCATTTAAAATCACCAAATTGAATTCTAAGACATACCTCATAATCCCCTTGTGTAGATAAATTTCATACTATACTTTAAACTAACTAACATATATGCATCACACGCCACATAATACATCACATTTACACTAGGATTAGGCATGGGTGACACATTCATGTCACCATCTTCATCATCTCAAATGGGTTTCACTTCAAAACATGAAATTACTCAAAATCACACACAACACAAGTTCTATTTGGTGATTCTAATACACAATCATGCTTAATTTCATATCAATTGACGAATTGATCATAACCCACTTCATTTAAAATCACCAAATTGAATTCTAAGACATACCTCATAATCCCCTTGTGTAGGTGATCATTAATTCATGTTCCTTAATAGGTTTGAGCTTCGATTCACCCTTCAATTTGATGGTTCTTGGATGAACTAAGGTTTGGCTCCCTGTGTTTCTCCTGAACGTTCCACGCACACACACACTATGTGTGTGTTGTGTGTTAATCTTTTGTTTATAAACATGAGTTTCCCTTTTCTACAACTTTGGTCCCTCAAGTTTGTTACTTGCTCACAATAGTCACCCATTTCATTCCCTTGCTTGTTTTACTAAGCATTTAACTAGGTTTAATAACCTAGTTATTACATTTCATTTTAATAAACATGGAGACATATTAGCAAATTTAATAATTCGAGTTTTGGGCCGTTACAATTATGTATTCTCTACTTTGACCCGTTTGGTTGTTTATGTGAAACCCATCACTTTTAAACAACCCAAACATATCATTATCCAATATCGATTATTCAGTTCATTTATGTGAAATCCATCACTTTTAAATGAGCCGACTTTATCAAATATCGCTTCATTATCATACATATATCATTTCAAAAACATAATTACATACTTACGAAGCAATGAGCCACGTACCTTAATGCTTCCCCTTTAAACGTGTGTCCGCACCGGCTTAACTTCCCGACGCTTTGTTTGAGTAGCTAAAGTATACAAGCCAAGTGTCATTATAACTTTTCGGCCACATCTAAGGCATGTAAATTGCTAAACACTCCACCCATGTTATCTTCAACATTTTTCATTCATTAATTAAGGTTGACAATTAGTTTAGGCATTTCATCAAGCACCTATTGTGCATACATGTTAACTAGCCATTTTAACTCAATAGAATCTTGGCTAACCATGAATCCCTAATTTAACAAGTTCAATTTACTCATCATAATACATATTAACAAGTAAATTTCCATAAACTCATGTCACTATATGGATTATCTACACAATCACTTAAGGCTTTTCCTACTAGAATCAAAGCCACCTCTACATACAAAGCTTAATGGTTTCACACAAGACTTTTATAAAATCATCAACAAATTCTCAGTTAGGATTAAAATCCTACACTTAGGTTACACCTTTCTTAGGTCACAACATCAAACAATCATTCAAGAACTTCAATTAACCAAGTTTCACCCAAAATCAACCATCACCAAAATTGAAATTGTAAATTACCTTGTGTTAGACAAGCATGGGTGATCAATATTCTTGATTCATGCATGATTAATCGTCCCAATTCACCCTTCAATTTGATCAATTTGTTTCTTTAAGGGTTTGGGGTTTTTCTTTTTCTCAAAACACACACACACGTACACACACATGAGTATGTGTTGTGTTTTGATTTTCTTTTTAATAAAACAACTTTCCCAATTGTTTACTTTAGTCCCCCATGTTTAGTTTTTGTTATAATAAGGCCTCAATATTTAACAACATATCATTATCTAGGTTAAGTGTTCCTAGTTATGGATGAAAATGACAAATATGCCCAACAGAGACGATTTTGGCAATTTACTCCATAAAAAATTATAATATTAAAATAAAAAATATAGTATGTTTAAAATTAAAATAAAAACTCAAATTATTTTAAAATTAAAATAAATATATATATAGCTTTGAAAATAAAATTACACACACACAACATACTCAGAAAACTTAGACTCCCACCCCTCTTATTGCTGCTGCCAAAACCGAGCCCCCTCCCACTAGTCTGTTCCCTCGGGACACTCACCACAAACGTGGACATAACTCCTGAGCACCAATGCCATCCTAGCAATAACAGACATCATCAACCCCGGAATGGTCGATCCAATTTAAACCGCAAAGCTGGATCGCCAACTCAACCCCATTATCCGACCCAGAATCAAGCTAATCAGGATTCTGTACCAAGAATTGGGCCCAATGGTGGCCATATAGGAAACCCACATGATTCAAGGGAACTCTAGTTCTGCCCGTGCTGGCTCGTCATAGTCCTAACTCAAACTTGCTGATTGTGTCCCTATGGAGCCTACTTAGTTGGCAGATACATTTCAAGCTTTGACAAAGGATCAGGCAAATTCAATACATCTTCCTTGTATTCTCTAATATCGTCAGCAGTGGCGGAGCTTGACCAAAACTTCCAGGGGGCGGAAAGTCATGGGATCCAATTTATATATTATATAAATATTGAGGCAAAATAATTTGGGGGGGGGGGGGTCCTTTATAATTTTGAAAATTTTCGACGAAAAATAAAAATTTTTACACTTCTAACCGAAACATTGGTGGGGGTGGGAGGCGGGTGCACCCCCGGTTATCAACTAAGCTATACCCCTTATCGTCAGTATTTGTTGGTAATGACAATAAAGTTCTAGTTTTTGTATCGGGTAACTCTATTATTCCCACACCCTCCATACCATATCAACTTAAATACATCTTTTTTAACCTCCAGTATTATTTAAAACCTCATATATGTTAGGCAATTCAATATAGGCAATAACACATATATTGAATTTGCCCCATTTGGAATTTTTTGTGAAGGATTTCAAGGATAGAACGATGCCGCCACAATAGTTTGAGTCATATATATATATATATATATATATATATAGAGTGGGGATCCTACGGAAAGTGTGTTTTTTCCTAAAAAGTGTAAAAAGTCATAAAACACAATAATTTCAGGCATAAAACACACCTAAAACTCACAAATAATATATGAATATTACTAAAACACCATATTCAAACTCTAATAGTCCATAAAAACTTCAAACACACCATCGTAGAACTATGAATTTAAAACACACAATGCTAAACAACATAAAACACAATAATATTTGTCATTCCACAATCAGAGCCTTAACATCTAAAACACAACACAAAACCCACATACATGATGTTTTAGTAATCTTCATCATATTATTTGTGGGTTTTTGGTGTGTTTTATGGTTGACATTATGGTGTTTTATGACTTTTTACACTTTTTAGGAAATTTGGACTTCCTGGCCAACTCCTATCCTATATATATATATATATATATATATATATATATAGGGTAGGGTTCATGAGTGAACATTGATTTATTTGTGAACAAAATGAACTTATCCTAACCATTGATTTTGTATATCTAGATTTTTTCTTTAATGGCAAGATTGTAATTATCTTTTGTAACTTACAAGTATTTTAATATACACAAGGGTATAATTGTATATTTCTATCTTCATTTAATTAATTATTTTTTTCTCTCTCCTTATTTATCTTTCCAATTAAAAGAATATTTAATTACATTCTCTATATTTTTTCTCTCACATATTACCTAACTTAATATTTCATGATTTAAAAAAAAATACAAACATTATCA
This sequence comes from Helianthus tuberosus, assembly GCA_030545235.1. Taxonomy (NCBI): domain Eukaryota; kingdom Viridiplantae; phylum Streptophyta; class Magnoliopsida; order Asterales; family Asteraceae; genus Helianthus; species Helianthus tuberosus. The sequence continues at coordinate 146,711,996 of CM060445.1, read as the reverse complement.
AATATTGTTCCAGCTAGAACACAATTAAAAATATTTAATTACATTCTCTATACATATATGTATTAGATCAATGTTTGATGAAAAGATGTATAGTAGAAACAATATGTAGTAATACACAAGTGTATAAGTCTGATATATATCGACTTGTATACACTATGTACTTGAATAATACACAGGTGTATACGTCTGGTATACACCGACCCGTATACACATATGTACTTGAATAATACACAAGTGTATAAATCTTGTTTATACTAACCCGTGAAAACAATATGTAATAATACACAAGTGTATAAGTCTTGTATATACTGACATGTATACACATATGTTAAAAATCATAATTTAATAGGTTTAATATTTAATTTTAAAAGGAACATAACAGTTTATTTAAAAAAAACATTAGCCATTCAATCTCTTATAATTAAAATAATAGATAAATAATTAAAAATGAGAGAGAGAGAGAGTTAAGAGAGGAGAAAATTAAGGGATTTTAATTAAAAGTAGTTGACTAATGTCAATCTTACCCTTGTAATCTAAAAAATGATCAAGTGTCAAGATTAGTTCACTTAGTTCACTCTCAAGAAATTGTTCACTCATGATCATAATCCTATATATATATATATATATAGAAAACCCTTATAATTTAGAAAACTTGGGAAACTCTAACCTCCCGAACTTTTTTTTAAAAAAAAAAATTTACACATGTTATATACATGTTTTTAAGGGTTTTGGGCAAAAAAATCAAAAAAATGCCGAGTAGATATTTTAAAAAAAAATAAACAAGTTTTGGTATAACACGTGTTACAAATATGTTAGATGAATGTAACACGTGTTACACTAAAACTTGTTTATTTTTTTTTTAAATATCTACTCGTCGCTTTTTTTATTTTTTTGCCCAAAACCCTTAAAAACATGTATATAACATGTATAAATTTTTTCAACAAAAAAAAAATATCGGGAGCTTTGAGTTTCCCGGGTTTTCTAAATTAAAGTGGGTTTTCTATACATCCTTCCCCTATATATATATAATGTAAGTATATATAGGGTGGGGTTATAGAGTGAACACTAGTGTATTTGCGAACTGAGTGAACAAATCCTGGGCCATTGATCTACACACGTGTATGGCCAGGATCTCATCATCAAATCGTAAAATACACTAGTATATTTCAACATCAAATCTTGGCCATTGATCTACACACGTGTATGGCCATAATTAGTTCACTCAGTTCGCAAGCTATACTAGTGTTCACTCTTGAACCTAATCCTGTATATATATATATATATATATATATATATATATATATATATGCCCACAAAATAATAGCAGTCACCACATGTTTTCCTTCGGCTCAGAATTTTCATTTTTGGCATAACTGACTTGGATACCCAGATTCAACATGTCATTAAGTCTCTTTGTTTGAATAATTATATTTTCATGCAATAAATTGAACTTTCATTTGTTTGTCCTTCATTTCAGTTGTCGAAACATAAACGATTACCATTTTCGAATTCAGTTTCTAATACTTTGTTTCCTTTTGCCATTTTACATTTATACTTGTGGACGTCACCTATTTTAAGTCATGCAGGTTATAAATATTAAACATAATATGGTTTTGGTTGATGACTTTACACAATGTAGATGGGTTTTTCCATTAAAGTTTATTATATGATTTTGGTTGATGCCTTTACACAATACACATGAGTTTTTCCCTTAAAGTTTAAATATGAGATGTTTACTAACTTTGCCTATTTTCATTCTTTTTTACAAACTCAATTTCACATGAAAAAACAAGATTCGTAATGAGACATGGGTGGCGAGTTTAACACTTACCCTTTCATAAACTTTTGCAACAAACCAGTGGCGGATCTAGGATTCCGACCAAGCGGGAACGTTTTATAAATAAGCGGTAACGAAATCGAAAAAACGTCAAATTTTTCCAAAATTTACACTAAAAATGTCAAAAATTTTCGACCAAGCGGTAGCGGAGGCTACCCCTTGATACACTATACATCCGCCCCTGCAACAAACATGGCATTAAACTTATGTTTTCTTTCCTACATACATTACAACAAAACGACAAATTCGAACATATATGATTCGATGATTAAATGAAATAATGTTCACATTGCTTACTCCCATCCACCTTTTAGATCGAAGCCCTCCACACCACTTTCTATATGCTCATACGATCATATATGGGTTTTTGGTTGTGTGTTATCTAAATACCTATGCAACCCGACCACAAAAGCTTGAAAACCGCTCCACCCTATGTGTCTTTCTTGAGTATCCCTCTTATTGTCATAGTTACTAATGCCTAGAAATTTGTACCGGTAGGGTGATTTGTGATCTACGAATCGTGACACAAGGTAATCTCTTGATCTATTCAAACATATTTCTGTGTTTCAATTTATATGGGGTGCGAGTTCGGTGTGTCATGAGGAGGGGCGGATCTACATTGAAAGCTATGGGTTCACATGAACCCACTCAATTTCAAAATTTTATTACAAACGTATTTAGAAAATTCTAAATGAGCCCATAAAAGAAATGTGGTTCGACTCCTGTTGGAGTTGTTTTTATTATTTTAATTTTTCAAAGAGTAAACTGCTATTTTGGTCCCTGTGGTTTGGGCACTTTGCCATTTTAGTCCAAATCTCAAACTTTTTAAATCTGGGTCTCTGTGGTTTCACTTTTATTGCCATTTTAGTTCAAAATCCAAAAACTCTCTATTTTGACCGTTGAAAGTTGATTGTTTTGTTCTTTTGTGCAATGGCATTTTGGTCATTCTGATTTTAATATTTTAAAAAAACTATTTTAATAATTCTAATAGATTAAAATAAAATTAGTTATAAATTATATATAACTAGATTTGATCACCGCGCGCAATGCGCTGCGGATTCCACCACGATCACCCAATAGTTTAACCCCACTATGCCCCTCATATTTTGTTTTCACGCTCACCTCTTTAACATGAATCTTATATTTTTCTATTTATCAAATAAAAAAGTACCCACGCATTTGACAACATCAAAACAACAAAACTCAATAAGACCTACTAAGATACTATTAATTATAGAGTAAATTGCCATTTTAGTCCCTGAGTTTTGTCCAAATTTGCCATTTTGATCCAAATAGTTTTATTTTCCCCCCTGGGTCCCTGACTTTTACATTTGTTGCCATTTTGATCACTTTGCCTAACTCCATCCAAAAACCCAGTTACTCTTTTCAATTTAAACCTTTTCAGTTGCCATTTTGATCCAATTCCAAAAAATCAAAAAAATTCCAAAAAATCAAAAAAATTCCAAAAAATTCTAAAAATTCTAAAAATTCTAAAAAATCTAAAAAAATTCAAAAAAATCTAAAAAATTCAAAAAAATCTAAAAAATTCTAAAAAATATAAAAATCAAAAAAATTCTAAAAAACCATAAAAATTCTAAAAAATCCAAATAATTCTAAACGGTTCGCGTCGAAACGGTTCGGTTCGATACGGTACGGGTCGAAACGGTTCGGTTCGAAACGGTTCGCGTCGAAACGGTTCGGTTCGAAAGGGTTCGCGTCGAAACGGTACGGTTCGAAACGGTTCGGCTCGAAACGGTTCGGGTTCGAAACGGTACGGTTCGAAACGGTTCGGGTTCGAAACGGTTCGCGTCGAAACGGTTCGGTTCGATACGGTACGGGTCGAAACGGTTCGGTTCGAAACGGTTCGAGTCGAAACGGTACGGCTCGAAACGGTTCGGCTCGAAACGGTTCGGGTTCGAAACGGTACGGTTCGAAACGGTTCGGGTTCGAAACGGTTCGGTTCGAAACGGTTCGCGTCGAAACGGTACGGTTCGAAACGGTACGGGTCGAAACGGTACGGGTCGAAACGCTTCGCGTCGAAACGGTTCGGCTCGAAACGGTTCGGGTTCGAAACGGTTCGGCTCGAAACGGTTCGGGTTCGAAACGGTACGGGTCGAAACGGTTCGGGTTCGAAACGGTTCGCGTCGAAACGGTTCGGTTCGATACGGTACGGGTCGAAACGGTTCTGTTCGAAACGGTTCGCGTCGAAACGGTTCGGTTCGAAACGGTACGGGTCGAAACGGTACGGGTCGAAACGCTTCGCGTCGAAACGGTTCGGGTTCGAAACGGTACGGGTCGAAACGGTTCGTGTCGAAACGGTTCGGCTCGAAACGGTTCGCGTCGAAACGGTTCGGTTCGATACGGTACGGGTCGAAACGGTACGGTTCGAAACGGTTCGCGTCGAAACGGTACGGTTCGATACGGTACGGGTTCGAAACGGTTCGCGTCGAAACGGTTCGGTTCGATACAGTACGGGTCGAAACGGTTCGGTTCGAAACGGTACGGGTCGAAACGGTTCGTGCCGAAACATTTAATGATTTTTGGATTTTTAGAATTTTTTTGATTTTTTAGAATTTTTATGATTTTTAGAATTTTTTATATTTTTTTGAATTTTTTAGAATTTTTATGATTTTTTAGAATTTTTTGAATTTTTTAGATTTTTTTGAATTTTTTAGATTTTTTTGAATTTTTTAGAATTTTTTTTTGATTTTTTGGAATTTTTTGGAATTTTTTTGATTTTTTTAGAATTTTTTTGATTTTTTGGAATTGGATCAAAATGGCAACTGAAAACATTTTTTAAGGAAATCCCCAAAATACCCCTGTTACAAACTGGGTTTTTGGATGGAGTTAGGCAAAGTGATCAAAATGGCAACAAAATGTAAAAGTCAGGGACCCAAGGGGGAAAATAAAACTATTTGGATCAAAATGGCAAATTTGGACAAAACTCAGGGACTAAAATGGCAATTTACTCTTAATTATAACTGGTTAAATGTCTTAATTTTAATAAACAAAATACACACATATTTCTGTCCATTAAGTGCATAACAAATGTACATGGCTTTCACTTCTTTTGGTTGAGCTTCATTGCTTGAAGAAGTTGTGCATACTGAAGTAAGTCTGGATAATTGGTGGATATCGATTGATGTCATGTAGGATTTGGAGGCTGAGACAAGGTTGCAGCGGGTGGTTGTGTTGCGGTCGTGGTTACAGCGGGTGGTTGAGTTGCGGTCGTGGTTACAGCGGGTGGTTGAGTTGCGGTCGTGGTTATGTAACGAAGCTTGGAGCGGCCTTGAACACACTTTACGAAGTTGAGCTTGGCCTTTGCTACTTTGAACTCAAGTGCAGCTTGCCAATAGGTCGTGGCTGCAGCCTCGGCTGTTTCAAATGTGCTCAACAATACACCGGTGCCTTCGTCATGATCGTGTATCTCGGCTGCCCATTTTCCCCATGGCCTTTGTCTTATGCCTAGGGATGAGTATATGGTATCGGGTACTGGTACCGTACGGGTACCGGGTATATTCATACCGGTACTAATTTTTCCAGTATTTCGGTACCGGTACTTTCGGTACCGGTACTTTCGGTACCATTACCGGTTCGGTACTGAACGGGTACCGTGCTCATCCCTACTTAGGCTATAGGGTGTGGTCATGAGCCTTATGACTACCATGATCCTCCACGTCAGTGCTATATCACTCACCCCTAATCCACAATCCAAATCCAAATCCAAAACCATTACCGTAAAGGTGTGGTCATGACCCAAACCACTATCCACTTATTTATTTTAATTTATTTTCGTCTAAAGAAAAAGGAAATGATTACTTGAAAAATGGAAAGGAGGACCATGGTTGCCATTGTTTAATCCATGCAAACCATGGTGGATTAGAGAAGGGGGTAGTATAGTCTTCCATTCATGTTCCTACGTGGCGAATCATGTCTCAACCATGCCCCCACACCCTTTAGCCTTACGCCTTTGTAATGTCTCTTCACAGTTGTTTCTGTTCAAATCATGCACATATAATAAGTTATAAATCTTTAAAAAACACAGCCTTTTAGACCCTAATTTTCAGCTAAGAACATGCGTAGTGGGGCTTTTTTTTTAAATTGCCCAATCACGCCCAATAACGCCCCTTCACCGCCCCCTGGGCGTTATTGGGCGTTATTTTGCAAAAAATGCTCCTTGGCGTGGTTTGAAAAACGCCGAATGGGGAAAAGGTTGGCCAATCACATTGGAGATTCCATTTGCTTGGCCAATAAGATTTTTAGGTGTTTTTTTTTTTTTTTTTATTACAAAACATATTGCCCAATAATGCCCCATCCCCACTACACCCATTTTAGAAAACGCCCAATTATGCCCCATTGCTGACTGGGCTGCCACATGGCGCAAAACGCCGGTGAATATTGCCCACTACGCATGGTCTAAGAAAGGATTAAAGGTTGATTTTGAATTCCAAACCTATGAAAAATCCCACCCTTTAGACCCTAGTTTTCATTTCAGAAAAAGGGATGACAGGGATGATCATGTTCTGAAAGGTCTTTACACATGCTTAGGCATTTTATGACACTTCAATTTTGTAAATTGAATTAATTATTTAAACCACCTAAGCTTTTGAGGTTAGTTTCATATTATATATCCTCTAGTTGTTTTTATAAATCAATGTCAAATTTGATATATGATGCAGGATTGTAGGCTAAAGGCTTATCTAATTTCTATCAAACAAATCCCTCCCAAATAAATTGGAGATAACTAAACAATCATAAAAAGGTTTGGTTCATAGTGAATCAACTCTTAGTTAAATACTGAAGATCACACTATCTAAACGGCTATATAGATTGTTTATCTATTTAAAAAGCGACTCAATCGAATTTAAAAAAAGTGCTTCAATTCATGATTGTTCATCTGATCCATTTAAATGACCAGAAAGTCGATAAGGGTTCAGAGGATTACCTTAGCCGGAGCAGGAGATGCACCATCCGTTGCAAGTCAGAAATCCTTTCTTGCCATCCGGTAAATTCCGATGGCCCCTATATAAAATTACAAAAGAATATATAAAATCATCTAAAAACATCATTTTTGAGATCAAAGACTATATTATCTACAAAAACACAACTTCAACCTATCTAAAGACAAAAAACAGATGACCACAAAAGTTGAATTTTGAGACCCATTCCATAATATACACAACACTTACGTCTTGGGCACTTTTGAGGTCCATATGTACATGCAATCCGTTTTTTTACTAATGAGACATACGTTTTTAGTTCTGGGTTTTCTATCTTATTCATGGCCAAGAACCACCTAAACCGACTTTGTGGTAAAAAAAAAAAAAACATTTAAGTATGGGTTTCTTCAGGCCTATTGTTAGGAATGAGTTTTCTTTCCATTAATCATGTTATTTCTCATCCCTAACAGGTTCGCCATTATTATATTTGCATAATAAATATTAGTGGATTTGCCAGGAAAGTGAGAACAACAGACCCAACATTTATAAAACTAATGCCACATACAAAATCTAATTACTAAATCTGACACAACTACAGCTGCATGCAACTAATTAACCCTGTAACTCAAGAAAACAAACATTAAATCAGTAAGAAAATATAACCCGAAAAAAACCCTAAACATATAGTACAAAACTTAGACAACTCAACTCTAGGAAAAACCAAATTGACTCCCAAACAACAACAATAATCAAATCGATGTTCAAAATCTCAAACAACAAAAAGATACAAACATAACCCCCATTCCGTTTAAAGTTAACAAAAAATGATACTTACACTGGCAATTACAATCGAGAACTGTGGCAGTCGCAAGAAAAACTAACAGCAACCAGAACACCAAGTAAAAAACACATGGAACCGGTGGACCTAACTGGTGAAACAAAAAAAATCATATAAGGAAATCAGAGTAGCCATGGAATAGAATCAAAACATACCTTCTCCAAATAAACCTAATAGCGACTGGAATTTAAAGACCCGTCGGAATGGACAAGCAAATCAAAAACTACCCTACCTACCTACCCCTCACGCCACCGTGGCTCCGACGTTACCAGCGGCTAGAACCTCTGGGTTCCCTTTGCTCTGCGACTTTCTCTTCTCTATCTACTTTCTCTCTGTATCGCTCTCATCTATCTCTCCACTATACGCCATGTTTCTTCTCTCTCTATCTATTCTGCCACCGCTAAAGAAATGCCTGTAAAAATATGTGGCTAAAAGGTTGGGGGTGCGTGGCATGTGGTTATGCTGGACATAAATGGGAAGCAATGTACAACTTTCTAACCTACTGTTTCAACCAATAGAAGCACATAACACAATTTAAGCACAACTTACAACAACCATTTGCATAAACTTGTTACCAATTTATAATTTATAATATATATAACTCTCTCTCTCTCTCTCTCTAAAACACACATACTCACCACCACCTCCGGCCACTTACCACCACCGCCTCCCGCCACTTGCCACCTCCCAATCCTGCACAATCAATTTTCAACATCGTTTTCAAATCAAGTGTAACAAACACCATACCGTTAATCAGATTAAAATCGCACGGAACAATTGAACAACACAGACTCTGAATATTAAAAAAAAAACTATTTTAATTTATTAGAATTATTAAAATAGTTTTTTTTTAAATATTAAAATCAGAATGACCAAAATGCCCTTGAACAAAAGGACAAAACAATCAGCTTTCAACAGTCAAAATAGGGGGTTTTTGGATTTTGGACTAAAATGACAATAAAAGTAAAACCATAAGGATCCAGATTTAAAAAGTTTGAGATTTTGACTAAAATGGCAAAAGTGCCCAAACCACAGGGACCAAAATGGCAATTTACTCTTTTTTTTTAAATCTAAAACAGGTTAGACTGCGGGGTATGGGGCGGGAGTTTGGGCGTGGGTAGGGGGAAAACGCCCAAGCCACCACCCCGGGTGGGCATGGGTTTCGGCGTGGCCCTTGGGGCATGGGTTTCAAGCCGGGCGTGGGGCGGTCTGGCCAAGCTGACATGGCGGGCTCTAATTGGACAAACCAAAGAAGCCGTTGGGCTAGCTGTTGGGCTAGCCGTTGGCCAACGACTATCTTAAAAAAAAACTAATAAAATTTTATTTTTCCACTATAAAACCTCACAATTTCTTCCATTTTTTTACCACATTCATCTTCAATTCTCCATCTACAAAACGAAAAAATGCATCCTCATAACCGTCCTTTTGACCCGAACAACCCGTATGCATTCCAAGAAAATAATCCTAGCCCACCACCCAATCGTCCAATGCCTCGTCCATTTTTCATACACTCTTCTATGCCCCAAGAAGCGAGTTATGCATCGTATATTGGGAATCGTGTGTTTACTAACTTCCCACACACCGATGATTCGATACCTACCCCGTTTACACAAACGGCCATCAACCTTTCACCAACCTCCATCGACCTTTCACAAAACGAAACCGTCCCCGAAACACAACCACCCAACGATGGTCCTTCCGCACCCCAACCCATAAAAAAGAGAAGCCATAAGAAAAAAAACCGAGGCGGATAAAGCACTTGAAACCATCAAGCGAAAACAACTAAAATGGATCGTTCCTGAAGAACTTGCATTGGCGAGGGGTTGGTTTCAACAATCTCAACATTCAACTTTAGGTATTCTTAAACTTTGTTTTTATTAATGTTTTTTTTATATAACTTTGTAATATATTAAATTTTGTTTTTATAAAAACAGGAAATTCTCAACATCGAACCTATTTGTGGCAAGGGGTTAGTAAAATATTCCATCAAGAATTGGGAAAAGAGGTTTATCGTGAAAACGATAGCTTATCCTCGAAGTGGACCGAGATAAGCGGCCAACTTACAAAATATAGTGGTTTTTTAAATAAAGCAAAACAAAACCCAAAAAGTGGTGAAACCGAAGCCGACATTGTGACGAATGCATTGGTTCAATTCAAGACAAATGTGGGGACCGACTTCCGTTTCATGCATTGTTGGGAGATTTGTAAGTTTCATCCAAAGTGGGCGAATATCCCCAGTGGTAGCGAAAGCAACACGTCTTCCAAAAGGTCGAGGGCCTCGTCCCAAACCCAATCTGATGCACAAGATCAAGAGATTGAGGACCTTTTTGATGATTCGCCAAGCCCAAACCGGCCTGAGTATGGAAGAGATGCCACAAAAAGGCGTGCTCAAAAATCAAGATCTGCTACGGCATCACCTTCAGCTGGGAGTTCGCTCTTGCATAGAGGAATATACAGCGACCAGTTGGATGACATTTCATCCAAGATGGATACATTCAACGTCTTCCAACAACAAAGGGCCGAAATTCGGAAGAGCAAAGAAGCTAGAGATGCCGCTAGAGAAGCCCAGAGACAAAGACGGGAGGATTTGAAAATTCTATCCCAGCCGATTGATCACCTAAAGGGTGACGAGTTGGAAATAGTCTTGGAGATGAGAGAAGAGATAAAAAACAAATATAAACGTTAGGAAATTTTTTTATGTAATTATTTTTATGTAATTTTTTTTATGTAATTTTTTTTATGTAATTTTCTTTAATTACAAAGAGCCCAGCCGGGTCAGCCCAGCGAAGCCCACCAAACCCACGCCCCCAACCCCCGCCCCACCATATCCTGTTTTAATGTGGGTCGCCCCATGTCTGCCACCCCAAGCCACGTGTCAACAAATGCCCCAACCCAAGCCCAACCCCCGCCCCACCATACCCCGCAGTCTTAGGGTTTAAACATTATACCGCGGCCCACTCCCCATTTTTAAATCTTCGACCCTCTCACTGCTAAATCTCTCATTCTATCAAGCAAATTGATCCCCAAACTTCACCCCTTTCGTGTCTTCTTCACCATTTGGGTATACGTACCTTGGATTTTGTAGGTAAGTTCTTTTCAGTTTTACTGATTAAATTCAAGAACATACTTGTTTGAACTTGTGATTTGGGGATGAATTGAACAAAGTTGGATCTTTCTATATATTATTGAGAGTATGCATACAAGCTGCTCGATGATATGTCTGAATGAGAATTGCATGATTATACAATACAAACTTGTGATTTGAGATGACAATTGAGTTGAAGTAATAATCAATGGCTATGATAAAGTGTTATTCCCATTCTTCTTGATTTTGCAAATTGAATTGAATTGATGCTATTGTCATATGGCTACTTGTGTGCTTAAAAGATGATTGAAACAAACAAAGCAGCCCTGGTGATTAATTAATAGAACTGAAACAAACCTGGTTATTTAATGTTGTTGCAACTAGGGATGAGCATTTGGTACTGGGTACCGGTACCCACTTTTTGGCATATTCGGTACCGGTTCGGTACGGTACCGGTAAAATACCGAATTTTACTTTCAAATACCGGTACCGTACCATACCGAATATCTCGGTACCTGTACCGGTACCCACTTTTGACGAATTTCGGTATCGGTATTTTCGGTACCAGTACCACGCTCATCCCTAGTTGCAACCACCGTCATCTCTAATTCTTAAGGTCGGTCGATTTAATTTGTCCTTATGGATATGCATAACAGATCAACAGATAAAAAGAATCAGTTTTACTTTTCATCAGGTCGGTTATTTTCTTTTCTGGTTTTCCTTGGTCTTGGACCAAGGACCGACTTGAAATTGTCAATAAATAGGAACCGAGGACTGACCATTTGTATTATATCGGGCCCGGTTTTGGTTAATTTTCGGTCTTGTTTTTGGGTAATTTCAGGTGGGACCGCAATCTGCTCACCCCTAATTGTATCGTATTTTTATTATGTGATGAATTTTACCCGATCGAAACCGTCGAACTGACCCGAAATTTTTTACATCCGGTCCTATGATATTAAAGTATCTAAAAGCAATGAACCCACTGAAAAAAAAAATTCTGGATCCGCCACCGGTAGTCACATAGTGAAATTGAAAAATTGCTATTGTGAATTTTGAAAGAAACCTGACACTTGGAATTGTCAAGAATGATAACTTATCTAATTGAGTCATCAGTATTGTTTTTAGTTGCATACCGTTACTTGTTATTACATATTTCAAATAGGAAACTGTATATCCAAATTTAATAAACCTAGAGCTAAAATGTTTTTTGTTACTATTACAACTTGTAATTTGGCGCGGCGTCTTTGATTGATAGTAGTTAAAATTTTGATTTGTTGTGCACACAATGCAGCCTGCAGTTTCGGAGACCAAGTTTTTTCAGTTAATCAGCAGATGGCTCGTTTTCGTAATGTAAGTTACCAATTATTGAAGATGATGAAATGCGAGTATACTACATAACTTGTTTTATATATGATTGTTAGAAAAAGAAGGTGGCATTTGTGAAGCCTGCGAAGAAGCAACCTCCGCAGAATGTGGATCATGTTACGGGTGACAAGATACCAAGGAGCTTTGTTTTTTCACGCTTGAAATTACCTGCTACTCTTAAACAGTTGCAAGCAGACCTTAGAAAAGTGATGCTTCCATATACGGCCTTGAACCTAAAGGTAAAAAGAGAGGTTGGATGATTATTATAACATTGTTATCTGTTGCTGATTTGTTCTCGGTTAAACTTGCAGGAGAAGAAACGCAACAACCTTAAAGATTTCTTGAACGTTGCGGGGCCCATGGGAGTTACACATTTTCTCATGTTGTCAAAAACAGGCACTTCACCATACTTGAGAGTTGCAAGAACACCACAAGGCCCCACTCTTACTTTCAAAATTCAGGAATACTCGTTGGCTGTTGATATTGCTAACTCCCAGTTACGCCCAAGAGTACCAAAAGATCTCTTCAAAAACTCTCCTTTGGTAATTCACATTGTCCAAACCAAAGCCAGTTTGGTCGGTTTTCATGATTCTGTTTTGGTGGTTCCGGCATACAGTTTAAAACTTGAATCGTCTATCCTTTTTTTCATGAACCATTTTTTTATATTCATGAACTATGTTTATCGTTTTAAAATTCTTCATACAATTGAAAAATAATCAGTTCAAACCGGCCCACTCAACTATGCTTTGCTGTTTTGTAGTGTAGCACATATTCTACCTATGTACTTTGTTTAGAAGTGTTTGATTATGATGATGATCATTGAATATTTTTAATTTGATAGATTGTGCTGTCGGGTTTCGGAACTGGGGAGCAACACTTGAAGTTGACTACCATTATGTTTCAAAACATATTCCCTGCCATTGACATCAACACGGTGAGTGTCTGTATATATATGCATGCTGCTTGGAACGGGATACTAATCATTGGTTCAATTGCAGGTTAAACTTTCATCATGCCAGAGAATCGTGTTACTTAATTACAACAAGGAGACTAAACTTATCGATTTTCGACATTATTCTATTAGATTGCAACCCGTTGGTGTTTCTCGTAGAATTAGAAAATTTGTTCAAAACCATAAAGTGCCCGATCTCAGAAGCCTTCAAGATGTGAGTGACTTTATCACAAAGTATGTACAACCGCTCTCTCTCTCACTCTCACACAGACACTTTTGACATAGTAACATACGTTCTGAAAATTTGTTTGGTTATGTGATGAAAAAGGGCAGGTTATGGATCAGAAAGTGAGGGGGATGAGGAAGGGGCAACTGTAAGCTTAGCAAGTGATGTCGGGAGAGTTAATAAGGCATCTACTAAAAGTGCTGTGAAGCTTCAAGAGATTGGACCTAGGATGACTCTCGAGCTTATCAAGATTGAGGATGGCTTATGCAGCGGCACAATAATTTTCGGTAACTCCCATTTGACATTTCTTATGTATTCTGTGTGACATTTCTTACTTGATGATGGTTGTACATTCAGCCAAGCTCAGTGTCATGATCTTTAGTTACTAATGATTTGCAGGAAATAGTGGAGGACCATGGTGAAGAAGAATCTAAAGGAAGTGAAGATGATACTGCAGAATAGTAAGTTATGTAAAACACAAAACCATCATGAAAACATTAAGTTTGTGTTTGGTTAGGTGTTTGGGAATCATTGAGAAAGAGTTTTGATGACTACAATGTTTTTAAAAATCATTTTTCTTTTTTAAATTACGTATAGCTTTTGTTTTGTTACATTAGATTCAACCATCTAGTTAAACTATAGGGAAACGATAACATTATATCCTCATATTAATAAAAAGTTTGACGGGTTTGAGAGTCAATAGACCTTTGGACCGCCACTATAATTCCGCCCATTAAGAAACAACTCTATGATTCATACTTGATTACAATTTGTTATAAAGATTACCATATCTCGAATGAAGAGGATTTTAGTTTCTACTGAAAAAACAAACCAATTGGGTTTGGTTGACACGAATTGTAGAAAACATGATGATATAAATGATGTTATTACAATGTATTTTATATTTTGTAATAATATTATCTTAAGTAAATTGTAAATATTATAGACAACCTTTTTACATGATTGATTGTTAAAGGTATTCGAGTTAATTTCATATATTTTATGTTTTTTAGCTTGTTAAAGATAAAAAAAATATATATATATGTATAAACAGAATCAACTCATTATTTAAGATCTCAATTACCTGACTTCTAGTGTACCATGGAGACCAGTCTTCAACTATGTTCAATTCAAGTTCCCTCAACGAGAGTCTTGTAGAGGTAACCGGAACCCTTCCATCGGTATCTCCGCTAAAAACCCAAACATGAACGCCGCCGGAAACAAGTTTTTTGATGACCGGAAGTACATAACTTGTTTTTTATACAATAACAAACAATAAAACAATATTTTTATCGAGCAAAATATGTCCAATGAAAAGTTACCTACAATGCGCCCACGGTTATGGAATTTTCGTGGTATTAGCGTGAAGCGCGGCTTGAACATTCGGCCTGTTCATATACAAGTCCGTATCTTGTGATTGACACGGGTCTGTTCATATACAAGTCCGTATCTTGTGATTGACACGGGTCATTCCCCGTTGGTTTAACATGTCATGCTTTTTGTATTAACGATAGAATGAATTAGTGTTAAATGCTTAATACATTATGTTGAAAAAAAAAACTAATTTCTCAGTTTAAAGTAGGGTTTAGCTGACCTAGAGGTGTACAAAAAAAACCGGTTTTAGGACCGAAACCGGGAAAAAAACCGAAACCGGTTTTTTTTTTAACCGGTTTTTTTATAACTGAACCGGTTTTATAACCGAACGGCCGGTTATAGACCGGTTAGGATTCTTGGTATGAAAAACCGGTTAATAACCGAAACCGGTTTTAAAAAAACCGGTTAAACCGGTTAAATACCGGTTATTTTGGCAAAAACAGGTTAAAAACCGATCCCAACCGGTTACACCGGTTATTGTTTTGGACTTGAAAAACCGGTTAGTAACCGAAACCGGTTATTAAAAAAACCGGTTTTCATTTTGGATGAAAAAACCGGTTCGGTTAATAACCGAAACCGGTTTTTGAAAAAAAACCGATTTGTACACCTCTAAGCTGACCCAACCAACCTAGCCGGTTTGGTTGGCCCGACCGACTCAACCAACGCGATTAGTTTGGTTTTATCTTTTTTCAAAACCGTAGCAAATAACTCGGCCCAAAATTTTTAGTTTAAGACTGATTAAACCTGACAATGAACACAAGTATAATCTGACTGAACAAGTACTAACATTCTTGGATAGTGTGTGAGGGGAAACTTTGCCACGCATATGTGTACGCCGAGTGGAATTGGGGGTAGTATCGACACACGAGGGTGCATACAAGCTATACATATCGATGATTTTGTAAACATCAAAGTAATCATTCAATGCTGCATCACATGCATTTGATGATTTCGAGTCACTAAAGTTGCATTTGCTCTTGACACCATTATACACGCGATCTAATATAACCGTGTGATCCCAAGCATAATCGATCATTGCGGTCTGATCAGTGGCATCATCCAACAACGTGTTTCCAACAGGGGCGGACCTAAGCCCAGCCCAAGGTCGGCGGGCGCACCCCCGGGAAAAAAACAAATTTAGTGCTAAATTCCGTCAAAAATCCCGTCCGCACCCCTTGGAATTTTTCGTCCGCACCCCATGAAATTTTCCGTCCGCACCTCTTAGAATTTTCCGTCTACACTCGTTGAGTTTTGGAAGCTTGAATGAAGCTTTAATGGTGGAATAAAACTTTGAAGAAGATGAAGTTTAAAAAAAAGGAAGAAAGAGAAAAGGATCTCTTTGTCGGCTAGTGAGAGAAAAGCATATGGCCTTATAGGTTTTTTAATTGAATTTAAAACAACCTAAAATTAATATCTCATTATTATATATCAATTATTAGTCATAACTATTTAAATTAAGGGGTGTTTGGTTTAGGTTATTTTGGAGCGACTTATAACTTATTGAGTTATAAAAGTTAATAAGTTGTTTTTATAATGTTTGAGTTAGCTTATTTAAGATGGTTTTGTGTGTTGAGAAGTTAGTATTTATAACTTCTTACTTATGACTTATATAAGTTAATAAGTCCTTATCTAAGGACCTTTTTTTGGCTCACCCAGGGCACTTGAATTTTCAGGATTGGCTCTGTCCTGTTATTAGTAGGTAAAAAAAGTTTTCCGTTTATTATAAATGTACAGTAAAAAAATTGGAATACCCCTGGATATATCTTCTAGTTCCGCCATTGTGGGTTATATTTTGTTAGTGATGATATTTTGCCTTTTTTTATAGCCGCATACCACAGTATCTTTGGCTTTTTTTTAGTGAAGAACGTTTGGTTTTTTTTTATGGTGTATATGTTGTTTAGATGATTTTTAGGGTGATTTACATTATGATATTTAGAGATTGAATAGTTGATACATTATGTAATATGTCATGGAACCATAAACTTATAGATCAATTTGTTTGTGATAGCCTATAGGAACAATGAGCAGGGACGTTATGGTGCGATTTCTCAAGAGGAAAGTTGATATGTCTTCCAGATTCGTTGATGTGGATACTTGCGTAATCGGATTGGCAATGATAATTTAAGTGAAGGTTGTATATGTTATATAGAGAAAGAGTTGCTTAAGAAAGTAGGTTTAAATGATGTTTTGGATAGAATTCAAAAAATGAAAACCCGTAGGACGACGTTTTAATTATGTTTGTAACAAGGTTTAACGTGTTTTTGATGATTATATAAATTTAGTTGTTTGTTTTACATGACCCGACTCGACCCGACCCGAACCGACCCGATACGAACCGATTTTTTATTTATACACCTTGGGGCCTAAAATTTTTGAAAATGTTCCGCACCCCCATGGAAAAATTCCTGGGTCCGCCACTGGTTTCCAATCTACATATTAATATATTCAAGTGTGCACTTTAAAATGATTTCGCAGAGTTAAGCTACTAAATGTTTAGAAATGAGAGAATGCTTACCATAATTCCCTTGAAATTTATTCCATCTTCGTCGGCAATGATCTTGTTTTTGTCGAATATAAGATCGGCTAGTTGGGGAACGTAGTGCCCTACAAATGCATGATGTTGAAGAATTAGTCATGATTGTCAAATGTGGTATAGACTATACTTGTTTTCATTTCTAGTGTTCTTACTCTATATATATTTATATACTATTAAAGATAAAGGTCGGTGCAAAAGAAGACAAGCTATCTCATTTCTTTCTCCCTGAACATCTTTCTCTTTCTCTGGTTCCTTCACCTCCCTTCATTATATACACACACTTCACTCATCATCATCATCTAGGGTTTCGCCAGGCATTCAAAAACCTACTAAAAACCACCGCCCTACAGAAAACCACCGCCAGGCATTCACGATTCAGTGGTGCCTCCGGTGCCCAGTTCGGCGGCTAGGGTTTAGTCAGAGTTTTCCCAACGATTGAGGTAAGTTTCGATCTTTTTTTTGGTTGATTGTTTTTTGAATCAACCTTTTTATGTAATTAGGTTATTAAGGTTTGCTATTGTTGCTTTCATCTGTTAATTGTGGACTTTGATTTCAATTCGTTTTAGTCAAGTGTGTAAGAGGGGGTTTGCATTTGTGAAATAAATAAATCATTCGACAATATGATTTTTTGACTAATATATGGGAATGTACAAAAACTTCGAATCCAGACTAGAAATTGAAATGGAGCTAATGTAGTATGATCTTGAATCTGTGCACATGAGATTCAGTTAATAACAGTAAGACCTGTGCTCAACATGTTGTGTATGATTTTGGGAATTATTTGTTGAAGTGTTTATTTCTAATTTAAAGGATTGAAATAGTGATGTGTTTTGCAGGACTAGGAAACAGAGGAAAAGAAGGGGAGAACTGAGAGAAAACGTTGTTGAGCAGTTGCATTTAAAAGTTGTAATCAGCTGTGAGAACACATTTTTTAGTAAGGTTAAAGTATTTTCATCGACAATTGACCCGCTTGGGCTGGCGGCGTTGGTGTTGGTGTTGGTGGAACTGGCGACCGGTGAGAATGTGATAAAGTATCATACAACGTCGATAATATTTATTCAGGTGTATCGTTGGTGTTGGTGGAACTGGCGACCGGTGAGAGTGTGATAAAGTATCATACAACGTCGATAATATTTATTCAGGTGTATTCTTAACAAAAATTCTTATATTAAGGTCACTTCAAAGTCCTTTTCAATTGAATTTTAGAGATTTTTTTGTTTGAATGTTTTGATTGTTTGTCAAATCTACAGGGGTTGATGATTTACATACGTGTGGATCACTATAGTCAAAAGATTCGGCCTACTTGCTATCAGTTTATGGACCACCTTGCAAACATCAAAGAATGAGTGATTCATACTTTGTTTTGTTAGTCAACATGTGTAGAATGATTATTGTTTCTTTTTATTTTAGGGGCTATGATGATAACTTACTCTTTGTGCACTGTTCAGTGTTGGCATGTATTTGTCTGTGCTTTTACATCACAATCGGACTATGCAGCCATGGTGGTTTATCCTCTTAATTTTGAAGATGAGATATTCCGTGTCTTGGTGGGGCAGCCGACATGCTGTGGTGTTTAAGTGCTTGCATCACAGTCGGACTATGCAGCCATGGCAGTTTATCCTCTTCATTTTGAAGATGAGGTATTCCGTATCTTGGCGGGGCATAAGATTCACATATCTAAGCCTCATTGTTCCTTTGTTTTGTATGCTAACGGTCCTTTGTTGACATTGTCCTTTAATTTTTTCCTTACTTGAATAGTTTTCGCTTTATGCTTAGCTTGAATGCCCCTTCGTGTGATTTACTTTGCTTTGACAAAGTGATTGGGCAATATACTCATGCTATGATGCTAGGAGATGGTTGCCTGATATCACATTGCAACCAGTAGGTTTGTAATCTGTTTTGGGTTTGTTTTCCTCTAGGTGAAATGCTCAAAAGGAAGCACAAAACTCCACCAAATGTAAGTTAATTAATTATGTTTCAAATTCGTAGGATTGATAGATGTAAACTGTTCATACCAATCTATCACTGACTTGGTTATTAGTTGCTAAATCACACCAACATAATTTGAAATTAGTAGTCGAATAGTTGTTTTTATTTCTTTGTTTGTTATTTTTTTGGGCTTTTCATATTAACTTTAGTTTGTATTATTGTGTATTGAATCAGCTTGCAAAGCTAGGATGGGATCGCAGGTGTCACTTCAAGGTATTTTTTGGTTTATTTCTTTCAAAGGTAAATTCACACGTCACGCGTGGCGCGCCACACATCAATGTCATCATCGTCACGCGTGTGACGTGATGTCACCGCCGCAACGCGCGGCGCAGGCAAAAACCTAGTTATTATTATAGATGAAGTGTAGAATACAAATCCTTACTCATACATTACGTACGCGGGCACAAGATCTAAACACGTGTCCCTGATTTAGTTTTCCTACATAAGGGTACATCAGACAATTCATTCTATTAGCAGAGGGCAAATCAGACAATTCTTTCAATCAGCAAATCACGAGTTCGTTACACCACTATCCCGGTAATTATGAATCGTATCAGTTTCAAATATTCATAATTTTTAAAACTATACATTGCGGTTTTCATTTCTGAGCGATTAGGGCTTAATCGATTGTTGTTTTCAATGGATCCACAGAGCAGCACCGGACGAAACATAGATGTTGATTTTGAAGATGCTGAATTCGTCAGTGAGCACGGTGAATTGGGTGGTGACCAGAGAGTTACGATTGAAGAAGTCAGAAATCCTAATTCTGCAAATGCAAATGTTGTAACTGAGGGTTCCAATAGTAAGTTCTTAATTCAGATGTTTAAATTTTCAATGTCAGTTGTTTTTTATACTCGGTGTAATGATTTAGTGTTTGATTGTAATTGATTGGAAGGTTTTTAATGTTATTAGAGGGTAACTGATATGGAATCAAAATGTTTAACTCCGCATGTTATGAGTCCAACAAATTGCATGTGATGAAAGGCATAACATGTTGGTTTCGCATGGTATGATACCATAAATCGCATGTAGTTTTCATTATATATAAAACATGGAATCAAAATGTATATTTCGCATGTTATGAGTCCAATAAATCGCACATGATAAAAGTCAGAACATGCTGGTTTCGCATAGTATGATACCATAAATCGCATGTAGTTTTCACTATATATAAAACATGTTGGATTAGTAGTTCTTAATAAATGGTTTTTTTACTCTTTTATTTAATTTTGTAGATGAAATGCTTTATATCCCGGAGGTTGAAGCATCAGCTATTGTCACACCCCCAAAATACCACTTGCGGAAACACCGCGGGGCGTGTGGCGTACCAGGATCCAAGCCACCAATCACGTTGAACTATAACATATATTTAAATAAAAACTTTCATTCATTATCGTAAAGTGTTACAAAACATTAAACGTAATTCATTGTATACAGCGGAAGCATAAATCACTTATTAAGTGTTTCATAAACCACGTGTTCAAAACATTGGTCAAGTGGTCAAGTGGCTACAAGATGTATTTGCCCAACCCCAATGCCTCTATCAAAGCATTGGTCAAGTGGTCAAGGTAATTAGTTCACGCCCGTCCTCCCCGGTACGGTGTGAGGGTGCCAAACCTAATAGCGCTATCAACTAAATATCTCGTTGCCTCCCCGACAACTATCGATAGATGTAAGGGGTCTTATATGATAGAACTGAGTGTAATAACAAACATCCTAATAACCCGACGTTCCTCCCTGGAACAATTACCAGATATCCCTCCCCGGGATGCATGCTTGAAAAAAAGAGCAGTGAACTTACCTTAGATTTGCTCGGTATGTTTTGATACATTACCCGTTCCCAGTTGGTCAACCAAGTCCTACTACGATTATCATTAACAAT
Organism: Helianthus tuberosus; assembly: GCA_030545235.1. Classification (NCBI taxonomy): domain Eukaryota; kingdom Viridiplantae; phylum Streptophyta; class Magnoliopsida; order Asterales; family Asteraceae; genus Helianthus; species Helianthus tuberosus. Next base: position 146,690,972 of record CM060445.1, on the reverse strand, counting down.
TAGTTCACAAGTACTTACATCACATAATTAACATCTTGTAGAGTATGCACATGGTCTCATAATACATTTTAGGCACTTAGCTCACACATACCGATTCATAACATAGCCTTACATTGCATGATTTTGGTTCATTATTCTAATAATGGTAATCACAACAATGAAACATCATCAACGAAAACATCACATGGGCCGCCCTTTTTGGGCCGACATATGTACAGTGGCGGTTGGCTTAGTGGACGTAACCTTGGGTTTGGTTAATAAATCAAATCATCATCACAACAAAGGTAGCATTTGACTACATTTAGGGTCAAAACCCATAATCAAGTCATCATCAAAAGTCACGTGAACTTCTATTTCAGATCATGCACATAGAACAAGATTACGCAAGAGTTATCAAAACATAGTATGCATACAGAACAAGATCATCATCATCATATAACGGTTACACATTTCCCTACATGCTCCAAATGTTCTATTTATCAAATACACTTGCCAATAACATAAACAGAAGAGACGAAACATCAACCACACGTGATTATCCTCGGCGAATAATCTCATGCGACGAAACACCATGTTTCGTCGGGATTGTGTCGACGAAAAATCAAGGAGTTTCGTCGTCCAGTCTTTCGTCGGAGGGCAATTATCATTCAGATTCATTCTAACCTATAATCGCTAACATCATTCAACCCTAGAATAACCACTACAAGGTCATCATTCTACATACTCTGATCATACAGGAATCATGTAATCCTCGACTCACACATCAGTGATCGTCAAGTCAAATAAAGATCATTATCATAACACAACATGTAGGCACAGATCATCGATTTATGTTACCCTATTGCAACCCTAAATCACAGTAAATCTCATGATTCTACACAACTGAAACAATCATTCCATGATTTAAAACAAGGAGGGTCATACTAACCGGAATGGTGAGTGTGCGAATGGAAAGCCTCGGAGATGAAGGAGGGGCTGCCGTCGCGGTTCAAGGAAGGGGTGTGGGTGTTTAGGGTTTGTTATAATATGATGATGAGATATTTAGGGAGGTTACGTACACTCCAATTATAGTGCCAAATACCTAAATAAGTGGGCTGATCCTATTACTTCTTTGGTCACAAGAACTGGACCGAGTTGTTCAAAACATACGAGAGGTGAGTTGGGCTCGGTGATCACTGTGGGCCGATATATTGTATAGTTTTAAGGTGTGAATATATTGTCCGATACATGTGCGGCCCAAACAAAAGCTACTATATCATTTAACAAAGTTATCTAACGTTTTAGTTTAACAGAGTTATAACTGAACAAAACGTTTTAACACATAGGAGAGGAATAACGAGAAGTTAAGATCGCAAGATAAAACGTTACTAACCTTAGAAGTTCGGGTTGTCACATCATCCCCAACTTGAAAGAAATTTCGTCTCGAAATTTGACAAGTAATACAGAGGAGTGAAGCGATAGAAACCCTAATTACACTATATGCAACACTACATACATAATAATCAACATTACACACAATCACTAATCATCCAGATAACTACGCAGACACCACGTAAACCAAATTGTAAAAACAGGATCGCGAAGTCAGTCGGGTGCCACATCATCCCCAACTTGAAAGGGAATTTCGTCCCGAAATTTGCCAATGATGTCAAAAGTTGATTCAACCGTTTGAACAACTGAGGATACTAGAGCTTATTCCGATCATTGCGTTCCCACGTGAACCCGGTCCACGTCTTGAGTTCCAACGAACTCTCACAATAGAAAGATGGACCGTGTTAACGAACCTTACTTCCTCGTCTATGTCTTTGTTTGGCTCCTCGACCACTGCAACTTGTCTAGTAAAGGTATTACAAATGTTTCATCAAACACTGCCTTAGATTCGAGACCTAAATGACATTGTGCACGTTACCCAATTCGTCAGGTGACTCAAGTTTGTAAGTCACGCGATCGCTTCTTTCCAGGATTCCGAATGACTCAACGTAACGCAAATTAAGCTTGCCACACTTCCCAAGCGTACCACACCCTCCCAGGGTGAGACTTTCAACATGATACGATCGCCTACAGCGAACTTCCAGTGTTTCCTGAGCTTATCAACTTTTCTGACAGTCACGCGTGCCGCCAAGCGGTTTCCGATCCAAGCAATATTTCCAAAAGTTTCGAGTACAAGTCCTGAACCCGTGTTTAGGTTGTCACCCACCTAAATCCAACAAGGAGTTTAGCGCTACTATCCATGCAATGCCTCAAACAGAGCTGTCTGAATACTAGAATGGTGACTGCTGCAGTAGAACTCACCCAAAGATAAGTGTCCTTCCAAGTGTTCACTAAATTCAAACCCGCGCATGCTCACAGCATGTCTTCGTGTGTCAGGTTGGTTCGTTACTCTGCCCGGTTATCCCACAGTGATAAGTGATGCTCATGTCTAGACGTGAGCCAAGGGTGTTGTGTAGTGCCTGCCACAAATTAGGTATAGCTCGAAATCAAAGGTAACAGAAGTTGGCACCTCGTGCCTAAAAGCCGTCTCTCCCAGAGGAATATTCACAAGTCGAGAAGACTCATCAGTTTCCTTGATTGCAAGAAAGTGTACCGGTTACGTGAGACAATCAACGATCACCCAGGTGATATTGTTTCCGTTCTGAGTTTTTGGTAATCCAGTGACAAACTCCATGGCCATCTATTCCAATCTCCAAATAGGTGTTTCTGATTACTAACATGAACCAGAAGGTTTCTGATGTTCCACCTTGACTTTAGCACAAGTCAAACGTCGTTCACACGCTTCGTTGTGTAGGCCTTCAAGCCCAGTTGCCAGTACAAGATCCTCCGATTCTAACCTATTCCATCAAATCCTTATGACCAGCATACCGAGGCTGGTGTGCTTTGCTCAACTCAAGTTCCCTACCGTTGCCGTATAATGAGACCCACATTCGTTCCATGAGGTAACGGATTTCGTTCGGCCTGCCAAAAGTTGCTCTTCCATGCCCCGCATGGACCCAGCTTGAAAATCCTCTTCCTTCAGTGCTTCAGTCTGAACAGGGTGAATCTAATCAGGTAGGTTAGAGTCGATAGTGAGTCGCAATGCTCGTACGCATTTAGGTTCCGCAGTCGAAGTCATTCAGAGGTTCCATCCAGCGGTGCCATCACATGTTCAGCTCCATTCAAAACTAGGGTACACGGGAGGCCCTTGTGATCGGTCTAAGTGGTCAAGGTAATTAGTTCACGCCCGTCCTCCCCGGTACGATGTGAAGGTGCCAAACCTAATAGCGTTATCAACTAAATACCTCGTTGCCTCCCCAGAAACTATCAGTAGATGTAAAGGGTCTTATATGATAGAACTGAGTGTAATAACAAACATCCCTATAACCCGACGTTCCTCCCCGGAACAATTACCAGATATCCCTCCCCGGGATGCATGCTTGGAAAAAGAGCAGTGAACTCACCTTAGATTTGCTCGGTATGTTTTGATACATTACCCGTTCCCAGTTGGTCAACCAAGTCCTACTACGATTATCATTAACAATTAGTTCACAAGTACTTACATCACGTAATTAACATCTTGTAGAGTATGCACATGGTCTCATAATACATCTTAGGCACTTAGCTCACACATACTGATTCATAACATAGCCTTACATTGCATGATTTTGGTTCATTATTCTAATAATGGTAATCACAACAATGAATCATCATCAACGAAAACATCACATGGGCCGTCCTTTTGGGGCCGACATATGTACAGTGGCGGCTGGCTTAGTGGATGTAACCTTGGGTTTTGGTTAATAAATCAAATCATCATCACAACAAAGGTAGCATTTGACTACATTTAATGGGTCAAAACCCATAATCAAGTCATCATTAGAAGTCACGTGGACTTTTATTTCAGATCATGCACATAGAACAAGATTACACAAGAGTTATCAAAACATAGTATGCATACAGAACAAGATCATCATCATCATATAACGGTTACACATTTCCCTACATGCTCCAAATGTTCTATTTATCAAATACACTTGCCAATAACATAAACAGAAGAGACGAAACATCAACCACACGTGATTATCCTCAGCGAATAATCTCATGCGACGAAACACCATGTTTCGTCGGGATTGTGTCGACGAAAGATCAAGGAGTTTCGTCGTCCAGTCTTTCGTCGGAGGGCAATTATCATTCAGATTCATTCTAACCTATAATCGCTGACATCATTCAACCCTAGAATAACCACTACAAGGTCATCATTCTACATACTCTGATCATACAGGAATCATGTAATCCTCGACTCACACATCAGTGATCGTCAAGTCAAATAAAGATCATTATCATAACACAACATGTAGGCACAGATCATCGATTTATGTTACCCTATTGCAACCCTAAATCACAGTAAATCTCATGATTCTACACAACTGAAACAATCATTCCATGATTTAAAACAAGGAGGATCATACTAACCGGAATAGTGAGTGTGCGAATGGAAAGCCTCGGAGATGAAGGAGGGGCTGCCGTCGCGGTTCAGGGAAGGGGTGTGGGTGTTTAGGGTTTGTTATAATATGATGATGAGAGATTTAGGGAGGTTACATACACTCCAATTATAGTGCCAAATACCTAAACAAGTGGGCCGATCCTATTACTTCTTTGGTTACAAGAACTGGACCGAGTTGTTCAAAACATACGAGAGGTGAGTTGGGCTCGGTGATCACTGTGGGCCGATATAGTGTATAGTTTTAAGGTGTGAATATATTTTTCCGATACATGTGCGGCCCAAACAAAAGCTAATATATCATTTAACAAAGTTATCTAACGTTTTAGTTTAACAGAGTTATAACTGAACAGAACATTTTAACACATAGAAGAGGGATAACGTGAAGTTAAGATCGCAAGATAAAACGTTACTAACCTTAGAAGTTCGGGTTGTCACAGCTATACCTGTGGTTGGCATGCAAGTTACTTCTATCGAACAAGCTTACGTGTTTTACCAAACATATGCCAAATTAGCTGGTTTTTCTATCCGTAAAGGTGGTGAAAACCACAATGGTGGTATAATTAAGACTAAATATTTTGTGTGCTCGAACGAGGGACATAAGCCATTGTTTATTGACGATGCTTATTCAAAGTCTAGAAAGCCATACAAAACAAGGAAAAGAGGAACCATTAGAACCAGGTGCAAAGCGCAACTTATGCTTTGTTCGATGGATGGGATATCATTTACAGTCAAGAAATTTGTTGATGATCATAATCATATGTTTGTATGTCCTGAAGATCTTCATCTGCTACCAGCTTATAGGTAATTGTCAGAAGTCCAAGAAGAAATGATATGGGAATTAGGTACTCTAAACCTTGGCCCGGTGAAAGTTTTTCATAAAATGAGAAAACGATATGGTAGTTTGAGAAAGTTGGCGCCACTGTCGATGATTGCAAAAATTTTGGAGCTCGAATTAATAGCTATATAGGAGAATATGATGCAGACATGTTGATCAATAGGCTGACCGTTAAAAACGAATATTTAGTAAATTTTTGGTTTGAATACTCAGTTGACGAGAACAAGCGGTTAACCGGTTTGTTCTGGGCGGATGGGTTATGCAAGCGTAACTTCATGGAGTTCGAGGATGTATTATTGTTTGATGCTACTTTCAAAACAAATAAGTAAGTGTTACATGAATGTCAATTTTAATATTTCGCATGTATGAATTCATAAACTGGTAAATCGCATGTTACTAAAACATGAAAGTTAGGAGTTCAATATATCGCACATTAACTGATTATGTAAAGTTTGTATGCGAAGTGTTCTTTTTTGCAATAATTTTTAATTTCCCGGTGTATAGGTATAAGATGGTGTTTGTATCGTTTACTGGGATAGACAACCATTGTCGAAATGTAACCCTTGGAGCTGGGTTGTTAGAATCAGAGTGCATTGAGTCTTATAAATGGCTTCTCAGTTCCTTTGTAAAGTCATTTGGACATCAGCCAAAGGTTGTAGTGACAGACCAGGACCCGGCGATGAAACAAGCTATCTTGCGGGTTAGCGAGTTTCGGGCTGCGACCACATGAAAATCTCGTTAGAGGGCCCGGGGGGATCGCCCCGATGGCACTCCGAAGCTCAAGTCAACATCATATCAACCATGATAATATTACATGAATGTAAACAAGTGTATGTTGTAAGAAAATAGAGAGTTAAGGGAAGAAGGAGCCCCAAATGGAGGGAAGAAATAACCTGCCTAGTGAATGAGTTTTCTTTACATAGTGGGGACTCTTAGGCATTAACTCTAATGGGTTGGCATAAGAGTAGGCTTATTAGAACCAGGCTCACATGAACATACCAAGGATGTGCGAAAAGTCTAAGCGGGCTTAAGCCCAATCATCATTATGAGGAAGTGAGCTCAGACAAGAAGCCCAAGCGGGACCCTCGTCGACACTAGATATAAAAATTTTTGAAAAAAAAAAGTTACTAAGCTCTTACCTATGAATTATAATATCATGACTAGGAAATGCTTAACGAATTTTCGATTAATTACATTCATGGAACATGATATTTGTGAAAAAGATACAATATTTAACATGTGCTTCCAATAACATAGTGACAACCTTGTGAGCCCATAACTAGTCATATGCTGTTTATGGCTTTGTCTTGAACCTAACTTTACCACGTAAAAATAATTTGCTAAAAAAAGACTTATCCTAAGAAAGGACTTATCAAAAAGTTGAAATGAAGTTATAAATCTAAACCAAAAAAAGACGCGTGAAACATATTATCCAATGTATATTTATTGAGTATAATAAAACGATGAAATGAAAATGAGAATATATTTGTCATATTACTTGTATTTTTTAATGGAAAGGTTACTCTAATCTATTTGACACCAAATATAATACAAAATACTTCCTTTATCTAGGTTTGGATTTAGGACCTCCTCTCTAAGAAGCAAATGTCTTTACCAAGTGGGCTAACCGGATTTAATATTTATTATAAACCTAACTAATTATCCCAAAATCTTTATTAGAAATGAAAGTCCTTTGATATATTCATAAACTAAACGCTGCCTTAATATCAATACATTTGCTTAATATTTTATAAAAAAAAATATGGTTATTAGATTTTAATAATCCTAACTTTCATCCATTGGAAGAGAGTGGAAGTTTAGAGAGAGAGATAAATTATGGGGTGTATATTTACATAATAGTGAAAAGTGAAATTACAAAGATGCCCTCGTGTGAAAAACACATGACCAAATAAAATTTAGACTGAGTTAGGGTTAAAAGACGTAACTTGTAAGATTTGTAAACATAAAGTCATGGTTGCAAAAGTCGTTAGACGCTCCCTAATCGGCCGTCTGGGAAGTTAAGAGTACTCGGCGTAGGCGGAGAGTACTCGGGGAATACTCAAACATGTTAAATTATAAAGGAATTAGTTTTCGGAAATTAAATATATGTCAAGTAACATAAATTTACTAATATTTATAACAAAATACGTGAAAATGATATTCATTCTTTGATATCATAGGCATAGAAATTATGTTTTATTTTTCTTAAAGTCAAACTCGGCCCGAGTTAACCTACTAGATCTGATTTTAGCCGAGGTTGACCGTGTTTGATCGATTCCGAGTAATTAGGCGGAGTTGAAGAAAGTCGCATCGACAACCTACATTGGAGTGATTACTCGGGGAATACTCGGCCTTGTAGACCTTGTTTTACAATCATGCATAAAGTACAAATCCCATCAATTTTAAAGACAAAGAACACCAATTGAAATTAGATATAAAGATAAAGGACAAAACTTAAAATTCACTCTTAATATCTAGTTATTATGTTTTCAAGTTGACTTTAATGAAAAAAAATTACAGATCTTGATTATTATTTCATTTTTTTTTTCACAAGCACATACTTTTAACATTATAAAAAATAATCAAGTAATTACTAAGTTTCATATATGTTTATGTTAGGTCACTTAATTTTAAAAACTTGATCATTTATGAAAAAGAAAACATAACAACGGAACAATATTGAAAGACTTTTTTTTAAATAAATCTTTTTTTAATTCAAATCACTATTTTACACTTTTATTTTTTTAAATAGTTAGCCCAATTGGTTAGGCCGGCTTCTTCCCTTTGGGAGGTCGCCGGTTCGACTCCAACTTGTGGCATATGGTGCGGGGACGTCCCAATGATGGACCGATTCCTTCCGAGGTATGGAGCGGTCTTGAGGGCAACCCGGTTTTACCCAACTGTTACCCCAGCAACTCGTGTGGGGGCAGTATGGTTTCCAGGCGGAAGTCAGCTCGCGCGCCGGCCGGGGCCCGATCGAACATCGCGTCCGGAAAAGCGGGGTTGACGGGGAATGTCTTTGACCTGTCCCCGGAGACCAATCGGTCTTGTACAGAAAGTCTCCTTCCAAAAAAAATGTCACAAGAACGAGATTTCTTTTATTTAAATTTAAGTATAGTATAATTAGCATATATATAAAAAACGACTTTTAAGGAAAAAAAAAAAGCCGATGACTGTACGTATATTTGTGTGTAATTATATATATAACCAAGTGTAAATATATGTAATGTTGTGTAATTACATACATAAGAAACATTATATATTTATATATGAGTTAATATTCTCACACTTCTTTTCTTTATCTTTCTCTATAGTATATAGATAGATAGAGTGAAAAAGGTTGTGGGAATAAGATATAGGGACGTGAGAATAGTGAGAGCCTTATATATATGCATATGTTTTTTTTAACGGTAAGAATTTTTAACTTGTTGTAAGAGAGATCTCACACCCTTCTAAACAGAGGGCCCTAACCCTACTATGACCAGACTATGTTCTCTTAACCAGGTCCACGTTGGCGTCAGAGTTTGGCTAACGACGTTTCCCGAGAAACCATACGACCCACTGCTAGTGGCAGGGGCTTGCGCCGCCACAAGAGAGAATCTCTTTGGCGTAACGCACGGTGGACTAAAACTCGGGGTGGCTCAGGCTTGAACTCTTGACCTAGGGTCTGAAAGAACTAGCCTTCATTGTCTTTATCCACCAAATATGACACCAGTGAGGATTAAACTTGGGTCTCCAAGGAGTACCCAAGTCTTTCCAACCACTAGACCACACATATACGCATATGTTGCATAGGCATTTAGATAGTTATTATGTGTAATAATTGTGCGACTTTATGTTAACCCATTTCTCTTGTTAAAATACACATGTTGCATCCTTGCTCTCTAAGCTTAACACGTTAAAAACACTTTATACGCTATCATTGTTGGAAATTTGTGAAAATAGCCTGTTTTCACAAATATAGGAAAATGATTTTTTTCTATTTTGGACGAGAAATAAATATAAGAAAATAAGTGGGTTTTATGTATTTATTTGTGGGTTTGTGTTCTATGTTGGAAGAGCTTATAAACGAACTAAACCACGTCCAAAACGAAGCTAAGATAAATGAGATATCGATACTCAAAGTTTGGTGTTTGAAACTTGAATGCTGAAAAAAATGGGAAAGTGGCACCTTTTCCCACATAGGAGGAGAGATGAAACTTAAAGGGTTATTTAAATGGGAACTCTCCATCCTTATTGTTTCATGGAAGCACTCACTAAGTGTACTCGCGAAGGGTGCAGAGCACCCTAACTCGTAATCGCACGCGCGCGCGACGTGGGCGAGGAGGCGCAATGTGGCGCTTTGATGGCGCACTTTGCACGCGCGCGAGTACACATGGCATGGTGGCGCACACTCGCGCATGGAGCATGGCACTGAAGTGACGTGCGCGACGCATCAAAGTGAGCCAAAACGGCGCGACTGTGTGGCGTGTGTCACGGCCCCCGACCCGGTTTGACCCGTTTCAGGAGCCGCGGGACAGAAATCCCATGGTATTTAATTAATTGAGTTTAACAGCGGAAGTTTTCATCAGGATCTTTTTAAAACTGAAATATTTCCCGATTATTTTATTTCACAACGCAGGATAAAACCCCGGTAATTTACAATCATTTGATTTCACGAAGAAATCTTTTATTTTACAAAACATGTTTCTTTATTTTATCCTGAGCCACTTTCTTAAGCTTGTAGTGCTTCACGGCACTTTTCCTGGATCATAACAGATCACCTGAAACATGTTTGAAAAAGGTTTTGTCAGCGGGAAATACTGAGTGAATCATTCTATTTATATAAAATGATGCATAATTATTAATTACAGCATAAGATCGATTACAATGGCTTCTATCTTATTTTTTTATCTGGCGCTCTGTCACAATGGTGACAAGTCACAACGGTGACGATGGTCATACCACTATTAGATCAATGAACCTAAATAGTGATGATTATCCCTAGTAGGTCAATGAACCTAACTGGGAGAAAATTAGTAATGTGCACAATACCCCACTAACCAGTGATTCAAGATATCCACGACTTAGTCCCTGTAATTATAACTTTTGAAAATAATTTGAGGTATTGTAAAATAGTTGATAAAAAGAGAATGACTCACATTGCAGATTTAATTTGAGCAGAGTTTAGCCTACTGATTAGCCTTTTAACCTAAATTTAATAACAGGCACACAATTCTGGGTTAGTAATCAATATAGCATTTACGATAACTCACGAGATCAACCCTCACAACGAATGACAAAGTGCTATGCTTAAACATCCATCGAATTAACGACTAATGACAAAGCATCACCCTAATGTGGGCAGCACTTAAACATCCATTGAGTACATTGATCGATCGGAAAATGAATCGTAATAGCGATCGAGTTAATACCCTGATTGCGGCGTCGATTAGTGATTCGTGTGTTTTATGACAGTATTTCTACGATATCTCAGTGTGTATTTGGAATTTTTACGTCGTTTCTGTGCCCAAAATCAAGTCCCAAGGCCTTCTATTTATAGCAAGATTTTGACCCCCCTCGCGTGACGCGAGGGGTACTGCCTGGGCGTCGCGTGACGCGAGGGACAACATATCACCATAGAGTTGCCACGTGTGGGACTAGACCTGCTGAGTTGACAGTTTCGTGAAATTCAATTTCGACAGCAATTTATTTAGATAATCGTAACTAGGGTTTACCCCCCCCCCCTGAGTTTTAGGGGCCCTGATCCTGATTCCGATTGTTCTGAAAATTTTAGGGTTTGTGTAGAATCACTTGGGTGTCTCAATTAGGGTTTCCTATTGGACAATTAAAATAATAATTAGGACTTTTTAATACGAGTTGTTACATTCTCCCCACCTTAAAAAATCTCGTCCTCGAGATTTACTGAAATAATTGAGGATACTTTCGCTTCATTTCTGATTCCAGTTCCCAAGTGTATTAAGGTCCTATCTTTGAATCCCACTTTACTTGAACTAACACTAATCGTTTGTGCTTGAGAAACTTCACTTTTCTGTCTTCTATCTGAAGAGGTTTCTCTACAAATTTTAAATTTTTCGTTTACCTTTATATCTTGGAGAGGTACTACCAAAGATTCGTCTGATAGACATTTCTTGAGATTGGATACATGAAATACATCATGTACTCCAGTTAATTCTCCTGGTAGTTGTAAATGATAAGCAACTGATCCTATACGTTAGATCACTGGAAATGGTCCTACGTACCTTGGATTTAGCTTTCCTTTCTTATCAAATCTAACAACTCCTTTCCAAGAAGATACTTTCAATAGCATTTTGTCTCCAACTTTGAAACTCCAACGGCTTTCGTCTATTATATGTATAATTCTTCTGGTGATCTCTAGCCGTCTTCAGCCTTTCCTTCATGATACTAAATATCACAGTCGTAGTCCCTTAGGATTTTCATCCATCTCCTTTGTCTCATGTTTAATTCTTTTTGCCCAAATATATGTCTTAAATTCTTATGATCCGTATAGACAGTAAACTTACTTCCATACAGATAATGTCTTTAATCTTAAGGGCAAAATTTATGGTTCCTAATTCTAAGTCATGAGTGGTATAGTTTTCTTCGTGCTTTTTCAATTGCCTTGATGCATACGCAATTACCTTCTTGCGTTGCATTAACACACAACTAAATCCTAGTTTTAAAGCATCACTGTATATTTTAAAATTTTCTGTTCCTTCTGGTAAGGCTAGGATTGGGGCATTTGTTAATTTATGCTTTAAGATCCTAAAGACTTCTTCTTTGTTTAGGTCCCCATTCACTTTCCTGTTTTACAGATTAACTTAATTAATGGTATAGCTATCTTGTAGAAATCATTAATAAACTGTCTATAGTATCCAGCTAAACCTACAAAACTTCTAATTTCCATTGCGGATTGCGGAACCTTTCATTTGGTAATTACTACTATCTTATCAGGATCTATGTGAATACCTTCATGATTCACCATATGACCTAGAAATTGTACTTTTGGCAGCCAAAATTCACACTTCGAAAATTTGGCGTAAAGCTTTTCTTTTCTTAACAAAGTTAAGAGTATATGCAAATGCTGACAATGTTCGTCCTGACTTTTTGAATAAATAAGTATATCATCTATGAAGACAATTACAAATTTATCCAAATACGGTTTACAGATCCTATTCATCATGTCCATGAATGCTGCAGGTGCATTCGTTAACCCAAAGGGCATGACTGTAAACTCGTAATGACCATACCTAGTTTTGAAGGCAGTCTTAGGTATGTCTTCTTCTTGTACCTTCAATTGATGATATCCGGAACGTAAATCGATCTTAGAAAAATATCTATCTCCCTGGAATTGATCGAATAGATCATCAATTCTAGGTAATGGGTATCGATTCTTAATGGTAACCTTATTCAATTCCCTATAATCAACACACATTCTCATCGACCCATTCTTTTTCTTAACAAACAACACTGGCGCTCCCCTAAGGGGATGAGATAGGTTGTATAAATCCTTTACTTAATAATTCATCTAATTGCTTTTTCAGTTTTAATATTTCTGTGGGTACTAACCGATAAGGTGCCTTGGCTATCGGTATAGTTCCTGGAATTAGATGAATTCTAAATTCTACCTCCCTATCTGGTAGTAACCCTGGTAATTCTTCTGGGAATATATCTGAATATTCTGAAACTACATAAATTTTCTTAAGTTCTTTATCTTTAGTATTAATGATTACTGAAATCATATATACTATTCCTTGCTTTCGTTCATAATTAGCAACTTTCATTATTGATATGAACTTTACCGGTTTACATGGCTTATTTCCTGTAATCATTATTACTTCTCCAGTGTGTGCACAAATTTCTATGGAATTCTTATCACAGATAATTCGAGCATAGTTGTTTACTAACCAATCCATTCTTAACACAATATCGAATTCAACTAATTTCATAGATAATATGGTTGCAGAAAATTTATGACTTAAAAGTTCTATTTCTACGTTTTGCAGAATCTTATTTATTTTAACTGAATTCCCATCTGCCGTTTCTACTGTAGAAATTTGCCTAATGCTGGTTAAAGGTAATTTAAGAGTTTGGCAGAATGAAGTATTTCTAAAACTTTGGTTTGCACCAGAGTCAAATAATACTTTTATGTAAACGTTGTGTACTAAGAACGTACTGACTATCACATCCGGAATCATCTCGGCTTCTTGAGTAGTCAGTTGGAAGGCTTTTACATTCCTTTTTGCTCCTTCTGTAGGTTTGGCTTTATTGTCAGATGGTTTATTCAGTTTTGGACAATCTGGCCTAAGATGTCCAGTTTCTCCACAGTTGTAGCAGACTGAAAATTTCTTCCTCCTGCAATCTTCTTCTTGATGCCCCGGAATTTTGCAAAAATTGCAATATCCTTTGCATCTTCCAAAATGCTTCCTTTTGCAAGAATTGCAAAATGGGTTAGTGGAAGATTGCCCATTCCCTCCTTTCTTAAAATTGTTATGGTTACCCGGACGGAATCCTTGGGTAATCTTTTGGGCTACTTCCTTCCTTCTATTTTCTTCTCTTGTCCGTACTAGTTCGTCAGTCAGAGTATTGGCTAATTCCACCGCATCATCAATCGTGCGAGGTTTTGCAGCCTTGACAATATTACGGATTTCGGCAATCAATGCCCAAATATAACGAGAAATAAGTACCGGCTCTGGCGAAGCCAGGGTTGGTACCACTCGAGGATACTCGAAGAATGTAGAAGTATACCCTCGACAATCTACATCTACCATCCGGTGGGTTAGAAACTTATTTGTCATTTGTTCCTTTTCATATTCGGGACAGAATTTTCTTTCTACAAAGCTCTTAAATTCTTCCCAGTTCATAGCATACGCCATCCTTCTTCCTTTTGCTTGTAACACCGTATTCCACCATTCTAGCGCCCCTTCTTTGAAAAGGTTTGACGCGTACATGACCTGATCATCCTGAGCACATTTACTTATGGCAATTACTGCCTCGGTTTTCTCTAACCAACGCAGTGCCGCGGTCGCTCCTTCATTGCTTGCAAACTCAGTGGGTTTACAAGCAAGAAATTCTTTGTAAGTGCAACCAGGCGTTGCAACTTTCATTTTCTTAGGGAGCGGAACTTGTCGTGGTTCATTCTCATGATTAGTATGATTATTGCCTCCATTTATGCTATTACTGAAGTTATCTTCAGAAATACGTTTGCTAGGAACGATTTGTTGCGCTTCGATTGGATTTTTAACAGCAGCAACGATTGCTGGAATAGCGTTGGCTATCCCTTGAGCAACTATTTTTGGAATAGCATTGGCTATCCCTTGAGCAACGATATTTTCTATATCCTGCCTAGTCATATATTGATCCCCCGGTTGTTGCTCAGATTGATTAACCTCATTAACTGGTTCATTATTAGCGTTTTCCATCTGATATCTAATTTATAGATAAATAATTAGTATAAAAGAAATAATCCAATGTCACAATTAATTGCACATAATCACGTAAACGAATATACAAACAAAATTGTAAATTTTCTAAAATTTTATTTGTTTTATAGATTATATCATGCTTCTATATACAACCGTTTTATTATTTATTTTACACATACTAATTTTACTATTACTATTACACAACCACAGTTCCATAATTCCCCTATCCTTTGTCAGATGATATTCTAGTAACGGCGTTCCCTCTCATCGTATTTCCAGGAGATTTGTTCTTCTACTTCCCTGATCCTATTTCCGGCATCCACTAGTTCTTCGCCAAAGTGGCGGAGTTCAGCCATATTCTCGTTACTCATTGGTGGATTTGGTAAAGGTTCTGGATTGAACTGAGGAAAAAGCTTATAGGGATTGTTTTGTAACTGTATTTCATTAGTCAACCATTCGTCTATTTGCGAGTGGATTGAAGGGTTTGGAATAGCTGGTTCTAAGTTCATTGGTAGTTGTGTTTCAAGAGAGTGAATAAAAACATTTTCATTAACAGGCTTAATAGTATTATAGCTTGCCATTATAAAATCTAGCTCTTTCTGAGATGGTAACCCCTCAATTTGCCTAGAGCTTTCCCCAATTTCCATCTTCTTAGGTTTGGGTTTCTCGAGAGGTAAAGCGTTGAATTCTATAGGTTCTTCTATGGCTGATATATATACCTATTGAAATCTCTGGAAACCTCTATTCTTACTGGATAGAGATTTAAATTCTGAAGGGCGTCAGACAAGTCACCCATGCTGTTATGCAAAATACACACCATTACTAATTATAAAAAAAAAAATTATAGAAAACCTTTTAAATATTATTTCATACTGGGTAACTACAAAACAACTTAAAATTAAAACACACTAGGTTTTATTTATAAATTTATTTATTTACTGAATAAGGTTTCTAGACTGTAGATAATAAAGGTGCTAAAACTTTGAGTCTAATTATTTAAGGATTTACATTAATTGCTATATTGGCTAGCATATAAAGATCTGCCCATACTGTACACAATTAGTCAGATAATAAAACACATAATCACAAAATAGCAATTAATAAAAATTAAGTATTTTCTAAATACTTAATTGGCTTAAATCAGTGGCTCGATCAGTGGCTCTGATACCACATTTTTCTGTCACGGCCCCCGACCCGGTTTGACCCGTTTCAGGAGCCGCGGGACAGAAATCCCGTGGTATTTAATTAATTGAGTTTAACAACGGAAGTTTTCATCAGGATCTTTTTAAAACTGAAATATTTCCCGATTATTTTATTTCACAACGCGGGATAAAACCCCGGTAATTTACAATCATTTGATTTCACGAAGAAATCTTTTATTTTACAAAACATGTTTCTTTATTTTATCCTGAGCCACTTTCTTAAGCTTGTAGTGCTTCACGACACTTTTCCTGGATCATAACAGATCACCTGAAACATGTTTGAAAAAGGTTTTGTCTGCGGGAAATACTGAGTGAATCATTCTATTTATATAAAATGATGCATAGTTATTAATTACAGCATAAGAGCGATTACAATGGCTTCTATCTTATTTTTTTATCTGGCGCTCTGTCACAATGGTGACGATGGTCATACCACTATTAGATCAATGAACCTAAATAGTGATGATTATCCCTAGTAGGTCAATGAACCTAACTGGGAGAAAATTAGTAATGTGCACAATACCCCACTAGCCAGTGATTCAAGATATCCACGACTTAGTCCCTGTAATTATAACTTTTGAAAATAATTTGAGGTATTGTAAAATAGTTGATAAAAAGAGAATGACTCACATTGCAGATTTAATTTGAGCAGAGTTTAGCCTACTGATTAGCCTTTTAACCTAAATTTAATAACAGGCACACAATTCTGGGTTAGTAATCAATATAGCATTTACGATAACTCACGAGATCAACCCTCACAACGAATGACAAAGTGCTATGCTTAAACATCCATCGAATTAACGACTAATGACAAAGCATCACCCTAATGTGGGCAGCACTTAAACATCCATTGAGTACATTGATCGATCGGAAAATGAATCGTAATAGCGATCGAGTTAATACCCTGATTGCGGCGTCGATTAGTGATTCGTGTGTGTTATGACAGTATTTCTACGATATCTCAGTGTGTATTTGGAATTTTTACGTCGTTTCTGTGCCCAAAATCAAGTCCCAAGGCCTTCTATTTATAGCAAGATTTTGACCCCCCTCGCGTGACGCGAGGGGTACTGCCCTGGGCGTCGCGTGACGCGAGGGACAACATATCACCATAGAGTTGCCACGTGTGGGACTAGACCTGCTGAGTTGACAGTTTCGTGAAATTCAATTTCGACAGCAATTTATTTAGATAATCGTAACTAGGGTTTACCCCCCCTGAGTTTTAGGGGCCCTGATCCTGATTCCGATTGTTCTGAAAATTTTAGGGTTTGTGTAGAATCACTTGGGTATCTCAATTAGGGTTTCCTATTGGACAATTAAAATAATAATTAGGACTTTTTAATACGAGTTGTTACAGCGTGCTTGTAGAGACTCACAGGTGACGTGGCGCGTGCGCGCAGGTGCACATGGAGTTGAGCTAGTATGGCGCACGCGCGCATGGCGGTGAGCGAAAATGCCGCGCGCGCGCAGAAGCATCCAGCAGTTAATGCTAGTGCAGTTACACTTTCAGCATTTGAAACTGACGAGTCAATGCTTTTGATTGAGAATTTAATGACGAATTAAAGTGCATTGAAGACATTTAATGCAGTTTAATTCTCCCATTTAATTCCTTTTCAGTTTCATCCATGACCAGCTAGTATAAATAGGGTGGTACCCTGTTGAAGAAAGACACCGAATTCACCAGCTATCTTCTTTCTCTCTACTGAATTCTTCTACATCTTCAAGCATCAAGGTACACCTTCGGGTTGGAGTCAAGACCGGCAATACGACTGCTTCGGGTTGTTGTATCCTGGGAACAAACGTGTTCTCCTGGGAGACACGAAGTTTGTTTTAAGGGACCCGTGTCTAACACGATCCTCAGCCAAGAACCTGTTTTCTTTTGTAATTCAGTTCTTGTTTTTCATTTTATTTCAGTTGTAACAGTATAGTTTTTCAGCTTTCTTTATTTCAGTTGTAATTCAAGTTAATAGTAAAGTTTTATTTATTTTTACACGAACGGATTCCTACAATCTTAAAACAAATTTTTTAAAACACCGTTCGTGTAGAATCACAAACATATTCTGCTGTGAATTCGAACCAGTTTTGAATTCATACAGTTGTGTTTTAAAAAACATGTTTTTTTCTCTGTTTTGATTCAAAGGAGCGACTTTATCAAAACAGATTCTGTTCTTCTCCTCCTTCTTTGTCATTGGGTTCTAAGATCTTCTGTTGTAATCTTCAAAGTTGGACTTAGAAGCTACGAGGCTGATTTTGTTACTCATCGATTCTGTTAAAACAATAATAAATCAACACATTTATTATTCTAACAGATTTATTAACTTGGTTTTGTGGAATTTTTCAGAATGTCGACTGAAAATACCAACGTCAACGTGGTTGTCGGTACCCCTGCCAACACTGTGGGAGCGTCCATAGTGGCGAATCATGCTGAACGACCCGAGAAGTTCTCGGGTCTCCACTTCAAAAGGTGGCAACAAAAGATGTTTTTCTACTTGACCACCATGAACCTTGCGAGGTTTTTGACTGAAACCGCTCCCCAACCTGCGGAAGGGGAGACCGACGCTCAGGCTCAAAGCGCGGTAGAGGCTTGGAAGCACTCGGATTTCATTTGTCGAGGCTATGTACTTTCAACAGTCTCTCGTATGCCTTGTATAATGTGTACTACAATATCAAGACTTCTAAAGAATTATGGGAGTCTTTGGATAAGAAGTACAAAACGGAGGATGCGGGAACAAAGAAATTTGTTGTCGCCCGTTTCTTGGACTACAAAATGGTTGATAACAAGACTGTTATGAACCAAGTCCAAGAGTTACAAATTATACTTCATGACATCCATGCTGGGGGAATGGTACTTAGCGAGACATTTCAAGTGGCAGCCATGATCGAAAAATTTCCTCCTGCTTGGTTGGATTTTAAGAATTATCTTAAGCACAAGCGAAAGGAAATGATGATTGAGGAATTTGGCGTCCGTCTTCGTATAGAAGAGGACAACAGGGTGGCCCAAAAAGGCACCATTTTGCAAGCTTCGGCTAAGGCAAACATGGTGGAAGTTGGGGAGTCCTCAAAGGGCAATAAGGGCAAACGGGGTAAAAAGGACAACAAGGGGAAAGCAAAGGTTAACAACCTTGGACCGAAAAGGGGGGCTGTGAAAAAAAAGCTTGCGTCTTTCCAAGGTACTTGTTACAATTGTAACGAGACGGGGCACCGTGCTAACCAATGTAAGAAACCGAAGCGTGAGCGTGCGCATATGGTTGATGAGGATGGTATGCCTCTGATTGCAATGATAACCGAGGAAGCGGCTATGATTGAAGAAGTCAACGCGATGGGTGAAAACCCAGAAGGATGGTTCGTTGAAACGGGTGCAACCCGCCATGTTTGTGGAGACAAGGCTCTTTTCTCTACATTCAAGGAAGCATCGGGTGAAGAAAAGCTTTATATGGGAAATAAAGCTACATCAAGCATCAAGGGGGAAGGCACTGTCATCCTGAAGATGACGTCGGGCAAGGAGCTTACTTTGACCAATGTGCTTTATGTCCCAGAGATACGGAAGAATCTCGTGTCGGGATGGATGCTCAACAAGTTTGGATTTCGTCTAGTGTTTGAATCGGATAATTTTGTTCTTTCTAAACGTGGAATGTATGTTGGAAAGGGCTATGCCCTAAATGGAATGTTTAAAATGTCTGTAATGGTTGTGAAAAACAACAAGAATATGAATGAAACTTCTTCTTCAACTTACATGATTGAGTCTTCTAATGTTTGGCATGGTAGACTAGGACATGTAAATTTTAATTCTTTACGACGTTTAATTAAATTAAATTTGATACCAACATTCCATATCGAGTCCAATTACAAATGCGAGACATGTGTCGAATCCAAACTTACGAGATCATCGTTTAAATCGGCTGAACGAATAACCGAACCCCTTGATTTAATTCATACCGGTGTGTATGATTTAAAAGCGGTTCCCACGCGTGGAGGAAATAAGTACTTCATCACGTTCATTGATGATTGTACTAAATATTGCTATGTGTATTTACTTAAAAGTAAAGACGAAGTAATAGAGAAGTTTATCTTGTACAAAAACGAAGTTGAGAATCAACTTAAAAAGAAGATAAAAGTTGTGAGAAGCGATCGAGGAGGTGAATATGTTGCACCTTTTGCAGATTTATGCGAAAAAAATGGCATTGTACACTAGTGTGTACACCTCCTTATTCTCCACAATCAAATGGTGTGGCGGGACAAAAGAACCGCACATTGAAAGAAATGATGAACGCCATGTTGATAAGCTCGGGAGTGAACCGAGAAATGTGGGGGGGGGGACGCCATTCTCTCAGCAAACTATCTTTTGAACAAGATACCTTTGAAAAATAGGGACGAAACTCCATATGAGTTATGGAGAAAAAGGAAGCCTTCGTACAAATACTTGAAAGTGTGGGGGTGCCTAGCAAAGGTCATTGTACCACCTCCTAAGGCTCTTAGGATAGGACCCAAAACGGTTGATTGCATTTTCATAGGATATGCACATCAAAGTAGTGCACAGTGTTTTCTTGTACATGAGTCCAAGAATCCCGATATACACAAACACACTATCATGGAGGCAAATCCTAACATTGTCTCATATTTTGAAAATGTGTTTCCTATATTAGGAAAAACACATGCGACTTCATCAACAGCGGCTGATGAAGCAGGTCCAAGTTCATCTACATGGTTAGATGAAGCAGGTCCGAGTTCATCTACGAGGTTAGATGAAACTCATGAACGACCTGAGGTCGAGGAGGGTGAGCTTAGATGAAGTAAACGACAAAGGGTTGAAAAATCCTTTGGTCCAGACTTCATGAGCTATATGGTTGAGGGTGAGCCCAATACCTACCGCAAAGCGGTTACCTCCACAGAAGGACCTCAATGGCAAGAAGCAGTTAAGAATGAAATTGATTCTATATTGCAAAATCATACTTGGGAGTTAGTAGATCTTCCACCTGGTTGTAAACCACTTGGATATCGTTGGATATTCAAAAGGAAGATGAAAGCTAACGGAAGTATTGATAAATACAAGGCAAGGTTAGTAATCAAAGGATTTAGACAAAAGGAGGGTCTAGACTATTTTGATGCTTACTCGCCTGTAACGCGAATAACCTCTATACGATTGGTTCTTGCAATTGCGGCTCTAAGAAATTTGGAAGTTCACCAAATGGATGTAAAGACCGCATTTCTAAATGGCGATTTAGAAGAAGAAATTTACATGGAACAACCCGAGGGTTTTTCCACCCCAGGAAACGAGGGCAAAGTATGTAAATTGGCCAAGTCTTTGTATGGCTTGAAGCAAGCTCCAAAACAATGGCACCAAAAGTTTGATCATGTCATGATTGATAATGGTTTCAAAATAAATGAGTGCGACAAGTGTGTTTATTTCAAAGACACACCAAGAGGTTATGTAATCTTGTGTATTTACGTAGATGATATGCTTATCATTAGGAGTGATGATAACATGATCAAATCAACAAAAGACATGTTGAAAATGAGGTTTGACATGAAAGACATGGGTCTCGCGGATGTGATTCTTGGAGTAAAAATCACTAGAACCCAAAATGGTCTTGTGTTAAGTCAATCTCACTACGTGGACAAGATCCTTGGGAAATTCAATTCGGACGATACGAGTATAGCTCGAACTCCAATTGATAATACCCAACGCCTAAGGAAGAATAGAGGCGAAAGTGTTGCTCAGTTAGAGTACTCAAGGATCATTGGTAGTCTCATGTGTCTAATGACATGTACTAGACCCGACTTAGCGTATGCAGTGAGCAGGTTGAGTAGATACACCAATAATCCATGCGCGGAACATTGGAAAGCTATCACGAGGGTGCTCAGATACATAAGATACACGAGAGATTATGGATTGAATTATACACGTGATCCAGCAGTGATCGAAGGATACACTGATGCGAACTGGATATCGGATATAAAAGATCATAGATCGACAAGTGGATATGTGTTTACACTTGCGGGAGCAGCTATAGCTTGGAAGTCTTCCAAGCAAACGGTTATAGCTAGATCCACGATGGAATCCGAATTCGTCGCTTTAGATAAAAGCGGGGAAGAGGCGGAGTGGCTACGTCAATCTGTGGAAGATATTCCAAGATGGCCAAAGCCGTTGACGGCAATCTGTATACATTGTGACAATCAATCTGCGCTTGTTAGAGCACAAAGCGCGATGTACAATGGCAGATCAAGGCACATTCGACGTAGACACAACACGGTATGACAACTTATCTCAACGGGTGTTATCTCAGTTGACTATGTTAGGTCAAAAGAGAACATTGTGGACCCGTTAACAAAAGGCTTAAGCAAAGATTAGGTGTATAAGTCGTCAAGAGGAATGGGACTAAAGCCCATAGAAGAAAGGAGTATGAGGGAAACCTAACCTACTTGACTGGAGATCCCAAGATCTAGGTTCAATAGGCAAACTTAATCATAAACCCAAAGGGAGTCAGTGTGGGGGGTGCCCCAAAATTTCAATAAAGGGAGTTTTATACTTTCTAGTCCATTCCAATCAGTGACATGAAGTGAGGTTAAGCATGTTGAGGTTAAGGATTTTGTGCAAATCCAAATTAACCATGATGCTTTTAATGATTCAGAGGAATCACCTATGTTAGAGAGAAGTGGGGTCTCTTCGAATGGATTTGTGGGGGAGGCGCAAATCCTAGAGCTCTCGCAGAACTAGAAAAGTGTTCCATGACCATAAACGGACACAACCATGAGGACTTGACTCAACTAGGGAGAGTATTGTGTGAATGTATATTGTCGCCTACATAAATGGGGGATTGTTCAAAGACACCGCGTCTACAAGACCCTAGGAGGCTAAGTATGCTTCACAAAAGAAGGTTCAAAGGTTACACCTACCTAACTTGCAATACTCAACTGTTGAACGTGTATCGTTGAAACTTGATAGGTCGATTTCTATTCATGTGGGGGATTGTTGGAAATTTGTGAAAATATCATTTTTTCACAAATATAGGAAAATGATTTTTTTCTATTTTGGACGAGAAATAAATATAAGAAAATGAGCGGGTTTTATGTATTTATTTGTGGGTTTGTGTTCTATGTTGGAAGATCTTCGCAACGAACTAAACCACGTCCAAAACGGAGCTAAGATGAATGAGATATCGATACTCAAAGTTTGGTGTTTGAAACTTGAATGCTGAAAAAAATGGGTAAGTGGCACCTTGTCCCACATAAGAGGAGAGATGAAACTTAAAGGGGTATTTAAGTGGGAACTCTCCATCCTTATTGTTTCATGGAAGCACTCACTAATAAGTGTACTCGTGAAGGGTGCGGAGCACCCTAACTCGCACTCGCACACGCGCGCGTGGCGTGGGCGATGAGGCGCAATGTGGCGCTTTGATGACGCACTTTGCACGCGCGCGAGTACACATGGTATGGTGGCGCGCACTCGCGCATGGAGCATGGCACTGAAGTGACGTGCGCGGCGCGTCAAAGTGAGCCAAAACGGCACGGCTGTGTGGCGTGCTTGTAGAGGCTCACAGGTGACGTGGCGCACGCGCACAGGTGCGTATGGAGTTGAGCTAGTATGGCGCGTGCGCGCAGAAGCTTCCAGCAGTTAATGACAGTGCAGTTACACTTTCAGCATTTGAAACTGACGAGTCAATGCTTTTGACTGAGAATTTATTGACGAATTAAAGTGAATTGAAGACATTTAATGCAGTTTAATTCTCCCATTTAATTCCTTTTC
Organism: Helianthus tuberosus; assembly: GCA_030545235.1. Taxonomy (NCBI): domain Eukaryota; kingdom Viridiplantae; phylum Streptophyta; class Magnoliopsida; order Asterales; family Asteraceae; genus Helianthus; species Helianthus tuberosus. Next base: position 146,667,292 of record CM060445.1, on the reverse strand, counting down.
AGTTTCATCCATGACCACCTAGTATAAATAGGGTGGTACCCTGTTGAAGAAAGACACCGAATTCACCAGCTATCTTCTTTCTCTCTACTGAATTCTTCTACATCTTCAAGCATCACGGTACAACTTCGGGTTGGGGTCAAGACCGTCAGTACGACTGCTTCGGGCTGTTGTATCCTGGAAACAAACGTGTTCTCCTGGGAGACACGAAATTTGTTTTAAGGGACCCGTGTCTTACACGATCCTCAGCCAAGAATCTGTTTTCTTTTGTAATTCAGTTCTTGTTTTTCATTTTATTTCAGTTGTAACAGTATAGTTTTTCAACTTTCTTTATTTCAATTATAATTCAAGTTAATAGTAAAGTTTTATTTATTTTTACACGAATGGAGTCCTACAATCATAACACTAATTAATTTGTGTCTTGATGATAGAAAATAAAAGGCTTTCACATTGCATTTTCATGGTTCCTTAACCATACATTCTAAAACCTAAAGTCCACATATACATACAAACATTGTTATTCCGATCTCGAATATTGAAATGATCTCAAACTTGAGTACTGCTTGATCTGAACGATCCAAGGGCTTTGACTGCACCGGCTCTCAAGATGAACTGGTGGTAGAAGGCAGCGATGGCGGCACCGGTGAAGGGTCCAACCCAAAATATCCACTGCAAAAAAGAATTACTAGCCAATGAAATTACATCGAGATAGAAGATAAACGGACATTAAATAATATAACTTAAACTTACTTGATCATCCCAAGCTTTCTCCTTGTTGTATACCACTGCGGCTCCCAAACTCCGAGCCGGGTTGATACCGGTTCCGGTTAAGGGAATAGTGGCTAGGTGAACCATGAACACAGCAAACCCAATGGGAAGTGGTGCCAACACCTATATATGTCACACAAACTCATTCATCTAAGTTATTACTAACTTATAATGGTTATATAAGTGAATGATTGTGCCAGATGCCACTATATCTTGTTTGCTTAAGGTATAAAGCGTATAACGATTCTCACTTACAATGCTGTTTGTGTTCCTATTTTGTGCAAATAATCAAATTCATGTCTAGAAATTGGGCATTTGCGACTGAAAATGATGGTCACAAATTTAGGGACTGTGGTCCAACACATATGTCACACAAACTCATTTATCTAAGGGGCAGTTTGGCAACTTCTGAATGGTTAAGTGTTGAACCAGCAAGAGGTCTGAACCATTAAGTGCTAAACCAGTAACAAGTAAGAGGTCTGAATCATTAAGATCTAGTAGAATGCTTAATCGTTCAGAGGCAAATGTCTGACACATGGGCGGACCTAATGCTTTAGCAGCCGTAGCACGGGCTACGGCTCAACTGTGTATTCGTAGTGTATTTTATTTATTTATTTATTTATTTTCGGTTTTATACTAAGGATACCCCTAAAATAATATAAGGACACCCCTAACCAACCCAAACTTGTAGAATGAAGGAGTCCGATTGAAACAGTGGCCCAATTGCCCAAATTATTAACAATAATGATTGAAATTGTGGCCCAGTTAGTTAGCTATTTGTTTTACCTTATTTATTTATTATCGTTTTTTTATATTGTGTGATTGCACGGTAAAAAAAATTTTGGATACCCCTGAGTTAATGGGCTAGCTCCGCCACTGGTCTGACCAATTCAGATTTGAGGTCTTAACCATTCAGACTTAGTATAATGCTTAACCATTCAGAGTCAAATGTCTGAACCATTAAGAAAGAGGTAAACAAACAGCCCCTAAGTTAATAAGATTTGAAAATTGCACACTATGGAGGAGCAATCGGGTACATACAGGAACATGGGAATCTCTAGCGTTCCTTTTGGGATCAATGGCGGAGAAAACGGTGTAAACAAGAACAAAAGTGCCGATGATCTCTGCACCCAACCCGGTGCCTTTATTGTAGCCATGGGCTAGCTCGTTGGCACCGCCACCGTAGATGTCATAATAAGTCTTGTGGAAAGCCTTCACTAAGGCCACACCACAAATGGCTCCTAAACATTGAGCCACCATGAACATGATGGCTCTAGGCAGTGACACTTTACGAGCCAGAAATAATCCAAAAGTCACGGCAGGGTTAATGTGGCCTCCTGAACATTCACATAAATATTTTATTAGTAAAAATATATATTGCGAGGACATACAAAAGAAAACTAACTATTCATTTCTTTGTTAAAAACATCTCGTTTGCGGTATGTGCATATAATGTGTATATGTGTGGGCCCCGAGAGGCAAAAGTGAAAGTGCACTAATTTTAACGTTATTTTCCTAATTTCGTGAAAATAACGTTAAAAAGCGAGGGACGGTTAACGATGCATCATGTAGTGGCGTTGATAGCCGAAAGAGAAGGGGGTAAATGCACTATGTCCATAGTTTGATACAAAACTACTATCGAGCCGGGGTCTCAATGGAAACAACTTCTCTATTCCTACGGGTAGAGGTAAGGTTGTCTACGTCTTACCATCCTCAGACCCTAACTTAGCTTTACTATTGGTGAGATCTACCGAGTATAAATAATGATGATTTCTTTGGTTAAAAAAAAAAAGAAAATGGTATTGTTTTCTTAACCATATCTCTTGAAATAAAAATCAAATGAAAAATTGGTTAAATTGTTCGCTTATACGTATAGCATACATGTGTCCGTTATATTACACAAACCTAAAAAATATATTAACCAATTCGTTTGATTGGTGTTTTTACATGCATATATATATAGCATGGTTGTAAAACAAGGTGTCCAAGGCCGAGTACTCCCCGAGTAGTCGCTACAAGCTAGGCTGTCGAGGCGACTTTCTTCAACTCCGCCTAATTACTCGGAGTCGGTCAAACGCGGTCAACCTCGGCCAGAATTGGATCTAGTAGGCTAACTTGGGCCTAGTTTGACTTAAATAATAATAAAACATAATTTCTATGTCCATCATATTAAAGAATGAATATCATTTTCCCGTATTATGCTACAAATATTAGTAAATTTATGCTATTTTACATATATTTAATCTCCAAAAAGTAATTTCTTTACAATTTAACATGTCCGAGTACTCCCCGAGTACTCTCAACTCCCCAGTCGACCGACTAGAGAGCGCCTAGCGACTTTTGCAACCATGATATATAGAACTACAAAATTCTAAAAATATGAATCATCAATCCAAAAATTAAAGGCTTTACATTTCTTATATTTTTAATTTTTTATGTTCTGTAACAATCATAGTCATGTGTGTGAACTGCTTTACAATAGATTAGCTCTAAAAAAAAAGAAAAAAATTATGACTTGTACATGTTACTTATTTTATTTACTCTCTCATTTTTATTGTACAACTATGGAGCCATAACCATGGTTGGAGATACTTTTGCCTATATAAAATGGTAGCATAAGCTAAAGTGAACAATGACGTAAAATTAAAAGTAGAGTAGATTGTTTTTAAATAAATGTTGAAAGTGAAACTCACCAGAGATGCCAGCTGTACAGTAAACGAGAACGAAGATCATGCCACCAAAGGCCCAAGCGATACCCAAAACACCGACGCCACCACAGGGGTCGTCGCCCTTGTTGATTTGACTCTTGTAACCAATAATAGTCAAGACGGTAATGTAAAGGAAGAGAAGGGTTGCAATGAACTCAGCGATCACAGCTCTATAGAATGACCACATGGTCAGCTCCTTGGCATCGGTGAACGCCGCTGGTGGTGGGTCGTGGTAGTCCTTCGACGAGAATGACCCTTGCTCCACCGCGTCTTTCGTCATGTTAATTAGGGAAAGAGATTTTGCAACTTGTGATGATGGTGGTGGTGGTGAGATAATAGTGAAGGGATATAATGTAGATGCATATATATGAAGGGGGAGAGGGTTGGAGGGGTGAAGTATGAAGGTACTATATTTATAAGTGGATATTTCGTAACTTGGAAAAAAAATTGATTTGTAACAGAAATATAGTATTCGACCCATCCGATTTACCTTATTGTCTCACAACCTTCTCATGTTTTCTTATTTGGTCCATACTTTTGAGTAAATTAAATGTGGAGTAAAATGTCAAAATGGTCTCTGAGTTTATGTCGTTTTTTACACTTTAGTTAAAAAATAAAACTATTTGACTCTGGGTCCCTGATGTTTCATTTTTTTATGTTACTTTCATCCAAAAGACAAATTAAGTCAAAATTTTCTGTTAACCCTCACCTTTTTTTGTCGTGTTCTTCATTTTAATGAAGGGTAGAATTGTCTTTTATCTTTTTATATAACTAAATTAAAATGAGGAACACGACAAAAAAAGATGAAGGTAAACATAAAATTATGACCAAATTACCTTTTGGATGTAAATGACATCAAAATTGAAACCTCAAGACCCAAATTCAAAAGATTTCATTTTTGGACAAAATTAACCTAAGCTCAGGGACTATTTTGGCATTATACTCTTCATTGTGATATACAATTTTATTTTACTTTTTGAAACTTATAATAACTCGGTTTAAAAATAAATATTACTTTATCAATAAAGTAAAGTTATATTTTATTACTTTAATAAATCTACTAAGAACCCCCAAATTAACGAGCTTTTTTTTTTCCTAAAGTAGTTTGAAAATAAACATAATTTTATATGAATTTTGATTTCACATATATTGAAACTTGCTTTTGTGATTTCAGATATGATTAGAATATGAATAATCATAATCGATTGCATTTGTTTTACGGAATGAACTCATGAACCCAGTTAACGCAATATCACATATAATTTAAAATAGGGATTTTAACACAATCTCCAAAATTGCTGGTGTGAATGATGATGTTAAATTAACTGAATGTGAAAAAAAGTATAACAAAAGAAGTCTTATATGTTGTTTAAAAATAAAGGTAGGTAAAAAACACTATTTTAGTAAATAGTTTCTAAAAAACACCATTTTGGTAAATAGTTTTTCTACCAACACTATTTTGAGAAAAAAAAAAACTCCAAATTAATAATGTGGTTGATGAGAGTATATATGTTACGGTCACACGTCTAGGTTTAGATGTAAGCCTAGAGACGTTCTATTAGAGGGTAGGGGTGATCCACTTTAAACAGAAGGTTTTTTTTTTTTTTTTATAAATTCTCCTCCCCCAAATGGTCATCATCACAACGGTCATAATCTTCAAAAATCAACGTGTGATAGTGCTTGTTGAAGTCCACGCATGATGAATGTTGGCGGCGGCGGTGTATCATGTCCATTAACGCGTGATGAAGGCTTTATAACGTGACGCTCCGAATGCCCTTATAGAACCATAACTACAATTATACTTTATTATAACTTTGATACATAAAACCGTTTTCTAACCATACATCCTTTTCTTTCCTAAGTACTATATTTGATTATTTTTCATCCATTATAAAAGTGCTTATCGATTCTTTCATTTTTCTACTTAAATTTTGTTTCATTCCACTTTTAGCAGACACGAATATTTTATTTTGTCAAAAGTTTGAGCATCTAAAAAAGTCTAGAAAAGACTTACATGGTATGGGAATATATTGAAAACAATAATTTATTGTGTACAATGTTTCTAGTGTTTTCTACTTTTTGCATTACGATGAACCTAATTTATGAAAATGTAAAATTATGTCGATTATCGCACTTGGTTTGTTTAGAAAAGTTGAAAAACATCGTACGTGTGATCTTTGGGATGGCCGACAGAGATTTTGGTTCGTCTTTGTCGAACCCTTTTGGCTACACGACACGTGTTATAAGACTTTAAGCGAATCGCATGCGCTCTTTTCTGGTGCCCACATCTCCACGTCTACTATAAAATGTTAGCCTATGCGAATAGTGGCGAAACTTGAGATTTCCGACCGAGGATCGAAAACTTATATACCAAAAGTTTCTATAAAACGGGGGGGGGGGGGGGGGGGGGCAAAAACGTATATACTCAAAAATTTCTATACGAAAACTACATGCTCTGTTGGAAATATTAAAGAGGTAAACATACAAGTTGGTATGTTTCCTCCATCCCACATCGGTGGAGTGAGTGAAGTATGAGTGGTTTATAAGGGATTGCTCCTTATGGGCCTCCATAGTGTTAAATGGGTTGAGAAGTGGGTGAAGCCCACACGCGCGCCGAGCCGAGCCGAGCCGCGAGCTCGCGTATGGTCGCGTTTGAGGCGCGAATAGGCGCGTTTGAGGCCCACTTCGCACGTACGCATCGTCGCTAGGAGCTGAGGAGCTTTTATTTTTAGCTAAGGTTCGGTTTCAGGTGGGTCAGATCTGTAAACCGAATGAGATGAGATAAGAAGGAGATAGGGATGGATTCGAAAACAATGAGATAAGAAGGAGATAGGGATGGATTCGAAAACAGTGGGGGTTATCCCATAGTAAATCGAATTCGTATAAGGATAATTATCTAGTAACCGAATTCGTACGAGATAAGTAATTCGAATTGGTTATGGATTGTTATCTCACTCCCTAATTTTCTCATTCTCTAGTATAACTAAACCTATAAATAAAAGCTTCCTGAAACCTATTCTACACATCAAATTCGCAGCTCTCTCTCTATTGTGTGATTCTGTTTTCGTTCCAGCTTCTGCGTTTTCTGGTTTCCATTGCTGTTGGAATACCAGATCAGTTCTGCATTAAATCCTGGGAGTTTACGCTGCAGCTCACAGCAATACGAGCGCGTAAAATCCTTTAAGGACAGGAGTCATCCGTGCAGTTCAAGTTTCTCGTTTAAGGATCTTCGATCTCAATCGCCAAGTTGGTTTTAATTTTGCATGTTCTTTAAATTCGTCCGACAACGGGACAGTCTCCTTCTACCTTTCTTTAATCAGTTTGCTCAAGTTGGAACAAACTGGTTTGGCTGATAACTCGGTAATTAATAAAGTTATATTAATTAACTGTTTGATTGAATTATTTTCAACATTCTTAAAGGATTTTATTCTTGTGTTTAATCAACAGAAAAAAATGGACGCTGAACTACCAACAGCCAATCTGAGATTCATGAATCAAGAGTTTGTCAAGTTGGACAGATTCGATGGTCAGAACTATACCCGCTGGGCGGACAAGGTTAAGTTCATGCTAGTTGTGCTGAAACTTTACTATATCCTTGATCCTGATTTGCCTGCAATTCCTGATGACCCTCCTCGTGAGGCAGGAGAGCTCCCAGATGCAGATTTGGCAAAGCAAAGACTTGTCCGTAAGGAAGCTGAAGATCTTTGCCTGGGCCACATCAAAAACTCTCTTTCGGATCGTCTCTATGACTTGTACGCGCCGGTAAAAAGTGCTAGAGAATTGTGGAAAGCTTTGGAAGATAAGTATATGGCTCATGAAGAAGGTACTAACAAATACCTTATTGCCAAGTACTTAGACTTCCAAATGGTCGATGACAAGTCAATCCTGGAGCAAGTGCATGAACTCCAAGTTCTTGTTAACAAATTGACTGCACTTTCTATTCCGCTGCCAGAAATATTTCAAGTAGGGGTCATTATTGCAAAATTGCCTCCTAATTGGAAAGATTTCTCAAAAAGAATGATGCACAAGTCTGAGGACTACTCTTTGGATGAACTGTTGAAGCACCTTCGAATTGAGGAGGAAACGCGCAACAGGGACAAAAGAGGTAAAGTCGGATCGAGTGTGAATCATGTTGCTGGAGGATCTGGTCAAAAGGGAAAAGGGGCATCATCAAAGAATAAGAAGTTTACAGCACCAAAGAAAAAAGAATTCAAGAAGACACAACACACTAACAACCATCAACCAAAGAGGTCTGGTAAATGCCATGTTTGTGGAGAAATAGGGCATTATGCACGAGAGTGCTCTCAGAGGAAATCTGGATCTACGGTTGGTTCTACAAGTGCTGTTGATGTTGAGAAAGTTACCAATCTAGTGGCCAATGTGGGTCTTGGTGAAGTCAACATGCTTTCTCAATATACACGCATTGTGGCATGTAGAGGATGGTTTTTGGATTCTGGAGCCACTGTTCATGTTTGTGGGAATCATGGCTCGTTTCTTACTTATGCTCATGTTCCTCAAGGAACAGTGGTGGTATGTGCTGATGGACATCGTGTAGAGGTTCGTGGTAAAGGCACGGTGCGGCTAAACTTTAGAGATGGTCAAGTGGTTACTCTTCAGGACGTGTTGCATGTTCCTGGTATCACCAAGGGTCTTGTTTCTGCTGATAAGTTTGATCGGAATGGTTACAAGCTGGTTATCAAGAATCTTCGTGTGAAGTTTTCTCTAAATGACATCTATGTGGGTCAAGCAAAGAACACGGGTGGAATGTATCGTCTTGACTTAGCTGAAGATGGGATTGATGAAGAAGATTCGGATGAAGGGGGCGTTTCAGTTATTGATGGGTTTGGAAATGAAAGTGATAGTGATAGTGGTGGTAGTGATAGTACTAGTATTGGTGAATGTAATGCAATTGGTTTTGATTTGAATGAAATTATGTCTTCTGATTATATCGCTTGTTCAATTTCTTTATGGCATAAACGTGTAGCCCATACAAATATTAAAAACATTGAAA